>JAAGEH010000208.1:7378202-7467581 GCA_011751065.1 Lasiurus cinereus | reverse complement strand
CTCTCTCTCTCTCTCTCTCTCTCTCTCTCTCTCTCTCTCTCTCTCTCTCTCATCTGAAATCCAAACAAATCTGACATTTTTTAAAGACTATTCTTATTTCACAATATCTTTTATTTTACTTATTTGTTGAATTTTTTGGGGTCACACTATTATGTAGGTTTCAGGTTCATACTTCCTCAACATGTCATCTGTACACCATATTGTGTGTTCACCACCCCAAGTCAAGTCTCCTTCCATCATAATTTATCTCCCCTATATCCTGCTCTACCTCCCACTACAACTCTCCCCCTCTCCACCCCGCCTGACTCTGTCTCCTGCTTTTGCTGCTGCTTTCAGATTTTATTCATGAAACATCATAGCTTAGTGGACTTAAAAAATAATTGGAGCAGCTCCAGTTCTGTTGTTGTTCTACTTGATACACTTTCGAACGTAGATGTAAATACTCTGATAGTGTGGAACTGTTAGCAAAATTCCTTGCTCCTGGGAATTTGATGTAGGTTAAATATATCCTTGAGTTAATGTAATAGGTTCCCACCGCATATTGTTTTTCTCTGTAGATGTTATAATCCCTTGTACATATGATCCTTATCAAACTTTTTTTGTGCCCACATGATTACTTTTCTCTTTAAAAAGGCTTAATTTATATTTTTCTGCACTTATATATTTTTTCCTTCTGCTGAGTTCAGTGGTGATTATCTAATAACCCAGCACAAGGAATGATGGTGCCCATCTCATCTGACCTTGTGGCTGCTCTTTGAAACAATTGCCACTCTTTCATTTCTGTACTCCTCACTGCTCTGATCATTATTTCTTGTTCTCCTTTGTTAAATTACTTTTTTGCTATAGGCCCCTCAAATGTTATCTATTATGATTTACTAATTATCTTTCTTCTCATTGTATAATCCTTGGACTACCTTGTCCCAAAGGTTTTAACTGTCCCCTATAGGCTGACACTTACAAAATCTTAATCTCAACCTGGTCTGGACCCAGCCATGCAGTTCTTTCCTGTGTGTGTGTGTGTGTGTGTGTGTGTGTGTGTGTGTACTTTTCAAGCTCTGAGTCTTTAACACATTTGAAACTTAACTCATATCTCTCTAATTTTATTTCCTCCTCTTTGTCCCTTATCTTGGTGAATGCCAATATAGCCTCTTTTTTTTTCTTTTCCTTTAAATTGTATATCACAAATGATATATACCAGTTTTTTTTTCTTATTCTGCAGCAAAAATCTCTCTTTGAAGAGGTCAACCAATGAACTTGTATGCATATATGCATAATCCATGGACACAGACAATAAGGTGTTGAGGGCCTGGGGTGAGGAGGGAAATAGGAGCTGGCTGGAAGAGATTAGTGGGGAAAGATGGGGGCCCTATGTAATACTTTCAATAATAAATATTTTAAAAAAAGTTTAAAAAAAAGAATGCAAAAGCAAAATAAATCAAATGTTATTTCCTCTTCAGCTTCATGCTTAATTACTTAAGACTTTGGTCAAGCTCTCTTGTGGGCTATTGAAATATTTTTTTCTCTAATTTCCCTGATATCTATTATAATCCCCTAATCTATTCTTTATTTTCCTCCCTACAGCTGTCCACTGGCTCCTCATTGCTAGTCTTTGAGTTCCCTAGGCACTTCTTATACAGATAATTGTAGCAAGATCTACTTAGACATGTGCTTGAAACTGATTGTATAGCTTTGCTAATCAAAATGAGCTCTGGTTCCAAAAGTATTGATGGGATATGGGGAACTACTAAAAACACAGTTTGCTCCAGACTTCCTAAATCACAATCTGCATTTTAATAAGATCCCCAGATGATGCACAGGCACATTAAGGTTTGAGAAGCACCATGTGACAGCTCTGACCCAAACTGTGTCTGTCTGGTGTATTGTGAATAATGGAGGTATCTGGGTAACATTACCTATTCTGGAGAACCCAGGGAAAATGCAATTCATTTTGTCCCTATTCTTCCTCTCCTTATCTCACTTACATTACAAATTTTTCCCATGGCACCTGGAAATTGTTTTTCCCAAAACAAACTACTGGTCAGCAACAGATTCTTCTCTTTCTGTAAACTAGAAAAAAAATGCTTGCAGCTTTTAAATTATATTTGATTTTTAAATTTCCTAGGTTGCAAAAGGGCCTAGTTTGAGCCTGAGTATAAGCTCAAAATACAATGCATTTTACTAACACTTACTTCAGCTAATTACCATTGTGTCTAATAATAATTTTCTTATAAGTGCCAATCTTGGGTCAAATTTGTTTTTAAGTTTCTTAATATCACTTAGCTTGAAACTTTTGTTCATGCATCACCAAAATGGTCACTGAATTTAATTCTTCTGATGCAAAAGGTACTTAATATTTTATAAGAGGCTCTACTGGAGTAGTTCAGTGATTGAAGATAAACCTATGAAGCAGGATGTCATGGTGTGATTCCTGGTCAGGATACATGCCAGGGTTTGGGACTTGATCCCCAGTAGGGGGCATACAGGAGGCAACCAATTAATAATTCTCTCTCATCATCATCTCTCCCTCTCTCTTTCTCTTTCTCTCCCCCCCTCATTCTCCCTTTCTCCCTGAAATCAATAAAAATATTTTAAAAAGATTCTATAAGAGGACTTTTGAGCTCATGTATAATCTTTCAGATGATCAGTAAATACTAAAGCAGTGATTCTCAAAGTGTAGCATCAGAATCACCTGTGCACCTATGAAAATATAAATTATCTTACCCACCAAAAACAAATGGATAGAAAACTTTTTTGTTGGGAACTCATGATCTGTGTTTTCACAGTATCTCTAGCTGATTCTGCTGCATAGTGAAGTTTGGATGTCACTAGCTTGTCTAAAATAATTCCTTTGGTTCCATTGCTCTTGTTAGTGATTGTTTTAGGTATGGCCATGGTCTGTGCAGTACAAGTCAATAAGGGGTGAAAGAAATATGCTGGGGGTGGGGATCTCTGGGAAAGATATTCCTGCTCTTACAAAATAACAAACTAGAAGGAATAAACCCTATTCTTGGCTGGCAGTGGACACATGAAAAAATGATTCCAGGTCTGTCTGTTTATCTATCTGGCCACTATCAGATAAGAAAGCACTTATTTTTGGGGTTTGTTGAGCTGAAAAATCATAACTAGATAGGTTTTTGATAATGTCATTGAGCTAGTGAATAAACCAGCTCTGGAATACTACTTGCTCTGCATTTCTTGTTGTAGGGAATAATAAATATTCTTATTATATAAGCCAATTTAATGCTGCTTTTCTGTTATCTACAGTTGAAAACACCTAAATTTATAGAATATAACTTTTTATAGCCAATAATAAAATAGTAGATGCTGTTGTAGAATCACTGATGCATAAGAACATTTTTATGGAGCTTTGTATCTACCCTGTCCACACAGATAATATTTGTAGTTAGCCAGTGCACAGCAGTCTGTAGGTTTTAATAAGATAAACACTACACAATTTAAACAGTATATTAGAAGCTAAAAATAAAAACTCTTAACACAAAGTGAAGGAGATGAGCCCCTATGAGAAGTTTCTGAATCATAAAAAGGCCATAAAGTAATTCATGTTTGTGACTGGATCAGACTAGTTTTCTTTCTTTAATCTCTCGAGAGACTTAAAATATGTCTTTTAAAACAACTATTCAAGTGTAATTAATAAAAATATAATCTATAATGAAAATATGCCCATTACATGGGAGCGTTTTAATGATAGAAGATTTTTTTAAGTAATAAGCAATATTGAGAATAGATGGTGAGAATCTTTTCAGCACTTCATCAGGCACTGTATGTGATCAACAGTGTCATTAAGAATTCTTCAGGTTTTATCACAGATGGGGTCAAGCAGCAGGCAAAGCTGTTACTCCCTTTCCTCTGACTTCACACATGCATCACCACTTCATCGTTCTGTGTTTTTTAAATTTTATTTCAGATATCTTAATTTAGTGGTAATAGTGTTGTAGAAGACAAATGGATGCATTTTAATAACTATAAATAGATGTCCTCTATTCTGAATTTTAAAAACAACAACAAACTATAGCATTCAGGTGTAGGGATCAATGTTTTGGTATTTTGGTTCATTGGATTCACTTACTTACATTCAAATCACCTCATGGAGCTCAAACTTAGTTTGTGTGATGCAAAACTGAGGACCCACTGCCCCTGTGGTGCCCAGACTGGCCCGGAGTTCTTCAGAAGGCATTTCCTCCTTTTCCCTTGCTAATTCTCTTCACTGGCTGAGTGTCCTAACTACTCTATCATTATCTACCTAGTGGAGGTTCTGAATACTGTATAAGAGCAGTTTCATAGTGTTTAAAGACAGAAACAAGAAATAATTTCCTTTTGTAAGTAGGGCATAGGACCTGTGCAACTGCTTCTATGAATTCTTAGAATACTATAGGTTAGGTCACCGAAGAAGGAAAAGGCCAGAGTGGTGAGGGATTAAGAATTTATTCCATCATCAGCACAGCAGGGGGCTGAACCTGGATGGCTCCAGCACCCAATGAGGGCAGTCAGCAGCTTTTAAAGGACTTTTGGCAGGAATTTTTTCTTAGTAGACTTCTTTATGCATACCCAGAAGGGAGAGAATGGAATGTGATCACCACAAGTGAAATGTGGTCTTTGCAAAGAGAATGTCCATAGTGAAATGACCTGAAAAGCCAGTTCCCTAGGGAAGAGTATCAATTCAACTGCTCCAGCATACCTAACACTATTGATACTTTATACTTTCCTTCTTTCTACTTCAGATATCAAGGGCTCAATGATATGAACATTTTTCATGTATTTTGTAGATACTTTTTCTGATTGGTCATAATAAAATTTGAAAAACTAATGGTGATAATCAGTATCATGCTTTTAAAATAACATGGATAACAATATAGCTTATAAATAATCTAGCTCATTAACTTTCCTCCCAAAAGTATTTATATGTGTGATACTGCTGGGAATATGAGAAATATACTGCAGAGGTTGCTCTTCTGAAAACTAAATTCCAGTAAATGCACATCAAACCGTCTCAGTGACATTGGATGCAAACGTACTTTCTCCTCACATCTTATGCATGATTCTGAGAACTGTATGTAAAGTTTTAGCTGTCTTCCCAGTGCTTTTCTTGACCCCAAATAGAAAAATAGTCTGTATTGTTTATTATAATTTATTTTATAAAAAGGAAAAATGCATTTTCTATGGGAGAATGAAATTTGTTATTCTTTCACTTACAAAATTAATTAACAGCATATTTAAAAAAACAACCTTAAAACCTTATGCCAATCATGACTTTTTTTGATGAGCTTTCATTATTTTGTTGGGAAGGGGAGATATTTTTCTTTTTCGACATTTGTTTTCTTGAAATGATTTGATTAAGAAGGAGGAAAGAATGAGGGAGTTTTGACACCCCATCTCCTATTCTATTAACAAAACTACATAATCCTCTCCTTTGCTCAGTTTGATTTCCCTTTATTGAATTTTGCTTTCTGAGATGTTCTCATTTCCCTTATTAGATTAAATCAAATTGTTCTTACCTATCCAACATTACCCCTTTGGGAGAGCATCATTCTGCCTCCCAAGAGAAAAAATGTAAAGAAAATCTACTTAGAGAAGATTACTCAGCCACTGTTATCTGTTTGCAATTTCCTTTGTACTTTACCAAATAAGTTTGACTCATTCCCTGATGGCAACTTCCCTCACTTGTCCTGTGTAACAAGGATGTGGACAGGTCATCTATAATAGATGGCTCCTAATGTGAAGTGCAGAACCTCAGGACTGGTATAGCATGTTATAGATGATGGGTCAGAGGAACTCTGGTTATTGCTTGTGCTTACAGCCATTGCCTTTGGAAACTGCAAAACTGTCCCACTGAACCAAGAATTATATAGGAAATTCTATTAGACCGTTTAACTGGCACCCCGGTGATGCTCTTTCAGTGATTCTGATGGAACAGCTGAAGATATGTCACCACAAGAGTGTGAGAACAAAGCAACTTTACCTGTATCATTCTGCATTCTATTTCACTTCCACATAAATTGGAAAAGCATAAGATACACAAACAGATACTAAATTAGATTTCTGTTTTTTTGCAAACTGCTGCTTAAGCCTTAACATATTTCCATGGAATTTCTTTTTCTTTTCTTTTTCTTTTCTTTTTTTAGGCTTTCAAAATTGCTGAGAAGCAGTTTACTTTTTCATTATAGTACCAATTTTTTTTTAAATGTCTACTCTGGTTCAAAGTCTAATAAGTGCATGAAGAACCTAATGAATCGTGGATCTAAAGCGTGTGTGTATATGTATTTCCTAACCCAGCATCTTAAATTCTCTTGAGGTCACCCTGTCAGTATCAGTTCTGTGGCCTGGATTTAGTTGAATCAATCCTAATTGCAATTCTGTACAGGTCTGGTTCTCTGTGGAGACCACAGATGAATGACAGTGCAGTGGCAGGGAAGATAAATATGCTGGCAAATAAGATCCCGGTTCTCCACAGAGGATGGAATAAATTACTTTACCAATAGAGTGAAGGTAATATGTTGGAGAGAGAAAGTGAAATCGAAGCCAGTTTAATAAAAGGTTTGCTAAAGTTTAAACTAAAGCATGTTAAGCGTATGTAAAATACTGATGCTGAATCATTTCTATTTAGAACACATTCCATTGATCTCTACGATAAAAAATAATGGCATCCTCTAATTTTGTTTATGCAGATGATGGCCTGGACAATTTTAATTCATGCAGCATTCTCTGTTAGCTGAAGACTGGTGGTACTGTGGTGTAGCATATTGATTAGTAATTTGATAAATAAACAAATGGCACATTGAGCTTTAGGTGCTTCATGCAAAATGTATTTAAATGACCTTGACTAATTAGAGTGCATTGCTGCAAGGCAGTACTGTATGAACAAGAGCCATGTTGGTTTAGAGATTTATGGTAGCTTTATGACAGAGAATAGGGAGAGACCAGCACACAACACTAAGACTTCTATCAAGAAAGTCAACTTAGAATACATCATCAGGAGACACATATTTTTCCCCATTGTTAGAATGCTATAAAATTAATTCAGTAATTTTACATCTAAAATGTAGTTCAGATTTTCAATTGGATTCTAGAAAATGAGTAAATATATATTTTATAAGGATTAAATGATCAGGCAAAATTTTAAAGCAATGATATGATTATTTTATATTTTGCTTAAAGATGAATATCAATTTTTATATTAATTATTTACCTCTTTACATTTTATGGCTTCATGAAATGGGAAGTTCCAAAATAATATATCCCTTTAGACTATATTTCTGCAGTTTGCCATTACTGATTATGTTAGATGTCCTATAATAATATCTTGAATTAAACTAATTAGGCTTTATGGATAAATTTTAGGTTTTCACTGTAGTCTTAGATAGAAGCTGTTTGGTAAATAAAAGTGAAGTGCTCTAAGAATTCATAACTGTAACTCAAAAATTTATTTAAAGTATCTTCCTGTTTCATTGGCTATACCTTTCATGACAACACTGGATACCAAATTAAATAACTTAGCATACAACAGTATCTCCATTTTTACCCCCTGTCATATAATCTAGGCATTTCTTCGTAGTATATAGTTCTTACGAACATCAGTGCAAGCTTCTGGAAGCAAAGGAAGCAGGGGCTGAGGGTTGACGGTTTTGCATAAATATTCAAAATCTCTGAATCAAGTTCAAATCTAAGTGAATTCTCCTTTAATAGTAGAGGTGCACCTCCAGTTTTATTGGGCTTCTCAGGATGCTTTTCAATTGCTCTGAAGGAGCTCAAGCACAACTGGTCAGCTGTCTTCCAAGTCAGTGCCCTATTCATGTATGTTAGATATTTTGCAGCCGCACTTCAATTTAGGGTGAATTATGGAGACCACAAAGAACAGGTGTGAATTAAATCCTTCAAAAACTTAAATCAAATTCAATATCTTTTTTCCTTCTAAATATTAAGTGCCAGTTAAATTTGACTATCTACTCACAGCATCTCTAAATGAATTTAGGTAATGTCAAATACTAGCCTTTGATTCTCCAAAATCACACTGCCCCTCACGTAGTTGCTTAACAACTTCAGAGAGCTGCCAGAGACTATTTCAATTTGGTTCTCATCATGAGTAGCATGACTTTGAAAGAATAGATTTCTAAATTTTTTTTAAAGCCGTAAGAAAAATTCTTCTAGGAGACTAATATTTTCTTCTTTTCAACAATAATTACTGAATCTTTTAAAACTAGAGAAGACTTAAAATTGCAGCATAATCTAAATATCTGATAATAAATGATAGGTTTATGAACACTGATAGGAAAATATTGCTATTATTCTAAATACTTTAATTATATACAAAAATCTACCTGATGTGTATCTAACAAAAAGATTACAACCTGCCTGGCCAGTATAGGTCAATGGTTAACAATCAACCCATGAACCAGGAGGTCACAATTCAATTCCTTATCAGGGCACATGCTCTGGTTGCAGGCTTGATTCCCAGTAGGGGGCATGCAGGAGGCAGCCAGTCAATTCCCTCTCATCATTGATGTTTCTCTCTTCCCCTATGACATCAATGAAAACATACATTTTTTAAAAGATTACAACTTGTTTTATTATGATACTAGCTTTATTGCAGTGGTCTGGAATTATTATATATATATAATGGCATTTCAGTCAAAGACAAGACCACCTATACAATGGTTGTCTCATAAGATTGTAATGGAGCTGAACTATTTTTATTGCTTAGTGACATCACAGTTAGAATAATGCATAGTGAACTGCATTACTGACAAGTTTGTGGTTATGCCATTGTAAACAAACCCATAGCGCTGCCAGTGGTGTAAAAGTATAGCACATACAATTCACAACACATAATACCTGATAATGATAATAAATAACTTGTCTATATATTTACTATACTAACTATACTTACCATTTTTATTTTAGCATGTACTATTTACACTTGTGAAAAAAAATTTTCCATAAAACAATATGTATGTTATATAGGCAGTAGCCTCATACATCTTTCATTTACTGATTCTCATACATCTTGTGTTTACTGAATCTTTTGATTGTATCACGTTCTCTTGTTCCTGATTTAACTTATGTCGTTTTGTACAGTAACCTGTTGTACAAGCGTGTAGCCCAGGAACAATAGGCTATACCACATAATCTACGTGTGCAATTTTATGTAAGTGCACTCTATGATTTTTGACAAAAATAAAATCACCTAATGATGCATTTCTAGAATGCATTCCTATCATTAAGTGGAGCATGGTATATATAATAAATGACAGTTTTATGAATATTGACAGGAAATATATACACACACACACATACACACATAAAAAATGATTAAAATATACAGAAATTGTAGGTAATAAAGTTTATTTAGGACTAATCATTATTCAAGTATTCTACATGCTTGTAACTTTAACATATAGAATTAGACAAATAATTACTCATTAAAAGCAATATTTTAGGGATTAAAAGTAATACCATGACAAATTCATGTAACCATTGATATAGCAATGAAAGTAGAAAATTTTGAGAAATGTAATGAAAATGGTTGAAAAAAAGAAGTCATGCAAAGAGGAAATTAGATTGAGTTGTCTATGAAGGTGATTTAGTATCTACCTTAAACATAAGCATATCAGGATGATGTCCACTTTCAGTCAGTCTATAAAAACTACTCAACTAGAGGCTATTAATCTAGTTTGTCTCTTCTGCCTCAATTTAAGCAGAAAAACCTTTGCAGAATTGATGGTTAAACAAAATCACATTTTCAGGTATTCTAGTTATGTCATTGTATACAAAATTGGGCAACCTGTGAAGACTCAATAAATCAGTCTTTAGGAGACAGTAGTTCGCGAAATCTATCAGCATTGAGTGGTGCGCTTGTATTAAAGGCAGATTCCTGCCTTCCACCAGGCTTCAGAGTCAGGATCTCAGAATGCAAAGCCCCACAACCTCTGTTTTAAGGGGGCACCTTGAGTAAGTCTGATTTACTCTACAATTTGAGATCTGCACAATAAATACTTACTTAGTTCCCTTTAGAAGATAATGTGAAGGATAGATAATCTCTATTGATTCTTTTCAATACTAGCATTTTTGAGAGATCAAGACACAGTATTACTGAAAACCATAAAACTGAAGACTACAAACCAACATGTTTTCAAAAGTAGGTGAAGAAGGTAAGCTGCTATAAAATTATAGGATTTGCTCCACTGGAAAATGCATATTTTAATTCCTGTTGACAGTCAGAATTCCATAAAGATCCACTACTTCCTTTTATTTTGAGAAAAATAATAATAGTTTGTATCAAAATTTGTACACTAATTTACTTCTCCCTTTACAAGCTACCATCACAAAGAAGTAGACTTCAAAAAAGGTGTGCTGAATAGAAATATCTTAATTAAAAAAATTAAAACACCACTTTCCCATGTGAAATGAACATAAACATTCACTCACAACACACATCTTGTTTATGCTTCCTTATAAAGAACATGAATTTGGTGTAAGTTACACTTTAAGCAGGAATGAGAAACACGAATTTAAAAATGGCTAGTCCATGCCAGATTTATTCCTTTGTTTGCTGGTAGATATGTAGGACCATGTAGAAAGGAACAGAGAGAGATGAATCAGAATACTTTTAGAAATGTTGTCTTTGTCCCTGATCCTTGCTCTGTTTTCTACTATTTGGCTCTTATTTATTTGTGTAGTTTTCACTGTTACCTCTATGCAGATAACTCTCCAATCTACATCTCCAATCTCATTCTCTCCTGGGTGAAAGTACCATACCCCCAAAGAATACTTAGCATTTCCACTGCTTATCTTCCTGTTACTTCAATTCAATATGTCTGAAATAAGACTCATGACCTTCTCTCCCAAACTGACACCCATTCTTGACTTGCCTATTTCTTTTACTGATAGCACTATTCTTCAAAGTATACAGCCTCTAAATCTTGGACCAAGCTTTGTTTTTCTCTTTTGTCTGACCAAATCTTACCAATTCCCAATATAATCAATCACTACTTCCTGACGATTTTGCTTACTTCTTCTTTCAATCCTTCCTTTCCTGACTGTATTTTAGGTCTTACTGGTAGCCATTTCTTACTTAGATTACTATTATACTTCCTGCATTAGA
This sequence comes from Lasiurus cinereus, assembly GCA_011751065.1. Taxonomy (NCBI): domain Eukaryota; kingdom Metazoa; phylum Chordata; class Mammalia; order Chiroptera; family Vespertilionidae; genus Lasiurus; species Lasiurus cinereus. The sequence goes on along the minus strand of JAAGEH010000208.1, from coordinate 7,456,465 downwards.
GTTTTCTTACAGAAAATAAGGGCTTGATTAGAATTTGAAAACAGGAGCATGAGCATCTATTAAGAAGAAAGATGTTTGTGTGTACATACATATATCTACATATACTATATGTCTATTTTATATATATGTATTTGTGTGTGCACATGTGTGATTTATATATGTCAGCCTTGCCTCCTCTCTTTCTTTCACTTCCCATATCAGTGTTGTTTGAGTTCCTATAGGCTCATAACTTATCCTCCAACGTTTTGACTGTTAGCACCCATCTGTATTACCATCTCTCATTTCACCTGCAGTAATATTCTTCTTAATGGTTTTTCATGCTTTCATACTTGCAATTATAATCATATTTCCATATAAGAAACATAATGATTATAGCTCGTATCAAACTCCCATAGGCTTTTAAAATAAAATACACTTTTTGTCTTTACCTGCAATTTGCTACATGACTTCCTCTTTCCTATATCTTGCTTGACCTCATGTCTAGTCTCTCTTCCTTGATCATTTTTATAGCCATACTGGCTTTCTTTTTCTTTTTGCCTAAGTGAGTTTTTAGATTCATTTTTATATCAGACACTGAGAGGCCTCCTGCAAAGATATTTCTTCCATTTGACTACTTGTTATTCAGTTCTTGCCTCCAATGAAGTTTCTTCAAGACATTTTAAATGACTGTCTTTTCCAAAATAGTCAACCCTGCCCCTAAATTCATTCACTATTACATTTCCTGTTTTTTTTATTTTTGTAGCATTTATTTATGATTAAAAAAGTATTATTTTGGTATTATTATAATTATAATTGACCCTGTGTATCTGTTGGTTTTATATCTATGGATTTATTGAACCACAAATTGAAAATATTAAAAAATAAGATGCAGAAAATTTCAAACAGGAAACCTTGAATTTGACACCCATCTAGCACTACTCTGTATCCAGGCAAATGAAGTGACGTGGAGGCATACCTTGCTGTAGTCTATATGCAAATATAGGTTATATGAAAATACTATGTATGCCTTCTTATGTAAGGAACTTGAGGGCCCATCGATTTTGGTATCAATGGGGGTTCTGAAACCTATATCCTTTGTGGTTCCTGAGGAACATCTGTATCATCACCTTTATCATCATCATCATCATCATGTTTCTCCAAACTTCAATGTTTAAACTCCAAAATAGGGGGCCATCAGTGCCAGAACAATACTTAGAAATATATTTTTAAAATATATTTTATTGATTTTTTACAGAGAGGAAGGGAGGATAGAGAGTTAGAAACATCAATGAAAGAGAAACATTGATGAGAGAGAAACATTGATCAGCTGCCTCCTGCAAACCCCTCTACTGGGATGTGCCCACAACCAAGGTGCCCTTGACCAGAATCAACCTGGGACCCTTGAGTTCGTGGGCCGATGCTCTATCCACTAACCCGAACTGGTTAGGGCTACTTAGAAAATATTTATTATGAATGTGTATTATGTATGTGGAAAGCAGGATGTTTCAGTGAGCATGTACAAAAGAAGAATGGATATTCTAGGACCTGCGTTAGAATTATAAGATCTCTTTCTATGAAGACTTTCCCTATATTCTTAATTCAGGGTATGAGTTTTATAAAAGGACTAAGCAGGTTTCCCTATGCCTTGTAAATCCAGGTTGGATAGAGCTCTCTTTATACAAGGTGACTTTCTTCATATATGTGGCTTAATGAAAACATTATTCTCCAATATATAAAAAAGAATGATTTCTAAATGCCGTATTTAAGAAGTCTTTCTTTGAAATGGTTATTTTAGGAAATGTAAGTAAACACTAAATGTGGATAGTTTAATATTTTTAGATAGAGGGGTACATTGTAATAACACAATTATTTAGTAATATTATGTGCCAGCCATCCTTTAATAACTGTATGTATATTAACTCACTTATCTCCACTATTCTTAAGGAAATTGCTGTTACTCTTTTGTTTTACTGCTGAGGAATTGATATACAGAGAAGTTCAGTAACTTGCCCTAGAATACAGCTGGTAAGTGCAGATGGCTTCAGAATCTGTGTGTCTAACTACTGTGTACATTGCTTCCCTATGCTCAAACCACAATAGGGCCAAATAAAAAGAAAACAGGATTAGATTATAAGAAAGAATAATGAATTTAGTTTCAACAATGCAGAAACTAAAATATGAAGCAGTAAAACGACTAACAACCCACAAATAAACTTGGAAAACACTTTAAGAATACTTTGAAAATGGAGAAAAAAATAACACAAAAGTGGAGATAGTAGATAATGGAGAACAGATCATGCAAACATTAATATTAGCTGCTATATAGTATGCAAAGCAACCATGAAACAGGAATTACAATTAAAATAATGTTAATAGACAAAACCAACAATAATTAGATATATTCTAATTCTCACAAAGACCATATATATTCTGGACAGGATTCACTGATTTACAAGATAATTAAAAGAAAAATAACACATACAAATAACCAAAAGTAAAGATGTCTAAAAAATTCTGAATTAAAAAAGTTTGCTGAAAGAGAAAAAGAGGCAGACAGAACTGACAGAACTTTTAAAAACAATAAATGACAAAAATAAAACACCATTTTCATAGCTTTGAGTGAAAACAATTGTCATCTAAAAAATGTTCTCAACCCAACTCAGTTATCATACAGAGATTACATTCAAAACAGGGCCCAAAAGACATTTATGTATGATTACTGGTTGACAAATCAAAACAGCTCAAGAATAAAGGTAGTAAAGATATAAGAAAACCGATCATACACTTTGAAATTTATTAAAAATATAAAAAGTTGATTAATACCATTAGACTCTAATTGAAAAATATATGGGTGCTGATAAGCATAAGTAATATTTGTAACCTTAGAAAATATTTAACATGCATGGACACAGATGAGGCCATGCATATATGGGATGGTGAGGGCCTAGAATAGGGGGTGGGCTTCAGGGGGTCAGCGGGGCGGGGGGAGGAGAAGAAAATATTTAACATGAACACATTTAAAATGACAAAAATGCTTTTCTAATATGTTCAAGTATATTCATATATTTTTTTGTTTGGGAATATTATGATTTAGTAATCTGATCTAATATATATATTAGTTTTTATGAAATTTACAATAAAACTGTTTTGTCTTACATTATTATATCATTATACTTTTTACTCTGTGTACTATAAAAAGTTGATATTTTCCAAAAATATTTGTATATATTTTAGCTTGCTACAAATTACAAGATATTATGGCAATATGCCCTACTTAATAATGATTTATTTTTTCATTTTACAGGAAATATGGAGAATAGTGGTTCTGGAGTTGGGTTAGAGGTTCAATGCCATCAGGACTTAGGATCCTCTGGTCTAAGAATGTAAGGCTTTCCTCTATTCCAGTGGTTCTCAATCTGTGGGTCGCGACCCCTTTGGGGGTCGAATGACCCTTTCACAGGGGTCGCCTAAGACTATTGGAAAATATCTATTTCCTATGGTCTTAGGAACCAAAACACCGCTCCTCGCTGTAGCAAAATGTAGCAATGTAGTTTACTGTTGTCATATTAAGACTGTTACCCATGCTACACCATGATTCAAGACAAAATTTCATTTATTTGTAATTAGAAATAAATATTTCACAATATATAATTACATATTGTTTTTGTGATTAATCACTATACTTTAATTATGTTCAATTTGTAACAATGAAAATACATCCTGCATATCAGATTTTTACATTACAGTTCATAACAGTAGCAAAATTACAGTTATGAAGTAGCAACGGAAATAATTTTCTGGTTGAGGGTCACCACCACATGAGGAGCTGTCTTAAAGGGTCGTGGCATTAGAAAGGTTGAGAACCACTGTTCTATTCAGAACTTGGCTCAAATTTTACCTAGGTGTGTGGCCTTGGCCAGATTACTTAACCTCTCTAAATTTAAGTTTCCTCACTTATATAATTAAGATAACAATACTCCTTTATGTTAATCGTCACCCAAGCGTATGCTTTTCATTGATTTTTTTAGAGATAGTGGAAGGGGAGGAAGGAAGGAGGGAGAAAAAAAAGGAGAAAGAGAGAGGAATGTGAGAGAGACACATTGATTGGTTGCCTCCCACATGCACCCTGACCAGCCAGGGTTTGAACCTGTCACTTGCCTTTGACCAGAATTGAACCCACAGCTCTTCAGTGCATGGGCTGAAACTCTAACTACTTGGCAACACAGGTCATGGCTCCCTTATGTTTTTTGTAAAGATTAATGGTGAAATGCTTCAATCCTAGTAAGAAATAAATAAATGGTACCTATTACTATAATTATTAATAGTATTATTGTTAGGTAAATATATTGCTGACCTAAATTTCAAATATGTCAGTTTATTTGTCTAAGGTGGTAGAACCAGGATTTATAACTAAATTAGTGAATAATATAATAATGAATTACATTCAAGAAATATTGAAAGTTATAGCTCAGTATCAGATATGTATTATTAGAAGTTTATAAATAAACTGACTGTGTTGCTATGGAATAATACAAATCAGTGAATTTTATTATCTAACTGTAATTAAATTGTAAATGGAAAGAGAAACATTTTTTATTAATTATCAGATAAGATTAACTAAATGAAAGTTAATGAAGTTTTTCTATCAGTTTTATTAAAACTACTAAATGGTAGAGAAAAATAAATTACAGTAATGTAGAGAAGTCTGAACTAAGGAAGTGTAGTGCCTTACTTGGTTGATTAGGGTGGTATCTGACAACCACATTCCTTCCCTTAATGCTATTTGAGAGACATTTCTCATGTCACTGTTTCAAGTTCCACATTATCTCAGGTTTCTAGTAAATAAACATTACTTTCTTGAGGCAGAGTCTTCTTGTCTTTACAATAACAATTCTACTATTTTTCTTAGTAATAGGATCCTGACTTTATTCAAAGGAACAATGTGCTCAGTTAAATGATAATTTTCCAACTTCTCTTGTAATTCAAGGTGGACAATAAATGAGCAGAAACTATTGGGTAATACTCTGATGAAAGTTTATTAAGAGTGATGGCACAGTTTGAATATGTGATATGTTTATGTCCTCTCTAATCCATTTGTACTCAGAATTCAAGACAGGATTTTGGGAATTCAACAGTCACCTAAGATTATTATTTTTCCCCTTAAAAATAATTTCACAGTCTGTTTGATGCTTTACTGCCTCTGTATCTATCCTTTTGTTCATCAGTTTACAATGTTCTTTATTATCCCCTTAAAAATATGTTTTTATTGATTTCAGAGAGGAAGGAAGAGGGAGAAATATAAACATCAACGATGAGAAAGAATTATCAATCACCTGCCTCTTGCATACTCTAAAGTGGGATTGAGCCTGCAGCCCAGGCATGTGCCCTGACCAGGAATTGAACCATGACCTCCTGATTCATAGGTCGACACTCACCCCCTGAAAATCTTGGCTAAGAATGGTAGGGCTCAGAGATATCAGGACGTGTTGTCTCTGTTAACCCATGGAGCAACTATATCAACCTACAATCATCTACTTTTTGTTAGAAGAAAGAGAATTAAACATTTATCTTGTTCAAGCCTTTATTATTTATGATCTTAATCTCTAGATCTTATTTCACACATTTAAAAGATGTAAAGTGTAGAAATAAAAAACGATAGCAAAAGTTCTATTTCTGAAAAAAGAATCATGTCTTTATGCCCATCATCTTTTTTCTCATCTGTTACTGTTAGTTTCTTTTTCTTATTAAACTTATGAATTTTTATTTCTTCATCTCTGCAGTTACAATATTTTACAGTTTTTGTGAGAATACAATGATATAATTATGTGTGAAAATACTTGTGTCTATTAATTTCACTTGAAACTTATAAGAATTGGTGATGGAAGTGGTCAAGATCAATATAGGAAAGAAAAATTGTTCTTAGTCAAATGATCTTGTTTTATTCTTCTTTTACTCTAAAGCAATGTCTACCTAACCTGTTTAAAAAACTAACCCATTCATTCATAACCAAAATATGTAATAAAAGGTTAAAAGAAAATGAGGGAGGGAATGGAGATGTATTTGGATGTATTCTACAAGATTGTTACTAGAATTAATGCATTTACATATACTTTCTTATTTGATCTTTACAAAACCAATGAAAGATAGGTATTATACTTATACTGAGAAAATTAGGATACTAAATTTCAAATATGTCAGTTAACTTGCCTAAGGTGATAAAGCCAAGATTTGAAACCAAAGTTCTTCTCTCAACTACCTGGTTTTTAATATTAGATAAGTTTGGATGTGATCTATCTATATGTAAAAGCCTAAGTGACTGTTGCCATTTGACTGGTAATTATGATGCCCAATGACCACCATGGGGCAGATGCTCAATGTACAGGCATGGAAACATGGAACAGACTGGTGAATCTTAGAGAAAAGGGGAGAGGGAAGGAAGAGATTAACCAAAGATCTTATATGCATACCTAGAGGCATGCACTGATGGGGTCCCTCTGCCTGTCCTGCAGGGATCAGCCCAAAACTGGCTCTCTGACATCCCTGAGTGGTCTCGGATTGTGAGAGGGTACAGGCCAGGTCAAGGGACCCCACTGGTGCATAAATCCATGCACCAGATTCTAGTTATAAATAATTTCATGAACTAACAGATGGATGTATTAGCTAATTATATTTTATTTGTTTTACAGTTAATGCTTTAGGAGATTTTCACACAAGTCAAAAGAGAAAAAAATAAATCTGAGTTAGGCTATTATATAATATCAAAACATGTGGCTACTATGATGTTTCTTAGACAGTGACTTCAGTTTACTCTCTGTACCTAGAAATACAGTAGGTTATCCAGCAGAAGTTAACTTTATTTAACTGGCTGGTCATCATATGTGATCATGAGGATCTAAGAACAAGATAATTTTGTCCAAAAAAGATATGCCAACATATTGAGAGTATTTCATGCAAGAGAATTAAATACATTCTATGGCTCATGAAATTGCTAGAGGAAATATCTTTAATTATTGAGTCACAATGCACATGGTATTTTATAATTTATAAGTTCTGTCACATAATTATCTCATTTACTTTTCACAATCCCATGAAATATATATTGTAATTATAGAGATGAAAAAAGCAGGATCAGAAAACAAAAATCTTTTGAAGATTCTACAGATAGTAAGTAACTGATGCCTGACTTGACTTGTGTCTTTTTGACCAGACTAGATTGTCAACATTAAAATATTGAGGCAGAACCTCTAGGAGCAGCCATACTTTGCCAAAGTTAGCACTAAAATATTTTATTTTTTATTAGAAAGTAATTTCAGAACCATTTATTTATGCATCCATTCATTTATTCTTTTATTGAATATTTAATAAGATCCTATTATGTGTCAAGCACTTATATAGGCATAGAGGATATGGCAACAAATAAATGAGAAAAAATACATTATCAATAAAAGTGGGAGATAAAAAGTACTTGAGTAATAAATAGAAATAGATTTGATAACTTTCAAGCCTCCTTTTCCATAGATAACTATTTCCACACTCACCAAACTTATCAGAGTTTCCAATGAATTACATTAGATAAGCAGCAGTTTCAAGTCTTATCTTGCTCACCTTCTGCTGGCACTAAGTTACAGAGAGCTAAATGAAAAAAGGAAGAATACATGTTAGGCTATCATAACTCACTGAAGCTTGATTGTATGGATAGAAGCGTATAGCAGAATATTAACACAATTTATGTATCTAAGACAACATTGTGAAATAAAAAGGAAATATTTTAATCAAAGGCTCTCCTCAGAATAACAATTACAAATACAATGTAATATCCATGTGAGCTCTGAAATAATAAAGTAGCAGTTATTCCCATTAGTATTATCAACATCTCATAAAATGCACCTCTTGATATCTCTTGGGAAAAGTGAAAATCCCCTGATAATACCTGAGCAATGAATAAGTGTAGTCAACCCCAAAGGAATTAAGATAAGATGAAAAGAGGTTAGAAGAATAGATCTCTTGGGCCTAACTGAGAAACTGAATTCATTTACTAAGCTGCAGTAAGCTTATGGGAATGAGCAAAGCAATCTGAAAAGCAGACTAAAAATATCTGGAGATATAAAAGTCAAGATGACACAGAAATTCTCGGAGCTATGAAATAAATTTCCCACAGATTCTGTAATTAATGGGTACAATGGATTCTGTTTAATGAGAATACTAGCTTGTTTACAATGATGGTGTCAAAATCATTTCTCTATAGGGAGGCTCATCACCAACAATGGGGCAAACATGAATCTGCTTATTAACACAATACCAAAACTGAGTTTTCACAAAGATATTCTCCTATACTGTGGACATGTAATAATTATGAAGTGAAAGTTAAGCATCTTACAAAATCACACAGCACCACATTTGTAAAGTTTGTAGCTTATGCATACATATGTATTACTTCTCTACTATCAGGAAAAGGACTTTTCTGCTTTCTTCAGCAATCTATCCCAAGCAAAGTCTGTTCGGTGTTGGAAAGAGGACTGAGATTATAGAGTTAAATAATCCAGAGTGTGATGGAGAGCTGGTATAAGAATATTCGAACTGAATATACAAAGGGTTATTCTCTGTAATCTAGGGGAGAAAAGTAATCAAAGATATTTGCATAGGAAATTTAAAATATTATTCCTAATGGGGGAAAATCACCCTATTCTCAGTAATGACCTAGGAATATTCAAAAGAGTTACTCTGAATTTGTCCATCAGGTAATACTTAGAGAATAACTTACTATCCAATTCAACAGAACAAGTTGGAATCCTTTAATTATATAAATCATACAAGCCCAGAAATTTTCTTTAAAATTTATTTTGTATAGGTTTTAAAAGACTGGATTACTGTGTGACTTAAGCATAATGTAAAAAAGATCTCACATTGTTCAATTCACTTATCCTTTTAAAATGGATATAAATTGATGTTTTGTAAACTAGACCATTGAGTTGTATTTTCAATATGTAGGAATATTTTTATAAAGTGAATTGTCATACTAAGCTTTTCCTTATGTGTAAATGTTCATGGGAATTTAAAATTTTAATTTAGTATGCCAAATGTTTTGCTACATAATCTTCATTATTTTTCCAAACTCTATTGATTTTTCTAATTATATCTGACAAACACATGCAGTAATATAGTGCCCACAGGACTTTAGTATCATGCATTAAATATATTAAAAAAATACCTCAATGATGGACTCTTAAACTCAAATGATAAGAAGAGTTTAATGAAAAGCACATGTAACCATGATTTTGTTCATAATAATAATGATGATGATTTTTATTTTATTTTATTTTATTTTAATGTTTTTATTAATTTTTTATACATATCTCCCCATTACCTCCCCTCCCTCCCGGCATACCCCAACCCCCCAGTGTCTATGTTCATTGGTTATGCTTATATGCATGCATACAAGTCCTTTGATTGATCTCCTATCTACCTCACCTAACCTTAATCTTCCTACTGTAATTACACAGTCTCTTTAATGCTTTACTGCCTCTGTATCTATCCTTTTGTTCATCAGTTTATAATGTTCTTCATTATCCACAAATGAGTGAGATCATGTGATGCTTCTCCTTCATTGACTGTCTTATTTCACTAAGTATAAGGCTCTACAGTTCCAACCAGGTTGCTGCAAATGTACCACTGTTTTCTGATCCACTCATCTGCTGACAGGCACCTAGGCTGTTTCCAAATTGTAGGTATTGTAAATTGTGCTGCTATGAACATAGGGGTGCATAAATCCTTTCTGATTGGTGTTTGTGATTTCTTAGGATAAATTCCTAAAGGTGGGATTACAGGGTCAAATGGGAGATCCATTTTTAGTTTTTTGAGGAAACTCCATACTGTTCTCCACAGTGGCTGCACCAGTCTGCATTCCTACCAACAGTGCACAAGGGTTCTTTTTTCTCCGCATCCTCGCCAACACTTGTCATTTGTTGATTTGTTGATGACTGCCATTCTGACAGGTGTAAGATGGTATCGCATTGTCGTTTTGATTTGCATCTCTCGGATGATTAGTGACTTTGAACATGTTTCCATGTGTCTCTTGGCCTACCTTCTGTTGTCTTTTGAAAAGATTCTATTTAGGTCCGTTGCCCATTTTTTTATTGGATCGTTCATCTTCCTTTTATTAAGTTGTATAAGTTGGCTGTAGATTTTGGAGACTAAACCTTTCTCAGGGATAACATTTGCAAAATGTTCTCCAATACAGTGGTCTTTCTTGTTGTTTTGTTGATGGTTTCTTTGGCTGTGCAAAAGCTTTTCATTTTGATGTAGTCCCATTTGTTTATTAATTCTTTAGCTTCAATTGCCTTTGGCTTAGTATCAGTGAAGAAGTTCTTTCAGCATACGTCTGAGATTGTGCTGCCTGTGGTTTCCTCTAGTATTTTTAGGGTTTCCCTTCTAATGTTTAAGTCCTGTATCCATTTTGAGATTTTTTTTTTTTTTGTATTTGGTTGTAAGTTGGTCGTCCAGTTTCATTTTTTTGCATGTATCCGTCCAATTTTACCAATACCATTTATTGAAGAGGCTATCTTGGCTCCATTGTATGTTCATGCCTCCTTTGTCAAATATTAGCTGAGCATAGTGGTTTGGGTAGATATCTGGGTTCTTTATTCTGTTCCATTGGTCTATATGTCTGTTCTTGTGCCAGTACCAAGCTGTTTTGAGAACAGTTGCTTTGTAATATAGCTTGAAATCTGGTATTGAGATCTCACCTACTTTATTCTTCTTTCTCAGAATTGCTGTAGCTATCCATGGTCTTTTCTTGTTCCAGATGAATGTTTGAAGAATTCGTTCTCGATCTGTGAAATATGTTGTTGGTATTTTAGTGGGTAGTGCATTGAATCTATAGATTGCTTTGGGTAGTATGTACATTTTAATGATGTTGATTCTCCCAATCCATGAGCATGGTATGCTCTTCCACTGTTAACATCTTCCTCTATCTCTTTTTTCAGTGTCCTGTAGTTTTCTGCATATAGGTCTTTTACCTCTTTAGTTAGGTTTATTCCTAGGTATCTGAATTTTTTTGGTGCAATGGTAAATGGGATTGCTTTTTGAGTCTCTCTTTCTGTAATTTCACTATTAGTGTATAGAAATGCCACAGATTTCTTGGCATTAATTTTGTATCCTGATACATTGGCAAATTCATTAATTAAGTCAGTTAGTTTTGGAATGGAGTCCTTTGGGTTTTTTATGTACAGTATCATGTCATCTGCAAATAAGGACAGCTTTACTTCTTCTTTTCCAATTTGGATGCCTTTTATTTCTTCTCCTTGTCTAATTGCAATGGCTAATACTTCCAGTATTAATTTTTGATGAAGCAGTCATCAAAAAGCTTCCATCAAATAAAAGCCCGGGACCAGATGGCTGCTACAAAATACTTCCAGTACTATGTCGAACAGGAGAGGTGAGAGTGGGCATCCCTGTCTTGTTCCTGTTATAAGGTTTTAGTTTTTGCCCATTGAGTATGATGTTAGCTGTGGGTTTCTCCTATATGGCTTTTATGATGTTGAGGTATGATCCTTCTATTCCCACTTTGCTGAGAGTTTTTATCAAGAAAGGGTGTTGGATTGTGTCAAATGCTTTTTCCGCATCAATTGATATGACTATGTGATTTTTATCTCTCAATTTGTTTATGTGATGTATCATGTTTATTGATTTGCGGATATTGTACCATCCCTTCATTCCTGGGATGAATCCTACTTGGTCATTTGAATGATCTTTCTGATGTACTGCTGCATCCGGTTTGCTAGAATTTTGTTGAGGATTTTGGCATCTATGTTCATGAGAGATATTGGCCTATAATTCTCTTTCATTGTGTTGTCTTTATCTGGTTTTGGTATTAAAGTGATGCTGGCTTCATAGAAGGTGTTTGGAAGTGTTTCTTCTTCTTGAATGTTTTTGAATAGTATGAGGAGGATAGCTTTTAAGTCTTCCTTGAATGTTTGGTAAAACTCTCCTGTGTAGCAGCCATCTGGTCCCGGGCTTTTATTTGATGGAAGCTTTTTGATGACTGCTTCAATTTCTTCCATAGTTATTGAACTACTGAGATGTTAAGATTCCTCCTTGTTGAGTTTTGGAAGGTTATATTTTTATAGGAAAATGTCCATTTCTTGCAGGTTGTCCAATTTGTTGGAATAGACTTGTTCATAGTATTTTTTAACAATCCTTTGTATTTCCACAGGGTCTGTTGTTATTTCTCCTCTTTCATTTCTGATTTTGTTTATTTGGATCTTCTCTCTTTGCTTCTTGGTGAGCCTGGCTACAGGTCCATCAATCTTGTTTATCCTTTCAAAGAACCAACTCTTGGTTTTGTTGATATTTTGAATTGTTTCTTTGGTCTCCAAGTTGTTTATCTGCGCTCTGATCTTGATTTTCACTCTTTCCTTCCTTCTGCTTATACTGGGCTTTTCTTGTTGCTCTCATTCTAGCTCTTTGAGTTGTAGGGTTAGGTAATTTATTACCATTGTTTCCTGTTTTTTTTTTTGCAGTAGGCTTGTAGGGCTATGAACTTCCCTCTCAAGACTGCTTTCACTGTGTCCCATAAATATTGTTGTGTTATCATTGTCTTTTGTTGCCATGATGTTTTTTATTTATTCCTTGATCACTCTGGTTACCCAGTCGTTGTTTAATAGCATGCTGTTTAGTCTCCATGTGTTTGATTTCTTTCTATTGTCTTTATTATAGTTGATTTCCAGTTTTATGCCACTGTAGTCTGAGAAAATGCTTGATATGATTTCTATCTTCTTGAATTTGAAGAAACTTTTCTTATGACCCAAAATATGATCTATCTTTGAAAATGACCATGTGCACTTGAGAAGAATGTATATTCTGTGGCTTTGGGGTGAAATGTTCTGAAGAAATCAATTGATTCCTTCTGGTCTAGTGAGTCTTTGAGGATTGATGTTTCTTGCCTGTTTTTTTTTTTTTTATAGAGGATTTTTCCAGTGGTGACAGTGGGGTATTAAAGTCTCCTACTATGATTGTATTGCTGTCAATCTCTCCCTTAATACTCTCCAGGAGTTTTCTTTTATGTATTTAGGTGCTCTTATACTGGATGCGTATATGTTTACCAGAGTTATTTCTTCTTGTTGGATTGTTCCCTTTAGTATTATGAAGTGGCCTTCTTTATCTCTTGTTATGTCCTTCATTTTGAGATCTAATTTGTCAGATATAAGTATTGCAACCCCAGCTTTTTTTCATTTCCATTTGCCTGAAATACCATCTTCCATCCCTTCACCCTCAATCTGTGTGCATCTCTTTTTCTGAGCTGGGTTTCTTGTAGACAGCAGATATGTGGATAATGTTTTCTTATCCAATCAATTGTCCTATGTCTCTTGTTTGGAGCATTTAATTCGTTTACATTTAAAGTTATTATTGATAGGTATTTATCTGTCGCCATTTTTAGTCTTTAGCCCAGAGTTCCTTCTTCGCTTCCTATTTCTTTTTATTACAGCAGACATTTCTTGCATTGCTGGTTTGGTGGTAATATATTCTCTTAGTCCTTTTTTGTCTGTGACGCTTCTGATTTCACCTTCAGTTTTGATTGAAAGCCTTGCAGGGTACAGTATTCTTGGATTCAGACCCTTCCTTTGTATGACTTTGCATATTTCATTCCATTCCCTTCTGCCCTGATGAGTTTCTATTGAAAAATCAGTAGCTAGTCTTATGGGGGTTCCTTGGTAGGTAACTTTCTGTTTCTCTCTGGCTGCTTTTAAGATTCTTACTTTGTTGTTGGTTTTTGCCAATTTAATTATAATGTGCCTTGGTGTCAGTTTTGTGGGGTTCATATTGCTTGGGACTCTGTGAACTTCTTGGATTTGTGTGGGTTTTTTTTTTCCTATATTGGGGAAATTTTCTGTCATTATTTCTTCAAACAGGTTCTCTAATCCTTGCTCAGTTTCCACTCTTTCTGGAACCCCAATTATGCAGACATTGTTTTTTTCATGTTATCCCAAAGTTCCCTTAGGCTCTCCTCTTGCTTTTTAATTTTTTTTTCTAGAAGCTGCTGTACTTGGGTATTTTTTCCTATCATGTCTTCTAGCTCACTGATGCAGTCCTCTGCTTCTTATAGTTTACTTTTAATGCTTTTTATTGCATTGTTTATAGCAGTGATGTCATTTTTTATATCCTCTTGCATTTCTTCTTACTGCTTCTTCATTTCCTCTTGGGTCTCCTTCATTTTCTCTTAGCTCTTACTCATATTTTTGAATTTCTCTTCCATTCTTTTCATCCACTTTATGATCATTTCTCTGAACTCTTTCTCTGGCAGGCTTATTTCTGCTTCTATTTCGTTTACCTCCTTTTCTGGTGATACCTGCCTATCCGTGGTATCCGGGCTGTTTCTTCTTCTTCCCATGGTCTTTCTTCTCCAGTTGTCTGGTTATGTAGTTCTCTCTCCTATGTTGATTCAAAGGCACAAACTACAACATGACCTGGTATAGCACACGAGGCACTGAACAGAAATGTATTCACGATGTTAATAATCACCAATAAGGTGACCACCAATGAAAGACAAATTAGGGGTAAGTAGAGAAAGAAGAAGAGGAAAATGAGGGAAAAAGAAAGGAAAGAAATGCCAAAATCAAATTGGGAGAGGGAGAAATAAAAATAAATAAATGGACAAAAATAAAATAAAATAAAATAAAAAAAAGGAGAAGAAGAAAAAGAAAAGCTATAGAGAAACAAAGTCAGAGAGAAAAGGAAGCAGATTAGAGAGAAAAGGGGAACTAAATATAGATGTCAGGAGAAAACTCCAATAGAACAGTCACTAATCCCAATAAAGGCCAGCAACCAGTACCTAAAGATTAATACAAACTACAAATAACAACTGGTATCAAGGGAGGCGAGGGAAAAGAGAGGTAAAAAACAAAGCAAGCAAAAAGCAAAATATAACAAGTAGAATAAGCTAAAACAATCTCATGAAAAAGTACAAAAAATAGATATAATCACTGTTCAGGCAAATAGCAAGAAAAGGACATAGAGAAAAAAACAACTTTTTGGCTAGTGAAGACAAGAAGAGAGAGGTTTGTATGTACTTGTAGTAGGGGATTTGAAATTAGATATATAAGTGGGCGGAAATTTTAACCAGGTAAAGCGAAAGAATAGGGAGAATCTAAAGTTGGAAAAGGGAAAGAGAAACAAGACAACAAAATGGGGAAAGTTAGGAGGAAAGTGTTGGCGTAAAGGTAGAGTTGAGATGGAGTAAAATTATGCTAAAGGAAAGATGAAAATAGAATGTAGAACTCTAATCCCGAAATAAACTAAAGAGAAAACAAAATGACACTTTTTTTTCAATAAGGTAAAATACTAGTAGTAATAATACTAGTTGAAAACAAAAATGTAATAATTAAAAGGGTAAAATCCATTCAGGCAGAAAGAAAAAAATAGTTTTTTTAATTAAAATATGTAAAAATGAAAAAAAAAATAGAAAAAGAAAAAAAAAATAGAATGGTCATTCACTTCCACTATTATTCTGCTTGGCACTCCTGTTTCCCAGTAGGGAAGGTATTGCAGTTCCCTGTGTTCCACTGTTGGTGTTTTAATCTCTTTATTCTTTTGTGGTTATGCGAGAATCAATTTGTGCATCATCCACTGGGTGGCAGTGTTTCGGAATTGACCTCTGAGACAAAGCACAGGACCTCTCTAGGCTGTGCTCAGATCCTGCTACTCTGTGGTTCTCAAAACCGGTTTGTGGGGATTTTGCAGCTGGGACACTGTAATAACTCCCAGGCTGTCCCTCTGCCCCAGAAAAAAACGAGTCATTTTCCAGAGCTCCCCTCTGTCAACAGCTCCCAGAGTCTGCCTCCACACTTCGGGACCAAGCCCTGCCCCACCTCCAAGGACCTCTCTAGAGGCAGCTTTCCCACAGCCCAGTTCCCACACTGTTTGCGTCTGTGTTCTGCGGGGCAGGAGACCTCACCTTATCCCAGGTGAAATCTGACCTTTCCGTGTGCTGTGTGGATCTCTGAATCCACCGCATGTCTACGCCAATTGGAGAGCGGTGTTCTGGGTCCCAGGCTATTTGGTGGGTGCTTCAGCCGCAGCTTTCAGACTGTCACAGACATCCACCTCCCTCTGCAAGATGGTGCCATCTCCTTGTTTGCGTTGGTGGCTCCAGCTGACAAAAACCCCGTGGCAGTGGGACTGCCTGGCCAGGACAGCCCCATCCAGCAGTTCCCCTCCTTCTCCTGGAGGATAACTGACTCTTAACTTGCCAACAAACACTCCCAGTGTGACTTTCAGCTACTCTCTCTCCCTCTGCCCAGCGACAAAGCTCCAGATGCATCCATCTATTCCACCGCCATTTTTTCCCCCTCTGATGATGATCTTTAATATTAGACTCATCTTGTTTCCAGCCTTTATAATATACTTCTACCAACTGAGTCAGTGGATCTTTTTCCTCTTTTCATTGTAGCTCCACCAACTTTTTAAAACCATTAGTCTCAAGGAATTTATGAAAAATTTAGCAATGTGACATGTGACTGTCATACATTATAATCATCTGCTTAATCCTCAGGTATCAGTTCTCCAGTTCTGTGTTGTATTTTTTTTTTTTTATTTCAGTTTGAAAGCCAATCTAGTGAGATACGAATTGAGAACCCTGCCTTACTCTCTTTAGGTCACCACACCACTATCACATGCTGAGTCAATATATTAAGCCTACGGGCATGCATATTTGAATACCTAAATAAGATGTTTTCTTACATTTTTCATGACTCCATGTCGGACTCTCCCTTAAGGTTCCTTTGGAGATTCTCTCAGGCCAGATATGTAGCTCTTATAATAATACACCTAGAACACTATGTTCTACCAGATTGGGCAGATGATCTTGAATTATGAATGAGTTTGTTAGCTCAGAGCTTGATGTCCCCTGGGAGGAAAGTGAGATTAATTTCAGATGTTTATACCAGATAATCTGTCCTTTTCAACTATCAGCAGGGTGTTACAATTGGTTTTCTATCCTAAAATAACTTCTTCAATCCCAAAATAACTTGGGCCTGGATTAAGATTACCAGTTGCCTAACTGAGATTTCTGCCATGATTCTTGAATCTCCTACCTAAAATTTAAAACTGTCCATCTAATTTCTGATTATGAAATTTGGCGAAGCCAATTGTTTGCTAACTAGCATTGCAAATCAGACTCTGAAACACCTGCCCCTGAAATAGATGTCAGCTTGCAGCAACTGTGCTATTATTTGGAGATTTTCACAGTCCTCACTTCTCTGGATCTTAGATGAATCTCATTTTATTCCTCTCAAGTCATCTCAGGAATTCTCTCCAAGATGTTATCTACTCTGAGGTTCTAGATTCCCCACTTTGTAAAGCAGGCATTGCTTAAATACTACCTAAATCCAGCCATTCATCACCTTCACTGTCTTACTAATCAGATTGTGCAATGTCCCACAAATAATCTATCATTGTCTAGAAATGTCCAGCTAGCACAGAGCTGTAAGGCTGTTACTAACTTCACAATTCATAGCTGTAAAGCTATCAATGTAAGCAAAGATCTTTACATCAATCTTGAATATTTATGTCCTGCTGCTTGTGTGTGGGAGTGAGGTAGGTGCAGTAGAGGTATAGTAGTTGTTAGGAAGAAGGGGGGCTATATTTTCTCCTTCTCACTTCCTCACTTTCCTCACTGTGGGCTGTATTAGTATTGCCCCCAGCTATTGGGATGAGGAACCTGGAAAAAGATCATGTCTAACCTGGAATAGTTTATTATTGAAGAGGACCAGAGGGGAATTTTCCATGAAGAGAAGAGGTTTTTTTTGTACCTGAAAAGTACAGGAGCATAGTTCCGAAGCAATGAGAGGAAGGCACAGACAAAAACTCCAGGCAGCTCTTAAATTTAAAGTGCTTCAATATCCTTTTAGCTTTAACTCACCAAATCATTTGCCAGCTGATGGGAATAAAAGAATTACTGTGGACTCATAGGGCCTCAATATCAAAATGAAACACAGAGAATCAAGATCATTAAGTAAAGTTATGAGCACATCCTAATATATTTAAAACCCTGGATCCATCACATCCACAATGACCGGGTGGCTCAACCAACCTGAAATCAGTCCTGCAGTCAGAGCTGTGTTGCCGTGGTGACCCAGCATTGACTGCTATGGCTGCATGAATGGTGATCCAGCACTGACTGCTGAAGGGGCTGTGAGTCAGACCCAGAGAGAGGCCTAAAGAGAGAAGCAGGGTCTGATCCATTGCCTTTCTGGCAGCTGTTGATAAGCACTTGTCTCTTTCTTTCTCTCTGGGCCTAGTCTGCAACCACGCCTCCATTTCTCTCCAGACTTCTACCGGGGCTGCTGATTAGCCCCGCCTTTCTGATCAGGCCCTTTTGATAGACCCAGAGATGCTGAAAAAACATAGAAATTTACAAATCAGAACCAAATCTGGGTCAACTGTAAGGATAATGGCTGTCTAGGAGGTGAAGCTTTTAATGCTGACTGGCATAAAAACCAACCAATTTAAACCAAATTGGCCAACATAGGAGGGCAGTTGAAGATGATCAGGTAGGCAGAGCCAGTTAGGGCAGTAAGACATCCCCCGAGGGGTCCTAGGTTAGAGAGGGTGCAAGCAGGGCTGAGGACACTTCTCCCCACCAACTGCACAAATTTTGTACACTAGGACTCTACTTTTATAATATTATACTAGAGGCCCAGTGCATAAAATTCATGCACAGGGGAGGGTCCCTCAGCCCAGCCTGCACTCTCTTGCAATCTGGGACATGTCTCTCATAATCTGGGACCACTGGCTCCTAACTGCTCACCTGTGTGCCTGCCTGTTCGTCCCTAACCACATGCCTGCCTGCCTTATCACCCCTAACTACTTTTCTGCCTGCCTGATTGCCCTAACCACTCTGCCTGCCTGATCTCCCTTAACTGCTCACTTGCCTGGTTGATTGCACCTAACTGCTTGCCTGCCTGACTGCCTAATTGCCCCTAACCACTCTGTTTGCTTGTCTGATCACCCCTAACTGCTTGCCTGACTGCCTGATCGCCCCTAACCACTCTGTCTGCCTGCCTGATTGCCTCTAACTGCCTCTGCTTTGGCTCCTGCCATCATGTCTTCTTCAGGAAGGACATATGGAATGATGTCCGGAAGATCATTCAGGTGTCCGATCTAATTAGCATATTATGCTTTATTATTATAGACCAGTGGTTCTCAACCGTTTTTAATGCTGTGACCTTTTAATACAGTTCCTCATGTTGTGGTGACCCCCAATCATAAAATTATTTTTGTTGCTACTTCATAACTGTAATTTTGCTACTGTTATGAATCATAATATAAATATCAGTGCTTTCTGATGGTCTTAGGCTCTACAGCAGCGGTTCTCAACTTGTGGGTCGCGACCCACAGGTTGAAAACTGCTAGCAAGGTCACCTAAGACCATTGGAAAACAGATATTTACATTATGATTCATTAACTATAGCAAAATTACAGTTATGAAGTAGCAACAAAAATAATTTTAAGATTGGGGGTCACCACAACATGAGGAACTGTATTAAAAGGTCACAGCATTAAAAAAGGTTGAGAACCACTGTTTTAGACCAAAGGCTCAGTGCATGAAATTTGTGCATGGGGGTATGTGTCCTTCAGTCCAGCCTGTACCCTATTCAATCTGGGACCCCTTGAGGGATGTCCAACTTCCCGTTTAGGCCCAATCCTAAAGGGGCAGTAGAACATCCCTCTCACAATCCAGAACTGCTGGCTCCCAAATGCTTGCCTGCATGCCTTCCTGATTTCCCCTAACCACTCCCCTGCCTCCCTGATTGATGCCTAACTGCTCCTCTGTCAGCCCAATTGCCCCTAACTGACCTCCCTTGCAGGCCTGGTCACCCCTAACTGACCTCTCCTGCAGGCCTGAGTCCTCCCCAACTGCCCTTCCTTGCAGTCTCAGTCACCCCCAACTTCCCTCCTCTGTTGGCCTGGTCAACCCTAACTGCTTTCTTCTGCAGGCTTGATTGTCCCCTACCATCCTCCCTTACAGGCCTAGTCACTTTTAACTGCCCTCCCCTGCTGGCCTGATACCTCCCAACTGCCTTCCCCTGCTGGCCATCTTGTGGTGGCTATCTTGTGTCCACATGGGGGCAGCCATTTTGACCACATGGGGGCAGTCATCTTGAGTGTTGGAATGATGGTCAATTTGCATATTACTCTTTTATTAGATAGGGTAGAAGCCTGGTGCATTGGTAGGGGCCAGGTAGTTTGACCTGAAGGGTGTCCTGGATCAGAGTGGAAGTTCCCTTGGGTTGTGGGACAGCCTGGGTGAGGGGCTTGTGATGGTTTGCAGGCCAGCCATGCCCCCCCGCAACCCAAACAGAGGCCCTGGTATCTGAGATTTATTTATCTTCTATAATTGAAACTTTGTAGCCTTGAGGAGAGGCCAGGGCAGGCCAAGAACTTGGCTCATTCATTGCCAGTGAAATCCAAGCCTCCTGCTTGCTATGTGGCTGCTGCCATTTTTGTTGGGATTTATTTATCTTCTATAATTGAAACTTTGTGACCTTGAATGGAAGCCTGGGCTGGCCAGAGTGTGCAGGAAGCTTGGCTTCCTCCATTGTTGGGGAAACCCAAGCCTTCTGCTCGCTCCATGACTGTAGCCATCTTACTCGGGTTAACTTGCATATTCACTCCTGATTGGCTGATGGGCATGGCTTGTGGGTGTAGTGGAGATACAGTCAATTTGCATATTGTTCTTTTATTAGATAGGATGATAACCCCAAAACATTAAGATTGATTAATTTGTATAGTTATTAATTAAATCTACAAAACTATTTCTTAAATGATAAGCTATTTTTCATTTCCTTAAATATTACAAATGATAATGAGGCAAGGTCAATAGGTTGATCCTGACATCACTGGGGCAAAGGGCTAGAGATTTGGTTGTGTCCTACACACAAGGAGGCCTAATAGATTTTCAACCTCATTTATCTTTCCAAAAGCCAGAACAATAGAATTTGGAATTGGGTACAGATAGGTAACTATACTTAGAAACTCTTGATTAATTTGGTGAGTTTGGTGATCTGGACCCTAACACCATTTAACAATCTGGGAACATTGCAGGTATGTGCATTCAATTTTCTACTATTAGTTATGCCAGGGTTTTAATATATTTATTTCCAACAAATTTTGAAAACAGATAGGATCCAGCAATTATATTAATGAAAGTAGACTATTATATTAATGAAAGCCACTGTAAGTTGTATTCTGTGCTATCTTTAGAAATATTTAAGAAAAAATAGTCCTGAATAAATCCTGAATAAGACTAATCACCTTCATCTTAACATTTAACTATAAAATATTCTTTTTAATAATCTAAGAAGTCATTTCAAGTATTGGTTATTTTAGTAGTTGTTACAAGCTGGTCTCTGGTCAAACAGCAGCCCCAAATACACAGATGTTTTGAAATTTCCATCAGGGGGTAATGGCCTTAATATACACCTCATGGCTGCTAGGCATGAGCAAGTGCATCCTGGGCTGAAATCTTGAATGTCCATCTGCTGGGCTGGCTGGTTGCCTGCTCAGGAGTTGGTCAAATATTTGCCATGTGGCATAGGTTTGAACTTTGAGAGTATTTATATGATAGCCTGGATTTAAATAAAAGAGCTTCATCTAAATAAACTTTTTTATGTCCAGAGCTATCATATAATTTTTTTTTGTCCTCTACTGTAACTTAGAGTCTATGCTTATGTTATTCTTTATGCTTGTTTTCATTAAAAATATAATCAAACACATTTTTAAAGTTAGTACTAGTATCTTTAAATATATTGATAGAAAACAAGAATAGGTAATCTAGTCTATTACTGCTTTCACTAATGAAGATATTCACATAAGCTACATTTATGAAATTGACCAGTCTATCAAAAGCAAGCACACAGAGTAATAACTTCTTGATCCAGATGTCATTAATTTAACATTATCCCAAATCTTTAGTGTGCTAAATTAACAGGAAACAACACATATGAGTAACCAAAGAAAGACTTTATTGCAAAGCTCATGAATTTGGCTCATGGTTTATACATTATAAAAATACTGTAAAACTTCCATTATGAGTCTAATTATTTAAGACACAGTTTGAAGAGGCTTGATTTCTTGTTTTTATTCCAAAATAGAAACTCAAATAGAGGTAGACAGAAGAAAGGCTATTGATTCTTTTGTGATTAGCAGAGACTATGGCAAAGATATCAATAGCTCCTGGAGGTAGATGGAACAGCAGAATGAGTGAGGCCCATTTACACCTCTCCAATATTGCTGCTGGCTGGTGGTTTAAACAGCTATATTATTTTTCTGCCGATTAAATGGACATATCTGATAGCTTTCTTCTCTTGTCTGGGAGTACTACATTTTGAAAATGATTATAAAGTACAAATGGGAAAGAAAATAAACATTTGGGACTCAAGAATCAAGGCTTTATTCTTTCAATGGCAATATAAATTGTAGCTGTGATATTTTAAAGGTAAACTATGGTATAATTCAGCCTTAAGTTATTCAGAATTCTTGGTAGGTAAAATATTCTTTCTTTTCAATTTCATTTTCTTATGAGTTGACAGCTTTCTAGTAAAACATGCTCATGTTTTGAATGTTCCAAAATTTTATTAGTCCATTTTTGACCCTAATAAGAGTAATAAGATGAAGATAATAAGAGAATTACAAATTTTGGAGGATAGCATAGTGCTTTCAGGAGTGTTCTATAGATAGGCAAGGTATATGTGATGCTATTAGTCAGAACTAAGCCTTATGTGGTTCACATTATTGCTGGATTTTAAAATCTTTCTTTGAAAATTTTACAAATATAATTTGGAGTTCTATTTAGTTATATTATGATTAACTGAGGTGTCACGGGGATGGTGGGTAGAGGTGGAAGAGAGTATAGGAGGGATAAATGGTGATAGAAAAAATAAAATAAAGAAAAAAATAAAAAATAAAAGAAAACACATTAACCCACAAAAAAATGTTTTTGAAAGTCTCAAATTTACAGACCAAAATAAATTTCTTAAGTTTTAAATAATTCTTAAAATACCACAATAATTCAATTCTCCTTGAATGATCTTAAATAAGTGTAATTTCCCAAATAAAAAATTATCAATTGGATAGGCTTTGGGAGGCTATATAATATTCAGTACAATAAAAATTCCAATTTTAATGTAATTTAAATTGAATTGTTATTAAAAATGTATTTTTGAAAGAACTTTGTATTTGGGCAAGATTATCAGGCATTTTAATAATGATAGTGTATTTTATGTTTAACAAGATATTTTACAATTTCTTGTGACATTTGCTGAGAAAATTGTAAGGTTGGTAAAACTGAGTATTACATAGATTTAAAAAAATTTGCCTGCAAGTAATAGACACTTTTCTGTATAGGAAACTAATTTAATGCTGAAATAAAAGTACATTCCGTAATGTAGATGGAATGGATATTTTAGTGCTGGATGCACAAATAGATCCTCTTAAAATTTAATGGAAAATTTTCAACAGAAAATGCAACACTCTTTCTTAAAGGCAAATGCATTCTCTAAATTCATGGAACAAATTGCATAAGGAGAAAAAATTTGAACTTTAATATTTTATATTCCACTTTTCTTTCTATTGATTGAAGCACATCAACATTAGAATACTGTATTTCTTTTTTTAAGCAATAAATTCCCAATCTCCACTGTGTCAATAATTTTGATTTCTATTATGAGTATATCTCTTCTATGAATTGTGAATTATGACTCTGGCCATTGTCTGCTCCTCAGTAGACATGTAAAAAAATCTATATTCATTGTTCTTTCTAAAAATAATTTAGTATTTAAAACTTCACATTACTGTGTGTCCCCTCAACATTTTCTTTCCTCAGCTAAAAATTCCAATACTAGTCACTATTATTTTTCATGAATGTGATTTTTATCATTTCACTGTTTTTTCTATACTAAAATTCTTTCTCAAATCTCAGTTGTCAAGTTCAGAAATGGATGCAGGTTTTTCATGCTGATAAAATATCATTTTATTATTTGCTTTGATTTCAAGATATAATTTTGCTGTGTATACAGGTTTGAAATTCGTATACATACTTTTCTTCAGACAAATGGTTGGCCATGGGTAAAGAGAGAGTCCTAATGTAAATTTCATTATTGGCAGGGTTTCTTCAGGGACAAAGAACATGATACATGAATGAATAGTACTTTCTTAAATTTAAATAAATTTAATGTTTTCCAAGACAAATTTTGAATAAAATTATAAATAAAGAATAAGGCTCAGGAGAAAGATTGAAGGTTTTTCAGGGAATATAAAGTATTTTTTTGTTGTGGAGGGTGGGATGTGATAAATCTCTTTCATTAATTTAATGAGTAGCTAATGATTATAAAATATTGCATTCTTTGCTTAAGACATATACCAGCAATGATTCATTCACAATGAAATAAAATTTCTTATGTTTGAATCCTTGATTGAGTTTTGTTGAGAATGGCAGGTGAATAAGCATTATTTATATTCTTCTGACATTCATTAAATAAATGTTAATATATCATCCTATCTAGTAAAAGAGTAATATGCAAATTGACTATACCTCTGCTACACCCACAAGCCATGCCCACCAGCCAATCAGGAGTGAGTATGCAAATTAACCCAATCAAGATGGCTGCGGCCAAGGAGAGAGCAGAAGGCTTGGGTATCCCCTGGCTATAAAGGGAGCCAAGCTTTCCACCTTCCTCAGCTGGCTGAGGCTTCTGCTTAAGGCTACAAAGTTTCAATTATAGAAAATAAATAAATCCCAGATACTAAGGCCTCTGCTTGGGTCACTGGGGGCATGGCCAGCCTGCAAACCACTACAGGCTCCTCAACTAGGCTGCCCCCTGCCCAAACCTCCATCTGGGACACTCTTCAGGGCAAACCAGCTGGCCTCCACCCTTATCTTATCTAATAAAATAATAATATGCAAATTGACCATCACTCCAACACACAATATGGCTGCTCCCATGTGATCAAAGATGACTGCCCCCATGTGGACACAAGATGGCTGCCACAAGATGACCAGCAAGGAAGGGCAGTTGTGGGTGTTCAAGCCTCTAGGGGAGGGTAGTTAGGGGTGACCAGACTGGTAGAGGAGGGAAGTTGGGGGCGACTGGGCCTCCAGGAAAGGGCAGTTGGGGAGGTATCCAGGTCTGCATGGGAGAGCATTTGGGGGACCAGGCCTGCCGGGGAGGGAAGTTAGGGGTTAGCAGGCCTGCAGGGGAAGGCAATTAGGAGTGACCAGGCCTGCAGGGGTGAACAATTAGGGGCAAATATGCTATCAGGGGAGCAGTTAGGCAACAATCAGGCTGGCAGGGGAGTGGTTAGGGGGTGATCAGGCTGGCAGGCAGAAAGGGTTAGGGGCATGGCAGGAAGGCAGGCAGGCAAGCAGTTGGGAGCCAGCAGTCCTGGATTGTGAGAGGGATGTATGACTTCCTATTTAGGTCCAATCCTACCTCAGGGATTGGGCCTAAGCTGTTGCCACTAAGGATAGAGGAAGGGGAGCCTCCCACCACCGCCACTGTGCTCACCAGTAGTGAGCCCAGCTTCTGGCTTAGTGGCACTCCTATGGGAGTGCACTGACCACTAGGGGACAGCTTCTGCATTTGCCTTTTATTATTAGCCTTTTATTATATAGGATTTATACACACATATAAACACACATACATATATTTTAATCTTAGAGATACTTTGCATCTTTACCTCAGTTTTCACCTCTTATTCATATCCCAGAAGGCTCAGAGCCTACATTTTAGCCCACCTCTAGAAAAGCCTAGATAAATTTATAGTACATCTATTAATCTTGTTTTCCTCCCTATCTATTTTTTCAACTGTCTCATTTATTAACTTAGTTGTAATGAATATAATTTTTAAATATACCAAATGAAATGAAAAAAAAATCAATCAACAGACTTATCCATAGTATAAGTAATCTCTATATACATATTTTTGCTGATGTGAAACAGAATTTAATAATAATAAAAATAATACTAACCTGGGGTTTAGGAGTCCTTAATTCTTATTGTTATTCAGCCATCTATATGCCTCAAGATGTATAAAGGGCTTTGTCATCATTTATGTAATTAGTCAGATAGTCAAGGAAACTCCAATTATCCTTTATCTTTGTAAAATTTCTGTTATTAAATGGAACATGGTTGGATAAGTGTGGAAATGTTCTATAATTCATGTTCTTTAATTTTCATTTTAAAATACTCTTAAAAATGAGAATAATAATATTAAGAATCATTTTTTGTATTATGGTAAAAGACACATAATATCAACCATTTTAACATTTAAAAGTTTGTCAGTTAGTGTTATTAAGTCCATTCAACATGTTGTATAATCATCATTACTGTCTAGTTCTAGAATATTTCATCACCCCAAAAGTAAACTCATAGCCATTAATCATACCCTCTCCAGTCTTTCAACCTCTCTAACCCGAGGCAACCACTGTTTTCTTACTTAGTATATTCCATCTCTGTGTATTTAATATAAATTAGATCATATAATATATGAACATTTTTGTTTGACTTTTTTCAATTAGTACTATATTTTTAAAAATTCACCCATGTTGTAGCATGTATCAATATTTCATTACTTTTTATGACTGAACAATATTAGAGTCCATGGGTATACCACAGTATCTGTTCATAGCTGAGTGAACATTTAGGTTCTTTCAACCTTTGGCTATTATGAATAATAATGCTGGGACCATCCATGTACAAATTTTGCTTGAACATCTGTTTTTAATTTTGAGAGGATATTTATATAAGTAAAACTGTTGGGCATATGATAATTTTATGTTGCGTTTCTACACAAATAAAGAATATTTATAAGTATGTGGATACATATAAAATAATTTCCCTAAATAGGAATCATTTAAAAATTAAATAAATTTTTAAATTAATTAAAATCAATGGACATTTCAAACAAAAACAATAATAATGTGGTCTATAACATATAATGAAGTAAAAATAAAATATGACAATAGCACATAATATGGGTTAGGGAAATGAGAGTTTATTGTTATATTCTTTATATACACATGAGGAAACAAATATTATTTAAAAGTTGTGATAAGTTAAAAATGAATGCTATAAAATCTAAAATAAACACTAAAAACCACAAACAAAATAAAATGTAAGAGATGTTTAATTTTCACAAACAACTAAGAATTAACAATATATTGCTGATAAATCTTAATATATTGTAAATTCAGAAATAAAATTAAAATAAAGTAATATAATGGAGATATCCCATTATAATATTGATTAGAAGAAAATAGAAGTGGTTTCATTAAAGTAAATGTATGAGCAAAAAATATTGGCAGGGATAAATAATAAAGTAGTCAACTTCTTCAAGAAAACCTAAGAATTCAAAAGGATATGCACCTAATAACAGATATCAAATAAATAAAGCAAAAATAGATAAAATTGCAAATAGAAACATCCTAAATAGAAATTATTGTGTAATGCATCATATAAATAGACTGAGAAACAAAACATATGATCATTCCAATAGATGTAGAAAAGCACTTGGAAAAACCAATATCTATACTTATAATATCTCTCAGCAAATTTAGAATAGAATGGATTTTTCTTAATTGAAGCAAGAACATCTTTAAAAAAATACAGCTAATATCATACTTAATGCTAAAATACTGAATGTTTTAAACCTACAATTAAGAATATGAGTAGGATAATTGTTCTATTAACTTTTATTCAACATTGAACTGGAGGTTCTAGCCTGTGTAATAGGGTAAAGAAAATATTTTTAAAAATATCCAATTTTGAAATAATTAAATCTCTACTTTTAGAATACCTGATAATCTAGATAGATAATCCTACAGAACCTACAAAGAATAGTTAGTAGAAGAAATAACGTTTAGTAAGGTTTCAAGATATAAGATCAAGGCAGAAAAATCCTTTTTTTCCTCCATATACTGGGAAACAAATATTCAAAAATAGAAATGAAAATTACTGTTTACAACAGCATCAGAAATATGAAATATTTTGGGATATGTCGGAGGGAAGATGTTCAGAATATGTACTGTGAACACTGCAAAATAATCTTATGAGGAGTTGGGAGAAGACCCAAATAAATAGGAAAAGATAGATTAATATATTAAAAAACTAAATTCAACTGAGTATCATTTAAACATCTTATTGGTTTTATTTGTGAATTGCACAGCATCCAATCCAGCAGACAGAAAGAAGGCTTGAAAAGTAGTATAAAATGAAATACAGGCATAAGAGTGTGGGAATGAGGAGGTTATACAAGGCAAAAGAAGCAGATTGGTTGTTGCAAGATCACTTTCCTTAGGGATGGTGGGGGCTTAACAGGCAAATTACCTCACTAATAATGATCAGGTAATTCCTGATTGGCTAATTTCTGGGAGCTGAAATTGTAAAGAAGTCTTGGTTTGGTGATGGGGGCGCTTAGCATAAGCAGCTCCACTTAGGACCTATTTTCTTGTTTCTAACAAATGCATCAGATGGCTCAATATTACTGATATACCATTTCTCCTTAAATCGATCTATTAATTCAACTCAATAAAAATAAAAAAAAGCTTTATTGTTAAAAATTTTGTAAATATATTTTATTGATTTTTTACAGAGAGGAAAGGAGAGAGATAGAGAATTGGAAACATAGATGAGAGAGAGACATCGATCAGCTGCCTCCTGCACCCCCCCTACTGGAGATGTGCCCGCAACCAAGGTACGTGCCCTTGGCCAGAATCGAACCCGGGACCTTTCAGTCCACAGGCCGGCACTCTATCCACTGAGCCAAACCGGTTTCAGCTAGAAGCTTTTTTTGTTAGAAATTGACAAGTTGATAATGAAAGTTATATAAAAATGAAAAGAATCTAGAATAGCCCAAAACGGTTTTCTAAAATAAGGATAAAGCTGAAGGACTGTTTCAAGGGCTTATTATAAAGATTCAATAATCAAGTCAGTGTGGTATTGGCATAGACAGACAAAATTTTCAAAACAAAGCAAAATTGATTGTCCAGACATAGACCCATCTGTATATCAATACTATATTTTGTTAAACAAAAATGTTTAAACTCAATTTAGTAGAGCAAAAGATATTGGAACAATTGGACACCTATATACGAAACAATAAACCTTGACATATAATTCACAATTTATACTAAAAAATTAACTCAAGATACATCAAAGAAGTAACATGTAAAACTGTAGAATTCAAGGAGACAACATATGAGAAAAAAATAATCATCTTAAGGTAGTCAAATATTTCTTAGATTTTATTACAACAAAAACATTCACTCTGTAAACATTAATGTTAAAAGAATATACAAACAAACCAAAAATTGGGGGAACATGTTTACAAATAATGCATCTCTTACATGACTGATATCCAGAACATACAAAGAAATGTCAAGATTTAGTAATAACAAAGCAAAGAATTCAAGAAAATAATCGAGCAAAAGACTTGCATAGTTCCTTTTACAAAGAGGATATACACTGATGATAAGAATGTAAAATAGCAAAACTACATTGAAAATAATTAGTGATTTCTGAAAAAGTTAAACATATATCAACCATAGAATTCAGCCACTTTCTCTCTTAGATATTTACCTAAGGAAATTAAAACATGCATTCATACAAATACTTGTACACCGATATCAAAGCAGCTTTATTTCTAATAGCCCAAAACTGGAAACAACACAAATAACCATCAACAGGTGAATGGTCATACAAATTGTGATATAGAAGTACAGTAAAATACTATGCAGAAAAATACAAATAAACTACTGATACATGTAACAATATATATGAGTCTAAAAATAATTATGATAAGTAAAAAGAGCCAGAGTCCCTCCCAAATATTACATTGTGAATTATTGCTTTTATAGAAAATTCAAAACAATTCAAAGCTCTCTATAGTAAAATAAAAGAATGCACTTCAATGGTTGCTTAAAAACGGAGACTGGTTGAGCTAGGAAGATAATAGGACTACCAGGAGAAGTGAGAGAACTTTCAGGGATGAGGAACATGCTAATTATTGTCACTATGGTGATAGTGTCATGGATGTTTATATATTTCAAACTTAACAAATTGTACATTTTAAATGTGTACAGTTTAATATATATCAAATAAACTGCAATAAAGCAGTTAAAAAACAACAGGGAAGTTTTTAAGAATATTCTAATGCATGAATCAGACAGTAAAGTAAAATATGACAGTTCAGACAAAACTGAAATACATTGATCATATTATAATGGTTACATTATAAACCATAGATAATAGAATTGTCTGATTGATAATTGTATAGCCTTAAAAATAAATTAGAACATTATTTCACTTCATTCAAAAGCAATTTCAAATGGATATAAGGTTAAATATAAATAAGTTGAGAAACATTTAGAAAAAACTGAGATTAATACTTAGCTCTCTTGAAAAAAATGGATGAATATTTACATAAGCTCAGTAGAAAGAAAACATTTATATGACACCAAAGGCAGAAGTAAGCGATTGATAGTTGTGGATACATAAAAGAAGGAAATTCATAAAATCTATTATGAGCAAAAACATAATAAGCATTATTAAAAGACTGAGAGTAAACGAAGGAAATCATTTGCAAGTACATGTCAGGCATCCTCAGCCTCAGAATGTAAAGAGATCTAACACTTCAACAAGCAATTAAAAACCAAATCTCTCTTTGCAAAACAGGCAAAGAATAGAGATACACAATTTAGAGAAGATTAAAAACAAGTAGAGATGACTAACAAGCATCTGAAAAGGACGTGTTCCAAAATGTTGACAAGCCCTATATCCTAGGTTTCTAGTAAAGTATTTGCCTTAGATCTTATGACTGAATCCTGATAACTAGTGTAGTATTCCCTGAGCCAGGGTGGATGGGGGTGGGTCACAGAGTCTTAGGCAATTCCAATGGAGTGGACACTTCATTTGTTTTCAAAGTCTGAAAAATTTTCTATGCCGCTTGTCAAATTAAATGTGGCTAGTTTATATTTCGATGTGGACATACATATCTTTGTTCTTCTGGGAAGATTTCTGATACCTAACTCCATCCGTGATGCTGTATCAATTTAAGTCACTTCCTGAATTGAACTTTTTCTTCCTTCAACATTATAAATAACAGAATATAATATATTTATCAGTGACCAAAGTAAACTGTGTGCCTCAATGGGGTCCCCCGACCCTCAGAAATATGTTTGCTATAGACTTAGCATACAGTTTCATCTTTCTTTAAAAATCATCCATAGTAGGCTGGTATTCATTATTCCTCACTTGTCATTCCCCTAGAAAAATGTTCTCTCTTTGCTTTCTGAGAGCTGCAATTGCATAGATCCTCCTGTTGTTTGTAGATTAGCTGTAATTTATTCAATGCCCAAAGGGTAACATAAGCGGATTAGCCTGAGTAGAACAGGAACAGGACAGTCCTTCAGGTTTTGTTATGTTACAGCCGTGCAGATGAAACCAAAATTAGGCCAAACTGTTACCTCTTTTTGAGATTAACAGCAGAGCAAATTTCCAACTTATTTTTTCTCACTTATCTCATATGATTTTCTAAAACTCAAAACATTCTAAAACATAACTTCCAGCTAAATTGAAAGTCAACTATTTTCTATTAACATTATTTTTCTAAATGTTTCATTTAAACATACTTCTTGACATGGTGACTATTCTAGTAAAATGTTGACCAGAAATAAGCATTATACACCTAACAACAGTAATGGCAATTTATTCCTTATTAAAAGCACCAATATTCAAAAATATGCTGACAGAAATTTGCTGTTCAGTATCCCCACTGGCTATGATCTCTAATCCAAAATAGGCATTTTATAAAAATGTGTTCAATGACTGATTTCCACCAACTATACTATGAAAAGTACTACATTTCAGATTCTCTTCACAATTTTATTTATCATATACAAATTTGGTCACAGTTGTTCATTTTTTTTTATCACTTCACCTAATTTGATGTAATGGTATATATTGTACTAATTGAAAATAGATAAAATTACCAAATACCTTGGAGTAAATAAAATAAATTTTAAAGCTGTTAGAAGCTGGTACCTAATTCATGCATAGCATACTGGTAAGTCAGTCACACATCAAGTTATATAACTTTGTGCAAATTCTAATGGAAGCTGCTTCTGCTCAAAACTTCAGAGATATATAATCAATAGAAGAAAATTAATCTCACATTATTAAATAAGAAAGTGCCAGTATAAAACTTATAGAATGAATGAAATAAAACCCACAGAAACAAGAATGTAATATTCTTCAGAAACACTATATCTTCAATGCCTTATACCACAGAAGACATTTACTGCATGGAAAACAAAAAATTAACTGGATTTAAAAGTAAAGTGTGCTTTTCACTTGTATCAATGAAAGATTAAGAAATGTGATCCAATTCTCTTGATAATAATAACTAGAAATAGATTATAATGTGATCACTGTTGGGTGCTCATAAGCCAACAAATTCCAAAAGACAAAGAAAATTCAAAGTAGTGATTCTGCCTTTTTGGGTAGCTTTTCCCTTGGAGGAATCTGCCTAAAGATTGATTATGTGACTTGAGAAGCTGGGAAACAAAAAGAGGATATCAATATCCTCCCAAGCACTTGTCCCTTTTTGATTTTTTTCTTTATTGATTAAGGTATTAAATATGTGTCCTTACCAGTACTCCTCAACCCCCCATTCATACCCTCACACCCCTGTTGTCTGTGTCCATTGGTTAGGCTTATATGCATGCATAAAAGTCCTTTGGTTGATCTCTCCCCCTTACTCCCACCCTCCTTCTGAGGTTTGATGGTCTAATTGATGCTTCTCTGTCTCTGGATCTGTTTTTGTTCATCAGTTTATGTTGTTTATTATATTCCATAAATGAGTGAGATCATGTGATATTTACTTTTCTCTGACTGGCTTATTTTGCTTAGCATAATGCTCTCCAGTTCCATCCATGCTGTTGCAAATGGTAAGAATCCCTTCTTTTTTTTTTTTTTTTACCGCAGTGTAGTGTTCCATTGTGAAGATGTAGCATAGTTTTCTTATCCACTCATCTGCTGATGGGCATTTGGGCTGTTTCCAAATCTTAGTTATGGTGAATTATGCCACTATGAATATAGGGGTGCATTTATCCTTTTGGATTGGTGTTTCTAGTTTCTTGGGATATATTCATAGAAGTGAGATCACTGGGTCAAATGGGAGTTCCATTTTTAATTTTTGAGGAAACTCCATACCACTCTCCACAATGGCTGCACCAGTTGGCATTCCCATAAGCAGTGCACGAGAGTTCCTTTTTCTCTGCATCCTCACCAGCACTTGTCATTTGTTGATTTGTTGATGATAGCCATCTGACAGGTGTGAGATGGTACTTCATAGTCATTTTGATTTATATCTCTCAGATTATTAGTGACTTAGAGCATGTTTCATGTGTCTCTTGGCCTTCTGTATGTCCTTTTTTGAAAAATGTCAATTTGGGTCCTTAGCCCAATTTTTGATTGGATTGTTTATCTTGCTTTTTTTAAGCTGTATGAGTTCTCTATAAATTTTGGAGATGATGAACAAATCTAGCTCCAGAGACATAGAAGCATTGAAAAGACTGTCAAACCTCAGAGAGAAGGCAGGAGAGGGTGGATAGCTGAGAAGATGTCAACCAATGAACATGTATGCATAACTCATGGACACAGACAATAAGGGAGTGAAGGCCTGGGATGGGCCTGAGAGAGGTAAATGGGGGAAAAAGGGGAACATATGTAATAATTTTAACAATAAAGGTTAAAAAATAAATATATACTAGTTCTATAAGAAAACTATTGATATCATCTCTTGTTAGAATGCAATATTGTGTTAAGCAAAATGTAGTTGGTGCAAAATGAGAGGACATGGCAGATTGGTTCTGCAATCATGTGTTCTGATAAAGAGAAATTGCTCTCCAGATTATTCTATCATTTACTGAAAAATATTGTTAGCTGCCAAGTGATGTATTATATAAAAATTTCCTATGAGCAAATAAATTACTTTTTCCTGCTCAAACTCAATCTCTTTGATATCTGTAATGACTTCTGTGTCCTAAAACTTTGTAGACACATCTATTTTCAATTATATTATTATATTTTAGTTATTTCTTGACACATGTTTCTCCTTCATCTGAAGTAATATTATCTCATTCATTTTCAATAGTTTTTTATTCTGAGCCATGGTCTTCACTAGGTGTTCAGTAAATTTCTGACTGACTGGTCCAGTTATTTATACATTTAAAATGATGTAAATAATTCCATATCCTTTTTAAAAACTTAGAAGAGAACCCAGAGAAGATCTAGTGCAATGATTTTCAATCCCCCAGTGCTATTGCTTTCAAATTTTAGTTTGTATCAGGATTCAATGGAAAACTTGTCTGAAGACATATTTCTGGGCCGCATACACATAATTTATTACTCAATTAATTCAGATGGTGGTTTTCCACAGTAAAAGTAAGTATCAACAAAATGAAAAGAGAATCCATTATATGGTAGAACATATTTGACAACGATTTATCTGATAAAGGGTTAATTTCCTAAATATAAAAAGAACTTACATAACTCAACATCAAGAAGACAAACAATCCAATTAAAAAATGGTCAAAGGACCTGGATAGACACTTCTAAGAGATCATACAGATGGCTAATAGACATATGAAAAAATGTTCAATGTCACTAATTATTAGAGAGATGCAAATAAACTATAATGAGGCATCTCCTCACACCTGTCAGAATGGCTACAGCCACTAAATCAACAAACAAGTGATGGCAAGGATGTGGAGAAAATGAACTCTTGTGCACTGCTGGTGGGAAAACAGACTGGTGTAGGCACTGTGGAAAATGGTATGGAATTCCATCAGAAAATTAAAAATGAACTGCATTTTGACCCAGTGATCACACTTCTAGGAATGTATCAAAAAACCTGAAATACCAATCAGAAAGAATATATGCACCCCTATATTCATAGCAGCATTATTTACTATAGCTAAGATCTGGAAACAGTCCCAGTGTCCATCAGCAGATGAATGGATAAAAATAGCAGTGGTGCATTTGCACAATGGAATACTACACAGTTGTAAAAAAGAAGGAAATCTTACTTACCACTTGTGACAGCATGGATGGATCTGGAGAGTAGTATTATGCCAAGGGAAATAAGCCCATCAGAGAAAGACAAATACCATATGATCTCATTAATAAGTGAAATCTAATAAACAAAATATATTGACAAACAAAATGGAACCAGAAGCATGGATACATGGAACAGACTGGCTGGTGCCCAAGGACAGAGTAGGTTGCCTGGATAAAGAAGGCAAAAGGATTAAATAAGAACTTATATGTATACCCTATGAACACAACAATAATTTGATAAGTCCAAGGAAAGAGGAGGCAAGGGAGTTTGGAGGTGGGCAAAAGGGGAGGAGTGGGGATCCTGCAATAATGTCAACATTAAAACAATTTATATAGACCAACAAAAAGAATATGCACTTTTTTAAAAAAAGGTATATTTTATTGATTTTTTACAGAGAGGAAGGGAGAGGGATGGAGAGCTAGAAACATCGATGAAAGAGACATTGATCATCCACCTCCTGCACGCCCCCTACTGGGGATGTGCCTGAAACCAGGACATATGTCCTTTTTTTAAATTGTGTTACATGTATACATATCTCCCCATTGCCCCCCTCCCTCCCAGGCATACCCCAACCCCCCAGTTTCTGTGTTCATTTGTTATGCTTATATGCATGCATACAAGTCCTTTGATTGATCTCTTATCTATCTCACCTCTCCTTAATCTTCCTGCTATAATTTGACAGTCTGTTTGATGTTTTACTGCCTCTGTATCTATCCTTTTGTTCATCAGTTTATCATGCTCTTTATTATACACAAATGAGTGAGAGCATGTGGTGCTTCTCCTTCATTGACTGGCTTATTTCACTAAGCATAAGGCTCTCCAGTACCAACCACGTTGCTGCAAATGGTAAGAATTCCTTCTTTTTAATGGCAGCATAGAAATCCATTGTGTAGCTGTACCACAGTTTTCTGATCCACTCATCTGCTGACTGGCACCTAGGCTGTTTCCAAATTGTAGGTATTGTAAATTGTGCTGCTATGAACATAGGGGTGCATAAATCCTTTCTGATTAGTGTTTGTAATTTCTTAGGATAAATTCCTAAGAGTGGGATTGCTGGGTCAAATAGGAGATCCATTTTTAGTTTTTTGAGGAAACTCCATACTGTTCTCCACAGTGGCTGCACCAGTCTGCATTCCTACCAACAGTGCACAAGGGTTCCTTTTTCTCTGCATCCTCGCCAACACTTGTCCTTTGTTGATTTGTTGATGATTGCCATTCTGACAGGTGTGAGATGGTATCTCATTGTCCTTTTGATTTGCATCTCTTGGATAATTAGTGACTTTGAACATGTTTCCATGTGTCTCTTGGACTTCCTTCTGTCGTCTTTCGAAAAGGTTCTATTTAG
The DNA here is from genome assembly GCA_011751065.1 of Lasiurus cinereus. NCBI lineage: Eukaryota > Metazoa > Chordata > Mammalia > Chiroptera > Vespertilionidae > Lasiurus > Lasiurus cinereus. The sequence continues at coordinate 7,419,969 of JAAGEH010000208.1, read as the reverse complement.
GTCCGTTGCTCATTTTTTTATTGGATCACTTCTCTTCCTTTTATTAAGTTGTATAAGTTGGCTGTAGATATTGAAGATTAAACCTTTATCAGTGATAACATTTGCAAATATGTTCTCCCATACAGTGGTCTTTTTGTTGTTTTGTTGATGGTTTCTTTTGCTGTGCAAAAGCTTTTTATTTTGATGTAGTCCCATTTGTTTATTTGTTCTTTAGCTTCCATTGTCTTTGGAGCAGTATCAGTGAAGAAGTTCTTTCGGCATACGTCTGAGATTGTGCTGCCTGTGGTTTCCTCTACTATTTTTATGGTTTCCAGTCTAATGTTTAAGTCCTGTATCCATTTTGAGTTTATTTTTGTATTTGGTGGTCCAGTTTCATTTTTTTTTTTGCATGTATCTGTCCAATTTTCCCAACACCATTTATTGAAGAGGCTATCTTGGCTCCATTGTATGTTCATGCCTCCTTTATCAAATATTAATTGAGCATAGTATTTTGGGTGGATATCTGGGTTCTCTATTCTATTCCATTGGTCTATATGTCTGTTCTTCTGCCAGTACCAGGCTGTTTTGAGAACAGTTGCTTTGTAATATAGCTTGAAATCTGGTATTGAGATCTCACCTACTTTATTCTTCTTTCTCAGAATTGCTGTAGCTATTCGTGGTCTTTTTTTGTTCCAGATGAATGTTTGAAGAATCCTTTCTAGGTCTGTGAAATATGTTGTTGGTATTTTAAGGGTAGTGCGTTGAATCTGTAGATTGCTTTGGGTAGTATGGACATTTTAATGATGTTGATTCTCCCAATCCATGAGCATGGTATGCTCTTCCATCTGTTAACATCTTCCTCTATCTCTTTTTTCAGTGTCCTGTAGTTTTCTACATATAGGTCTTTTACCTCTTTAGTTAGATTTATTCCTAGGTATGTTAATTTTTTTTGTGAGATGGTAAATGGGATTGCTTTTTGAGTATTTTCACTATTAGTATATAGAAATGCCACAGATTTCTTGGTATTAATTTTGTATTCTGCTACTTTGCCGAATTCATTTATTAAGTCAAATAGTTTTGGGATGGAGTCCTTTGGGTTTTTTATGTACAGTATCATGTCATTTTCAAGTAAGGACAGCTTTACTTCTTGTCCAATTTGGATGCCTTTTATTTCTTCTTCTTGTCTAATTGCAATGGCTAATACTTCCAGTACTAATCGAACAGGAAAGGTGAGAGTGGGCATCCCTGTCTTGTTCCTGTTCTTAGGGGAAATTATTTTAGTTTTGCCCATTGAGTATGATGTTAGCTTTGGGTTTCTCCTATATGGCTTTTATGATGTTGAGGTATGATCCTTTTATTCCCACTTTGCTGAGAGTTTTTGTCAAATGCTTTTTCTACATCAATTGATATGACTATGTGATTTTTATATCTCAATTTGTTTATGTGATGAATCACATTTATTGATTTGTGGATATGGTACCATCCCTTCATTCCTGGAATGAATACGACTTGGTCATGGTGTATGATCTTTCTGATGTACTGCTGGATCAGATTTGCTAGAATTTTGTTGAGGATTTTGGCATCTATGTTCATGAGAGATATTGGCCTATAATTTTCTTTCATTGTGTTGTCTTTTTCTGGTTTTGGTATTAAGGTGATGCTGGCTTCATAGAAGGTGTTTGGAAGTGTTCCTTCTTTTTGACTATTTTTGAATAGTCTGAGGAGGATAGGTGTAATTCTTCCTTGAATGTTTGGTAAAACTCTCCTGTGTAGCCATCTGGTCCTGGGCTTTTGTTTGCTGGATGCTTTTTGATGACTGCTTCAATTTCTTCCATAGTTATTGCACTCTTGAGCCATTTGGATTCTTCCTTGTTGAGTTTTGGAAGGTTATATTTTTCTAGGAATATGCCCATTTCTTGTAGGTTGTCCAATTTGTTGGAATAGAGTTGTTCATAGTATTTTTTAACAATCCTTTGTATTTCGGCAGGGTCTGTTGTTATTTCTCCTCTTTCATTTCTGGTTTTGTTTATTTGAGTCTTCTCTCTTTGCTTTTTGGTAGCCTGGCTAGAGGTCCATCAATCTTGTTTATCCTTTCGAAGAACCAGCTCTTGGTTTTGTTGATATTTTGAATTGTTTCTTTGGTCTCCATATTTTTTATCTCCACTGTGCTCTTTACTATTTCCTTCCTTCTGCTTACACTGGGCTTTTCTTTTTGCTCTCTTTCTAGCTCTTTGAGTTGTAGGGTTAGGTAATTTATTACCATTGTTTCCTGTTTTTTGCAGTAGGCTTGTATAGCTATGAACTTCCCTCTCTAGACTGCTTTTACTGTGTCCCATAAATTTTGCATTGTTGTGTTGTCATTGTTATTTGTTGCCATGTTGTTTTTTATTTCTTCCTCGATCTCTTTGGTTACCCAGTTGTTGTTTAATAGCATGCTGTTTAGTCTCCATGTGTTAGATTTATTTCTATTGTTTTTATTATAGTTGATTTCCAGTTTTATGCCACTGTCGTCTGAGAAAATGCTTGATATGATTTCTATCTTCTTGAATTTGAAGAGACTTTTATTATGACCCAATATATGATCTATCTGAAAATGACCCATGTGCACTAGAGAAGAATGTGTATTCTGTGGCTTTGGGGTGAAATGTTCTGAAGAAATCAATTGATTCCTTCTGGTCTAGTGAGTCATTTAGGATTGATGCTTCTTTGGTGATTTTTTTTTAGAGGAATTGTGCAATGGTGACAGTGGGGAGGATACATGCCCTTGACAGGAATTAAACCTGGGACCTTTCAGTCCGAAGGCTGATGTTCTACCCACTGGGCCAAACTGGTTTCGGCAATAATATGCACTTCTAATATGTTTCCAAGTGATGCTGATCTGGTTGTTCCAGAAGCTGTACTTTGAGAATCACTGTCTAAAGGCTTTCATAGAACTGTCTGTGGAAAAAGAATCAAAGTTCAAGTGAGCAGGACTATACCAAAGAGTGTCATTATTTCAATATCTTTATTTATAGGTATCATTAATAGGTTACTGTGTTTAAAGATTTTGATAATGAGTTTAAAGAAAATCATTCAGGTTATGTTATAGAAAAATTTATAATAATGGTTTATTATTTGTGTATATTAGAACAGGAAAGAGATGGAGTTTCAAGGCTACTCCAAGGAGCTGCTCTTTCATTTTCTCTCTTGCTATCTCTCAACTTACTGGTCACTTTTTCACAAACCATTTTGTCTTTTACTTTATTCTTAATTCATTCACCCTTTACCAATTGTCCACTGATCATTGTATTATATAATCCAAATGCAAGAGCAATATTGTCTGATTCGCTCAGTTTATTGTCATCATTGACTGGAGTAAATCTTCCAATAGGTAATATCAGGGTGGGTAAGTGGAGCCCTGCGGATTCACTCAGTGTTTACCCAAACACAAAGGTTGACCAAGCAGCCTTTCTCTGAGCTCCACAGTAGGGCTGTACCTGCTGGAAGATGATGTTGCGCATTTTGGACCCTGTGATAGACATGTCCAGCAGTCTTCTACAATCCAGACTTTAAGGATTAAAAAAAGCAATCAAGCAGGAAACTTCTTCTCCAGTTAACAAGAGATGTGGATCTGAAATGAGAAGTCACAGTTCTTGGAAAGGGATAAGAAAACAAGAATTCAAATTTACAGTATTTTCTAGTCTTGACAATCTCAAGTGTTTCTGACTCTTTACAGCATAAATGATGGAGTGCAGAGACAGCATATGGAGCTGCCTTTATTTCCATTACTTTTGAACTCACTGAAAGCTCCCGAGGAGCACTAGCAATGTGAAAAAAAAGAGAGAGAGAGAAACTTAACGCAGAGCCAACTGCTGCTGGAGGGTGCATTTGCCCAGCGGGACCCCAGAATGTGAATCCTTAGCAAATTTGGCTCTAGAATATGTCTCTCTTTCTTTCCAAGTTTAAATCATTCTTATGAAACCTGCTGAGAAAAACTGACTGTGACAAGTTGCTCTCCTTTTTAAGAAAACAACAACATACAAAAACACATTACTACCACAAGATTTAGGCACAGAAGAGAAGGTTATGCTATCTTGGTAGGTGGCCTGTTGTAGATTCTATTGTGTGTCAGGATGCTGGGAAGAGAACCAATTATATTCATTATGATTATTTTCTATAGGATCCAGCTGCAAGAGCAGCAATCTGCTAAGGGACTTCCAGCATATCTTTTTGTATTTGTTAGAAAGATAGCCGTTGATTCTTTAAAAATTATCTATGTGCTCTGCTCTTAGGAAAATCTGTGATCAAACTTGAATTTGATGTCATCTGCTTGAGTAGAACTGGACTTTGATTTTTTTTCTCTTGTCTGAATAGCTTTGATTTAATATGGAGAATAAAAGACAAATTGAATGAATCTTTCTCCTTCTCTTACTTACTTGGAATCAATTACCTCTGCTCAAATAACTTACTCCAGGAAGCTTTATCCAGTAAATTCATTTACATATACTCAAGAAATGACTAGCATCCTGGTGGAGCAATAGATCACAAAGGGCTGATTTACCTCTGTTTCTTTACTAGAGGCTATATGACCAATCATAAGAGTTCATATATGTCGTACTGGGTACACTGGTTTCTTGCAGTATGTGGAAAGAGAGCTTGCTGAGTTAATGAACTGTGGCTGAGCAGCACAGAAAATGAGGGTAGTATAATGAATGAAGCTAAGGATCTTTGTCCCTCTCTCTAAGTCACCTCTTTACCCTGAGACTGCTCAGACTCATCTAGGCCAAGACCCGGGGAGAGCACAGTGCTTCTGTTTAATTAGTATAGGTCAAGCTCATAGCATTTTCCTTTGAACTCATGGCTTCTCATGAAAAGATGAGCTAACCACAGTGTAGCCCTCTGGATATGAAAGAGAGCATAATTATTTCAGATATTCCAAACATGTGCAACTTCTGCTTTGATTTTACACTTACTTTGTCCTTTTTTTCCACTTAATTTTCTAGTACACTGCACAGCAATGCTAATTTGGCACGGATGCTAAATATAAGGTCAGAGCAGCTCACTTTGGTCTTTACTTGATTGCTCATCACCTTTTCTGAATGCCATTTCTATTTACTCTGTGTATCTGATCTCATGTCGGCACTGCATCCCCTTGGCAGGCTGGTGTTCTTGTTTTTCTCTCTTTCCAACCAAGCAGCTGTTCCATAATTTCACATGACATAATGTAAATGTATTTTCTATTCATGAGGGAGGAAAGTGAATCCCCATAATCTCAGGCCATCTTCCATCACAGATTTATTTTATCCAATGATCAGGACAGAATGTGTAGGTTTTGCATTTATAATCTCCACTGAATAAAGGCATTTTGAAGAGAATTATACAAATATTTATGTTTTTCTTTTTTTCAGCATGTGGCTCTTTCACAAAACATTTCACAAGTCATTTCAATATTTATTATAAACCAATGGACCCATTCCCTGGCTTCTCATTCATTGACACCTGCAAATAATCAGTGAAGATAATTAGGCACGTGAATAGACACAGTGCTACATAAATTAGTTTAGAAGCATTCTTGTGTAGAGTAGATTTTGAAAAATTATGTTTCTTTGTGTAAATTTTATGCGAGGAGAAAAATCTCCCCATTCTCTTAATGCAGTTCTTGGTTTGTGCTGTTGATTAAAAAAGATAGAGTAAAAGTCAAATACTAAGATGCTTTGGCTTCAGTTTTTGGCATACAAAGAAATCTCCATGGTCCCCAAATGGAGAACAACATTAACCAGCATGCTATGATTTTGTCTATACTATTTCTAACACTTCTTTGACTTGAGGATTTAAATACCATATGGTATTTAAACACTCATTATGAGCAGGTTTCTCTGAAAAATAATATGAGATTACCACCCACCTGAGACTTAGGGATATCAAAAAAGGCATGCATTTTCTGGATGTCTGACTTGGGTTAGTGATTTTTTGGAACTCTGTCAGGAGCTATTTAAGAATTCTCATGTTAATGCCTAACAAACAAGAAGTCTCATGTTAGTGCCTAAAAAACAAGAACCATATAGAGTGTAGGCAATATATATTTCCCAAAGAAGTAACATATAATTATAAGGGTAGATTTTATCACTTATTTATCATTTTTTTCTATTAAGGAAAATATGATATAACTCGAGTGTACTACTCAGAGCTATACGTTTAGGACACAAATAAGGTCTTGTAACATCCCTGATCAAACTTTCTTCCCTACAGAGAAATTCTAGTCTCTTAGTCTTGGCATCTAATTCTTAAGGCTTGGCCCCAAACCATCTTAAGTCCTGATTTATATAATTTATTCCTTTTTTGTCATTTATATTCTATTACAAATTATTATCTAGCCCTTTAGTAAGTATTTTCATTGTGGTTTCTTTTCACTTTCCTCAATATTGGTCACACACACACACACACACACACACACACACACACACAAATCAATAATTAAATCCAGGTTATAAAAAAACAAAAATTATTGGCACTCCTATCTTTCATTTACCTCCTCAACAATGAGCTGTGCAATCAAATATAGTTAACATACCATATCTTTAAATCCATCTACCAGTGCTCTACAAAGATCCAGATACATAGTAGAATATTTGGCTTCTTAAAGAAAGAATAAACAAAAAGATTAATAATGTTTCTATCTTAAACTTTTTGTGCAAACATTTCATTTCCAGGGTATAATTTGTAAAACACTAAATCTTTTCTAAACACAATAACTTATGACTTAGAGGTCAAATTTTTGAGTAATCTTCTAAGAACATCTAATATTATAAAACTGTTTTTCACTCACATTATTATTTATGACTAAAAGGAAGAATTTTAACTCAAAGCCAAAATGGTTTTACTTAAAATACGTAACATCAACAGTTTAGATATAGTTTTTATAGTTCAAAATACATACAAAGTTAGCAAACTTGAAAGACAAAGATGGGATAAGTACAGAAGGATTTTTTTTAAAAAAGATAGCTGAGAATATTAAAACAAAGTATGTTTCATTATACATTTAAAAGCATCAGACTGTCAAACTTCATGTGTTAAGGTGGGTTGAGGGGGAGAAGGCAGTAAGAGATCAACCAAAGGACTAGTATGCATGCATATAAGCACAACCAGTAGACACAGACACTAGGGGATGAGGGCATGTGTTGGAGGATAAGGCTAGACGGAGGAGGTCAATAGGGGAAAAAGGAAACATATGTAATACTATATGCAATACTTTAAACAATTTTTTAAAAAGCAATAGTTTAAGTTCATGATGAGTATTCTGAATCATTAAGGAAAACCTTATGTATACCGTCCACTGGAGGAAGAAGAAAACAAATACATTATGAAACAGATCACAATAATGGTTAAGGTGAATAAAGTCTGTCTGCCTTTATTTTAAAATTAAAATGAATTTTTAGATAGCTTGTATAAAATATCTCATTGTTCTAAAATGCCAGAGATATTGAGAAAATACGAATTGGGATTTGCAGAAAAGACTAAACAGATATTACTGGAATGTTCCAAAGCACAGATGCTTCTGAACTTGTATTGGATTCAAGAGCCACATGAACTCTGAACTTTTTTTTTCTTTATCAATTAAGGTATTATATATGTGTCCTTATCGCCCCTTATAAGGATGATAAGGACACATATCATCCTTATCGTCTCCCCTACTCCACTACTCACGCCCTCTGAACTTTTAATGGATACAGGAAGCTGAACAATGACAGATTTATAAAAGTTTTAATTCAGCACTAGTTTTTAACTACTGAATGAATTAATAAGATTCAACTGGGGGAAAAAATCTAAAGCTCTGGCTATGATTTGGCAGGAAATACAGACAAGTGAATGCAGATGGCCCAGCATTAGGATGATTAGCACAAAGCCCAGTAACAGCGAAAGAATGGACATAATCTTTATAAATAACTTAAAAAAATAACTTGAAATGTTCATTTTTTTGGATTTTCTGTCTGGATCAGAAGCACTTTGAGGGAATGTTATGTATGGTCTATTCAGCATGAGTGGCCTATAGATTACCTTTATTCTTGAAATTATTAGTAAAGTTTATAATAGGTAAAAATTCTGATTTATGTGAGTCTGATATGCCAGTTTGATCCTGATGTTAGGTCAGGAAAAACAACAACAACAAAAATATAAATTGAATTAATTCTATGTATATGAGTTCATTTCCAAGTTCTTTTTCTTATAGTAAAATCACAATAGACGATTTGAATTTCAGAAACATTTTATATTATCACCTTTTCTTATTTTTTTTCACTTGTTTACTTATTCTTTCAAAAAAATAAGAAACCACACTAATTAGTGGCACTAATTTCTTCAAGGATCATAATCAGTGTGGAAACTAGATGGAGAAACAAATAATTGTAGATATTTATAAATTTTGATTATGCTAATAGTATGAATTCTTATTTATGTTTAGTTATCAACACTTCAGAGGAGTTATAACTAAAAAGGATTGCCTAGCTGGTTCTATAGCCAACAAAGATTATTAATTCATGGAGAAATTATATCTGGTTCAAAAAAGCAGAAGGCAAGATTGCTTTAAAAAAATGCATGTGATTATAATTAATCCATGAATTACACTTTCAAAAGCTGAAGAATATCAGTGTGTTTGAACATTTTATCCTTGGGAAAATAACACCCAGCTTATTTATCTCTTCAAGAAATATTTATTGGGAAGCTACTTGTGCAATGATTCACTAAAGAAAAAATTATAATTGTTTTGCACTCAAACTATTAATCTGAAAATGAAGTTAGAAACTAACGCAGATTGGGGTGGTTTCTTAAATTAGGGTTTAACTGTTAAAAATAATATTTCTTTTACTTTTACTTTAAATGTATTGTATGCTATTTATTTGTGCAAAACTGAATTATAAAGTAAAAGATATTTATAGGGTCTGGTCCATATTTATGATATTTTTAAATTGTTCTTCTTATTAAGAAACATTGTTTTATGCAGGTCTGATTTATGATAAAATGGAAAATAATTTTGTAAGGTTATACTTGATATTTTTCAACTAGCATCTTGTATGATCTCAGAACATCATTGAGTCCATGAATTAAATATAAAATTATTAATTTATCAGTCATTTCATTGAGTCTTGCATACACCTAACCACTCTACCTGCCTGCCTGATCATCCGTAACTGCCTGTGCCTTGGCCCCTCAACCATGGCTTTAGCAGGAAGAATGTTCAGAAGAACATTGGTCTATCTGTTCTAATTAGCATATTGCCCTTTTATTAGTATAGATGTATTAATTAATTTATTTCCATGTCAATTTAGATGTTTTTTCTTTTTTTACACTAACGATGACTTTCTAGATACTTTTACATTCCAAGGAAGCACAATTGTTCAAATACCATTGTATTTATTTCTTCCTGTTTTACTTTGAAGAATGATAAAAAATCTCAGCTTTATTTACTTAGCAAATGTCTACTATATATTATTATAATGGTAGGATTTGGATTGTAGTTTGTGTTGATCCAGCAACATGACTAATGAATCTGTCAAACTCTAATGTTAAAAGTTTGTGAGCCAGTTGAACTATTGGTGATTGAATTAAAAGATGATTTAATAAAAAAGTGTGACACAGGAAAAAGGATGCAAATTAAAAATATAAACTTCATATATATATTTATGTATAGAGTTTGAATTCACACATAAGCACACATATCAAACCATAGTTCAACACATCCAGTTGATCCACGAACACACCATATATGGATAATTTGCAAAGAAGTATTTTTTGATGTAAAATTGGATATCTTTATATTTTTGTCATTAAAAATGAAAAATTGCATGGGAATTTTTTCCAGTTATATATTACTTATAATAGCATAATTACTCAGATCTTTCTGAGAAATAATTTTCAGAAAGCATATTATGTAAAAAAATTTTTTATATTAATTTTATTATGGCAATTTATAGCAATCTGCATCATTTAAATATGAATAAGGATTCCATATATATTTTTATAGCATATCAATAATATTTTATTAACAATCTTGTCCATAATATGAATTGGCAATCTTTTTAATCCCCTCAAGAATTATTGTTTATGTAGCAAACATTTATTTAGCACATAATGCACACAAAAATTCTTGGATATAACTTGGGATTTTGTAGCTTTCAAAAATATTTTAGGAGAGAATCCAAAATGGCAGCGTAGGTGAGCACCTAAACTGCTGCTTCGCCCAACAATTTCAAAACTACAACTAAAAGACAGAATGGACATCATCCAGAACCACGGGAAAGCTGGCTGAGTGGAAATTCTACAGCTAGAAGGAAAGCGAGGGGCTCACAGAGACCCAGAGGAGCTGCAAAAAGCTGAGGTACGGAGACGCGCGCATGGAGAGATTGGGTGCCGGATTGCCTGGCTGGCTTCCTCTGGCAGGAGGGAGATGGGAGACTCCCAACTGCACTGAACTCCTTATCCTATGGCACTGAATCCCTGTCCAGCTGAAACACATACTGGGGGAGTTTGGACTGTGGAAAGGGAGAAGTGCACAGAAATTTAGGGGAATCTCAAAAAGGCAGAAGTCTGGTGGTGTGCACAGCACTGTGCACAGAGAATGGACTGCTGATTGTGCCGATGGCTTTCACTAGTGGGCAGGAGACAGAGTCTCCCAACTGTGTTACTTCTAATTCCACTAAACCCCAGTTTCAGGTGAGACCCTGGGGACCCAGACTCATATGGTCCCGGAGCACAAGGTAGCTGGAAAGGCAGCGGTCTAGAGGCACTGCGCATGTGCACAGGGACCACTATAGCGATTACCCAGAGGTACGTGAGACCTAGGGGCCGAGTAGGGCAGGGACAACCGGAAGACAAGGCAGTCAGTTAAACCCTGAGACTCCACCCTTCCCAAGCTCAACAGAGAGGCTTTTGCAGTTTTGCAAGTCTTGTATCATAAGGCTAAATCCAATACAGAAGTTCTCCTGGCATAGTGAAAATGCCAAAACAAACAAAGAGATCACAAAAAAAAGAAATGGAGAAAAACAAATGACTGGATATAGAGTTCAAAACCATGCTTACAAGGTTTTTCAAGAATTTCCTAGAAAAGATGGATAAATTTAGTGAGACCCAAGAGGATATGAAAAAGGACCAGTTAGAAATTCAACATACACTGATGGAAATAAAAAAATATTATACAGAGACCTAACAACAGACTAGAGGAATGCAAGAATCAAGTCAAAGATTTGAAATATAAAGAATCAGAAAACACTCAACTGGAAAAGCAAGAAGAAAAAAGAATGCAAAAATGTGAAGATAGTGTAAGGAGCCTCTGGGACAACTTCAAGCATACCAACATCAGAATTGTGGGGTGCCAGAAGAAGAGAGAGAGCAAGATACTGAAAACCTATTTGAAGAAATAAAGACTGAAAACTTCCCACATCTGGTAAAAGAAATAGACTTACAAGTCCAGGAATCACATAGAACTCCAAACAAAAGGAATCCAAAGAGGACCACACCAAGACACATCATCATTAAAATACCAAGAGCAAAAGACAGAGAAGATATTGAAAGCAGCAAGAGAAAAACAGTTCATTACCTACAAGGGAGCACCTATATGATTTTCCGCTGATTTCTCAACAGAAACTATGCAGGCCAGATGGGAGTGGCAGAAAATATTCAACGTGATGAATAGCAAGAACCTACAACCAAGAATATTCTATCCAGCGAAGCTATCATTCAGAATTGATGGGCAGATAAAGAGTTTCACAGATAAGAAAAAGCTAAAGGAGCTCATCAACACCAAACCAGTATTATATGAAATGCTGAAAGGTACTCTTTAAGAAGAGAAAGAAGAAAAGGTAAAAGATAAAAAATTATGATCAACAAATACATATCTATCAACAAGTGAATCTAAAAATTAAGTGAATTGAAAATTTGATTAACAGAATGGACTGGTGAATTTAATAGAATCAGGAGCACAGAAAGGGAGTGGACTGATAATTTTCAGGGGGGAAGGGGTGGGAGAGGGTGTAGGGAGAGACTGGACAAAAATCATACACCTATGGATGAGGTCAATGAGGGGAGGGGAAGGTAAGGGTAGAGGGAGTGGTGGGAGCCAGTGAAGGGGAGCTATGGAGGGGGAAAAAAAAGAGAAACAAATGTAATAATCTGAACAGTAAATATTTAATTTAAAAAAAATCTTGGCTATAATAGGAATATAAGAAAATTACAAGCTTTGAGGAAATATAAAGAATACATTTTTTGAAACTAAATAGCACTATAAAATAAATAAAAATATAAATACTCCCTAGTTCTATTTTTGGTATAAAGTCTCCAGACTCTTAGATTGAACAGTGGTGCTTTTTCTCCATGTAAATATCAACTTCCCAAACATAATACATTTTGAAAAATTTTACTATTACAGTCATGATTTCAACAATTTAGTACAAATATCTTAATTTAGGTGGAGCACAGTTTGAAAGTTTACCTAGTAAACATGACAGACTTAAAAAAAAAGTCTTCAAAATTCCACATTCAATGCATAAAAAACTCACTGATAAAACCAGTAGCCATTAAACCATAGTGCACACTGTGTCTGGATGTTCTTAAATCTTTAATACTGATTTTATGTTCAGCATCAAGGAATCAGACATGAGTTGCACTAACTATTTAGACTTCATCCTCATTTGTGAAGGTAAATGCAGAACTCATTTGTAAAACAGGGAGTCCTGCAGGACTTCAAAGGTATTTGAAAGTGAGACACCGAGAACAGCAGTTCAGCAATGAGTACATGATATGCTGTTCCCTGTGGCTCAATCAAATACTGGAGAAAGCCATAAAGGCTGAGGCAAAATGCTTACTGCCTGGAGTAGAACTCTCGGATATTAAGCCCAATTATCAGCCGGCTACTGTATTTTCCACCTTCTTACAAAGCTTGTGCAGTATGTCACCATTAATCCTTTTGGAAACTCTGCGGAATCTGCTAAAAAATCCCAAAGAATATAAATTTCTTTGAAAAGATTGACAAGGCCATATCACATTATGATTTAGAGCCAGATGATTTAAGTCTTTGCATTTTCATGAACTTCTAGTGGTTGATGATGACACACTGAAATGATTGAAGTGCTGTGAGGGCAATAAAATCTTGCAGTGCTAGGAAAGGAATGGTATACATATTAACTATTTCTTGATCCTTACTACCTTTTGTAAAGATTTTGATCAAATTCAAAAATAAAGAAAAGCAACTGATTTTCTCAGCATCAGCTCCTTTGCATTGCTCTTGTTCTAAAAGTTGAAGGAAGAGTTTGAGAATTGTGACTCTTGACTAAGGTTGAACATTCTTAATATTTTTCACAGAAGTTTTTAAACAATGAATGGTGGAATCCTACACAATGTCATCTAGTTATTCCATGAGGTGGAAAAAGTTTCTATATGGCCACTACCCTTCTATCTTTTAGTATCAAAAAGAGTTAAGTATGATTCATATGCCTTGCTCAGGACCAATAGGTAGAATATGTGCCTTGCCACCCTGTGGCTCAGATGACCAAGTAAATCCATGTCCCTTTCAGTTAATGACTAAAATCCCTTGAATTCAACTACTTTCCTTACACAATCTCCCTCCCCAAACCTGATTGAACTGGAGACTTAAGTATGAAGTTGATTCTCAGTCTCTTGTAAGATATTGATTGAAGTAAAATACTTCAATATTAGCATACGAGAGTTATATTTATTAAATTTACTCAAAAAGCATTACTAAGAAAAGACCCTATTTGTCTGTTGGGTCATAATATCATTGGGAGCTTTTGTTTGTAATCTAAAACTGGCTCTGCAGTGGAGGAGCATGGGAAAGACCTACCTAGAAGAAGGTAGGCCACTTCATATTGGTGTGGCTGGGTTATTAATCAGGGAACTTACTTATGAGGCTTTTCTTGAGATGTTGCCAAGAAGAGTAATTTCTGCACCCACACCACCAAATCTTAAAATTTAATGTAGTTGCCCTGGCCAATGTTTCTCAGTGATTAGAGCATTGGTGACACACTGAAAGGTTTGCAGGTCCAGGTTGCAGGTTTGATCCACAGCTCCAGTAAGAGCACTAGCAACCAATCAATGTGTCTCTTTTATCTCTCCCTCTATCCCTCTCCCTCCCTTCCTCCCTCCCTCCCTGTCTCCTCCATCCCTTCATCCCTTCCACTCTTTCTAAAAATCAATGGAAAAATATCCTTGGGTGAGCATTAAAAACAATAACAAAAAGTTTATATAGTGGCCTTTATTGGGGTCAGTCCCATGCACAGGAAGCCTTGACAAGTTTGGGTCATGTACTCAATCCCAATGGTCTCATCACTATATTTCTATCTCAAGGCTGTGTTCCTGGCAAATTTTAGCACAGGGAAGGCAAGCAGGGGAATATTCCAAGCACATGGAAAGACATAGGGGGCTTCCAATTGCCCTTGTTCAGCTTGTGGATCGAATTGGCAGTCACATCTTCTTGATGACTTTTCTCAATAATGCTGTACACTATGCTAAATGTCAGAAATTCAGAGAAGAATATACAGTGATAGCTATAGAGAGTTCTGTCTAATAAAAGAGTAAGATGCAAAATTATGTAAAATATGAGAGAAGCACAATGGCAAATGTCAGCTAACCAAGTCAGATAAATTTGAATTAAATAGTAAGGAATAATTAGAAATGTATTTGATGAGTTTTAAATGAATTTGCCAAAGCACAGATATCACATATAATTTAGTATGCTTAATGATATAGTATTTTATGGCATAGCAGGTCATTCCTGATCCTAGTTACAATTCTTACTGACATATATCAGTGTAAGTCATATAATCATTCTAATTTTCTATTATAATGATAAACTCAAGTTCACATTTCATTCAGATAATATTACTACTATGTATTTTCAACATGGATTAACATCATACATTAAGTAATTGGGAGAAGTAGATGGGACATATAAACAGAGATACATTATACATTATTTGGAAATTAAATCACTACCTATAACCTGTTATCACTGACTGACATATCTCTTAGTACTGCACAATAAGTATGATCCTCTTTGTGTATGTATGTGTGTATAAGCAAGTATGCATACGTATATTTACCATTTCATCATTGTTGACTGAAGTATTAAATTATTGGTTGTTCCTGAATTTTGCTTTGTAGATGCATTTGTTTACTTTTTTAAGACATTTAGAAAAGAACTTTAAAATGTTGATTCTTTTAATAATACAAGGTTAATGACATATTATTATAACATCTGCTTGTGTCTATAGTTATTCTGGAATTAATTCTGTTCAGAGTCTTCTAAATCTATGCTTAAGAAATCTTAGAAAGTAGGTGTTTGAAATAAAATCCTACAGTGAATTTTGGATGAGCCATGGTAAACAGAGACTCCTTAAGCTTCAGAGAAAACATGGGATTCATTTATTGATTGGCATTTACTTAAATGTATATTTATATTTCCAATTATTTATAGATCCTCCCCTCCCCCGCAACTCCATTCCATTCTAGCAGTTAATATTTAAATGCAAATTTTGAATGGCTATGCATTGCTAGACACATTTTTAAATGCTGAGAAACACTGTGAGAAGACAGACCAGTTACCTTTCCTTGGGAATATTATACTGAAGATGCTTATTTTCAGTAGAGTTACAGGTAGAAGATGGGTAGGTTTTTCCAATAGTCTTTCATTTAAAACCTACATTAAACATACAGAAGAGTTCACATTGTGTGTTCAATAATAAACACCTAAGAGACTAAGATTTTTAGTAATTAAAATGCATGATATATAGAAAAATTGCAGCACAGTGCCCCAATATATCCAATAATTTGAATATTTTCATTTCATTTTATATTTTACTTTCTTTGACATCTTAAGGCATTAGAAAAAAGATACAGTCAAAACTGGTTTGACTCAGTGGATAGAGCATCGGCCTGCAGATTGAGGAGTCCCAGGTTTGATTCTGGTCAAGGGCATGCACACCCAGTGTGAGGTGTGCAGGAGGCAGCTGATCAGTGTCTCTCTCTCATTGATGTTTCTATCTCTCTGTCTCTCTCCCTTCCTCTCTGTAAAAAATCAATAAAATGTATTAAAAAAAGTTACAGTGAGTTTTTGAGGAAGCCTTCTATCATTTCCGCAGGTATATCAGATTATCCATATTTGTATGGAAATAGGCAGGGACACATTGAAGGAGCTGATTTTTTTTAATGTAATAATACGGATTTACTCTTTATTATTTCTTAGAAAATAGTTCATGTTAGTACCAGCACCTCCACATCTCAATAATTTAGCAAATTACATTTTCACAAAGCAGTACGCCTTCAGTTCTGGTGACCAAAAATAAACAAGAAAACAAGATGGCCAAATATTTTTCAATTTAGCTCTTTTATTGTGGTAAAAACACATATTAGATCTACTTTCCTAACAAAATTTTGAGTGTACAGTACAATATTGTTAATTATAAGCACAATGTTGTACAGCAGATCTCTAGAGAACAGCATCCATCCCTCCTACCCAGCGCAATCTCTCTATCAATCTACTTTCTGTTTCTAAGAATTTGAGTACTTCACATACCTAGTATATGTGGATCATGCACTACTGGTTCTTCTGTCATTGGCTTATTTCACTTACCATAATGTCCTCAAGATTCAATCACGTTGCAGTACTCAACAGAATTTCCTTCATTTTTATGGCTGAATAATATTTGATTGTATGTATATATCACATTTTTAATTAATTAATTCCTTGATGGACATTTAGGTTGTTTCCACCCCTTAGCTAATGTGTAGAATGCTGCAATGAACATAAGAAGTGCATCCCGATCTCAATTCTTTTGGCTACATACACAAAATGGGATTGTTGAACCATATGATAGTTTCATTTTTAAATTTGCACATAATTTGCATATGCTTTTCTATAGTGGCTACAATATTTTACATTCTTACCTACAGTGTATAACTTTGGTGGGAATGTAAAAAAGGTGTATAACAATTTCAATTTTTCTTCATCCTTATCAACATTTATATTCTTTTAAAAATAGTATCAACTGTAATGGGGTGAGGTGATACTTCATTGTGGTTTTGATTTGCATTTCACTTATAACTTTTGTTATACACTAAAAACAAAAATCCTCAAATGGTGATTTTTGTTTTTAGTGTATATAAATGCGACTGATTTTCGTATGTTGGTTTTGTATTCTGAGACTTTATTGAACTTGTTTAGTATTTTAGCAGTTTGTGTGTGGTATGTGTGTAATCTGTTGGATTTTGTACATAAAACATGTCATCTGCATATGTTGATCATTTTATTTCTTCCTTTTCAACTTGGATGCCTTTTATTTTTATTCTTGCCTAATTTTAATGTCTAGGACTTTCAGTGCTATTTTGAATAGAAGTGGTAAGAGTGGGCATCTATGTCTTGTTCTGAATTTAGAGAAAAAATTTACAGGTTTTTACTATTAGCTTTGGCATGTTATATATGACCTTTACTATGTTGAGTTCATTTCTTTCTATTTCTAGTTTTTGAGTATTTTTATCATTAAAGTGTTCAATTGTGTACATTTTTATTCTGTATTCATGTAATTTTTATCCCCTTTCTGTTAATTTGGTGCATCACAGTAATTGATTTTAATATGTTGAAACACTTTTAATCCAGGAACACATCTCTTTTGGTCATGGTGTATGACACTTCAATATGCTGTTAAATGTGATTTGCTAGTATTTTGTTGGAGATTTTTGTGTCTATACACATTATGGATATTGGCCTATAGTTTTCCTTTCTTGTAGTGGTATAGCCTACCTTTGATATCAAGTTATTGCTGGCCTCATAAAATGAATTTGGAAATGTTCTCTCTTCTTCAATACTTTTTGAAGAGTTTGAAAAGAATTGGTGTCTATTCCTTAAATTCATTTGCTGTTTTATTGGAGTTGCATATTGCTAATTTTCTAATTTTATTGTTTCTTGCACATTTGATTAACCAGCTATTTTTCAGTTTAAGTCTATTTTTTCCTTTAAGAGTGTGGAAGATTTGGTTACTATAAAACTATATCCTACTGGAAAGTCAGACAATGTTAAATTTTATACCTCTTCTATTTTTTAAAGTAAAACTTTTGTCATAAAACATCATAGATGGTAGGAAAGGTAGTTTTTATTTTTGGAGTATCATTTTAAACTTCTAGGTAGTCATATATTTAAAGTGTTTCTTTTCTTTTTTTAATATATTTTATTGATTTTTTACAGAGAGGAAGGGAGAGAGATAGAAAGGCAGAAACATCTATGAGAGAGAGACATCGATCAGCCACCTCTTGCACTCCCCACAGTGGAGATCTGCCCGCAAGCAAGGTACATGCCCCCAACTGGAATCGAACCTGGGACCTTTCAGTCCGCAAGCCAACGCTCTATCCACTGAGCCAAATAAAGTGTTTCAATAAATTACTATCTATTTTTGGATGCTCAAATTGCCACAGCCTTTTTTTATTCTGGATCTCTTGAAGTTGGTTCATGGGTCCCTATGCTATAGCTCCATTAATCTTTAAAAAACATTATTGTTTTCTATCATTTTAAAGTATCTTAAGCTCTTGTTCTTTTCTTTCCTGAAACCCACTAATTTTTAGCTATAAATGATTTTGAAGATGGGTGAATTTCAAGGTGCAAATTTTAAGGGAATGCAGCTTCTGAGCCATTTATAGGTTCAAGAAAAGAAATACATGTATTTAGACATCATATTTTAATAGTATTTCTGGTTTAGTATTAGCATACAGTATACCTATTTTAATTTTCTAATTTTATGTTTTCTTCTTTGAAATTATTAATTGACAGTATTAACTTATTTATGCTCTCCTTCAATGTACACAATATATAAATTCCTACAAACCAGTAAACTAGAAAAAAAATGTAGAATGACAGTTAAATATTTAAAAATATATATTTGTATTGATTTCAGAGAGAAAGGGAGAAGGAGGGGGAAATAGAAAGATCAATGATGAAAGAGAATCATTGATTGTTTACCTTCTACACACCCTCTACTAGGGGATCAATCCCAAAACCTGAACATGTGCCTTGACCTGGAATCAAACCATGACCTGATGGTTCATAGGTTGGTGCTCAACCACTAAGAACACTGGCCAAGCAACAATTAAATATTTTTGAAAAATATGTTGTCATTAGAATATATCTTGCTAAATATTTGTAATTTTAATACTGCTTCATTTGCAAAGAATACTTTCTCTTCTTTAGTTTCTAATTTGATGCATAGTTAGCCTCTTCTATTTTGGGAATTCTTTTCTATTTAAGGTATTTTTTTATGTTCAGGTTTTTACCATTTGAATAGTTGAGAAATATTATCTTAATGCTTTTAATTTGTATTTCACATATTACCACTGAATTTGAGCAACATTTCATAGGTTTAATTTCATTTTTATTTCTTTAAGCAAATTATATATTTTTGTAAGCGGCTATTAATATTTTCTATATTTCTAGTTCTTTTTATTTTGGGGTGATTAGGTTTTTGTTTGTGATATAAATGGTACTTATTGTTTCCAAATTATTTATATTTTGATATATTAAAATTTCACTTTTGGGAAATGTAGAAATTTTTATTTTAGCCAGTCAAATTAATTTTTTTCTCTTAATGGCTTCTGGACTTTGATACCTAATTAGAGAGACCATATTCACTTCCAGTTTTAAAAGAATTTATCATATTTTGTTTTACCAATTATATGATTTTTGAGGCAGGTTGTAAGAAGTTAGGAAAATTCCTTGGCGTATGGAATGGGGAAAATGAGACAGATAGCTAAGCAGAAGCCTGAGCAATTTATAACTAGCTAATAAATCACAAGATCTTATCTTCCTTAACCAAGGACACCTAGTATATAATGGTTTATATAATCCAGACCAGGCTGGGACTTTCCTGTCTTGGTATCAGTCCCTCTCCAGTGACATTTTTGGAAGGTGAAACTGACCAGAGAATGACCCTGATCCCTCTATAGGCCTATGTTGATACATCAGCAAATTGAGATCCTTCTCTGAGATATCCTCTAAAATTCTGGCCTTTAGATTAGATAAAAACCCTTAGGTCAAAGGACCAGTGCAAATTTTCCCTTAAGCATGTTCCTTCCTCACTCCCTTTCCTTAGGCATTTATCTTTGCTTTCTTTCTCCTAAACTCTACAGATTCCCATGAAATGTGCAACCAGGGAGCAACAGGCAGCAGCAGCTTATCCCAGGCTACACTAAACCCTGAACCTGTCTCCAAGGGCCCTCCTTTTGTCTCTGTAACTTGTTTCCTGAATCCATTCCAACATAGCTCACTCTTTCTGCCTCTGTGACTTTCTTTCTAAAGGGCCAAGACAACCTCACCTACTCTTCCTCATGTTTTCAAAGGGCTAAAGTAGCTTAGTCTACATTCACTACTGGTACTGTGCTCTTGCTTTTTCTATCCTAAGCCTTTCCTTTGTTTCACTGTCCTCAACTTTAATAAACGTCCTCTCAACATTACCTGGACTTGTATTGTGAAATCTTTCCTACGTATAAGTCAAGAATCCACACATTCCAGACTCTGCCAGGGCAGCCCCACCTCAGTCCTGGTCCCTTTCTGGTGACAGTTTTATTTGAATATTTAATTTTTTTGGATATATGTGAAATTTATTTGGTATACAATATGTGGTTCAAAATTTATAATTTTCCAAGTTTGTATTCAATAGTTGCAACTTGTTTTAAAATAGATTGATCATGATCTTGACTAGTATTCTATACTGCCTATCACAATGAAAATATAAATAGCAGTAAATTTTAAAACTTGAAATTAAAAAACATTACCATTTTACTCATTTTACATTACAATTGAAATGGATAGTTTTCTAACCACAGTAGAAGATTCTTGATCTACTTCTTTCAGTCCTTATAAATTCAAGCACACACACAACACACACCTAAATACATCATAACAATATTAAAATACAAAAATTATTTTCTGAAGGTAGATTATTTTAGATTACTTTTTTCTTCATTTTATACCTTTAAGTATATTCTTACAGAAACAGATATGCATTTATATTTAAGCAGAATATTGGATATTTCAACACACTTGGGCCTCCATATATGGGGGTTTCTTATTATAGATTCAACCAACTTTATATAGAAAATACCTGAAAAACTATTACATTGTTCCTAACATGTACTATGTAGTCAGACCTAAAATGGTTGCATTTGTACCCAGCATGTACAGACTGAGTTTCTTGTCATTGTTCCCTTAATAATACAATATAACAACTATTTGCATAGCACTTACATTGTATTAGGTATTTTAAGTATTCTAGAGATGATTGAAATTATGCAGGAGGACATATGTAGGTTATACGTATAAAAATACTTAGCCATCTTATCTAATAAAAGAGTAAAATGCAAATTAACCATCACTCCACTACACCCACAAGCCATGCCTACCATCCAATCAGGAGCAAGTATACAAATTAACCTAACCAAGATGGCTGTGGACATGGAGCAAGCAGGGGGCTTAGGTTTCTTCAGCAATGGAAGAAGCCAAGCTTTCCACATACACTGGCAGACCCAGGCCTTCACTCAAGGCTACGAAGTTTCAATTATAAAATATAAATAAATACTAGATCCCAGGGCCTTCACTTGGGTTGCCAGAGGGCATCATGGCTGGCCTGTAAATCACAACAGGCCCCTTGTCCCACGCTGATCTGGGACACCCTTCAGGGCAAACCAGCCAACCCCCACCCATGAACCAGGCCTCTATTCTATCTAATAAAAGTGTAATATGAAATTGACCATCACTCCAACACACAAGATGGCTACCCCCATGTGGCCAAAGATCCTGCCCCATGTGGTCATAAGATGGTCATGACAAGATGGCCAACAAGGGAGGACAGTTGGGAGGGACCAGGCCTGCAGGCTAGGGCAGTTACTAAGGCAGGCCTGCAGGGGAGGGCAGTTAGGGTTGACCAAGCCTGCAGGGGAGGGCAGTTAGGGGCAGTTAGGCATCAATCAGGCTGACGGGGAAGTGGTTAGGGGGTATTCAGGCTGGCAGGCAGAAGTGGTTAGGGGCAATCAGAAAGGCAGGCAGGTGAGCAGTTGGGAGCCAGCAGTCCTGGATTGTAAGAAGGATGTCTAATTGCCTGTCAAGCCTGATCCCAGTAGGATAGAGCCTAAATAGGCAGTCAGACATCCCTCAAGGGGTTCCATATTGTAGAGGGTGCAGGCACCTCACTGCCCACACAGTCTCGCCCACACCATGTATGTAGCCTCCTGATCTGTCATTAAGGCATGATGGCATGATGGCCATAGTCTTTTTATGATATAAACTAGTGACCCGGTGCACAAAATTCCTGTGTGGGGGCGTGTCCCTCAGCCCGGCCTGCACCTCCTCCAATTTGGGACTCCTCAGAGGATGTCTAACTGCCGGTTTAGGCCCAATCTCTGTGCATCTCATGTGTAATGACCAATCAGAAGGATGCTGCATGCATAGGGTGGTGGGGCTGCATGTTCAGCGAGGTGCATGCAGGTGGGTAGGGACTTGACTTTAGAGGATTTGACTGGAGGTGCAGGTGGGTTTCTGGGTCCCGCATCTCATAGTGGTGGTGGTGGCGATGATGGCGGTAGTGGCAGAGGCATCCATGGGATTCTTTCTGGGTCCCACCAAGCTGTGGGACTCTGGGTCCTGGGTTTCATATAATTTTATGTGAAGCCCACAGGGATCAGGCAGTTGGACATCCCCCTTGCAATCTGGGACACTGCCTCCTAACCGCTCACCTGCCTGCCTCCCTGATTGCCCCTAACCACTCTGCCTGTAGGCCTGCTTGACCCTACCTGCCACCCCCATTGGCCTTCTCGTCCCCAACTGCCAACCCCGCTGGTCTGATCACCCTCACCTACCCTCCCCTCCTGTCCTGATTGCCCCTAACTGCCTCTGCCTCGGCCTACGACTCTGGCATTGTCTGGAAGGACATCCAGAAGGTCTCCTGGTCTAATTAGTATATAACCCATTTATTAAAATAAATAAATTATGATTATTTTGATTATGATTACAATTATTATTAAAAAACAAAGATCTAATTGATTTATTAAGCAATTCATGGAATAGACAGCAATTAGAAGAGCTCTCCAAAGGGATTGGAAGATTTTTACATGGAGAAGGGTGGTGCAGGGAGCTATTAACAAAATAAATTAAAAAATTATTTTGGGACCAGGGAATTTTTTTTCTTTGAAGGCAGAGTGTGGGGAGGATTTTATTATGTTGATTGCCTTATTTTTTTCTAGCTGGATGGAGATGGCCCTGTGATACACTGCCTTACTGGTACTTGACTAGTAAATTTCCCACTAGTTCATTAAGATTATATTTCTGGAAAGTTTTGAAATTGCAGTGAGGTCAAGTATTAAATCTAGGTTTGGTATCACGGGTTATTAGCCAAGCGAAGACATTTTGGGCCTGCGGGTTTTCTCTTTAACAATATAAATAGAGAGATCTCAGGCTATATTATTAGTTGTAATTCTCCAGAGAAACAGAACCTATAGGATATATAGAGAGATAGAAAGAGACTTATTATGAGGGATTGGCTCATGTAGTGATGGAGACTTAGAAGCATCACAATCTTCTCTTTCACTGGAGAACCGGGAAAGCTGGTGTTGGGTTCTAATCCAAGTCCAAAGGCCTCAGAACCAGGGGAATCAATGGTGTAAGTCCAAGTTGGAGTCTGCAGGTCTCAGAACCTGGAAAGACATTGCACTCTCAAGGGTAGGAGAAAAATCTGTCTCTTGTTCAAGCAGAGAGAAAAGGCTCTTCCTCTACATTTTTGTTCTGTTCAGGCCCTCAGAGCATTGGATGGTGCTGACTCACATTGGTTAAGGCAATTTTCTTTACTCAGTATGAGAATTCAAATGCTAGTCTCTTCCAAAAGCCTCCCTCACAAACACACTCAGAAATAACTTGCTATCCTGGCTTTCCTTAGCCTAGTCAAGTGGACATTAAATTAACCATCAGACAGATTGTCTTTTAATTGTGTTAAAATATACGTAACATAAAATTATTTTCACCATTTTTAATGAAATTCATTGGCATTAAGTACATTCATGATGTGCAACCATCGTACTATCTATTAGATAACTAATTAATAATGCTATTATATATTTTAGATATTATCAATATTTTTAAGACATTTTGGTTATGTTTCCTATTCTGATTCTACTTATGAAATTTATTTAGCTTTTGAAATGTCTTCAAAAATATCTAAAGGAAAAGCAATACCTAATTTATTTTGATGTTTGGAACCTAGGATGTTTCATATCTTCTGTTAAGTGAAGCATTTTGATATACCATCCCAAGAGCTTTCTAAATGTTCTTTTCAGGCAATTTCTTTAAACAGCAATACAGTGATGACAGGTTAGATTACAGCATTTAGCACTTTTCCAAGAGTTTGTACATGCTTCCTGTCTTTCAGAAAGATCTATGCTAGACATCACAAATATGAAATAAATATTTTTATTATGAATTCTGGACTGTGGGATGTCACACAAGTATTGACAAGAAATCTATTTTCTCCTAGCAGGAAAATTGAATAGTCAAATGATCTCAAAACATTTAATATTCTTTGGGTATAAACTTTAAAAGTAATCTGTTTGGAAATATTATGGTTGGAAATGGAGTTCCTCATGGTATCACCTCGAGTAAAAGAATTCCTGAGGGCTCCCCAGAAGGATGAGGTTTTGTGGAAAGCTTTATTAATGATGTAAATTAAGGGGGGGAGGGTTACCCTCCAATATACTATCTGTCAGTTTCACCAGGAATGAAGTCAAATCTTGTCTTCAGCAAGGCCAGAATTAAGGCCACTGCTTATAGTTTCCATCCCATATTAACCTGCAGCCCAGTCCAGCAACTGGCTAACAGCTTTGTTCCTAGTGGCAGTCCATTGCATGTGGAGTCTGTAGGGCCCTCGATCATGTGGCTTCTTGAGGCCACGTGGCTGTGGAGGGAGAACTGGTGAGCACAGAGGTGAGGGCAGGTCACAGAACAAGAGAGCAAGAGTGAAGAAGAGATGGGGAACTCTTTGGGCATTTTAATCAGGAGCTTCTTCAAACTAAACAATTAACCTTTCCAAGGTTTCACATGCTTCTGATGGGGTTAACCCCATAGCCCAGTGGTTAGCAAACTCATTAGTCAAGAGAGCCAAATATCAACAGTACAATGACTGAAATTTCTTTTGAGATCTGAAAACTGACTTCTGTGCATGGGCCACGAGGTTTCAATAGCACTGTAAGTACATGCCCACACATGGTATTTGTCGAAGAGCCACACTCAAGGGGCCTAAGAGCCGCAGGTGGCTCGTGAGCCCCAGTTTGCCAACTACTGCCCTAGCCAACCCATTGTTCCCCAGGTTAGACTGACAGGCAAGCACCTCCCCTGCACCAGGATTGCACTGTGCATGTGTCCTTCTCTCACTTTGTTCCATCCCTTCCCCTAAAGGTCTGCAGAAAATGGACCAGTGATTTCCTGGGGAGCATGAAGCTGTTGTTCCTGGTGAAGTTGCCCAGGTGACCATGCTTATGGCCTCGCCTTGCCTTCCTTCTTTTAATATTAACTACCTAATTGTGCCATAACAGGACTATATATTCATCGGCGGCATGCGAGCAAATACATATTCCATATTTTGAAAGTTAAATTGAAAGAAAGCTTGTGATAATTTATGTTTCAGAATTTGGTAATTAACGGAACAATACTGAACTAATGTGCTAATGAGTAAATAATAGCTTCTGCATGCCTTAGTGAACAGGGAATTAGCATGAGTTTCTACTTGTGATATGAACGTTGCAGATGGTTAATTGCTATTAATGCAGAAGGACTTGCTATAGCAAACCTATTATTTCTAATTTCACAAACTTCTCTCCACATTGCTATAATCACAATGTTTTGAAATTAGTTAGATCTAAGAACATTCACAGACATGTTTCTACCAGCTCTTTATTTTTTTTTTAACATGCTTTTATTGATTTCAGAGAGGAAGAGAAAAGGAGAGAGAGACAGGAACATCAAAAATGAGAGAGAATCACCAATTGGCTGCTTTCCACATGTCCCACATTGGGGATCAAGCTCATAACCTGGGCATGCGCCCCTGACCAGAATGGAACCTGGGATCCTTTGTTATGAGGCCGATGCTCTATCCAGTGAGCCAAACAGGCTAGGGATCTTCCAGCTCCTTTTGTCTTTTCATATTTTCACCATTCTGTTTTCTCTCTCTTTTTTAAAGACTCCAAATATAAAACAATCTGATTTGCCGAAACCGGTTTGGCTCATTGGATAGAGCGTCAGCATGTGCACTGAAAGGTCTCAGGTTTGATTTCTGTCAAGTGCAAGTACCTTGGTTGTGGGCACATCTCCAGTAGCGGGTATGCAGGAGGCAGCTGATTGGTGTTTCTCTCTCATTGATGTTTCTAACTCTCTATCCCTACCCCTTCCTCTCTGCAAAAAATCAATAAAATATATTTAAAAAATAAAACATCTTATTTATCACAACTCTTCAAATTACATGAAGAATAATATTAAGAGCACGACCTCCTTAACATTTGCTATAAACCTTAACCATGTTTTTTCCTATGACAAGAATGTTCTTCCATTATTTTCATAAAAGTTTATTAGTTAGTGACCATATGAAAATCATCTATTATAAACAAACGTTCCTTTATCCTCAAGGTTCTTCTGGCCAATCTAACAATGAAATAGACATGAGACAGGTTAGCAAGGAAAAAATAACCAAATTTAGTATATATGTAAATATGGGAATGGCACATACCAGAGAAAATCAGAGACGCCACATTCAGTTGAAGTTTAGATATAGAAAGGGGATCTAGGAATATGAGACATCCTGAGTTAGGGATGAGGTAATAAACATTGGAGGGGGGAGGTTCAAAGGGTCATTGCAGGATGATAAGAAAACCAGATGTTTGGTAATAATAAAAGTTTTCCCTGTGGTGTAGATAGGTTAAAAAGATGATCTCTGATAACCTCTTATAGGCAAGGCCCTTAAGTCAAAGTCTTCTAGGCAGTTAAAGGTAGGGGCAGAAGTTTCCTCCTGAGTTTGCCACTCAAGTTGCCTTTAGCTCAAAACAGTCTGCATACTATAGAGGTACATCTTGGGGTTACTTGTTCTGGGCTCTCACACTGTATTTCATGCTAAGTGTTAGAAAAATATCGTTGTCCAACATAACCATAGTCTCAACATAACCATAGTCTCTACTTTCAGGGAGCTTACAGTCTATATGCACACATACAAAAGCTTTCAAATAAAGTCCAAACATAAGTAGATTTCCTACCCTTTTGAAGTCATTGTGAAAAACTCCATAGTAAAGCTCCATGTCTTCCAAAAACTATGTATGTGAACTATTAATGTTTTAATTATTTTTATAGCAATAAGAATTTGTATTTTCTTAATCTAAAGTCTGGTCCAGTACAATAAATATACTTGTTAGTTGGCTGATTAAAAACAGAACAGGTTCATATGAGAAAACACAAGTACTTTGTGATATTTTTAGGTCAGTTCCATTTTAAATAGATTCCCACTGTGGTGACAGTCAATTAAAGATAATTACAGTATGGTGCAGGCATAGATCCTCAAGATACATTACATCTTCTTTTCTAAAATAGTTTAATGGTGGCTGCTGTTTGTGTGATAAAATATTTCATTGATTTTCCAAATATTAGGTAATCTTTCAGATAGTATGTTCTCTGAGGATTTATTAAGTAGGACCATTCTTATATTAACACTGGAATAAATTGTAAACCATTTTCTGCTTATAGATTCTCCTCACATTCCTTTCATCATATTCTTATTTTAAGAGAACAAACCCTTTTTATTTATTTGCTTAGATATGTTAAATATTTTGTTATATTCATATATAATATATAAATATATAATCATCTACTATAAATGTTTTATATACTAAATAGTAATAAATATAATTACCACAATATAACCATACTTAAAATAGATATACATGTAAATATAGTATAGTGATATAGGCACAAAGTTATATGTATGAGTGTGTGTGTGTGTGTGTGTGTGTATGTATATATATGTATATATATGTAAATATATCATACCATTTCCTTATTCTAAATCATTTTAATAATCTACCTTCTAAAAAGGGGAAAATTACATATATTTGAAGTCATTCTCTCAGAAACATCATTCAAATGATAAAAAGCTAATAAAAATGTTGCCAATGAAGAAAAAGAGAGTTGGAGATAAGAGTAAACACAGGAATTCAACAATTTATAACAAAGAAAGAATTGTAGTTTAGTGGTAATTGGCATAACAAAGTAGAGAAACGTACAAAGCAAATGAGTGCCAAAGAGTTCAAAGGGAAAACTCAGGAAACTCACCTTGTAATTTCTCCTTAAATATTAACTAACTGTTCTAGGAATGTGCAAGGTAAGGATGGGACAAGAGGCTGAAAACAGAGGACTGAGTGAAATCTCACTATAAAGAATAGGGTTCTATATTTAAAGTTGCCACTGCACAGGAGAATGAAGAATTATTTATTTATTGTTTATTCATGAAAAAATGTCCCTTATTCAGATATACCAGGCCTGTTGTAATGAAAGAGTAAGTATGTAGAGAAAGTCTGTATATTGAATTATGTGAAACCTAAGCTCTACTTTTCCTCCATCCCATCACACTCCTTGCCAATCATATACCCCATTTTCTCCCACCAGTTAAAGTATTGGGTGATTCACTTTTGTGGAAGTGGAATGGCCTCAAAGAAAAGTTACACATAACTCATTATTAAATAAGGCTTCATTTAAAAAGCATGTGATTGCCGAGACCTGTTTAGCTCAGTGGAGAGAGCGTCGGCCTGCAGACTGAAAGTTCCCAGGTTCGATTCTGGTCGGGGGCATGTACTTTGGTTGCGGGCACATCTCCAGTGTGGGGAGTGCAGGAGGCAGCTGATCGATGTCTCTCTCTCATCGGTGTTTCTGACTTTCTATCCCTCTCCCTTCCTCTCTGTAAAAAATCAATAAAATATATATTTAAAAAAATAAAAATAAAATAAAAAGCATGTGATTACTCTATAATAAATCCTGAGAGTTGTCAAGCCCTACTATGTATCCAGAGCTCCCAATTAACTTTTTAGTTTCCAACTGTGTTGATACCTCAAAATTTGTGAGAGACAGGAACAACTACTGTGAATATTGACAACTTAGTTATATAATTCTATGTATCTGTACCATTTTATATGTATTTAAAGTTTGTCTGGATCCAAGACTATAAAGGAATAAATGATACCACTGAGTGTAATAGAAAATTAACTTACATATTTTAGGAAATTAAAGCATTTATATATTTTGCCTCATTTGAAAATATTTTGCATAGCCAAAAAGCTGAAGAAATGCAAAAAACTAATAATGAGCCTGAGTGAGAAATTTAGACTTCTGAAACAGAAAAACTTATTGTATATGAATATGATATTGCCTAATGAAATTACCTTATAAACTTTAAATCAATCCCTGTTGAAATTTGAAGCCCCAAATAGTAATTTAATTATCTGATAACTGTCTTCTTTAGTACATAAAACCATGGTAAAGAGACATTGGCGTTAATAAGGAAACTATGTATTGAAATTATTACTAAAGCCAATGATATTTATCGGAGTAGCTTATGGAGACATAACTGTAGCAAAGTGCATATGATTCTTTGAGTTATCATTATCCCGCAGAAAATCTTGCATAAGCCTACTAGAGTAATACGATGTGGAAGATAGGCAATTAGAAGGGGCCCATTCCTAAATAATCATAGGGCAGCTGGGAAGAGTCAGGGAATAAATACCTGGTTGACTTCCTGATGGAGAAAATATCCTTGTGAAGATGGAACATCTGAGTTTTTCTATTGTGCTGCTTTAAACCTGCTGAGCTTTACATTAGCAAAGATGCAGAAAGGGGAAAGAGAATGAGTCTCTTATGCTACTTGAATTTGTACCTACATTTATGGTGTTTACTTACTTGTAATCTTTAAGAAAAATTTTGCCTATTAGAATGACCGTCTTTTCATTACTATTAGGTAACTGATTTGGTTATTTGGTTTAAAGATGTAATCTTATTAAATATAAACTCAGTATTAAATTTTGAATGAACTTCAGATTAATCATATTCATAAGTTTATTAGATTTCTGATTATTTAAACATACAGAAAAGTTTTGTTTGAATCAGACAATTTAGGTAATTTAGAAGCAAACAGAATATATTAGATGTATAAATGCAAATTGAACTTTACAAGTAACTTTATTTTAAATTTAACATTTTATTTAACAATGCAATCTAAATTTATAATTGATTTATACTATTTACTTGAAAACAAATGAAAATACTAGCATTTTAAATTGAATATTAATTCTTCAGGAATAATATATTGCTCTTTATAGACCTCTATGGATACAAAATAACCCTGATGGCCATAAAATCTTCACAATCAGAAATATGGATAACTGATATTTGAAGAAAGTCTCCAAGATAAAATTAGACCCCAAACAAACAATCAAGCAAGCAAGAGAAAACTAAAGAGAAAATAGATATAGTGGAATGACACTTTAAGGAAATAAAACAAGAGAAAATACATATAGTGGAATGACACTTTAAGGAAATAAAATGAACAAGTTATTATGGGAAAGGAAAAAAATAATAGAAGAAAAAATATTTTGTATTTAAACTATAGTCAATTTTTTAAAATCCTTACCTGAGGATATTTTTCCATTGGTTTTTAGAGAGTTGAAGGGATGGGGAGAGACAGAGAGAAAAAAACATCTATGTGAGAGAGAAACATCAATTGGTTGCCTCCCATACAGCCCAGACCAGGGTCTGGGATTGAGCCTACAATCAAAGCAGGAGCCTTCGATCAGAATCTAACCCAAGACCCTTCAGTCTGAGGGCTAATGTTCAATTCACTGAGCCAAACTGGCCAGGACTATAGTCAATTTATTTTTTACAAATAGTTGAAGTATAAAGCAGGCCAGTTAGTCAAATAGATGAAAAACATGAGAAAAGCAGAAGAAAATCAAGGCAGCAATTATGAAAATACAAAAGGCAAACCTTTAAGACTTACATTTCTGGGATATCTGTAGGTTCAGCACAGGTAAGGAGTTAAGGGTGAAGTAGATTTATAAATGGCCTGGCTAAGCATTGAGGGATATTCCAGCACAGAATCAATCTGCTCCAAGCATTCAAGGAAATTTCTCTCAAAATGCTAGCTAGTTACAGCAAGGAACAGACACTTCAGTGGCAAGACAGCATGATGAATACAGACTTAGGAAAAGTCACTGAACCACCAGATCACAGCAAGCAACAAAACACACTTAGAGGAAGGAGGATAATCTGATTTCCAGAGTTAGCATATCATAATACCCAAAATGTTTAGTTTTTAGCAAAACATTATGAAGATACAAACAAACAAGAAAACATGGTAAATTTACAGGAGAGAGAAACAGAGACAGTTCCCAAGGGAACACAGACAATGGACTTACTATACAATGACTTTACCTCCAGTGTTTTAAATATGCTCTAAGAGCTAAAGCCTTCATTGATCAAGAGCTAAAGAAAGCCAACAAATCTATGTCTCAAGAAATAGAGAATATTGACCAAGAGACATAAATTATAAAAAGGAAGCAAACAGAAATTCTAGAGTTAAAAAGTATAACTGACATCAGATTCATTCTAGGGTTTTCAATAGCAGATTTGAGTAGACAGAAGAAAAAAAATTAGCAAACTTGATTAAAAGATTTAGTTAAATTATCTATTCTGAAAATAAAGTATGAAGAAAAATGAACAGAGCCTAAGAGACTGCGGATATCATTGAGTATAACAACATCTGATAATTGTAGTCCCAGAGGAAAGGAGATAGGAAACAGAGCAGAACGAAATATTTGAACAAAGAATGACCAGATACTTTCCATATTTGATAGAAGACATATACACATCTAAGAAGCTCAATGAAATCCAAGAATCATACCAAATCACATTATAATATTATTTCAGTGAAAAGATGTGTCTTACTGTAAGATAATATTATATAATTTATTTATTTTTGAGTGCTTTTAAGTCTCCTTCTTCATTCTTCTCCTTCAGTCACATAAATTAGCAGACTGATAAGAAGGCCAGGGTCTCCTTCCTTTAGTGCCAGATGGAGATTCCAAACACTGGAGCATCTGCCCAGTTGGAGGAACCCTCAGCCTGGTCCCAAAGACTCACCTCAATAAAACCCCAAGCAAGACTCTTTGCCTCATTCTCTAAAGCCATTTTGTACTGCCTTGGAAAGTCTGTCCCTATCTGAACAAAATTTGGGGGTGAGGATCTATATTGATTTTTATGGATGGACACAACCATTGTTACTATGAGCAGGATGTCTATCACAACCAGAAGTTTTTGTTCTTTTGTTTTGGTTTGCTTACTGGCTGGCTATCCTATGCTTTGAACTACTATGCTTCTTAGCATTGCATTTGCTGAATTCTGTTAAGGCTCTATGCTATGCATTGCATTTTGTGTCCCCACAAAATTCATATGTTAATTTAATGTGATGGAATTTGTAGGTATGACCTTTGGGAGATAATTAAGGTTAGATTAGTCATGAGGGAATGGTCTTTAGATAAGATTAATGCCAGAGAGAGAGAGAGAGAGAGAGAGAGAGAGAGAGAGAGAAAGAGAGAGAGAGAGAGAATATCTCCATTTATGTACAAAAGAAGGAAGGCCATGTGAGGACATAATTAGGTAGAAGGATCTCACCAAGAGCCCAACCATACAGACACCCTGATTTCAGAATTCCAAACTATAGAACTGTGAGAAATAACGTTTGTTCTTTAAGCAATCCAGTCTATACTATTCTGTTATAGCAGGTCAAACTTGCTAGGACACTCATCATTTTAACCAAACTAACTCAGTTTAAGAATTAGCTGGCATTTAAGGACAGAGGCATAGGCTTGGGACACACCTAAAAGTAGCTCTGTATTTCGTCTCAGCCTCTACCTACAGATGTGTCAGATCAAATCAGGTGTATTAATTCCATTGTAAATTGTGACTGACACTAGGCTCTTAATCTGTGACCAATGTGTATCTCAACAGATCCATTGGTGGTTATTCATGTAGAGGGAAAGTAGACACTATTTGGGCATTGGTTACTATTTGAAGATATAAATAGTTAAAGTATATGACCCAATAGGTAGATGGCTTATTAAAATGCTATGGAATGCCTTTGCTACTGATGCTGTTGCTGCTTATGCCTCTATGTCTACAAAAGATCCGGATTCCCAGTGTTATAAGAAAAAAATTCATGGTACCCCTTTGGCATAGGAAATGGGTTAAGTTAAGCTCTACAATGGCGATTAAACCCTATTAAGAAACCACTAACACTCGTAAGGCTCCTAAATTTACAATACTCATTCGAGGTTCTCTGGAATAAGCAATAGGATGGAGAGGACCTGCTTCACTGCAGAATGTATCTAGTAATAAAATAAAGGAAGATGGGGGGCAAAGAAAAAGAAGGAAAGAAACCTGGAAACTGGAGGAAGAAACAAACAACTTAAAATAAGGTACACATTTAAAGTAATGTGACCCATTTCAAATTAAAAATTTACTAAAATAATTTATATAGCAAAAAGATATAAGGACGCTATTGACATTTGCATTTCTACAACATTACACCATAAATCATGAATTAATTTTACCATATAATAGAATAGAGGAATTAGCAAATCTCATAGCCTCAATTAAAACTGGGACTAAGTTAATTATGTATAGGGCCTCACTAAATTTAATTTGAGGTCCTCCATTCACATTCTTAGGAAAATTACCAATTATAAAGTAGAGGACATTGCCTGGCAGGTGTGGTTCAATGGTTGAGGATCAACCCATGAACTCAAGAAGTCACCAGTTGGATTCCAAATCAAAGCACATGCCTGGGTTTCAGGCTCAATCCCCAATAGGGTTGTATAGGAGGCAGACAATTGATGTTTCTCTCTCATCAATGTTTCTATCTCCCTTATCCCTCTACCTTCCTTTATAAAAATCATATTAGAAAAACATATTAAAAACATATTAAAAAAAATAGAAGACAAATAGGTGTGCCTCATGTTAACCATCAAAACTATTACTTTAACTTTGCCTAAATTCTCTAGTGGGATAACATCCATATAGCCTAATAGGTATAAAGACTCTGACTTAATAAATGATAAATTAAAATTAAATTAAATCTTTGCCACGTAAAATTGGCTGAGAAAAAGTGGTACCTTGTAAATATTCCCACTTTTCACCAGTTAATATAATTAATACTAGAGGCCCTGTGAACAAAATTTCATGCACTGAAGCCAGGGGGTTGGGGCAGGGGTCCCTTAGCCTAGTATGCACCCTCTCACAGTCTGGGACCTCTTGCTTCTTACCGCCCACCTGCTCACTGCTCTTTACCACTCAGCTCACTGCTCCTTTGTGCTGCAGTGAGGCAGGAGAGGCTCCCACCACTGCCGCTGGGCTCACCAGCCATGAGCCCATCTTCTGGCTGAGTGGTGCTCCCCCTGTGGGAGTGCACTAACCACTAGGGGCAGTTCCCACACATTGAGTGTCTGCCCCCTAGCAGTCAGTGCTCATCATATCAACTGGTTGTTCTGATCATTCCACTAAGGCTTTTATTATATAAACTAGGCCCATTGCAGGAAGATTCCTACAATAAGGCTTCCTGCTACGGTCTCCACTGCCCCGCCTGCTTCCCTCCCTTTTCCACCACCTCACTTGCTTGCTTCTTGCAGCTTCCCTCCCTTCTGCAGCACCTGGCTTCCTCCTACACTATCTTCAGTCTTCATTCTGCACCAGGATATGCAAATTAACCCCCATATTGGTTGGGTTAACTTGCATACTTGCTCTGATGGGCTGGTGGGCGTGGCTTCTGAGTGTAGTAGAGGTATGGTCAATTTGCATATTAGTCTTTTATTAGATAGGATGACCCAATGTGAATTTTAAACAAAGGTCTGCAAGGATTGAAACTCATTATACATTTTTTTTTTGAGAAAACAAAATTATCATTTAACAGTCCAACTTGACCTGCTTTTAAAACCACAAAGGAAGAATAGATATATAGCTGTCTATTTGGGTTATGCAAGCAGCGTGGCTTCCAAAGCCTCCTCATTGCACAAGGGAGCCAAACTTTGGCCCTCTAGCATATCTTTCCTACAGGAGAGAATGGCATCTCTGTATTCAGTGCTGGATAGTTCTTGCATTTATGAGATGGTGTAACATCATCACATGTGAAGGAACTCAATAGACAGTTTCTGCCTTTCATTGCTAGGATATCCCTGATAAATGATGGGATGCAAGGGTTAGCACAAATGGCTAAATTTCAGGCAGTCATCTTAGCACTGAATGCTCTGGCCAACAATAAAAATATGCATATGGGACATTGCAAATAGTCTGGCTATTATTTCTAGCCAAATATAGTAAAACATATTTTTGTCTAAGATTTTCCCCTTTGGAGTAAGGACACTGGGAATATCTTGCCTTACAGATAATACAAATGTAAATCAAGGTCACACATGCCCCTTTATATACTAAAAACCATAATAAAAGGCCTCACAAAGACATACTTTTTCTTCTTTGAAGTTTCAGACTTTACTGATTGTGACCAAGGCATTTATTTCACTTCTCCAAATATACAAAGCTGGACTTGTAAACAATGCATTCAAGGGCACATTCACCTTCTTTTTTTAAAAAAAAATATATTTTATTGATTTTTCGCAGAGAGGAAGGGAGAGGGATAGAAAATCAGAAACATCGATGAGAGAGAGAGACATCGATCAGCCGCCTCCTGCACACCCCACACTGGAGATGTGCCCGCAAGCAAGGTACATGGCCCCAACCGGAATTGAACCCGGGTCCTTTCAGTCTGCAGGCCGATGCTCTATCCACTGAGCCAAACCGGTCTTGGCTCACCTTCTTTTTATAGCCTTACAGCTGCAGGCCGTGTAGAACACTTTAATGGTTTAGACAAGTTCAAATTTAATTCAATGAAAGATGGTATAGTTAATCATCAGTAAATTTCAAGAGGAAATTATTGTAAAGAATCTGACTTAATAATTTAATGTTTGACTGCTGGAAGTTTTACTCTTCCCTTTTCATTTTGCCCACATCTAAGCAAGATGATAAAGGCTGATGTGCTTACACTTTTGGCATCAGGAGGAAATTCAAGCTAAGCTAGCTCCTTCCCATGGGTGGGAACACTCACCTGGCCTCACCCTCTAACTTAATAACAACCTGAAGTAAGTTTCATTTCCTTACTCCCTAAACTATTATGGACCTACTTGGGAAGTCTACTCTGGTCTTCTCAGAAGGCATCATTACCTAAGTAGTAAACTTTCTTCCCCCTCTTTGTCTGTGTGTAGCATTGTAAGTATGGCATGCAAACTACATTTTCAGTGTGGGTCCATTCTGCCTTTGAAGAGTGGCTCATAAACCTACCAACTAACTGAAGTTGTAGCATTTAGGTCTATGGCATGCATTAGTACACAGATAAAAAATGAAATAATAGACCTAGAAACAGACCCATATATACAGACTACCTAATAACTTATAGAGATGGTGGTACAGATCAATATGGACAGATAATTACTACTTATTTCTTGTAATTGAGTAGGCAATAGCAGAATGTCAAGCAAATTTCATAATATCATTTTTTCATCAAACCAGAAAGCATTTGTTACTGTTTGTTTCTTTGCATTGACTAATCAATATACGTGTAAATTTGATTTGATAATTTGAAAATAAAATGTATATAGAGTCACATTTTAAAATAGGGCAATACAAATTTGGCTTCATGCCTGATAACAAACCTCATTCAAATTGCATAGATTATAGCATGTCTTGGCCTTGACAGATGTTTTCAGATACTCTTAACCTATTTGTCCATAACATTGTTATTTCTCATATGATATCGCCACTATGGTTTTGTTTACAGGATGAGTCAATATTTTTCCCCAATAGTTGGGAATATACAACTTATTATGCATGACTGGTTCACTTATAAATTTTAGAAGTTCTGATTAAAGAAAACACCTTGCATATGATTGAAAATATAAATGTATGTCAGAAGTATATCCTTTGCAGAAAATGTAAAAGAACATTTTATGGTAGAATGGATGCAAAATTCCAGCAAACGTGGCCATGGCATACTATGCCTATGCCAGCTGTTATTCAAATGCCATTTATCTAGTTGATAGAAAACAGTTATAAGAAATCTGGGATTAAATGATCAAAACTCAGCATGTAACCTAGGCCATTCTTTTTTATAGGCAGATAGTTTAGTTTTTTTCATTTTCCTTTATTTTTATGTCAATATTTTAAATTGGTACAGTTCAATTCAAGTTATGTGAAAACTTTCACATATATTTAGGAAACTTACAGTGACCTGAATTTTCATGCAGAAGTTGAAGGAGTTTATATTTTAAATAGACCACAGTCAGATCAATGGTACAAGTACATAGTACAAATCATCCATTATCTTGTCTTTTTCTTCTACCATAAAAGCCCCTATCAGCTTTAATTCTTTATTAAATCCCATACTTGAAAACTAAATACTATCTTGGGCACTAAAAGCTAAGTGAAAAAAAAATCTTTGAAGAGTGACAAGGTTATTAGCTACCACAGGTCCAAATTTTTGTCCATTAGAACACCATTTCACCCTGCCTAGACCCTGCAATCTTGTTTCTAAAAGAAATCTAAATATAGCCTCCATATTTGCATCATATTGAAATTTGTATTATAAGAGCTCCTGTCTGTGGCAGTTTCCAATTTACCTAGCAGTATAAAATGTTGGAAATCAATTTCCTAACATACTCTTGTAACGAAATATGAAAAGTAACCAATCAATATATGTAACACGTTTGAAGACAGTCTAGCCATTTTATAAAAACCAAATTCAATTAGCAATTGTATAAAACTTGATGAATAAATATCCTTAATACTGTGAATCACAAATATGCCTAATTTATATTATGCTTGCTTTTACCCTTTTCTTTAATCTTAGGTTACATATAAAATCTGACCTATTTTGCATTTATACCCCTATTTCATATATTTTAGATGCAATCAAAATCATATAAATTTAACTTTAATTTCTTAAGTGGAAAGACTCATTTTATGTTTTGATGAATTTTCTGCCCCTTCCCCTCAACACAGAATTTTTTCATTATCTATTGTCTTGTTTTGCTTTTTGCTCCGACTTTTTAAAATTCCATTATTTTGGCTTCTTTTCTAGCAGCTGACATCTGGTGCTGTCAATATATCTGGAAAT
Organism: Lasiurus cinereus; assembly: GCA_011751065.1. Classification (NCBI taxonomy): domain Eukaryota; kingdom Metazoa; phylum Chordata; class Mammalia; order Chiroptera; family Vespertilionidae; genus Lasiurus; species Lasiurus cinereus. Next base: position 7,381,684 of record JAAGEH010000208.1, on the reverse strand, counting down.
GGCCCAGAAAACATAGCTGCTAGGAAAAAAAATAGGAGTGTTCTCTCTCTTTTGTAAAGGTTAGGTACTGATTCTTTCCAAAGCTAGCTAACCTTTCCACTGGTCCCTTTTCAATATAGTTATGCTATTGATGAACATTAATGAGGTTTTAGGTTCATGTAACCCTTAATAAACAATGGTAGAATGTACATTGTGTTTAGTTTTATTAACATTTAAAATGTTATATATTGTTATATAAAATCTATCCATTTCTGCTAATTTTATATTTAATGTCTGCTAAATTATTCACAATGAGTATATTCATTAATAATGTCTGCCTTCACATTAAATGATACCTGTGATGATTGAAATAGGAGAATATAAGGCAATTTCTTGTTATGATGACCCATCATGACATTTCACTTTTAAATTTAAAGTACTGAATGAAAAATGGTTCTTTCAGACCTTCAGAACAGTGCTGAAATATATAATAAATGAAAGTACTTTAGAAAATGTCTTTAATTCTGCAAAATCAGCACAGACTCAAGAATTAAACTTGAGAAGCTCTGTAACTGTCAGGGATCATTTCAGGAATCAGAAAGCAGTATTACTATTTTAAAGAGAAAGTCTTTTAATATGAAGAGCTGCACAATTATAAAATGAAATGAGTGTCTAGGTTGGTCCTCCCAAAACACTCAGAATTGTCTGCTCCATCTACCACAGGAAAGTGAAATCTGAGGCCAACACCACATCATAGCCATAATCTAAGTATTAGAAAAGTAACACCATAAACTGCAACTTCTTTTTTTAAATTTTATTTTATTTTTTACAGTCGCATTCAACACTCTTGTGTTAGTTTCAGGTGTACAGCACAGTGGATAGACATTCATGTAGGTTACAAAGTATTCCCTCCAGTAATTCAAGTGCCCACCTGACACCATAGATAGTTATTATAGTACTAGAGGCTCAGTGCACAAAATTTGTGCGTAGGTAGGGTCCCTAAGCCTGGCCAGCAACCAGGGCCAAATTGTGGCCTCTGGTTGCCAGCCAGGGCCTCCCTTCTCCAGCTGCTGGCTGCCAGTGGATATCATAGTGAGCAAAAGAACTCCTAGTTGAACTCCCTCGGGATACTTTGCATATTAGCCTTTTATGTAGATAGATTAACTATGTTTTCTATGCTGTACTTTACATCTCCAGGACTATTTTGTAACTACCAATTTAGTACTTCTTAATCCCCTTAACTTTTTTTATCCCAATACCTCCCCCCTCTGGCATTTATCAGTTTATTTTCTGTATCTATAAATCTGTTTCTGTTTTGTGCAGCTTCCTGATACCCACAGGACCACTGACTGCTCACAAAGAGGCTGAATTCTGTCATTGCCACTGCTATAAATCCCTTCATTATCCATTAATCTGAACACTAGAACAGCAACATAAATGGAGATGTCTGTGAATGATTTTAGTAGCAGCAACAGGCAAGGTTGCAGGAAGTTAGCTCCCAACTTATTTTTATTGTCTAAATAATTGTGTTTTGCTATGTAATTTGTGGGAATCCAGAAGCCTGCCTGAAGAGGGTCTCAGGATTGTTTTCTATATTTTCTAATGTTGGAACCACAGAAGTTGAAAGAAGGAGAAACCTGGGATAAGAACTTACAAAAGGACTGAAATGCCTGTCTGATGTTCAAAGATGCAAGTGGCAGTTTCTGAGGCCTGTGATGTTGAGCTAATTGACCCAAATGGCTTACAACTGCACCTTACAATTAACCGTGATCCATACCAAAGAACTCCTGGTTATAAAGCATGCCAATGGGTGCTTTCCATGGTAGGTAAACATTATCAGTACAAAACAAAGAAGTGATGGACAAGCAAACTTGATTAGTTAGCTATTTCAAACAGAAGTTTGTTTTTTTCACTGCCCTAAAAAGCATGTGTTTTATATCTGGCCTGGAAAGAAGTAAATAAGATTTATTAAATACCCATTATGTATCAGGAACTGTAGTAGGTGCTTTTACCTAAGTTATTTCTTATTAGAGTGAGAAACAAAGCAGATTTCTAAATCACCCCCACCCAAAAGACATTTTCATTTACATTTATTATATGGTAGCTATTAAAGCAGAAAAATCAACACTTAAAATATTTTTTTTTTTTGTGTGTGTGTGTGTGTGTTTAAGCCACAACTGTGAGAATAAGAAGTATTCTAGTTAGATGTGGATTAGGGAGGGGTGTGGTTAGATATTTAATACTTAACATCCCCCTGCCCCATTATAATCATTTAGAATTTAGAAACAACTGAGAGAAGTAGTAGTTAAGTAAACAGAGATCACAGGTGCCTTTATTACCAGAACTGTTTATGATGGACATGAATCAGGTGTGACTTTTTTGTTTTGAACAGCATGGAGCAGGTCCTGGCCAAGCAAAGCCTGGTCTGATTGGTGAAAATGTGGGGTTTTCCAGAAAAGCCAATAGCGTGTGTCATGTGACTTCGGGGGTGAGGGGTGGTTACTGATCAAGGGACAGGAAGGGGAGGGGCTGGGATGTGCTGAGAGAGTGCAGGCTCAGGCCTGAGGTGCGGCTGTGTCCTCTCCTCCCAGAGGGACCCTGATCTCGTGCTACCTATCAGGGTCCGCAGGGGACTCCGGGTGGGAAATGCTTGGGTGCCCCACCTCGTGTTGGAGGTTCCTGGCTCAGCCTAGGGACCAGTGCTGGTGGATGCCTGTGACCCCTCATCACCTTCTGCACCCCCTTCCAGTTAGGGTAACAGTACAGAGGTGTGGGCAAATGGGCTCTACAACAAAACCTAATCATGGGAGCCATCGCCTGAGGCCCCGAATCTTCTTCATCAAATTGGTTTGCTAGTCCTTCCTGTCCTACAAATTTAGACCTTATGACAATGATTCAAATAGAAATAGTGTGAAGCTTATTGATACAGGGGAAGAAATGGGTACCGAGTAAAGTGAGAACTCCGAAAGCTCTCACACTTAATCAGAAGGCAATAGAGACATAAATTAGAGGTAAGTTCGATTGAGTGGCTACATTTTATGCCATATGTATTATATGAGTTATGGATTTTAACTATAGATGAATTCATTAACTACATAAGAAAAGAAGGCTATAGTGTGTAGGAAATTAGCCAGTAGGATGAGAGAGTATGTGAGTGAATTTTAAATTGCATAGTTTAAACCATAAAATATGACATTTTAAAAATGGGAAATACAAGTTGAAAAATTTAGTAGTAATGAATTATAATGGAGGTAATTTAGTGACTTGAAAATGGTAAATGTTTTTTGTACCCAAGTCCTTTAATTAAAACTACAGTATTATTTTGAATTCTCATGATAATCAATTAAGATCTCAGGTGTTGGATCATATTGGCTGTTATGTATTAACTAGAGGCCTGGTGCATGAAATTTGTGCACCAGGGTGTGTGTTCCTCAGCCCAGCCTGTACCCTCTCCCATCTGGGACCCCTTGAGGGATGTCCGACTGCCCGTTTAGGCCCAATCC
>JAAGEH010000208.1:7340810-7378102 GCA_011751065.1 Lasiurus cinereus | reverse complement strand
GGGATTGGGCCTAAACGGGCAGTCGGACATCCCTCTCACAATCCAGGACTGCTGGCTCCCAACTGCTTGTGTGCCTGCCTTGCTGATTGCCCCTAACCACTATTACCTGCCAGCCTGATCACCCCTAACCACTCCCCTGCCAGCCTGATTGATGCATAACTGCTTCCCTGCCAGCCCAATTGTCCCTAACTGCCCTCCCCTGCTGGCCTGGTCATCCCTAACTGCCCTTTTCTTCCAGCTTATTTGCCCCTAACTGCCCCTGTAGGCCTGGTCCCCCCATCCCAACTGCCCTACCCTGCCGACCCAGTCACCTAAAACTGCCTATCTGCCCTCCCCTACCAGCCTCATCACCTCTAACTGCTCTCCACTACTGGTCTGCCTCTACCCCCCATCTGCCCTCCCCTGCAGGCCTTCGTCATCCCCAACCTCCTTTCCCTGTAGGCCTTGTCATCCCCAACTGCCCTCCTCTGCCAATCTGGTCACCCCTAACTATCCTCCCCTGCAGGCTTGATTGCCCCCAACTTCCCTTCTCTGCTGGCCACCTTTTGGCAGCCATCTTGTGTCCACATGAGGACAGCCATCTTTGACCACATGGGAGCAGCAGTGTGTTGGAGTGACAGTCAATTTGCATATTACTCTTTATTAGACAGGATTTAGTCACATTAGAAAAAATCTGTTCACTTTTTTTAGGCTATATTTTCCTCATGATTACAAGGGGGATCATAAGCACAGTATCACATTAGTTTAAGAGGATTAAATTCTATAACTCTGCATAATGTCTGGCAATTAGTAACCCCTCAACAATTTTTAAAATATAATAATGATAATAATAATAATTATTTTTTTATTATCAGAGTTTTTTGCAACTAATATGTTGAGGCATAGCCTGAAGCCAAATTTTATATCTTCACAACCGCTTTTGCCTGCATTACTGTTATACAATGCTTCTTCAGTGTATGCTACATTGTAGATGGTCCACAAAAGTTTTTTGAATTGAATTAAAGTCAGGAGTCACTAAGAATACCAGTTGAATGAGTAATCTCATTGCAGCGTCCTTCCATATATTGTATACGTACTGAGGATACCCTCGACATTAGGATGTCCTGCTCCGATGAGCTATAGCTTCTGAGTTATTTCAGTGAATCCGTGGACCGTTTCCTCCATGAACTCCATACTACTTTCTAAGGAGATGTGTCTATTATAAAACTTAGTTCTACCAAATTATGCTTTTTGTGCACTTTTGGGGACTTTTTCTTAAATATGAAGCTTTGTTAAGCATACTTCCCTTTTATCCCTAAGTTTTGCCCCAAGGCAGGTTTAAATTGCAGCTGTCACATTTACTTCCTTAAATGCCGAAGCTCTATTAATATGTCTAGCAGTCTCATTGCCATACTGCCACAGGCTCAGAATTTGGATGAAAAATGCCAAAGAAATGCCTTCTGTTTAGACAGTGGCCCTTAGACATTGTCACTCTGTGACTTCGACCATATGTTCTACCTCCAGCTATTGGTCCTTCTTCAAGACTCTTATAATCTTAGTAGCTCAAGGTCAATAGTCCTGTTGTACTGAATAAAACCATAGATTTATATTTGGTCAAATTATTAATTATTGTGATTGTTTTACACTAATATCTAGTGAAATTCTTTATATTTATATTTTTATCCACATTTTTAAAAACACACATTATGTACATTTACTGAGTTAGGTGTGGAAAAAGGAATAGATTAATTTAAGACTCTATTTCACAGCTTAACAGGGGATGCTGAGAAAAATGACTTCATACCTGGTTTTGTATCATAAATAGCATGCACAAGATTTTCTTAACAAGTATTTTTTTAGTACTAGTTTTCTTGTACGAAAGACATTTAATGTAAGAAAAGTACTGAATATTTTCAGTAAATGCCAAGAAGGTATAAAACATGTTACAAAGGCCAACAGTAGAAAGACAAGTTGATATCAAGTTATAAAAGGTTATTCTAAAGAGATTGCTATAGGAAAAGAGAGTTGCCAAGAATTATACTAGAAAATTCAAGATAAGAGCAGATTTACTTTTTTATTTTTAATTCTACAGCAGCAACGTTTATCCATCTCTTCATGCATTTATTGTTCCATAAATATTGGATGAGCACCTACTGGGTGATGGACATTTAAAGGTGGATATAATAGACTTGACTTTGCACTTGTGGTATTTATAATCGAGTGGAAGACAAGAAAAAACACACAAGATGAAACAGAACAATTTTATTTCATTTGCAAGTTGAATATCATTTGGAGCCCCTTGTTAGTCTAATCATTAAAAATATAGGAATAATGATTTCATTTTGAGGCCTTGAAATATTATGAGAGCATTTCTTAGTGAAATTCTTTCTGATAAGAGACAAAGAGTTTAGCCTTGGGACAGTCTGATGGTTATCATAAGAAACTTTTAGTTCTGGTCGTGGTGTCTGCTGATTTGTGTCAGGTAGGACAGGAGAATACTGATAGCTTAGAATCCTCTGGGCAAATGTATGACAGTCCTCTGTTTCCTCCAGGCTTTTCATTTGTGGCTATTAAAGACCTTCATAATACAATTTCAGCCCAACCAGTGCCTTAATGTAAACCAAATCCATATTATATTTAGAATTCCATACCCTATTCATATGCATAATATGTATTTTGCAATTTGTTTTTTTCCACTCTGCCAGATTGTTCTACATAATTCTTGTTTCCTAGTGCTGGATCTATTTAGTTCCCTGCTAAGATGAGACCTATACCTTAAACGTCAACCACATCTCTAAGACACTGACTACCAGCTAGTTCCTTGCCAGCTAATCCATGAGATTTAATATTTCCCTTAAATAAGCAGTTTGGGTACTTCAGCCTGGAAGAATTTTTTTTAACTGAAAAAATCCCAGCCAACTGTTAGTCCTCAATTCCACAGAGATTTTTTTTTTTCTTTCCATGTGCCTATCTCACAGATTAGATCCTTTGGATATGAATTCTATCCCTGGTTATATATACTATTTATTTGGATATTGTAATGTGAACTCCTGATCACATCCATGAGGACACTCTATTCTTGACTAGTGATCTCTGCACTAATTTCCTTAGTTTACCCTTGGTTGGAAATTGAATTTTGTAGAAGAATCTGAACAAAGACGAAGCTAAAAATTTGTATTTAGGAAACTAGTAGGTCAGGAAATTTTTGAACTTTATATTAACCTTTGAGCCTTCTGAAAAATCTGAAGAAAATGATTAACACTGCTTAAGCACCACGAGTGTGTCACTTACTATATAATTGGCTTGCATTACTCTTTTAATTTACCTTACAATTTTTTGAAAGGCAGATAAATGTAAAAGAATAAAAACATCATAGGCATTTGAAGCAACTTTGAAAGGTCATTTATTGCTTTTTACTTTATCTTTAGCATATTATTGAAGCCATTTAGAAAAATATATGGGGTTTTTTGAACCACTGCAAAGTCTGTTTGAATATCAAGTTTAGTAAGCTATTTTAAATCAGCAAACATGTGATGTTTTGACCATGATTCCTCTTTGAAATAACTGCACTTGGTTCATTACCAATGGATTTCAATTGGCACTGTTTAAAAATTCAGTTTTATATAAGGATATATATAATTCATGGAGATTTAATTTTGAAGCTGTTATTTTCTCTGCTCAAGTCTCAAGGTTAAAGCTGCTGTTCCCAAGCAGTCTGATTCAATGAATATTGCGGTGTGTAGTGTATGATACGCAGTAGACCAATAAAAACAATCTGATTGATCTATCTCGTTATGAACTTGATGGCTTCCAAAGCACTAGCTATAAAATAAGCTAACTGGAAAATCAAAGCTTTAGTGACCTCAGAGGACTCTTCATCACATAGTGCAGTTTAAATCACATTGCTTTAAATTTAGATATCACATACACAACACATTTTATATAACAAACCACAGAAAACTTGTAAACAGCATTTTATTTTCACCTCTCCTGACTGGAACACTTGCACGAGTAAATAGCTTTCCAAGTACCAATCTCCTGGAAATGTTTAAACTTTAGTTTTGGCTGGATTTTCAGACTCTTGAGGCCTCCTTCCCAGTGCCTCTACTCTTCCTTGAGTGCTTCACTCCAAAGAGAACCACCAGACCTCTTTACATACCTATCTCCCTAGTCAGTTTATTTAAATATAAAAATCATTACTTTATTTCCAAAATTCTAATTAGTAAAATTAATGACAGATTTTTTTTTCCTATTTGCAACTGAACATCTAATGCTAGTGGAACAAAGAAAACAGTTTACTCTGAAGAGATGCCTATGAATGTTTGACTTCATTTCCTAGGAAATGTAGTTATTATTGTAACAACAAAATATAGTGATTACATTCTTAAGTAGTTGAGTCCATCCCATCCTAACAAAATTGAAATTTGCATAATTTCTTATCAATTGATTTTTAATATGTCCTTTTTCTTCTTCATAGGCTTCTAACCTTTACCATCCTCCTTCAATATCTAGTGTCTTTATCTTATTTTTTCTCCATTGATTTTTTCTTTAAATCTTTATTGTTGAGAGTAATACAGATATCTCCCCCTTCCCAATTCCCCCCTTCACTCAGTTCTCACCCCACCCCAGACCTGCACCACCCTATAGTTTATGTCCACAGGTAAGGCATGTATGCATATATTCTTTGCTTAATCTACCCCTCCCCCACCCTTTCTAACTGAGATTTGTCAGTCTGTTCAATGTTTCTATGTTTCTGGTTCTATTTTATTTAATTGGTTGATTTTGTTAATTAAATTTATTGTTCATTTATTTTGATTTTTTTAGATTCAATTATTGATAGCTATATAACTATTGACTTTTCATTGTGAATATTTATCTTTTTTTCTTCTATTTTTTTAGTCTTTTTATTTTTTATTAATGTTACGTGTACATATCTTTTTTCTTCTATTTGCTTAGTCTTTTTATTTTTTATTAATGTGTTACATCTGTACATATGTTCCCATTGCCCCCTCCCCATTGCCATGCATGCCCTAACCCATCCCCCCACTGTCTTGTGTCCATTGGTTGTACTTATATGCATGCATACAAGTTCTTCGGTTGATCTTTCATCTACCCCACCACTCCCTAACTTTCCCACTGTACTTTGACAGTCTGTTTGATGCTTTACTGCCTCTGTATCTATCCTTTTGTTCATCAGTTTATCATGTTCTTTATTATACACAAATGAGTGAGATCATGTGGTGCTTCTCCTTCATTGACTGGCTTATTTCACTAAGCATAAGGCTCTCCAGTTCCATCCAGGTTGGTGCAAATGGTAAGAATTCCTTCTTTTTAATCGCAGCATAGAAATCCATTGTGTAGATGTACCACAGTTTTCTGATCCACTCATCTGCTGACTGGCACCTAGGCTGTTTCCAAATTGTAGGTATTGTAAATTGTGCTGCTATGAACATAGGGGTGCATAAATCCTTTCTGATTGGTGTTTGTAATTTCTTAGGATAAATTCCTAAGAGTGGGATTGCTGGGTCAAATAGGAGATCCATTTTTAGTTTTTTGAGGAAACTCCACACTGTTATCCAAAGTGGCTTCACCAGTCTGCATTCCCACCAGCAGTGCATGAGGGTTTCTTTTTCTCCGAATCCTCACCAACACTTGTCATTTGTTGATTTGTTGATGAATGCCATTCTGATAGGTGTGAGATGGTATCCCATTGTCGTTTTGATTTGCATCTCTCAGATAATTAATGACTTTGAGGATGTTCTCATGTGTTTCTTGGCCTTCTGTCTTCTTTTGAAAAGATTCTATTTAAGTCTGTTGCCCATTTTTTATTCGATCATTTATCTTCCTTTTATTCAGTTGTATGATTTGCCTGTAGATGTTGGAGATTAAACCTTTATCAGTGATAACATTTGCAAATATATTCTCCCATACAGTGGACTTTCTTGTTGTTTTGTTGATGGTTTCTTTTGCTGTGCAAAAGCTATTTATTTTGATGTAGTCCCATTTGTTTATTTTCTCTTTAGCTTTCATTGCCCTATGAACAGTATCAGTAAAGAAGTTCCTTCAGCATATGTATGAGATTTAGCTGCCCGTGAATTCCTCTTGTAATTTTATGCTTTCCTGTCATATGTTTAAGTCTTGTATCCATTTTTGATTTATTTTTGTGTATGGTGTTAGTTGGTAGTCTGGTTTCATTTTTTTGCATGTATCTGTCCAATATTCCCAGCACCATTTATTTAATAGACTGTCTTGACTCTATTGTATGTTCATGTCTCCTTTTCAAATATTAATTGAGCATAGTGGTTTGGGTCAATATTTGGATTCTCTATTATCTTCCATTGGTCTATATGATGTTTGTTCTTGTGCCAGTACTAAGCTATATTGAGAATAGTGGCTTTGTAATACAGCTTAAATCTGGTATTGAGATCCCACCTACTTGATTCTTCTTTCTCAGAATTGCTGTGGCTATTTAGGATCTTTTTTTGATCCAGATGAATCTTTGGAGAGTATGTTCTAGGTATGTGAAATATATCATTGGTATTTTAATGGGGGGTGCATTGAACCTATAGATTGCTTTGGGTAGTATGGATATTTTAATGATGTTGATTTTCCCAATCCATGGGCATAGTATTCTCTTCCATCTGTTATATCTTCCTCTATCTCTTTTTTCAGTAGTTTTCTGCGTATAGGTCTTTTAGCTCCTTAATTAAGTTTACTCCTAAGTATCTTAATGATTTTGTTGCAATGGTAAATGGGATTGCTTTTTTAGACTCTCTTTCTGTAAATTCACTGTTAGTATATAGAAATGCCATGGATGGCTGGGCATTAATTTTGTATCCTGCTACATTGCCAAATTGATTTATTAATTCTATTATATATATAGTAGAATTATATATGTTAATGATTTTTTACAGAGAAAAAGGGAGAGGGACAGAGAGTTAGAAACATCAATGAGAGAGAAACATCTATCAACTGTCTCCTGAACACCCCCAACTGGGGTTGTTCCCACAACCAAGGTACATGCCCTTGATTGAAATTAAACCTGGGACCTTTCAGTCCATAGGTTCACGCTCTATCCACTGAACCAAGCTGGTCCTGGCAAATCTATTAGTTTTTTGATGGAGTCTTTCAAGTTTTTTAAGTACAGTGTCATGTCATTTGCAAATAAGGACAGCTTTACTTCTTCTTTTCCAATTTGGATGCCTTTTATTTCTTCTTCTTGTCTAATTGCAATGGCTAATACTTCCAGTACTATGTCAAATAGGAGTGGTGATAGTGGGCATCCCTGTCTTGTTCCTGCTCTTAGGGGAAATGGTTTTAGTTTTTGCCCATTGAGTATGTTGTTAGCTGTGGGTATATCACATATAGCTTTTATGATGTTGAGGTATGATTCCTCTATTCCTACCTTGTTGAGAGTTTTTATCAAGAAAGGGTATTGGATTTTGTCAAATGTTTTTTCTGCATCAATTGATATGACTATGTGATTTTTATCTCTCAATTTGTTTATTTGATGTATCACGTTGATTTATTTGTGGATATTTTACCATTCTTGCATTCCTGAGATAAATTCTACTTGGTCCTGGTATATCATCTTTCTGATGTAGCACTGGATCCAATTTGCTATAATTTTGTTGAGGATTTTCGCATCTATGTTCATGAGGGATATTGGCCTGTGATTCTCATTCATTTTGTTGCCTTTATCTGGTTTTGGTATTAGGGTGATTCTGGTTTCACAGAAGGTGCTTGGAAGTGTTCCTTCCTCTTGATTTTTTTGGAATAGTCTAAGGAGGATAGGTTTTAATTCATCCTTGAATGTTTGATAAAACTCCCCTGTGTAGCCGTTTGGCCCTGGGCTTTTGTTTGTTGGAAGCTTTTTGTTTGTTGGATGACTGCTTCAATTTCTTCCATAGTTATTGGTCTATTGAGATGTTTAGCTTCTTCTTGATTGAGTTTTGGAAGGTTATATTTTTATAAGAATATGTCCATTTCCTCCACATTGTCCAGTTTGTTGAAATAGAGTTTTCATAGTATTTTTTTTTTTAATAATCCTTTGTATTTTGGCAGGGTCTGTTGTTATTTCACCTCTTTCATTTCTGATTTTGTTTATTTGAATCCTCACTCTTTGCTTCTTGGTAAGCCTAGCTAGAGGTTCATCAATTTTGTTTATCCTTTCAAAGAACCAGCTCTTGGTTTTGTTTATCTTTTTATTGTTTCTATGTCATTTACTGTGCTCTGTTTTTTACTATTTCCTTCTTTCTGCATACACTGGGCTTTTCTTGTTGCTCTTTTTTTAACTCTTTGAGTTATAGGTTTAGGTAATTTAGTACCATTTTTTCTTGTTTTTTTTGCAGTAAGTTTGTAGACCTATGAACTTCCCTCTCAAGACTGCTTTTACTGTGTTCCATAGATTTAGATTGTTGTGTTTTCATTGTCATTTGTTGCTATGACGATTTTTATTTTTTCCCTGATCTCTCTGGTAACCCATTCATTGTTTAATAGCATGCTGTTGAGTTTCCATGAGTTTGATTTCTGTGGATTGTTTTTATTGTAGTTGATTTCCAGTTTTATGCCACTGTGATCTGAGAAGATGCTTGATATTATTTCTATCATCTTGCATTTGAAGAGACTTTGCCTACGAGCCAACATATGTTCTATCTTTGAAAATGACCCATGTGCACTTGAGAAGAATGTGTATTCTGTGGCTTTCGGGTGAAATGTTCTGTAGATGTCAAATAATTCCATCTGGTCTAGAGAGTCATTTAGGATTGATGTTTTTTTTGCTGATTTTTTGTTTATAGTATTTGTGCAATGGTGACAGTGGGGTATTAAAGTCTCCTGCTATGATTGCATTGTTGTCCATTTCTCTTTTGATATACTCCAGGAATTTTTTTTTTAATCTATTTGGGTGCTCCAGTATTGGGTGCATGGGTGCATATATGTTTACCAAAGTTATTTCTTCTTGTTGGATTGCTTCTTTAATATTATGTAGTGGCTTCTTGATCGCTTCTTATGTCCTTCTCTTTAAGATCTAATTTGTCAGATATAAGTATTTGTACCCCAGCTTCCCTTTCATTTCCATTTGCCTGAAAAACCTTTTCCCATCCTTTCATCATCAGACTGTGTGTGTCTTTTTTTCTGTTTCTTGTAAATAGTAGATATATGGGTCATGTTTTCTTATCCAATCTGTTACCCTATTCCTTTGAATGGAGCATTTGATCCATTTACATTTAAAGTTATTATTGATAGGTACTAATTTATCACCATTTTTATTCTTTACCACCATGTTTCTTCTTCATTTCCTATTTCTTTTTCTTTTCTGTGTTTTTTTTCTTTTTTTTCTTTTTTACAGCAGACCCTTTAGCATTTCTTACATTGCTGGTTTGGAGGTCCTTAGTCCTTTCTTGTTTGTGAAGCTCCTGATTTCACCTTCAATTTTGATTGATAGCCTTGCTGGATACTACTATCTTGGATTCAGATCCTTCCTTTGCATGACTTTGTATATTTCATTCAATTCCCTTCTGGCCTGATGAGTTTCTGTTGAGAAATTAGTTGATAGTATGATTGGGGTTCCTTTGTAGGTAACTTTCTGTCTCTCTCTGGATGCTTTCAAGATTCTTACTTTGCCATTGGTGTTTGCCAATTTAATTATGATGTGCCTTGTTGTTGGTCTTTTGGGGTTCATTTTGCTTGGGACTCTGTGAACTTGGATTTGTGTGGGTTTTTTCCTCCCTATATCACGGAAGTTTTGTGTCATTATTTCTTCAAACAGGTTTTCTATTCTTTGATCAATTTCCACTTTTTCTGGAACCCCTATTATGTGGGTGTTTTTTGTTTCATTGTATCCCAAAGTTCCCTTAGGCTTTCCTCTTGCTTTTTAATTTTTTTCTAGAAGCTGCTGTACTTGGGTATATTTTCTACCTTGTCTTCTAGCTCACTGATGCAGTACTCAGCTTCTTCTAGTCTACTTTTGATGCTTTCTATTGAGTTATTTACAACAGCAATGCCATTTTTCATTTCATCTTGGTTTTTCTTCATTTCTTCTTGGTTCTCATGATATTGTCGAATTTGTCTTCTATTCTTTTCAGCCATCTTATGACCATTTCTCTGAATTTTTTCTCTGGCAGGTTGCTTTTCTCCATTTCACTTACTTCCCTCTCTGGTGATGCCTGCTTTTCTTTCATATTCAGGCTGTTTCTTTGTCTGCTCATGGTCTCTCTTCTCTGGGTGTCTGTTTATGTAGTTCTCTCTCTCCTGAGTTATTTTAAAGGCACAAAAACAACACAATCAAGTACAATGCACAAGGCAATCAACAGAAATATATTCACAATATTAATAGCCACAAATAAAGGTGACCACTAGAAAGACAAATTAGCGGATAGGAGAGAAAGAAGGAAAAAAAAAGAAAAGAAAAGAAAAGAAAGGAGTGTCAGAATGAAATTGGGAGAAGGGAGAAAAAATAAAAAAAGAAAAAGAAAAAAAATAAGAGAGAAAAAAAAGAGAGTAAGAAATAGAAGGGGAACAAATTATATATATGGGGAGAAAAGTATTATAGAATAGCACTAATCTCAACAAATGCCAGCAACAAGTACCTGGAGATTAATGCAATCTACAAACAACAACTAATATTCAGGGAGGTGAGGGAAAACAGAAGCAAAAACAAACAAAAACAAAGCAAACAAAAAACAAAACTAAATAAGAATAAGCAAATCAATTTAACAAAGATGTCTAAAAAATTGATATCATTAACATTCAAGCAAACAACAACAAAAGGACAGAGAGAAAAACAATTTTTTGATAGTGAAGACAGAGAAAAGAGAGGTGTCTATGGACTTGGAGTAGGGTATTGGAAATTAGATATATAAGTGGGGTGAAATTTTAACGGGGTAAAAAGAATGAATAGGAAACATCTAAAGTAGGAAAGGGGTAAGAGAAAGTAGACAACAATAGGGGAAAAGTTAGAAAGAGAGTGAAGTCATAAAGGTAAAATTGAGATAGAATAAACTGATGCAATTGGAATTAGATCTCTAATATCAATGTAAAATAAAAAGAAAAGAAAATGACCCTTTTTTTCTCCAAAAAGGAAAAATAATAGTAGTAATAATACTAGTTGAAAATAAAAATGTAATAATTAAAAAGGTAAAATCAGGTGAGGTATAAGAGTTGCCAAGTTAGGTGCAGAAGAAATGGATGCCGGACACTGATACTGCATCAGCACCCTGCCACCACATGGATCTCTGTCTTCACTCTTCCTCTTTCCCTCTGATAGCAATTGGTCAACTGGTTGTTCTATTAATTCAGTTATGACAGTTGCTTAGACTTTTATATATATAGTAGAGGTCCAAAGCATGAAATTTGTGCAAGGAACTTGTCCCTCACAGCTGCAGTGGCTTGCCTCAGCCTTCATAGCCCCTGCTTCATCAGGAATGTCATCCAGAAGGATCTCATTTCTAATTAGCTTATTACATTTTATTCTTATAGACTAGAGGCCCAGTGCATGAAATTCATGCACAGGGGAAGGTGTCCCTCAGCCCAGCCTGCACCCTTTCCAATCTGGGTCCCCTCAGGAGATACCTAACTGCAGGTTTAGGGATTGGGCCTAAACCTAGAGTCAGACATCCCTCTCACAATCTGGGACTGCTGGCTCCCAATCACTCACCTGCTTGCCTGATTGTCCACTAACTGCTCCCTTGCCAGCCTGATTGACACCTAACTGTTCCTCTGCTGGCCTGATTGTCCCCAACTACTCTCCCCTGCTGGCCTGATCACCTCCAAGGTTTTTATTAGTATTGATATGACCCTTCACAGAAAATTTCATTAAACCTGCTTTATAATAAGGACTTGGCAATTGAGTCATTGGGACTAGATACCAAGATTTCCTTTCTTTGAATAGTGGAGGGAATAATTATCTTGTTTTTAAGTTGCCCTGAAATTAAAATGAGATAATAACTTAGAAAAGTATAAAAGCACCATATAAAGACAACTGGCTTTTTCATGTACTGAAATGACAATAAAGTGGTAAAATGAAAAACACTATTTTTATTCTCCCCTTTCTTTCCTTTATAGCCTTTATTTTAACTTTGAAATTTATAAAAATTTCACTCCTATTTTCATTTCTTTACATTCAATATTTTGTATTGGTTTCAGGTTTTATATTAGTTACAGAATAGTGGTTAGACAATCATATACTTTATAAAGTGTTCCCTGATATTTCCAGTACCCACCTGGCATTATACCATCATTACAACACTGTTGACTATATTCCCTATTTAATTGACAAAAGGTTTACAGATTGCTTCCAGTCTTTTGTGTTGTTCGCCTTTCCTTTTCTTTTTCATTTCTTCCCTCATTTTCCTTATATAGTATTTCAATTGC
This sequence comes from Lasiurus cinereus, assembly GCA_011751065.1. Lineage (NCBI taxonomy): Eukaryota > Metazoa > Chordata > Mammalia > Chiroptera > Vespertilionidae > Lasiurus > Lasiurus cinereus. Next base: position 7,365,751 of record JAAGEH010000208.1, on the reverse strand, counting down.
CTATCAAAGCTCAGTGAAGGCACTGGGACACACTTCATCCATTTTACAGACCAGGACACTGAGGCCAATTTCAGTTGGCTGTGGAACTTGACTCAGCACACAGCAAACCCTCAGAGCCATGCTCTCTGCCCTTTCTAAGAAACAGCCACTGGGCAAACAGAACAAACCTTCCCCTCAGGCTTCGGAGCCTCTTTCTCAAGCACCTCTTTACTGTGGATGCTTCATATTCTTTCCTCTCCCTGGCCTCCTGCCCCCATTCTTTACAGTATCTTCTTCTCCAGAGCAGGTGGAAGACTTTGCACTCACCACCTAGGCATGCTCTGCCATAGGGCAGGGTGGCTAGGGCTTGCTTTTGGGTCAATGTGGGAGCAGAAGTCACTGACTCAAGTGCGAAGGCTGCCAGGGCGAGGCTGGTTAGAACTGGAGCTTCTCTGAATTGCATTGGTCAGTCAGGTACCCTGCAGAGTGGCACCCCTTCAATGAGATGGCACTGCTCCTCAACCCCTGCCTCAGGGCTGCGGGTCCTTGCCCCTTCATTTGGGTATCTTTCATGCCCCTTGATCCCTGGCCAGGCCCACCCATGTCTTAGGGCCACTGCAGAACCTCTCTCTCTGCAGGTGAGGCAGATCCCTGCCTGCCGATCCCCTGCCCCAGCCCAAGACCCCTCTGGTACCCCATGCCTCACCAGGTTTTTGCCTTTGATCTATGGCATTGGTGATAGCACACTCCTAGCAAGCCTGGAGGGGCACAGGGTCAGTTCTTTGCCCAGAATGCTAGAGGTTGCAGTAGCATTTGCAGATGTCACCCAGAGCCTGTTGGCGAAGGCAGTGCCTATGTGGGATGTCCTCATAGAGGAATGGCAAGGCACTACTCAGTGTCCCTTGGAACACCTACCTCCTGGCCAGCCACTTTGCCAAAGCTGTGGCACTCACCCTGGAGCCGCACATCAGATAGCCCTGCAGTCGGGCCTCGTGCCTCTTCTTCCACATTCGGCCTTCATCCATCCCTCTCTCCTGCAGTGCTTGGGCTCCAGGCCTGAAAGAAAAGAGCGAAGACCAAGAAGGACAAAGCCAAAAGGAGTGAGTCTTGAACCGCCATAACCCATTCTCTGGATTTCCTTCCACAGCTCCTTTCTGTGTCACATCTTGAACAGGCACCCTGTGGCCAGCCACATGGCCACCAGGTGGCCTGGTAGAGTTGGTCTCTGAAAAGCTGTGAATCTGTGGCCAGAGGCCCTGTCTGGGTCTCAGCAACCCCATGCCTGCAATGTTCCCAGAGCCCTGCGGGAGTGGCTAAGCAGGCCCAGCCTTTCCTCCCCAGAGTGGCGATAGTCACGGGGCCCCATGGGAGTGGGTAGATAGGCTGCTGACTCTCCCTGGGCCTACAATGGACCCGGACCCCAGGAGTGCCATCTGGTGCTGCCCACCCTGCCTCCTAGGGCCCTAATAGACTGGTACCTTGCCAGCGGCATCTGGCGCTGCCCACCTAGCCTCTTCTGCCCCCAATGGTGCTGCCCACCTGCCTGCTTATGTAAATTTACCAGCCATCTTTTTTTTTTTAAATATATTTTTATTGATTTTCACAGAGAGAAAGGGAGAGGGATAGAGAGTTAGAAACACTGATGAGAGATAGACATCGATCAGCCGCCTCTTGCATGCCCCCCAGTGGGGATATGCCCACAACCAAGGTACATGCCCTTGGCCAAAATCTAACCTGGGATCCTTCAGTCCGCAGGCCAATGCTCTATCCACTGAGTCAAACCTGTGTCGGCTACCAGCCATCTTTGATAGGTTAATTTACATACTCACTCTGATTGGCTGGTGGGCATGGCTTGGCATAGTAGAGTGAGAGTTAATTTGCATATTTCTCTTTTATTAGTGTAGATAAACTAGAGGCCCAATGCATAAAATTCTTGCAAGAAAGAGTAGGTCTTCACAGCCCTGTCTTGCCTGCCTTTGCAGCCCTGGCTTCATCCAGAAGGTCATTTGGAGTGTTGTCCAGATGGTCATTCTGCTGTTCAGCCATTCGATCAATTTGCATATTATGCTTTTATTATTATAGATATTCTTTACAGCAAGAAGATGCAATCCAGGATCTTGTGTTATTCACAGTTGGCTTGTATTTTAATTTTTTTAAATTATGAAACAGTTCCTCAGTTGTTCCTTAACTTTTATCACTTTGATTTTCTGAAGATTGCAAATTATTCATTTTGTAGAATGCTGCTCCAATTGGTTTATCCAGTCTTTCCTTAAGACTAGACCCAAGCAATACTGTTTGGTAGAAACATCACAGAAATGATGCTGGGTTTTCTTCTTTGCCTCCTTTTAAGTGAATGTGGTATTGATTTATTCAATTACTGGTAATTTAACTTATCATTTAATTTTGTAACTGGAAAATCACTATTACCCACTTTTGTTTCATGTTTAATCAATAAATATTTTGTGGGGAGGAAATTTAAAATTATATAAAATTGTGTTCCTCATCCTATTTTCATAAACTATTTTTAATATCCATTGAAATTTTATTTCTTGAATTAATTATTACTGAAGTGGTTGCCAAATGGTGATTTTTCTAATTTAAATTTTCCTTCCTCTTTTGTTAGCTATCATTTTACTACAAAGAAGAGCTGACTCTCCTCTCATTTCTTTTTCCTTTGATTGAATGTAAATCCATGTATTGCTATTTTGTTTATTTGATTGTCAGCATTATGATCATTATTTATTCTGATACTTAAATTTTCACAAATTTCAATATTCTTTTTATTTTAAAAATAAATATAGCCGAAACCAGTTTGACTCAGTGGATAGAGCATCGGCCTGCAGACTGAAGGGTCCCAGGTTCGATTTCTGTCAAGGGCATGTACATTGGTTGCGGGCGCATCCCCAGTAGGGGGCGTGCAGGAGGTGGCTGATCAATGTCTCTCTTCGATGTTTCTACCTTTCTATCCCTCTCCATACCTCTCTGTGAAAAATCAATAAAAAATATATTTAAAAAAATTAAAAATATATAGTAGAGAAATAATTCTGAATGTTTTATGTTTTGGGAAAATGAGCCAATACAGCAGTAATTTTGAATCTTGGCTTCACATCAAAATCACCTGAAGAGCTTTTAATAGCCTAATGGCTAGGGCACACATCCCACTTATTACATGAGCATTTTTGGAAGTGAAATCCAGAAATAATTATTTTTAAATTCTCCAAGGGATTTCAATCTGAAGCCAAATTTGAGAGACACTGCAGGAGATAGTGACATGTTATGAATTCAGGAGAGATAAGACATAACTGATAAATGAAATGTTCATGAAGAGTGGAGAAAATTAAATTCATATGACAGAAGGAGAAATTTGATCTAGAAGAGAAGCTATAAAGACATAAATTTCAGGGAAGTTTCTAACTTGTTTTCAGTAGGGGGGAATTAGGATGTTGAGAGACTTCCTATATAATTTCTATTTTCCTGAAAAGAAGCAAGTGAATTGTATGTTGAGATTTAGGATAAATGGAGGCAGAAACTGGTAAGATCTGAAGTAGTTGTTGTGAGAAATTTAAAAATTATATAATCTCATAATAATGAGATCCTATTGAGATATTGGGCAATAATACCAAATTAGTGATACTTTTTCCTGTAATTTGTATGTAATTCATTAGATGCAAAACAACAAGAGTTATAGAAATCAAAAGTGCTAAGTTGATTTAGAGGGCCTAAGATTCAAAGAGAAGTGAATATAAGAAGGGTAAAATTGTGGGAATATGAGTAATGTCAACGATGTGATCACCGAAACATTTTTAACAGTTGGAATCTCAGGCATTGTGATAATAATTGAATTTTAGGTCACAAGAATTATTTTCAGCAGCTTTAAGTCACCTTTCTCTTTAGCAGGCTGAAAGTAGAAAAGAGATGAGTGTTATCCTATTTTGCCTATGGTATGCCAGGGACCTGGCATGTTTTTAACATCTCAGGTATGCCACAGGCTTTTATGTAGGCTTCTGCATGAATGGCTGATTTGTTTATTTTTATTTATTTAATCTTTATTGTTAAGAGTATTACAGATGTCTCCCCCTTTTCCCATTTACCCCTCTGTCGGAAACCAAATATTGTTCTCACTAAATGGATGTAAGGAAGCCAGAAGGCTGGCCAACCTTAATTGCTCTGAAAGGTCAGAGCTATTACTCATTGTTTAGTTGAAACTATCTGTTTGTATCATGTTAATTTCTGTTTTTGTTATTTCCTGCCTAAAGGCTAGGGGTGTGTCCCAAAGCCTTAATAAAAGGGAGAAAAAGGCCAGAGCAAAAGGCAGTCCTTTCCACTAGAGGAAGGTTCCCGCCTGGCCCCCCAATATCGACAAATTAATGCTTTCTGGTCTCTCATTTTGTTTGCTTGCTGCCTCCTTCAGAACCCGAACCCTGACCCGGGAACCCTGAACCACGCGGGACGTGGAAAGAGGTTCCCACACCCCTCCACCCAGATTCTGCCCACTGAAGGCCTTCAACACCCTATTGTCTGTATCCATGGGTAATGCATATATGCATATAAGTTCTTTGATTAATCTCTCCCTGCCCTCCACCCCTTTCCCTCTGAGATTCATCATCTATTCCAGGTTTCCCTGCTTCTGATTCTATTTTATTCATCAATTTATTTTATTCATTAGATTCCTTGTCCATTAATTTTGATTTTTAGATTTAATTATTGATATATACTAGCATGTATTTATTGACATTTTATTGTTCATATCTTTTATCTTTTTATTTTCCTTCTTCTTCATAAAGAAGACCCTTTAACATGTCATATACTAGTAATACTGGTTTGGTGGTGATGAACTCTGTTAGCTTTTTCTTGTCTGGGAAGCTTTTATCTGACTTTCAAGTCTAAATAATAGCTTTGCTCAGTAGAGTAATCTTGGTTGTAGATCCTTGCTTTTCATCACTTTGAATATTTCTTGCCAGTCCCTTCTGGCCTTCAAAATTTTTATTGAGAAATCAAGTGACTGTAGTATGGGCACTCCCTTGTAGGTAACTGGCTGCTTTTCTCTTGCTACTTTTAAGATTCTCTCTTTGTCTTTAACCTTTGGCATGTTTTTTTGGTCTGGGCCTCTTTGGATTTCTCTTGTTTGGGACTCTTTGTGCTTTCTCAACTTGTAACACTATTTCTTTCACCAGGTAAGGAAAGTTTTAGGTCATTATTTTTTTTAAATAGGTTTTAAATTTTCTTTTTTTAATTTTAAGGTTTTTTTTTGTGATCCTCACCTGAGGATATATATTTTTCCATTGATACTTTGAGAAAGTGGAAGGGATGGAGGAAAAGGAGAAGAAGGAGAGAGAAGAGGAGAGGGAGAGGAAAAAGGAAAGGGAGAAAGAGAGAGGAAGAAAGGAAGAGAGAGAGAAACATCAATGTGAGAGATACACATTACTTGGTTGCCTCCCACATGAGTCCCAACTGGGGCCAGAAATTGAACTGTCAATAGAGGTACAGAAATTGACACTTGGGACCCTTTGGTGTGCAAGATGATGCTCCAACCACTGATCCAAACTGGCCAGAGCAGTTTTCAATTTCTTGCTCCATCTCTGTTCCTGCTAGTACCCACATGATGTGAATGTTGGTATGTTTGAAGTCCAAGAAGCTCCTTACATTATCTTCATATTGTTGGATTCTTTTTGCTGTTCTAATTGGATTATTTTGGCTTACTCAGATTCCAAATCACTGATTTGATTATCAGCATCCTCTACTTTACTGTTGATTCACTATAAATTATTCTTAATTTCAATTAGTGTATCCTTAATTTCTGACTGGTCCTTTTTTTATATCATTGATATTCTAGCTAAGTTCCTTGAAGTTCTCATTAAGTTCCTGAGCATCTCTATAACCACTATTTTAAACTCTGTATCTGGAAGTTTGCTTGCTTCCATTTCATTTAGTTCTTTTTCTGCACATTTCTTCTGTTCTTTCATTTGTGACATGTTTGTCTCCACATTTTGGTTGCTTCCCTGTGTTTGTTTCTATGTATTAGGTGGTGATTCTATGTCTCCTGGAATTGGTAAAGTGGCCTTGTGTAGTAGGTGTCCTGGGGGACCCAGTGACTTGACCTCCCCTGTCCTCTAAGCTAGGCACTCTAGGTGCTTCCCTGTGTTGGCTGTGTGCATTGTCCTATTGTAGTTGAGCCTTGATTGCTGTTGTCATCACTGGGAGAGATAGACCTCCAGGCCAATTGGCTGTGAGAACTAGCTGCTACTGTAATGGAAGAGTTGCTTTGCAGGAGACACCCCTATGGAGCAGGACTTGCTTCAGTAGGGCCTTGGTACTCACTGAGTCTGGCTTTGAGTGTGTTGCTCATGGATGTGGTAGGATTGTAATCTGATGTGGTTTGAGGCTGATTACTGGCTGCACTGGCTCAGGAGGTGCAAAGAAAGTACTGACTATGTCCTGCCTGGCATCACCTAGCATGAGTTATAAAGTGATCTGTAGATGGCTGCTATTTATGTTGGACTTGAAGATGCTCAAGAGAGACCAAGCTGTGAGCCAAGGCAAGCTGCTGGTAGTGCAGGGCCTATTGAGATGTATTAGGTACACTGAGTCCAGTTGCTGCTTGTTTAAAAGATTTTAGGAAAGTTTGAAGCCTGAGCCAGCACAGGCCATTCATATGGAGAAGACACTACAAACAGCTTGGGTGGGACTGCAAATTGGGTGGGTGGGGTCTCAGGGAATGACTGGGGTGGGGTGAGCCATGTGGAAGATATTGATATTAGAGAAAACATCTTAGAATCAGTATCTAAGAATATAATAAAAACTAGAGGCCTGATGCATGATATTTATGCACTGGGGGTGTTGTCCCTCAGCCCAGCCTGTGCCCTCTCACAATCCAGGACCCCTCTCTCCTTACTGTCTGCCTGTAGTGGAGGCAAGAGAGGCTCCTGCCACCGCTGCTGCACTTGTCAGCTGTGAGCCTGGCTTCTTGGCTGAGTGGTGCTCTCTCCGTGGGAGCATACTGACCACCAGAAGACAGCTTCTACATTGAGCATCTTCCCCATAGTGGTCAGTATGTGTCATAGCAACCGGTTGTTCTGCTGTTTGGTTGATTTGCATTTTAGGGTTTTATTATATAGGATTACTATGCAAATGAATTCATAATATTGCTATTGTAGGCAGTTATAATGCTTGAGTATTACACAGCTCTGGCTGCCTCGACTTTATGAGGGCAACAGTACAAAATAAGCTAGATTCTTGAGAGTATATGAAATGGAGAAATGAAGAAAGACATGAATAGCCAGGGTAGATGATGTCCAGATTATCAAGTTATACAACTAACACAGATAACTGTCTCAAGGTAAAGAGTCCAGAGAACATAACAAGCATAGGCATGATTGAAGAAAGAAGTCCAGTATAATGGGGGAAGAGTTATTATCAGGTAAAGACATCAGACAAATGGTGAGACAAGGAAGCTCTGGCAAGTTCCACAATTTTGTATTCATTCCCTCAATCAGTGGCCAGGCAACAATAGCTTTAGAGAAAGAAAAGCCTAGGTGCTTATGAAGTTAGCAAGATCCTAGACTTACTTTTTGCTTTAGTGCTTTCAGTGTCGATCACTTCCTATTGAAAACCATGATGTGGATATCAAAGATCTCAAACTATTTTCAGGAAACTTGAAATTGTGATGTTATTATTATAAGAGTAGCTATATCTCTTATGTTAATGTGTTCAAGAACAATGGTGGCTTTAGTGTCATAAAGGGGCAAAATTAATCCAAACTGCCAACTATTGAGTTGAATTTAAAAAAAATAAAAGAAGAATGCAAAAACCAATTAATTTTTCAAAAGAAATCTTTTCTGAATAATTGTTAAAATTTTTCTTTCTTCTAAAAACTCAAAATATGGATTTTACCTACATTTTGACTGTCATTAATGATTGTTGCTTATAGTTGGAGCTTTCTCAGCACATTATTAATAAATTGGGGTAGAGTTATGAACTATCCAGTTTTTTCTACTATTTGGGACTTTGTACTGTGGAAAATAATTGACTATTGTATGCATGAATCAAAGACCCACTTACCTATAAACTTGCCCATCTCTTTGCATTACTTATCTTATAAAAATGCACTCACAAGCACACAACTATATTACTTTACAACTAACATGTCATGCAAAACATGTTATATTCTGGTTATTCAGTTCTTATGGTACATTTTTTCTCTCCATCAATATTTTATTTTGTTTAATTAACATTGGATTTAGTTTTAATACTTATTAATGATTAACACCTTTTAAGAAATATTTTTAGTTTTAATACTTGATTTTAAATTAAGAGTCTATCTCAAAGAAAACAAAGAATTAACATCCTCAGAGTATTTTTCATAATTGATACGACATCCCCTAAGATTGTGCCTGAAATGATAGGATGTTTTAAAATTTATATATTTGTGAGTTTTAGAAATATTTAGATTAATAAAACATTTTTGTTGCCGAGACGGGTTTGGCTCAGTGGATAGAGTGTCGGCTTGTGGACTGAGGGGTCCCAGGTTCCTATCCGGTTTGGGGCATGTACCTTGCTTGCGGGCACATCTCCACTGTGGGGCGTGCAGGAGGTGGCTGATCGATGTTTTTTCTCTCTCTCATCGATGTTTCTGACTTTCTATCTCTCTTCCTTCCTCTCTGTAAAAAATCAATAAAATATGTTTTTAAAAAAACACACACAAAAAAACCATTTTTGTCAATGAAAGCTTAACTTACAACAATGTATCTTTTAATCTGAAGAAACTCCATTGATAAATTGGAACTCTATTGATCTTTACAAATAAATCTTTCAGAGTGAGTTTTTTTAAATAATGTCATTTTTCTATTCTCACATTTTACTCCTTTCTTTGACATTTCATCTATCAAATATCAAACAAAATTATCTAAGGGAAATTATTACTGCTGTTGATGAAAACCTACCCTCACCAGGTTTTGTAATTTTCTTTTCTGGGCATATCTGGAATGGTATTTCACAAGGGTAGAGTGTCAGTTATTCTGGAATTATCTTCTGTAATTTGTAAGTAAGCCAATGGATCGTGAAATCTATTTTAGCAGAGTATGACAAATACCAAAATCATAAATACTGGCATGGCATTTTCTGCTGCTCAGGATTTCAACCAAATAGATTTTGGAGAAAATATCTTGCCCTGTTGTCATTTATTTCCCCTTTATAACTCACCAGTGTATTGAACTTTGTGGAGATGTCTTTATTTTTTTAGTCTTTGGTCAATAATATTAACAATGGATAGAAAAAATGTTTACTCTGTAAAATGTACCAGATCTTATAATAATTTAACACAGTGTTCTAAGTATTCAATGAATGTTAATTCACTTAATTCTTAGTAAACCCAACGAAGTATATGTGATCATTATCCCCATTTTACAAATGAAAAAATGGAAGAATGGAGAGGTTAAGTAACTTTCCCAGAATCACAGAACCCTGGCTATGTTGTATGAGATTTTATAAATGGGCTACACATTAAGATTAACTGACAATAGAAAAAGCACCAGGTCATATTTAGACTTTATGATATAAGAGATGTATTTGATTTTGATTCATTGGTATTTAATGATTTGTAATTTGAACACAGAATCTGGAATTGGTGCTTAAATTATTAACTAATGTGTAATGTTTATTTGCATTTAATCAAGTATGCACAACTTTCCTCAAGACCTTTTCCTTCCTTCACTCCTCCCTTCCATCTAACTACTGCTATGAACTGTACCCCATCCCAACTAGAACAGATAATAGTTTATTTGAACTCAGCATATGGAGAACAAGACTTTTTATACTGTATTCAAGATTGGTTCCCACAAAGAATATAATGAGCTAAGCAGCTTCACAATGTTAGGAGACTTTTGAGTAAGGGAAGCAGCATGTACAGCTGTAGCTAATTACAAACTTGGGCTTTGCTTTTGTTAACAGCAGACTAATGTTTGCAAGCGAAGTATTTATAGTAAATAAATAGCTTTAATAAGTGGGGAAGAAAGGAAGAATACAATGCCAGGGGTAATTATAGCTATGTTTGCAAAAGTCACAAATGCAGCATATAGTTACGTTAATATGAAAAGATAGAAATTATCTCATATATTTGAGTTCTTTATTAGGAATAATTTTAACATTTAAGTATTCTAGTATTTGAACAGTTGTTTGATTCTGCCGTAATTTTCTTGATGTTCTTTCTACTCATCTAACACAGGAATACAAAATAATATAACTGTAATGAATAAGTCCTTATTTATGAAGATATTTAAAAATGCACTTGATCATATATTTATAGCTTTCAGTTTACCAACCCAATTAAAGCTAGTATTGCAAGGCTATTGAAAGTTGATTTAGCTCATTTGAAGTAAGACTACTGACAAATCACCCCCTCCATTATTTTCCCCTCACAAATAAAGATACCAACACTTTTTATTCTGCCATTATAACAGCAGCACAGAGTTGCTGCATTACATTTAACTGATAGGAAAACCAAAAACAACACAATATCTTTGGATTTACAGAAAATGATTCTATTATTCTCTGAAATAACATCTGTTGTGGGAGGCAAATAAAAGTTAATACAGAAGATAATACATTGACCATTACATAATAGTAATCATAACTGAACTTGACATTCTGGCAAAAGAAGGAAAAACAAACAAATCCAAAATCATTGGTTAAAAAGCTTATGATTATTCATGCAATTACCTAGACAAAAATGTTCACAATAGCTATATTCAAAATTGCCAACATTTGGAAGCAACTAAGATATCTCTCAAGAAGTAAGAATGGATAAAGAAATTCTGTCACATCCTTATGATGGAATATTATTAAACAACTAGAGGCCCAGTGCATAGAATTCCTGCAAGAGTAGGTCTTCCTTTCCCCTGCTGCTGGCATCAGCTTCCCTCTGTCACCCAGGACCCAAGCTTGCTTCCCTCTGGTTTCTGGCAGGCACTCATGACCCAGGCTTCCCTAGTAGTCCTGATGTCATCTGGAAGGACATCTGGAAGGACATCCAGCCTAATCAGCATATTATGCTTTTATTATAATAGATAAAAGTAATTGAGCTAACTAGCTACAAAAAAATCTAAAGGAGTGTTAAATGCATACTACTAAGTCAAAGAAACCAATCTGAAATGGTCACAGACTGTTTGATTCCAACATTTTGGAAAAGGAAAAACTAAAGAGATCAGTGGTTACTGGGGGATTAGGGAAAGATGGGGGAGCTGTGTGAGTAGGTGAACCACAGATTTTTAGGGAAGTAAAACTATTTTGTATCTATATACATAAAAGCCCAGTGACCAAATAGTGGAATGACCATAATGATCAGTTGACCAGTTGCTGTGACATGCACCTACCACCAGGGGGAAGATGCTCAATGCAGGAGCTGCCTCTGGTGGTCAGTACACTCCCTTAGTGGAGCATCTGCTCAGAGGATGGGTCCACAGCCACACAACTGACCATGATGAGTGGCACTCCTGCAGCAGGCCAATCCCTGCAAGCCACGCTCCCCACCAGTGCACAAATCCATGCACCAGGCCTCTAGTGTTACTATAATGTTAGATACATATCATTCTATATGCCAAAAACTTACAGAATATTCAACACGAAGAGTGAACCCTAATATAAATGATGGATTTTAGTTAATAGTTGTGCTTCAAATTTGACTTACCAGTTGTAAGAAATGTATTATACCAATACAAGATGTCAATAGGGAATCCATGTGTGTGTGCAGGAATGGGGAGCATAACGGAATATAAAGGAATTCTGTACTTTTACTCAATTTTTTCTATAAACTTGACTCTGCTCTAAAATCGGTCTAAAGAAAAAAAAATCTATGATTACTATTTTTAAAAAATGAAAAGAGAATGTATTTAAAATTCAATACCTGGGAATACAGTGTTGTCTAAATAAGGTAAATTTAATTTAAAATTAATTCTAGTGAGCAGTATCTAATATTTTCTTATAAGCTCATATTGAAATTTTTTCTAAATGACAGAAAAATATTAATGTTAAAACACTGAAATTTAGTATTGACTTCAGTCAATACTGTATTGATTCTGTTACTACTCTTCTATTGGCAGAAGCTGTTGTTACTTTTTAAAAATATATTTTATTGATTTTTTTTTTTACAGAGAGGAAGGGAAATGGATAGTTAGAAACATCGATGGGAGAGAAACATCAATCAGCTATTTCCTGCATAACCCTTACTCAGGATGTGCCTGCAACCAAGGTCCATACCCTTGACTTGAATCGAACCCAGGACTTTTCAGTCCCCACTCTATCCACTGAGCCAAACTTGTCAGAAATGTTACTTTGTGTTAGGTAAAAGTTCAATGAAACAGAACTGAAAAATTATTCATTATTTTGCCTGTAAGTAGGGATCCTAAAAGATGGGGGCACCTACTAATAAAAGTAACAAGTATATTTTAAATTAGACACCAAAATCAAATAATATTTTAAATGCCTTTAAACTGTATTAATCTATATATATAAAAGCCTAAGAGACCAGTCGACTGCTCGACCAGTTGTTATGATGCACAATGACCACCAGGGGGCAGCTGCTCAAAGCAGGAACTGTCCCCCAATGGTCAGTGTGCTCCCACAGTGGGAACGTGCTGCTTGGCTGACCAGGATGAGCAGTGTTCCCATAGCGGGCTAATCCCTACAGGCCATGCCCCTCACCAGTCCACAAAATCTGTGCAATAGGCCTCTAGAATATATATAAAAAGCTAATATGCTAAGTGTCCCTCCACCCATCCAACTGATCACTATGACATGCACTGTCCATGAGGGAGCAGACACTCAACGCAGGAGCTGCTGAGCTGCAGTGACTTGGCAGTACTGGTTCTTGGGTGATGCACTCCAAAACCAGAAAGGAGGGCGCCAGATTACTTGTGAGGCCACGCAATTCCACTTTGGTCATGAATTATGTTGTTGCTGGGCACTGTTGGCCCCAAATCTGGTTTACTGCATACTTGCGTTTGCGTTCGACACCCTGTATGACAGCAAATTTGCATAGTACCCTCTCATACTCTGGGAACCCTGGGGGGATGTTGAAGAGCTGGTTTCGGCCAGATCCCCACAAACCAGATCAAGGGACCCCACTTGTGGGAGGGACCCTGCTCACTCTTGAAGCTAGGCAGGGACCACAGGAGGTTGACTCCAGGGCTTGTCTGGCCCATCTGGCCCAGTCCCGCCCCACCAGCCACCTTCTAATTAATTTCCTTTCAATATGCATGAATCTGTACCAGGTCACTAGTTATATAAAAAAGACTAGATAATAAAGAGTAGAAAATTTTATTCTCAGTGAAACACATTAAAATGAATTAAAGTTTTGCCTTAATTTCATTTATTTTTAAAAAATATTTTTATTGATTTCGGAGAGGAAGGGAGAGGGGGAGAGAGAGAGAGAGATGGAAACATCAATGATGAGAGAGAATCAGGGATTGGCTGCCTCTGCCCCACCTTGGGAATAGGCCTACAACCTGGGCATATGCCATGATGGTAAATCAAACCATGACTTCTTGGTTCATAGGTTGATGTTCAACCATTGAGCAGGTTTTTCTTATTTTTTTATAGTGATATGGTAAAGAAAATTTTAGTTCAAAATTAGCCTTTGAAGCAAATAGGGTTGCAGTATTAAATTGCACACATTAAGTATATAGACAGGCTATGCTGGATTTAATTAGTTAACTAAATGAAGACAGATTACATGGGTTGCATAACTTTCTTAAAGTTGGAAAAGAAATCTTTTGGGCTATAATATACCCATTTGTAGGGCTGACAGATATAATTCAGGATGCCCAGTGAGATCTAATTTTAGATAAACATCATACACTTTTAAAAATATAGATATTCTCCATAAAATATTTGGAGCATATTCATACTAAATATATTCATTCTTAGTTTAAAATTTAACTGGGTTTATTTTTACCCATTCAATCTGGTACATGACATTTTGCCAATATTGTAAATTTATAAGCGTTAAAGAAGGTACAATTTAACCATTTAGTCTTAATTTTACACACTCACTTTTGGAATGTTCAAAAATAAAAGTGATAACGGGATACTAAGTAAGAACAATTTTTTGAATGCTTAATTTTATAGTTAAGCTATGTAGGTAAATAAAAATTCTGTCTTCATCAAGGATATGCAGGTGGAGCACAGGCAGATGATTATAACAAACTTGACTAATATTTTTAATATGATGTAAAATTGCATATAAAGAGGCAACTGTTACATGTTTTTGATATAGACTTTCAAGAAATATTCAGTAAATGTCCACACTAAAGGCTATTTAAATAAAACTACCTGTCAGTGGTGAATATCTTACAAAGAGGAATGAAATAGAAAAGATAAATAGATACTTCTCTGGCAAGAGCAGCATAAGTATCAACAGAGAAATTCATCAGAGATAATGATTTGGCCAGTTCACTGAGCATTTATATGGACTATATGTTAGAGGAAATGTAGAATACAATTTTCAACTTGGATTAAAATGTCAAAATGATGAGGATGAGCAGGATATTTTCAGGATACAATGAGAGAAATCAAAACATTGTAAATGGCCCTAGCCAGTTTGGCTTAGCAGTTAGTGACAGCCCAATGACTGAAGGATTGTGGGTTTGATCCCTGTCAAGGGCATGTATCTTGGTGGCTGACCCTAGTTGGGATACATATGGGAGACAACCAATACATGTGTCTCTCTCACATCATCAATGTTTCTCTCTCTGTGTCTCTCCCCTTCCCTTCCCCTCTCTAAAAATCAATGGAAAAAATATCCTCAGATGAGGATTAAAAATAACATTTCAAATGCAGTGTCTTATATGAACAGATTTAAACTATATTGTTAGGTTAGTAGTCTCTAAACTATTTGTTTTTTAAGGATATTGGGGAGGAGAAATTTCAGCTCACTGTGGAAAAAAAAATCAAACCTCTATACTACTATGACCAGAAATGTCCAACAAAAGTTTTACTAATATAAGGCATATTATTAAAAAGAAAATTTAAAAATAATTCTACAGTTTGATTAATTCATAGTACACTTATATTTGAATTTGAATTCAGGCCAATGTATCTAAAGGAAGATTTAATAAAATTGGAGTTTGCCCAAGAAATTGTGACTGGTCCAAGAATAGAACTTTGCTGTTACAAACAGGATTTCCTTCTTTCCTAAGGCTAATATTCCATTTAACTTTATATATATATAGACATTCAAGTTGTTTCCAAGTCTTGGCTTGGAAACATTATTTATATGTTACAATGAACATGGGATTTCAGATACCCCCTCAAGATCTTGATTTATTTTGAATACTGTATTTTCCAGCATATAAGACAACTTTTTAACACAGGAAAATCTTCTCAAAAGTTTGGGGTCATCTTATACACTGGGTGTCATCTTATAGGGCAGATAGGGCGGGTATATTCCAAACTCTATATTTTAACTGGAAAAGTTGGGGGTCGTCTTATATGCCCAGTCCTCTTATAAGCTGGAAAATATGGTATATACCTAGAAGTGGGATTGCTGGATCACATGGTAGTACTATTTTTACTTTTATATTTTTGAGAAACTTCTATACTATTTTCCATACTGGCTCCACCAATTTGCATTCCTATCAAGAGTATATAATGGCTATCTTTAGTATACATCCTTGCCAACATTTTTACCCTATCTCAGTAGTCAGCAAACCACAGCTTGTGAGCCACATGTGGCTCTTTAGTCCCTCGAATGTGGCTCTTCCACAAAATACCACGGCCTGGATGAGTCTATTTTGAAGAAGTGGTGTTAGAAGAAGTTTAAGTTTAAAAAATTTGGCTCTCAAAAGAAATTTCAATCATTGTATAGTTGATATTTGGCTCTGTTGACTAATGAGTTTGTAGACCACTGTCCTATCTAATAAAGATGGAATATGCTAATTGACTTTCTCACCATCAAAGATGACAGCACCCAAAGCCAATAAAAAGGAAAAATGCCGATTGCCATGCCCTCAAAGATGGCAGCGCCCACAACCATGAGATGGCAGAGTCCCCCAGTCCCTTCAGCCCCTCAGGGCTGGCCCAAAGCCCAGGCAACCCTTGGATGGTAGCTGCTCTGCCACCCAGGGCCAGCCTGGGGTGCAGGAAAGCCTCAGATGCTGGCTGCTTAGCCCCCCGGGGCCACCCAAGGCTCAGGTAACCAGGGCTGGCCAAGGCTTGTGCTGCCGGCAGTGGCAGCAACAGAGGTGTAATGGGACATTGCTTTCCCCTGATTGCTGGGTTGCCTCCTGCCCCTGAGGACTCCCAGGCTGTAAAAGGGATTTAGGCCAGGATGAGGGACTGCCTCCTCCAATGTATGAATTTTCATGCACCGAGTCTCTAGTATAATAGTCATCCTTACAGGTATAAGGTGATATGTCATTATCATTTTGATTTGAATTTCCCTGAAGATTAGAGATGTTGAGCATCTTTACAAAATCTGTTGGTGCCTGATAAGTGTGTTTCAGTGGTTGAGTGTTGATGTAGGAACCAAGACGTCATGGTTCAATTCCCGTTCAGGGCATGTGCCCAGATTGCAGGCTCAGTCTTCAAAGTGGGGCTTGCAGGAGGGAGCCTATTAATGATTCTCTCTCATTATTGATGTTTCTCTCTCTCTTTTTCTCTCCATCTCTGAAATCAATGAAAACAAACAAATAAACCCCAAGGAAACAAAACACAATCATCTGTTGGTAATTTGTATGTCTTTTTTTTTTTTTTTTGAGAAACACCTATTCTGGTCCATAGTCCATTTAATATAAATTGGGTTCTTTGTTGTTGTTGATGTTAGTTTTTTTTCCTATTGAGTAATATAACTTTTTTACATTTTTTATAACAACTCTTCATTATTTATATCATTTTCATCAAAATGGTACCTACTTTGTGTAGGTAACATCATACTCACCAGTGAAAAGCTGAAATATTTATTATGTTGATTTCTTTCTAGTATGTGCTTTTATCATGAGTATTTATTTTCTTTCATTGCTTTATCTGGATCTATTGAGATGATCATATGATTTTTGTATTCCATTCCATTCATATGATGTATTGTGTTAATTGATTTTTATATGTGGAACTATCTTGCACCAAAGAGATATATCTTACTTGATCACAGTGTCTGATCTTTAAATATGAGGTTCAATTTGGTTTCTAATAAGTTTGTTGGAATTTTGGGTATATATTAATCAGAAATAGTGTTCTCCAGTTTTTTGTTTTTTTTTTGGAGTGGTTCTTATCTGGCTTTGGTATTGGAGTTTCATTAAATGAGTTTGGAAGTGTTCCATTCTCTTAAGATTTTTGAAAGAATTTGAGAAAAATTGGCATTAATTCTTTCTTTAAAGTTTGGGAGAATTTACTTGTGAAGGCTTCTGGTCCTGGAATTTTTTTGTGGGAGGTTTTTTTAGTGGTTCAATCTCTTTACTAGTTGTAGGTCTTTTCAAATTTCTCATTTCTTTACAATTTAGTCTTGGTAGGTTATGTGTTTCTTGAAATTTACTAATTTTTTCTATGTTGTGCAATTTTTTGAGTCCTCACCCAAGGATATGTTTTCATTGATTTTAAAGAGAAAAAGAAAGGGGGGAGAGAGAGAAAAATAAAAACAAAAACCAACAACACTGATATGAGAGAAATATTGACTGGTTGCCTCCTGGGAATTGATCTCACAGCCTTTTGGTGTATGGGATAGTGTTCCAACCAACTGAGCCACTTGGCCAGATCTACATTGTGCAGTTTGTTCCAATTATTCATGAAGGTCTTTTATATATTTTATTTAATTTCTGTGACAGTGATTGTAATATATCATATTTAATTTCTAATTTTAATTAGAGAATCCCTTCCCTTTTTAAGTTAAAATTTTGTCAATTTTGTTAATCTCAAAAAAAATCACACAGCATTCTAGTTTTTGCTATTGTTTTTCTATTCTCACTTGATTTATTTAACACTAATCATGCTGAAAGAGTACATTGATTATTATTTAACACTTATAAAATCAAGAAAAGCTATTGTAATCAGGAATGTTTATCAAATTCTAGAAAACCGACATAAAAGACAGAGGTGTAATGACTCATTTGGAAATAGAGAAGGAAAGAAGAATGGCTTTAATCTGTAACCCACAACACAGTCATCAAATTTGCCCACCCAAATAGCATTCACAGCCATTTTCTTTTTTGTCTTCCTCTCTAGATAAGCCTATGAAACGGAATATTAATTTTCTGTCATCTCTCACAGCTAGGAAATCTCATATGGTCTGCTTTTAGCTGATGAGATTTATGTGGACACTATCTGAGAAGACTGAGGGAGTATACAGAAATCTATACTTAAAAATGACTAAGCTTAAGGCTATGCCTAGATGATCAGAGAGACTGTTTTACATTTAAAATTACTTGACCAAAGTATTAGGACTGTGGGTTGATTATATTTTTGAAAGAAAATTTTTTTAAAAAAAATTCAAGGCCTGGCCAGCTAAACCCTGATTGCTCAACCCCTAATACAAGTGCTCTATCTCCAAATCACACAGACTGGGGTAAGAGCTGCTATAGTAATGCTGGTCAAAGAAAGGATATCCCAGCTCCTTTGCTCAAGGCAGTACCTTAATGAAAAAGGAAGATTTTTGCAAAGAGAAGACATGTAAGTTTTCAATATATCTGATCCGGAAAATTATTTCATTTTAGAGCAAAAAGTCTCACTAATCCTATCAGTTCTGATATTTGTTGATGTTGATATATATTATATACTGCTGTATGTTTAATATAATCATCCCTTTTTCCAAATGTGATTTTTTATTGTAGTTACTTGTTTCTCAACATTGTACATTGTGGGTGCTGTACATAGGTAAGTTATTTTTTAAACATGCAATCTGGATATAGTGACTAGATGAACTTTGGGGCTGTCTCCTCTGAAAAGTGAGTGAGATTATTCTGTGTATTGGGGAAAAGGATATACATGAATTTTGAGTTGACAGGATGTAAACAGTTGATTGACCTCACTTGATGTCAAGATAGGGTAAGCATGTTCCAGTTTTGGGTGAAGTGAATATATTGTAAGTATAGCTTCTATGAAAATGTATTGAGGTAAAAGAACAGAATTAATTGGCAGGATCCTATTTACCGGTTGCCTCTTCTGTCTTCTTTCTTCCTATAATTAAGATATGATATTTGGATATATAGCAGTTCTGCTGTGAATTTTATATAATTAGCACAATAACAGCAGCATGGGCTCCTGACACATTTATTGAGCCATTGAACCTCTCTCTCTGGAGTATTGGTTAAGAATTTTGTTACATGCAGATATGTGTTCCTCATTAAAACATCCCAAATGGGAAGTTTTATGACCTCAACTTCTTTAGAAGCTCACAGCATGAAGATAGAAGGTATAGTTGGATTCCTAAAACATATGTTAATATTCACTTAATGTTTAATTGGAACAAACATTGAATAGTGATTGAGTCTACCTCTGTCTCCTTCATTCTTCTTTGTTTTCTTCCTTATTTGTGCATTTCTTTCTTAACCAATATAAGTATTTATTCATTTAAAGTCACCTATCATTTATTATATTAAAACTAGAGGCCTGGTGCATGGATTTGTGCACCAGGAAATTAATTAGAAGAAATATTTTAATATCGCTATTTACCCTTTCTCTATAATAGAAGTGTCAACCAAATTCACAACTGACAATGACACATTCATACAATTGGAGCCAATGAGAACTTTATATATATATATATATATATATATATATATATATATATATATGTATATATTTTTTTTTTTTTTTTTTAATTAGACTTCTTTTTTTATTTAGCTAATCTTTTTCCAGCCCAGTGAAGCATCCCAACTTCTATTTCAGGTAATTGTCAGCAACACAGCAGAAAATATCAACACATAGCAGATTATTATTGTAGATCACACAGGGAGAAAAAGGGTAAAATATTTACCTGCAGCAGTGTTTGACTATATTCATCTAAGAAAACCTTAAGTCATTTTCAAGGTTTACCATTTCTTACTTCTTTTTTCTTTTTTCTTTTTTTAAATTGCTTAAAGTATTACATGTAATAATACATATATCTCCTTTTTTCCTCCATTGACCTTCCCCAAGCCTCCCCTATCCCCTGTCACATGCCCTCATTCCATACCACCCAGTCTCTTATGTCCATTATTATGCTTATATGCATGTATATAAGTATTTTGGTTGATCTCTTTCTTCCCCCCCCAACACTCCCCTGCTTTACCACTATAATTTGACAGTGCTTTACTCCCTTTGTATCTATCTTTTTGTTCATTAGGTTATAATGTTCTTTATTTTCCATAAATGATTGAGATCATGTGGTATTTTTCTTTCATTGTGTGGCTTATTTCACTTAACATAATGATCTCCAGGTCCACCATCCATGCTGTTGCAAATGGTAAGAATTCCTTCTTTATTATAGCAGCATAATATTCCATTCTGTAGATGTACCATGGTTTTATAATCCACTCATCTGCTGATGGGCATTTGGGCTGTTTCCAAATTTTAGCTGTGGTGAATTATGCTGCTATGAACATAGGGGTGAATATATCCTTTCTGATTGGTGTTTCTAGTTTCTTAGGATATATTCCTAGAAGTGGGATTACTGGGTCAAATGGGAGTTCCATTTTTAGTTTTTTGAGGAAATTTCATACTGTTTTTACAGTGGCTGCTCCAGTTTGCATTCCCACCAGCAGTGCACCAGGGTTCCTTTTTCTCCACATCCTCACCAGCACTTGTTGTTTGATTTGTTGATGATTACCATTCTGACCAGTGTGAGTTGGTACCACATTGTTGTTTTCATTTGCATTTCTTGGATAATTATTGACTTTGAGCATGTTTTCATGTGTTTCTTGGCCTTCCTTCTGTCTTCTTTCAAAAATATTCTATTTAGGTCTGTTGCTCATTTTTTTTATTGGATCATTTATCTTCTTTGATTAAGTTGTATAAGTTCCCTGTAGATGTTGGAGATTAAATCTTTATCAGTAATATCATTTCCAAATATGGTCTCCTATATAGTGGGCTTTCTTGTTCTTTTGTTGATGGTTTATTTGCTGTGAAAAAGCTTTTTATTTTGATGTAGTCCCTTTGTTTATTTTCTCCTTGAGTTTCTATTGCCTTAGGAGTGGTATCAGTGAAGAAATTGCTACAGCATATGTCTGAGATATCTCTGCCTGTGGATTCCTCTAGTATTTTTATGGTTTCCTGTCTTATGTTTAAGTCCTTTATCCATTTTGAGTTTATTTTTGTGTACAGTGTAACTTGGTGGTCTAGTTTCATGTTTTACCCAACACCATTTATGGAAGAGACTATCTTGATTCCATTTTATGTTCATGCCAACTTTGTCAAATATTAATTGAGCATACTACCTTGGGTCGATATCTGGATTTTCTATTCTATTCCATTGGTCTACATGTCTGTTCTTGTGCCAGTACCAGGCTGTTTTGAAAACAATGGCTTTGTAATACAGCTTGAAATCTGGTATTGAGGTCTCACCTACTTTGTTCTTCTTTCTCAGGATTGCTGTAGTTATCAGGGTCTTTTTTTATTCTAGATGAATTTTTGGAGAGCCCTTTCTAGGTCTGTAAAATATACCGTTGGTATTTTAGTGAGGAGTGCATTGAATCTATAGATTGCTTTGTGTAGTATGAACATTTTAATGATGTTGATTCTCCTAATCAATGAGCATGGTATGCTCTTCCATATGTTTACATTTTCCTCTATAGTTTTCCAGGTGTATGTCTTTTACCTCCTCAGTTAAGTTTATTCCAGGCATGTTCATACATTTGGTGCGATAGTAAGTGGGATTGCTTTTTTAGTCTCTCTTTCTTTAAGTTCACTATTGGTGTATAGAAATGCCATAGATTTATTGGCATTAATTTTGTATCCTGCTACATTGCTGAATTCATTTATTAAGTCTAATAGCTTTTTAAAAATATATTTTATTGTTTTGTTACAGAGAAGAAGGAAGAGGGATAGAGAGTTAGAAACATCGATGGGAGAGAAACATCAATCAGCTGCCTCTTGCACACCTCCTACTGGGGATGTGCCCACAACCAAGATACATACCTTTGACCGGAATCGAACCTGGGACCCTTCAGTCCTCAGGCTGAGGCTCTATCCACTTCGCCAAACCAATTAGGGCAGTCCAATAGTTTTTTTATGGAGTTTTCATGTTTTTTATGTACTGTACCATGTCATCTACAAATAAGGACAGTAATTCTTCTTTCCAATTTGGATGCTTTTATTTCTTCTTCTTGTCTGATAGCAAAGGCTAATATTTCCAGTACTGTGTCGCACAGGAGTGATAATAGTGGGCATCCCTGTCTTGTTCCTGTTCTTAGGGGAAATGTTTTCAGTTTTTGTCCATTGAGTTTGATGTTAGTTGTGGGCTTCTACTATATGGCTTTTATTATGTTGAGGTATGATCTTTCTATTCTCATTTTGTTGAGAGTTTTTATCAAGAAAGGATATTGGATTTTGTCAAATGTTTTTTCTGCATCAATTGATATGACTATGTGATTTTATTTATCAATTTATTTATGTGCTATATTATGTTTATTGATTTGCAGATACTGTACCATTCTTGTATTCCTCAGAAAAATCCTACTTGGTCATGGTGTATCATCTTTATGATGTATTGCTGGATCCGATTTGCTAGAATTTTGTTGAGGATTTTGGCATTTATGATCATGAGGGATAATGGCCTGTAATTCTCTTTCATTATGTTGTCTTTATTTGGTTTTGGTATTAGGGTGATGCTGGCTTCATAGAAGGTGCTTGGAATTGTTCATCCCTCTTGATTTTTTTTTTAATAGTCTGAGGAGGATAGGTTTTAATTCATCCTTGAATGTTTGGTAAAACTCCCCTGTGAAGCCATCTGGCCCCAGACTTTTGTTTGCTGGAAGCTTTTTGATGACTGCTTCAATTAATCCCATAGTTATTGGCCTATTGTGATGTTTAGATTCTTCCTGATTGAGTTTTGGAAGCGTGTATTTTTTCTAGGAATATGTCCATTTCCTCCAGATTGTCCAGTTTGTTGGAATAGAGTTGTTCATAATATTTTTTTTTAACAATCCTTTGTATTTCTCCTCTTTCAATTCTGATTTTGTTTATTTGGGTCTTCTCTTTTTGCTTCTTGGTAAGCCTGCCTAGAGGTTCATCAATCTTGTTTATTCTTTTAAAGCATCAGCTCTTGGTTTTGTTGCTCTTTTGTATTATTTTTTTGGTCCCTATGTCATTTATCTTTGCTCTCATCTTTATTATTTCCTTCCTTCTGCTTACTCTGGACTTTTCTTCTTGCTCTCTTTCTAACGCTTTGAGTTGTAGGGTTAGGTAATTTATTACCATTGGTTCTTGTTTTTCCAGTAGGCTTGAAGAGCTATGTATGAACTTCACTCTCAATACTGGTCCTGCTCTGTCCCATAGCTTTTGGGTTGTTGTGTTTTCATTGTCACTTGTGCCTATGATGTTTTTTATGTCTCCCTTGACCCCTCTGGTAACCCAGTCATTGTTTAATAGCATGCTGTTTAGTCTCCATGTGTTTGATTTTTTTGTATTGTTTTTATTGTAGTTGATTTCTGTTTTATGCCACTGTGATCTGAGAAGATGTTTGAAATTATTTCTATCTTCTTGAATTTGAAGAGACTTTGCCTGTGACCCAATATATGGTTTATCATTGAAAATGACCCATGTGCACTTGATAAGAATGTATATTCCATGTCTTTGGGGTGAAATGTTCTGTAGATGTCAATTAATTCCATCTGGTCTAGTGAGTCATTTAGGATTGATGTTTCTATGCTGATTTTTTGTTTAGAGGATTTGTCCAATAGTGATAGTGGGGTATTAAAGTCTCCTACTATGATTGTATTGCTGTCAACTTCTCCCTTGTTATCTTCCAGGGTTTTTTTTTTATGTATCTGGGTGACCCTGTATTGGGTACGTATATGTTTATGAGAGTTCTTTCTTCTTGTTGGATTACTCCCTTTAATATTATGAAGTGGCCTTCCTTATCTCTTTTTATTTCTTTCACCTTGATCTAATTTGTCAGATATAAGTACTGCTAACCTAGCTTCTTTTTCATTTCCATTTGCTTGAAAAACCTTTTTTCATCCCTTCACCCTCAGTCTTTGTGCATCTTTTTTCTGAGGTGAGTTTCTTGTAAACAGCAGATATATATATGGGTCATGTTTTCTTATCCAATCTGTTACCCTATATCTTTTGATTGGTGCATTTGATCCATTTACATTTATATATTTTTTATTGATTTTTTACAGAGAGGAAGGGAGAGATATAGACAGTTAGAAACATCAATGGGAGAGAGAGACATTGATCAGTCACCTCCTGCACGCCCCCTACTGGGGATGTGCCCGCAACCAAGATACGTACTTGCCTTTGACCAGAATCGAACCTGGGACCTTTCAGTCCACAGGCCAACGCTCTACCCACTGAGCCAAACTGTTTTTGGCAATTCACTTACATTTAAAGTTATTATTATTTTTTAATATATTTTATTGATTTCTTTTACAGATAGGAAGGGAGAGAGATAGAGAGTTAGAAGCATCGATGAGAGAGAAACATCAATCAACTGCCTCCTGCACACCCCCCAATGGGATGTGCCAGAAACCAAGGTACGTGTCCTTGCCCAGAATTGAACCTGGGACCCTTCAGTCCAAAGACCGATGCTCTTTCCACTGAGCCAAACCAGTTTTGGCTAAAGTTATTATTGATAGATACTTATTTGTTGCCATTTTTATTCTTTATCCCTATGTTCCTTCTTTGCTTCCTCTTCCTTCCTTTCTTTCTTTTCTTTCTTTCTTTCTTTCTTTCTTTCTTTCTTTCTTTCTTTCTTTCTTTCTTTCTTTCTTTCTTCCTTCCTTCCTTCCTTCCTTCCTTTCTTTCTTCTTTCTTTCTTTCTTTCTTTCTTTCTTTCTTTCTTT
>JAAGEH010000208.1:7289783-7340710 GCA_011751065.1 Lasiurus cinereus | reverse complement strand
CTAAATCAAGATTGTATTTAGCCGAGACCGGTTTGGCTCAGTGGATAGAGCGTAGGCCTGCAGACTGAAAGGTCCTGGGTTTGATTCCAGTTGGGGGCATGTACCTTGCTTGTGGGCACATCTCCAGTGTGGAGTGTGCAGGAGGCGGCTGATCGATGTCTCTCTCTCATCGATGTTTCTGACTTTCTATCCCTCTCCCTTCCTCTCTGTGAAAAATCAATAAAATATATTTAAAACAAAAGCAAAAAAAGATTGTATTTAGTGTTATTGTTGGAGTCCCAATCACTGCAAGAACAAAAAAATGATGTTGTCCCTACTCCACAGTCTCATAGTTTAAAGGGAAGTTTAATAGGCAACCTGAGAGGTGCAATAGAATCCCAGAGGAGGTCATGATTAGTCTATTTGAGGGACACTCAAAAGTAAAGTTTTTCAAGAAGATGATGATAAGGTAGCTAAGTTACTGTTTTACCAGGTAGAGGAAGAAAGAACACTCTCTACAGAAAGAGGGCCATTTACATGCATTATCAGTAAATTGTCAGTATTTCTATGTAATCGGGGCCCTAGGTCCATGAAGCCAGAATATTGGCAGAGTGGTGACAGACTACTGCAAACTAAGTGGAATGGCATTTTTAAATCCATTTTGAAAGATTTGAATTTTACTGTGCAAAAAATGTGGAAGTATTGAACTTTTTAAAGTGAGGATAGAAAGGGAACATCATGAAACTTGCATTTTAGAAAAATTAGTTTGGTAATGGAGCAAATATTGAACAGGATATGGAAGAAGTTTAAAGACTAGATAAGCTATTGCATTAGCAGAGGAAGACATTTCAGAGGTACAGTCAATAGGACTTGTGATTGAATATGTGAGGAAAATGTGAAATAAGATGACCCAAGGAATCCAAAAGAAAAACACAGTTATAATAGTGTTGGCAGAAAATGGAACACTAAATACCTATTACACAGGAAGTAATAGGTTCTAGATTGTGGATATAGTTAATTCTTCTTAGATATAACTATAATTGCTCATAATGCAATTTGAGTATATTTTTTCTTAAAATTCAGAAAACAACAAATATGGAGGATGGTTGTTCATACAGAAGAATAAAACATTTCACATGTTAGTTATAGGTTTCTATAGTATATCTCATGCAAGGACTTTCAAGGCTTTTATGGATAAATTACTAAAATCCATTCATGATATGCTTTGAAAATTATGAGGAATTATACATGATCAAATAGAATAAGTATTTATATCTGTAGATATTTGACTAGCTCTTGTTCTCATACTCACAAAATTCTTTTTTTAAATTATATTTTATTTATTTTTTTCAGAGAGGAAGGGAGATGTATAGAGAGCTAGAAACATCAATGATTGAAAACATAGATCAGCCGCCTCCAATATATATGCCTTTGACCCGAATCGAACCTGGTACTTTTCAGTCCTCAGGCTGATGCTCTCTATCTACTGAGGCAAACTGGTTTTGGCCATACTCACAAAATTCTTGTTATATTTTATGATTTCTATCAGTTTAGATATCCAATCATATATTTCTATTATACTAGTTTTACTGAAAAAAAAGTAAAAACTTGTCCTGAACACTATTAGGATTTTAATTTTGTAAATTAATATATTCAATTAATTTATGCTTACTTTTGTATTTCAAATCTAATAATAATTTATATTTATTATTTAATCTTTAGAGGGATTATATATCTATTTATATAAAAGCCTAAGCAATTGTCACAATGGAAACAACTGAACAGATGACTGTACAGGCGGTGTGGGGCAACCAGGCTGGCAAAGGGGGAAGTGAGGGGCAAGCAAAAGACCAAACAGCAGGTGCATGAGGCTACCAGGCCGTAGGTAGGGTAGTTGGGGGCAACTTGGCTAGCAGGGGATAGTTGGAGGTGATTAGGCCAGCAGGCAGAAGCAGTTAGGGCTGACCAAGCCAGTAGGGGGATGGGCAATGAAAGGCAATCAGGCCGAAGACAGATGTGGTTAGGGGTGATCAGGCTGGCAGGGGGTGGCAGTTCGGGGCAGTCAGGCAGGCAGGCAGGTGAGCAGTTAGTCCAGGGCCTAAACTGGCAGTTGGACATTCTCCGAGGGGTCCCAGATTGGAGAGGGTGCAGACTGGGCTGAGGTGACCCTCCCTACCTTTCCTGCACCAGCCTCTAATAAATATATAGTTCCTCTTTTGTACATGAGTTTTAACCCCATTGAAAAAATAAGACATGCTTATGATGTCAAAAACAAACTCTTATTTCATTACACAAAGGCAAATTTAGAAAGTGCAATGTAGTATCAAAATTGGCTTGCCAATACTTCTCCAGTGGAAACCCAGTCTTCTAAAGGTTAGGTGTCTGTTTATAGAAGGGAAAGTTACCCAGGTGTCTGTGAGACCATCAGTCTTATGGTGAAAAATGAAGGGGAGAGCCCAAAATTTTGCATGTTCTGAGTTTCTGTTAGATTAACTCTATCGACTAGAGAACCATGGACTAATTGCTATATGTCAGTTGACTAGGAGATTAGCCATACTTCTTATGAAAATAAAATGAGCAGGATTATTTTAGGAAATTACTCCTCATAGAATTAAATAGGGGAGAGGCAGGAGCATTCCCTCTTAATAGTTATCCTGAGGTACTTACTATGTTAAAAAACCTTGACACATGTACATATGTAGTAGCTCAGGAACCTGCTGCATCAGTAGGATTATCTGAGGAAAAATTATAGATATTGTACTCCAGACTTAATGAATCAGAATTTTAAGTTATACCTAGAGGACCTATAGTTTTAAATGTTCCTCATAAATTTTTGTTTGAGATAACTGTCAATTTCATATATCAGTTTCCAGTCATACAAAGAAGAGTGAAAATCTTCGCATCTCGATGTCATTGCAATCATTTGTTCTGCCTATAACTATTATCATCACTATTATTCTAAAATTCACCTTCTGTCTGTTGATAAAAAAATATTGGGGTTTTCTCTCTTAGACTTTTCCTAAAAGTGAGTAAATAAAGCCTATATCCAAAGAAACACTTTAAAATGGAATGTTCCTTAATAGGACTTCAAGTAGAAATGGAGTTATTTGAGCAGAAATAAAAATAGTATGTATTGCAATTCAGCATTCCTAAAATTTGAGTTGCTTGACCAGTTTTCCATACTATCTCAGCAATAAATTAGTCAAGTTCAATCTTGTGAATCAATTATTGAATAAGAATTTAAGCTAAGCCCTGGCTAATTGGCTCAGTGGTTAGAATGTTGGCCATTGGACCACAGAGTCATAGTTTGATTCCTGGTCAAGGACACGCCTCGGTTGCAAGTTGATCCTTGGTCAGGTCCAGGCATGTGCAAGAAGTAATAGGTCAGTGTGTCTCTCTCACATTGATATTCCCTCTCTCTTTCTTTTTCTCTCTTTCTCTCTCTCCCCCTACTCCTTTCTTCCTTCTACTCTTTCTCTAACGATCAATGGAAATAATATCCTCGGGTGAGGATTAAAAAAAAACAATTTAAGCTAAAAAAAATTTCACATGAATTTTCCTACTTGTTGTCCTAAACTATATTTTATGGTAAGTAACATATGTTGTAATGAATGATTGATGACACATTTTTAACCTAACATTATAATTAATAATTGAACTTAATATTTGAGATCATGAATATATAATTAAATTAATTAATTAAAATAATTATTAAGAATGTTGTTGGATCCATTGGTTATGTTTATATATGCATACAAATCCTTTGGTTGATTTCTTATTTCCACCCCTCACCTTCCCTGCCTTCTCTCTGAGGTTTGATTGTCTGTTCAATTCTTCTGTGTCTCTGGATCTATTTTTTTCATCAGTTTATGTTGTTCATTATATTCCACAATTGAATGAGATCATGTGATATTTATCTTTCTCTGACTGGCTTATTTCACTTAGCATAATGCTCTTCAGGTCCATCTATGCTGCTGCAAATTTTAAGAGTTATTTCTTTTTTATAGCAGCATAGTATTCCATTGTGTAGATGTACCACAGTTTTTTAATCCACTCATGTGATGATGGGCACTTAGGCTGTTTACAAATCTTACTTATGGTAAATTGTGCCACTATGAACATAGGGGTGCATATATCCTTTCTGAATGGTGTTTCTGATTTCCTGGGATATAATCCTAGAAATGGGATTACTGGGAGTTCCATTTTTAATTTTTTGAGGAAATTCCATACTGTTTTCCACAGTGGCTGCACCAGTCTGCATTCCCACCAGCAGTGCAAGAGGGTTCTTTTTTACTCTGCATCCTCTCCAGCACTTGTCATTTGTTGATTTATTGATGATTGTCATTCTGACAAGTGTGAGATGGTACCTCATTGTTTCTTGATTTGCTCTTGCATATGCTTAGTGACTTTGAGCATGTTTTCATATGTCTCTTGGCCTTCTGTATGTCCACTTTTGAAGTTTCTATTTAGATGCTTTGCCCATTTTTGTATTGGATTGTTTATCTTCAGTTTGTTAAGTTGTACGAGTTCCCTATAAATTTTGGAGATTAAACCCTTATCATATATAACATTGTCGAATATGTTTTCTCATGCAATGGGCTTTCTTATTTTTTTGTTGATGCTTTCTTTTGCTGTGCAGAGCTTTTTATTTTGATGTAGTCCCATTTGTTTATTTACACCTTAATTTCCATCATCCTAGGAGCTGTATCAGTAAATATATTGCTACAACACATGTCTGATATTTTGCTGCCTATTGATTCTTATAAGATTTAAAAAATATATATGTATATGTATGTGTGTATATATGTATGTATGTATGTATGTATGTATTTATTTATTTATTTATTTATTTATTTATTTATTTATTTATTTATTTCAGAGAGAAAGAGAGAGGAAGAGAGATAGAAACATCAATAATGAGAGAGACTCATTGATTGGCTGCATCCTGCACACCCCCTACTGGGGATCAAGCCTGCAACCTGGGCATGTGCCGTTGTCTGGAATTGAACAGGGGACCCTTCAGTCCCTAGGCTGATGAACTATCCACTGAGAAAAAACAGCTAGGGTATATGGTTTCCCATCTTATGTTTAAGTCCTTTATTCATCTTGAGTTTGTTTTTGTGTATGGTAAAAGTTGGTGGTCTAGTTTCATTTTTTTTTTGCATGTATCTGTCCAACTTCCCCAACACCATTTATTAAAAAACTGTCTTGACTCCATTGTATGCTCTTATATCCTCTGCCACAGATAGAAGATGGGTGAAAGTGTGTTTTGGGGGGGTAGGAGTAGCCCAGGAGAAGTCAAGGGGTAGGGGGAATGAGAATATGTAATACTTTCAACAATTAAGAACTTAAATTAAAAAAATAAGAATGTTGTTTGAAATATCATTAAAGATTCACATACCTTTCTTTAATTTTTTTGTTTCATATAATGATATAAATTTGTAGAAAAAAAGTGTTTTCTTGAAAATACATAGTTCTGCTGTATTTTTCCTGTTCACACTATATCATTAAATATCTATATTAGGAAGGCACATAGTTTTACTTATAAAATAATGAAAATATAAGAAAGCTTCATGTTAGGTCTTTCTTGAGTTAAAGAGAGAAAAAAAAAGTAACCTAAAACTTATCAGTCTGAATGTGCTTGGGAAAAATGTGCAGTTAAGTAATTAGAATTGGATTTGAATAGTTGCTTTGCTTAAGTTTAGGGGACGTGTCTGTTTTTTAAAATGTATTTTAGATCAAATTATTTGTTAAAAATCTAATTTCTCCTTAGTAAGCAATTTTTAAAGCCAAATTATCTTTTGAATACTAATACATTCCACTACAATAGGTAGTAAAAATTTACTAATACCAGCTTTGCCTCACATTTGCAGTAAGCCCATAAACAAAATGACCTGTACATCTGAAAAAAAGATAATAATATTATCCTTCCTAAAGC
Source organism: Lasiurus cinereus (assembly GCA_011751065.1). Taxonomy (NCBI): domain Eukaryota; kingdom Metazoa; phylum Chordata; class Mammalia; order Chiroptera; family Vespertilionidae; genus Lasiurus; species Lasiurus cinereus. The sequence continues at coordinate 7,334,793 of JAAGEH010000208.1, read as the reverse complement.
TAATAGGTTATGGGAGAAGGTGTTGATGTGAGTGAAAGGGAGAGGAGAGGGAAGCCAAGAACAAACCTTAAAAATTTAAAGCATAAGAAGAATTTAATATATAATTTTTACTGAAGTAAAGATATAACGTGTTTTTAAAAAATTGTCTTTAGAGTTGGAAGTATTATGGATGTTTCCTCTTTCCCCTCAAGGATCCATTGTAGCCTACACTCCTGCTCCTGCCCCAGGCTTTCACCACACTATTGTCTGTGTCATTGGGTTATGCATATATGCATACAAATTCTTTGGTTAATCTCTTACCACCCCCCACCCCCCCACCGATCCCTACCTTCCCTCTGAGATTCAACAGTTTGTTCCATGCTTCTATGTCTCTGGATCTACTTTGTTCATCATTTTATGTTGCTACTAGAGGCCTGGTGTATGAATTCATGCATATGGGAATGGACCACGGAAAGTTGGCCAGCAGGCCCCAATCTAGTTGTGTAGATGTGCTGAGGTAGTGGCAAGCAAAGACCACAGGCAGAGCACCCCAAAACATTCTGAACACCATCTATATTCTGAGATAGAAATACAGTTCTACTTCGCTACCCGCACTTCAACTACCTCACTCCCCCTGTGGAGTTGCTGACAGACAGGTCATCTCTCCTACCGCAGCCACACATTTTCTTGGGTTTCCACCCCCAAGCATAAGAGGTAGCTGACTTTGACCAATGGTGACACACTGCCTTAGGAGCGCTAGTTGAGAGCCTGGAAAGGCATGAGCCATTTGGCTGATGGGGGGCAGAAGGGCAAGCAGCACGGCATGGTGTGGTGACAGAGGAAAGATGGCAGTGGTGCTTACTTTACATCTTTGCAGTTAGCCTGCTGCCTTTCCCCCTCTGCCTCCTCTGAAATGCTACTCTGTCTTGATCAGCATCGGGGTCACTCTCCTTCTACAGTCTTCCTGGACCCAGATTCTCCAGTGCCTGGAGCCTTAGCCAGGGGTACGGTCAGGGCAGGGGAGGGATCATGGGAGGTTGCCTGTAGGAGTGCAGTGACCACCAGGGAGCAGCTCCTGAATTGAGCGTCTGACCCCTGGTGGTCAGTGAGCATCATAGCAACTGGTCAAACAATCATTCCAGTCATTCAGGTTGTTCAGTCATAATGGTTGCTTAGTCTTTACATACATAGATTTAGATTCCACATACAAGTGAGATCATGTGATACTTATCTTTCTCTGATTGGTTTATTTTGCTTAGCCTAATACTCTCTAGGTCCCTCCATGCTGTCTCAAAGGGTAAGAGATCCTTCCTTTTTACTGTTGCAGAGTATTCTACATGTAAATGTACCACAGCTTTTTATCCACTCATCTACAGATGGGCATTTGTGCTATTTTCAGATCTTAGCTATTGTAAGCTGTGTTAATTTTTTCTGATTGGTGTTTCTGGTCTCTTAAGATATATTCCTAGAAGTGGGATCACTAGATCAAATGGCAGTCCCATATTTACTTGTTTGAGGAAACTCCATATTGTTTTCCATAGTGGTTGCACCAATCTGCATTCTCACCAGCAGTGTACTAAGATACACTTTTCTCCACATCATGGGCAGCACTTATCATTTGTTGATTTGTTGATGGTAGCCATTCTGAAAGGTGAGGTGATGTCTCATTTTAATTTTAATTTGCATCTCTCTGATAATTAATGACATACAGATAGTCAGGAGATATAGGAAAAAATGCTCAAAGACATAACTTTTTAAAAGCCAACAAACTCAGAAATTAGGTGTCATTTTAAATTTTGTGTGTGTTTGTTCAAAGGTTTGAGATTCAATGGAATTGATTTTGGTCATTTTTCTTTGGTTTATGAATGGCAGTAAGATGTTTAAGGAAGGGTTCCTCATAGAATTATGGCAATATGACTTGCCTTGATGAAGTTCATTATACCCTCTCTAAATGCAGCTTCATTTTGGCATTAATTATATACTATAAAAATGATTGATTTAAAACATCAGGGGCAAAGTCTTGGGTTTTAAACTGGCTACTTCCAAGCATTGTGAATGGTTTGATCTTAACCGAAAGCTGCCATTTTCTAGGATTAGAACATGTTTTAAACTTAAATGGGAAGTGAGCCATTAGTAAATGCTCATATGTTTAACAAATAAATTAGGAAGTCTTCCATCCTGACTTATACTACCTGCCTCATCTTACAAAATGAGTTAACTATAGCCAATGATTTGCATTCTAGGAATTTAGTTCTGATATAGCTGCTCATAATTCATATGAATTAGCTCTCGCTAGTAGGTCAATAGGATATGTTCAGTAGGAGTTCATAAACCAGAATATGAACAGTCAATTGTCTTCTTTATTCAAAAATTCAAGAGTGAGGAGGGGTTCCACAAATGGAAGGACCATTTTATTTTTGTGTCCATCGAGCCTGTGGCATAGAAGGTCCACTTAGCTACTGGGACAGTAAATCCTTATTGTCTTGATTGAGATTTTTCAAGGTCACTTGCTAGAGGAAGAAAGTAAAAGATGTCCGATGATTCATTTATTCTCAAATTTCTGTGTAGAGTTTTGAGTGAGGATGTGTTTCCAGGGGGAAAGAAAATAAGGCAGGTAGCTAGGTCTATTCTCATTGTGAAAATGATAAGTGAGCTTTTGGGCAAATTCACTAATGAAATTTGCAAGAGAGATATCCTTATGTATGCAATGCTTTGAGAAGAATGTCCTAGGTTTAGGATAGCTTGTGGTAAAACAAACCAGCAGCCTATGGCTTTAGAGACATGGCTCTCAACTCATACAATTCTCTGGGGTATAAAATGCTCACATTTCATTTAGGAAAACTGAAGTACCTCTCAGAGACTTTTCTATTGTTCTTGGCTGGAAAGTGCATTTCTATGCCACAAGTAAGGATGAGGAACCACACAGGGTGTCCCAGACCTATCCTTACATCACTCAGGCCTCTTGAATGTTTATATTTTTTAAATTATTAGTAAATATTGATAATGGGCAAGTTCTCTCAACTATGGGAGGCTTATTTGACAAGTTGATTTTTTTTTTTGTGTTAGTGTAATTTTTAAGAGGAAAATGATTAGGAGCAACTCCTGGAGCATAATTTTTATTGTAATTTTCACTGATGGAATACTAGGTCTATTCATAGCAATTGAGTTTATTTGCATCCAGTAAGGGAACACAAGATTCACAACTTATAATAGTCGATATTTCTAGACCTACTATTAGAATACAGAAACAGCCTCAAATAATTTATATCCCCTGCTGATTAAAATTCAGTGAGAAGAACATTCTGATTGCATGATGTATGGCCCTTCAAATTTAACATTTTTAGTTTTTGATTTTGGGTGTTGCTGTATTCCTGTGGAGGAAATAAAATATTTCAGACTCTCTGACAGGGAGGAAGGCCCCCCAGCTACCAGAAAAAAAAACAAAACAAAACAAAAAAAAAACACACCAACTTTTAAAAAATCTTCCCGTTTTCTTCTTTTTTTCTTGCTCTCAAATCCGACAAATATGAAGAGATCAATTCTTTGAATAAGATGTTCTGAGATCTGACTGCTCTCTGGCAGCACAAGATGAGGCAGATGTCACTAGTGCAGGCACCATGCCTTGAGCGGATTCATTTATAATGTTTGCCAATCCTTGATTTAAGTCGATCCACACACCACAAGGTCAGCTGGAATTAGATAAGACTGTTTCTAAAAAATGTGGCGATGCTACCTTCAAAGATAATCTATAAACAGTTAAGCAATTTTTATTCTGATTTTCACAGGCATAGACCTCTCAAAGATTTGGGAGGAAAGTAAAATAACAACTCTGGAAGTTTCAAAATAATTTATACAAAAGGATTCGAAATAACAAAAGACTTTCTTTTCTGTTTTCAGATACCAGATATTTATACAGCAAATCAAAAGAAACATCTTGGAAAAGGAATAGTGCATTTTATTGAAAAGGCATTTCTCTCAACCTTAAGAGTCTGCTCAGATAAAACCAGTGTTAGAAATTCCTTAAAAGCAGAGTACTCTTGATGTTAGTCTCATCTTCTTAATTTATTTAAGCAAACCTCTTGATACTGTAGCAAGTAACAGGATGAGTAAGTTTAGAAATAGATCCTGAAATTGTCTACGGCAGGATGAATATGTATTATAGTGGTTCCCTCAGAAATTTACTTCCTCGGAAAATATTGAGGCATTTAACAGGAGATCTTTATTACACACACACACACACACACACACACACACATATATACACATATATATGTATATATATACATATATATATTTTGTAGTTCTGAGAAAAGTAAACACTCTGCTTATAATTTAATATTCTTTTCTAAACATCATTTTAATAGTTTTCTAACTATTTAGAAATTCTATTTAATATCAGAATAAGACAGATTTTTTAAAATCACAGTTTGACTCTTTGACTTAGAGGAAATGACTTTATCTTTCTGAGACTAATTATTCTCTTCTGAAAATATAAGCAATGAAATACTGCCTCATAGGTTTGTTTCGGGATTATATGAGATAAATTAATGAAAATAATATATCAAGTATCTTAGCACATGGTAAACACTCAGGTAACATTCACAATTATTATTACCATGAATAATAGGGTTATAATCCTAAAGTCACAATGCTAATAATCCATTGATCATTTCAGTTATAAGTACCATACATCATGTGTGTTTACAGATATAGTAATGTATAGTCTACAGAACAAGAACAACCTATAATAGAAACTGATTTTTCCTGCTCTAAACTAAAGGATTATATAGGTACAAACCATATACCTAAAGAAATTTGTTAAATAGAGAATTTATTTCTAAAATCAATTTATTTTTTTCAATTGAATATATATTTTTTTCTCTACCAGTAGTCAGTTCCATATTTAGCATACATAAATAGCAAAACATGGAAATAATTTGTTGAGGATAAAAAAAATCCTCAAAACATAATGATCATTTTATTATACACAAATAGTATGTATTGTATATGCATGCAATGTATATATACAATGTATAAAAATTGTGGAAGTCTAGAATTAGTTCTTGTATACCCTCATAAGAAATTAATAATGTGCATCCTCAGTGTGTTAGGGAATGGTGTTTTGGTTGTTCAGCTTGTATTCTATTCAGTATCCATTTGTAATCTGCTCTCATTTTGAATACATCCTGCCTACATTAGCACCTTTTATTCTGATTTCAAAGAGTTAGTTTTGGTTGCCAACCAAAAAAAAAAGGCTGCAAAAGTTAGGCTCTGACTGGAAACAAGTCCTGTCACTTGGCAATTGTGTTCTTTCAGTGGTGGAAATGTTTTGAGGTCAGAAATCTTCATTATAACATCACAATAATCATGATTATAGTGCTAAAGTTATGTTTATTAGGAGGGGATTATTTATTTTTATAGTCTGAGCTAAAATTTAGTTTTGCCTTTATGACTTACTTCTCTTTTTTTAAAAATATATTTTATTGATTTTTTACAGAGAGGAAGGGAGAGAGATACAAAGTTAGAAACATAGATGAGAAACACCAATCAACTGCCTCCTGCACACCCCCACTGGGGATGTGCCTGCAACCAAGGTACATGCCATTGACCGGAATCGAACCTGGGACCTTTCAGTCTGCAGGCCGACGCTCTATCTACTGAGCCAAACCGGTTTCGGCTATGACCTATTTCTTAAGGAATCAACTGTCTTGGTTTGCCCACTATTAAGGAAGTTCCTGTAATATAGGACTTTCAATTTTAAAATGTGAAAATTTGGGGCAAACAGGGATGATTTCATCACTCCAGAATCACTGTGACACTCTTTGTGTAATATTAAACACACTTTTGGATATATCAGATGTACATAAATGTTATGCAGCATATGATAAGCTCTATCAAATAAAAATTTGCTCTATCAAATAAAAATTTGAAATAATTCTATGAAGTGAATGTTAGCATATTTTATAAGTGAGAAAACTAAAGCTTTAAGAGGTTAAATGTCTGGGATTTATCTATATATCTATCTAATAGAGGCCTCGTGTATGAAATTTGTGCATGGGTGTGTTCCCTAGTCCTGCCTGGCAATCAAAGTATGAGTGTCTAGTGTGGAAGGCCAGGTCCCAGCTGACCTCAGAGCCCTGGGCAGCACCTAGGCCCCACGGCCTCCATGCTTCCCCATCCACTTGAGTCATGGCTCCTGAGTCCCCACATGGAGATGAGGTGAGTGTGGCTGGACACCGCAGGCCAGGGTGCAGTGTGGGCCTCTGGGGCACCCTGTAGCACCACATGGAAGCCGGGTAGGCAGCATGCTCTCTCCCGGTTGGCCTTGCAGACTGGCTTTTCCCTGAACCTACAGGAAGCCTGACCCAAGAGGAGGCCCAGCAGGTGTAGGCAGGCTCCTTATGGGCACCACCTAGCACCTGAGCACAGGGCTTCCCTGGCATGTGAGCCCTGGAATCCTGGGGGAGGGTAGCAGGAGGAGTGAAAGCAAGTTCAGCAGACACCATACATTCTCACCGCACTTCTGTCGCAGATACCCTCATCTCCATATGGCTGGCCAGAGGTTGCAGCAGGTCGCCAATGCCCACCATGTTCCAGGATGCCCCCTAGTGGTCAGTACATGTAATAATGAGTTGTCAAGTTCCAGGTCTCCAGGTAGAACTCGCAATGGAACAGCCAAGGGGACAGTTTGCATCTAGGCTTTTATTATTAGGATTATGTTATCACTATGTATATAACATATACACTATATCATATGCAATATCCATCTATATAATCATGATTTTATTATATTACTAGAGGCCCACTGCACAAATTTGTGCAAGGGGATTGGACCTCACAGCCACAGCAGCTTGCCTCAACACTCACAGCCTTGGCTTTGTATGGAAGGATATCCAAAAGGACGTCTGGAAGGACATCTGGAAGATTGTCCAGCTTTTTGGTCTAATTAGCATATTACACTTTTATTATTATAGATTAACATTTTCTTATGCCATCAGAAATATTTAAAATCTGTTTTTGTTTTTGTTTTTGTTTTTTTAATGGCTAGTAAAATTTGGCAAACTGCCTGCCATGGTAGCCATTTATCTCCACTCATAGGGACAATTTGCCTATGAGAATTGGTCCCCATTTTTTTCCAGGAATTACTGGCCACAGAAAATGCTCTATCCTAATTATGAATAATTCTTCTTTTATAAAATATATCCCCAAATCACTTGATTGTACCATTGTAACTAACCAAAGACCAGCTGATGTACTTGAAGACCAATTAGCAAGTCCCCTCCACTTCCAACAATAAAAATCCCTCCTTAATAGGATACATTCCAGATGTTCAATTTTCCTCTTTTTACTCTGTGAAATGTGTTCTCCTTTCTAACACCTTTGGCTCCTTGCTGAAATGAAAGTGATGGCTGAAAGATAAACTTACTATAAGTTTATGAATAAAATGTCTTTGTTAATTTTGTCTCGTACTTATTTTTGTTTTTAAGAAGTAAAATAAAAGTGCGATGGTGTTACCTTTCTACAGTTCCTAGCATCTACATATTGCCTGATTTTGTGACCTGGACCAATGAATTACATTAAAACAAATAATTATTTTCTACTAGAGGCCCAGTGCACAAAATTCATGCAAGGCTAGGCCCTTGCAGCCCCGGCTTCATCCAGGAGGTCCTCTGAAGGTCGTTTGGCTGTTCCACTGCTTGGCCATTTTACCTATTTGCATATTATGCTTTTATTATTATAGATTTTCTCTACCAAGGTTCTTCCTTGTCTCTGACTAGTGTTATACTTCAGCTGATCGTTCTTCACTCTTCATACATTCTCTATATCCTATTTGGTTATTTTGGGAGCACAAGTCTTCTAATGGCCAGAGCAGTGGTGTGGAGGAAGTGATGAAAGAACACCATGGCTATCTCAGTACTGCTATTTACACCAGGGAGGAAGGGTAGTGCAGTTTTGAGATTATTGCAGACTCCAGAGAGCAAATATAATTATCTGTGCATGATTGGTAACGTCACATAGTCTGCATGTACCTTTGAACAGCCATATTAGTAACAGACTAGCTATGTACTTCCTAGTACAAAACCAAAGTGGACTGGAACAAACTAAAATAAAAAGCAAAATTTGATATGCAGCAAAAATTAGGAAGATATGCCCTCCTTCCTTAGAGTTAGATACTAACATATTTTGAAGTTTGGCTACTGTTTTTTCATAAAGTTATGGCTTTAGATTTTTAAAGGTTCTTTTTTGCCTGGGCATCTCGGTTTACAGCAAATTATGATATAGAGAAGTTAAGCTATTTATATAGGATTATTAACTGTAGAATTAATAACTGGTACTCTAAGAATAATATTGTCTTCACCTAGTTTCCTCAGAAGAAAAGTCAGAGAGAGAGGCTTATGTGATGGTAGTTTATTTCCTAGGGAGGAGGAGTAAGGATTGGGGAGCAAAAAATAGAAGGGTGAGAAAACAAGAAGCTCATTGTTACCCAGTTGGCCACTGCTACAGATGACTGATTCTTGAGCCTGTCTACTTAAGGCTTTTATTCCTTGTTGGTGGCCCCAAGAATTTAATTTCCTTGTGATGCATATCACAAATGCCAAATATTTTCCTACTGATCTCTCGTGCCAGTGAGTCAGAGAGATTCTGGAGAACAATGTACAAAGTAGGAGGTGAAGGCAAAGATGTAACAAATTTGGTTTATCTGTCAGAGCTGGTTAAAACCTGTGCAAAACTAGTGACTAGAAACAACAATTTAGAGTAAAAGGTAAGGCTGAAAAGATTTTAAGTAGTATACAAGAAGTATCTTATCATCATCATTGAATATAGGTACAAATATATATAATCTACTTCTCAATCAAAACATATTTCTAGTTTATCATGCTGCATCTACTGATTTCCTTAACATCATTTTCATTTCTCATGTGATAATTCAGTCCTTTTTTATTTTGAAATTTGCATTAGAAATTGCAATAGTTTTAATGAAAGTCCTTAGCTCATGAAATCATAGAATGTTTGGGCATTTTCAGTGTATATTTTTCTAAGATTTCAAAATTTATATCAAATATGCCTAGACAAACATTTAAATATCCAGTGAAATACTTTGTTTACTAATTTAACTTACACTGTGTTTATTTTTCCAATTATTCCAATATTTAACAGTTCTTTGTTTCTCACTGACTTCTGCATATGCTTTCCTTTTGTACAAGTGAGAAAATGTTAAATTAGTGCAGTCCTATCAGGAATCAGAAACTGAAGATCTTTATCTTTGCCAATTACAAATGTTTTATCTGTCTGGAGATTCAAGTCAGACAAATAAAATTCTCTTATCAAATTCTCTATGCAAAGGTAACCAAAGTATTATGTTCTATTAGAAATGCAGGTGCTTGTAACTCCTTAATGGAACACAGTGGTATTCCTACAATGTCTTGACAACCTGAAGTGTGCCTCCCAAATAGACTGTGGAAATTTAATTGGATAAGAGACCACTCCATGAGGGACTACTAGTACTCTAATAGCTAGCTGCAGACCCCTCGTGAGGTTGAATAATTACAATCAAGGAGCTATCGCCATTTCCATGACTGCACTTACATGTCTGTAGAAAGCCCCTACATTTTCCCCTACATGACAGTTCACTTTGTATTAATTATAGATTACATGCTTCAGCCCTCTATCATTATGCTAGCATATTCTCATAAATAATGGTACATTAACCATGAAATACTGTGTTCATTGCATGTATGAATGTTCAACTGCCTGCACTGGGTGTGTGTATGTGGAAGAAAAGGAAAAAGAGGTCATGTCAAAGGCACCAGATGTTCACATAACAAGTCAAAAGGCAGCAAAGGAGAGGCTGCACACTCTCAAACTAAAATAGAGCTATCATATACTTTACCCTCTATTTCCATTTTCCAGCACATATTAGCTCAGAATGCAGGAGGCTTAAAATACAGTTATATATAATTGAATTATTCCAGTTCACCAGAAGTTGAGAATGATTCTCGTAAAGCTACTCCTGATGGTCACTCTTCAAGCCTTTCTTTCTAAACAGTGACCATAGATCTTGATCTGGGGAAGGGAATTCTCAGGCGATTGTCTACTGTTTGCCCATCACTGATGTAGAGGTGAACCTACATAATGCATTATGAACAAACCTCTTTACACTATAAATTATTTTATGCACTGTGCAGTAAAAGGAAACACATCTAAATTAAACTGTGCAGGAGAGTGGGAGTGAACTGGATTTATTTCCTAGACCATGGCATGGCAACCTCTATACCCATTTGATGACATTTCTCCAAGGATAAAAAGACTAAGGGAAGTAGAGTTATACTGACAGACTTTTCCTTCAGCTAATAAAATAAGCTCTGCATGATAAAATTATGTCATGATTTCTAAAGATGGAATTCAAGAGATCATTTGGATTTTAATAGAAATGGGCCACAGGTACTCTCAATTTATCTTAGCTATCTCAGTGAGAAAAAAAGATATTGACATTTCCTCAAGCTTTTCAAAAAAGTTAACCATAACACTGCTTCCTTTAATGACATGGTGAAGGTTAGGCAGGTTGCTAGGTATTTTCTATCAAATTTTCTATATCTGTCTTTATTTTTCATATTTATAAATATCTATTTCCTAGAGAGATATCAGAATCAGATATTGTAGCTTTTGAGCAAAATATAGTTTGGTGGGTCAGCTATTACAATTTATAATAATATTTACAAAATATTTCTATTGATTTCAGAGAGGCAGGGAGAGGGAAAGAGAGATAGAAACATCAATGATGAGAGAAAATCATTGATCGGCTGTCTCCCGCATAACCTCTACTGAAGATAGAGCCTGCAACCCAGGCATGTGCTGTGACCTGGAACCAAACCAGCATCCTCTTGGTTCATAAGTCAAAGCTCAACCATTGAGCCATACTGGTCAGCCAATGAGATAATTTTTATAGTCAAAAATTGCTTTAACATTTTACTAAGAATATTTTCAAAAGCAAAGAGGAGACTTTAATGTTGATTTATCCCATTTATCAATTTTACCAGTTTTAAAATAATACATTGATTTGTTAATATTTGAAAATATCATTATAATTTCATAGATTTTTATATATGAACTAGGGGTCCAGTGCATGAAATTCGTGCACAGGGGTGTGTGTCCCTTAGCCCAGCCTGCACACTCTCCAATGTGGGACCTCTGAAAGGATCCTTCCAGGATCCGGCCTAAATGGGCATTCAGACATCCCTCTCACAATCCAGGACTGCTGGCTCCCAACTGCTTGATTGCCTGCCTTCCTTATTGCTCCTAACTGCTTCTACCTGTCAGCCTGATCACTCACTAAACATTCCCATGCCAGCCTGATTGATGCCTTACTTCTCCCTGGCCAGCCTGATTGCCCATAACTGCCCTCCCCTGCCATCCTGGTCACCCCTAACTACCCTCCCCTGCAGGCCTCATTTTCTCCCACAACTGCCCTTCCCTACAGACTCAGTCCCCGCAACTTCCTTTCTCTGCTGGCCTTTCACCTCTAACTGCCCTCCCCTGCAGGCTTGATCTCCCCCAACTGCTCTCCCTTGCAGGCCTACTCTTGCCCAACTGCACTCCACTGCTAGCCGTCTTGTGGTGGCCTTCTTGTGTTCACATGGGGGCAGGCATCTTTGACCACATGGGGGCAGCCATCTTGTGTGTGAGAGTGATGGTCAATTTGCATATCACTCTTTTATTAGTTAAGATAGAGGCCTGGTGCACAGGTGGGGGGCCAGCTGGTTTGCCCTGAAGTGTCACAGATCAAGGTAGGAGTTCCCTTGGGACATTGGGTGGCCTGGGTGAGGAGCCTGTGGAGGGTTGGAGGCTGGTCATAACCCCTGGGGAAACCCAAGCAGAGGCCTTGTTATCTGGGATTTATTTATAGTCTATAATTGAAACTTTGTAGCCTTGAGCAGAGTCCAGGGCCAATTAGAGCAGACAGGAAGCTTAGCTTCCTCCAGTGCTGGGGAAACCCAAGTCTCCTGCTCCCTCTGTGGCTACAGCCATCTTGGTTGAGTTAATCTTCATATTCGCTCCTGATTGGCTGGTGGGCATGGCTTGTGGGAGTAGGGGAAGTACTGTCAATCTGCATGTCTCTCTTTTATTAGAGTAGTTAGACATTTATTTATTTATTTATTTATTCATTCATTCATTCATTCATTTTTATTTTTATTTTCTTTATTAATGTGTTAAATGTATACATATCTTCCCATTGCCACCACCCCCAATTCCCATGAATGTCCTAAACCCCCAGTGTCTTGTGTCCATCGGTTATGCTTTTATGAATGCATACAGGTCCTTTCATTGATTTCTTATCTACCCCACCCCTCCCTAACCTTCCTGCTGTAATTTGACAGACTGTTGGATCGTTTACTGCCTCTGTATCTATCTTTTGTTCATCAGCTTATGATGTTCTGTATTATCCATAAATGAGATCATGTGGTATTTTTTTTTTTAATTGACTGGCATTTTTCACTTAGCATAATGCCTTCCAGTTCTATCCAGATTGCTGCAAATGGTAAGAATTCCTTTTTTATGGAAGCATAATATTCCATTGTGTAGATGTACCATGGTTTTCTGATCCACTCACCTGATAATGGGCACATAGACTGTTCCCAAATTTTAGCTATTGTAAATTGTGCTGCTAAGAACAAAGAAGAGCATATATCCTTTCTGACTGGTGTTTCTAGTTTCTTAGGATATATTCCTAGGAATGGGATTACTGGGTCAAATGGGAGATCCATTTTTAGTTTTTTGAGAAAACTCTATACTGTTCTCCGCAGTGGTTGGACCAGTCTGCAATCCCACCAGTAGTGCATGAGGGTTCCTTTTTCTCCACATCCTGCCAACACTTGACATTTGTTGATTTGTTGATGATTGCCAGTCTGACAGGTGTGAGATAGTATTGCATTGTCGTTTTGATTTGCATCTCTGGGATAATTAATGACTTTGAGCATGTTTTCATGTGTCTCTTGGCCTTCCTTCTGTCTTTTTTCAAAAAGATTCTATTTAAGTCTGTTACCCATTTTTTTTATTGGATCATTTATCTTCCCTTTATTCAGTTGTATGTTTTGCCTGTTGATGTTGGAGATTAAACCTTTATCAGTGATAACATTTGCAAATATGTACTCCCATACAATGGGCTTTCTTGTTGTTTTGTTGATAGTCTTTTTTGCTGTGAAAAAGCTTTCTATTTTGTTGTAGTCCCATTTGTTTATTTTCTCTTTAGTTTCCATTGCCCTGGAGCGGTATCAGTGAAGAAGTTCTTTTGGCATATGTCTGAGATTTTACTGCCTGTGGATTCCTCTAGTATTTTTATGGTTTCCCATTTTATGTTTAAGTCTTATATCCCTTTTGAGTTTATTTTTGTCTATGGTGTAAGTTGGTGGTCTAGTTTCATTTTTTTGCATGTATCTGTCCAATTTTCCCATCATCATTTATTGAAGAGACTGTCTTGACTCTATTGTATGTTGATGCCTCCTTTGTAAAATATTAATTGAGTATAGTAGTTTGGGTCAATATTTGGATTCTCTATTCTCTTCCATTGGTCTATATGTCTATTCTTTTGCCAGTACCAGGCTGTTTTGAGAACAGTGGCTTTGCAATACAGCTTGAAATCTGGTATTGAGATCCCACCTACTTTATTCTTTATTCTCAGGATTTCTGTGGCTATTGAGAGTCTATTTTTGTTCCAGATGAATCTTTTGAGAGTTCTTCCTAGGTCAGAGAAATATGCCATTGGTGTATTAATGGGTAGTGCATTGAATCTATAGATTGCTTTGGGTAGTATGGACATTTTAATGATGTTGATTTTCTCAACCCATGAGCATTGTATGCTCTTCCATCTGTTTACGACTTCCTCTGTCTCTTTTGTCAGTGTCTGTAGTTTTCTGTATATAGGTCTTTTACCTCCTTAATTAAGGTTATTCTTAGGTATCTTAATTTTTTTGGTGGAAAATGGGATTGCTTTTTTAGTCTCTCTTTCTGTAGGTTCACTATTGGTGTATAGAAAAGCCATAGATTTCTGGGCACTAATTTTGTATCCAGCTACATTGCTGAATTCATTTATTGAGTCTATTAGTATTTTGATGGAGTCTTTCAGGTTTTTTATGTACAATATCATGTCATCTGCAAATGACAGCTTTACTTTTTCTTTTCCAATTTGGATGCATTTTATTTGTTCTTCCTGTTTAATTAATGTGGCTAGTACTTCCAGTACTATGTAGAACAGGAGTGTTGAGAGTGGGCATCCCTGTCTTGTTCCTGTTCTTAGTGGAAATGGTTTTAGTTTTTGCCCATTGAGTATGATGTTAACTGTGGGTTTATCATATATGGCTTTTATTATGTTGAGGTATGATCCTTCTATTCCCACCTTGTTGAGTGTTTTTATTAAGAAAGGGTGTTGGGTTTTATCAAATGCTTTTTTCTGCATCAATTGATATGACTATGTGATTTTTATCTCTCAATTTGTTTATGTTATGTATCACATTTATCGATTTGTGTATAATGTACCATCTTTGCATTCCTGGGATAAATCCTACTTGGTCATGGTGTATGATATTTATAATGTACTGCAGGGTCTGATTTGCTATAATTTTATTGAGGATTTTAGCATTTATGTTCATGAGGGATATTGGCCTATAATTCTCTTTCATTGGGTTGTCTTTATTTGATTTTGGTATAAGAGTGATGCTGGCTTCATAGAAGGTGCTTGGAAGTGTTTCTTCCTCTTGAATTTTTTGGAATAGTCTGAGGAAGATAGATTTTAATTCTTCCTTGCATGTTTGGTAAAACTCTCCTGTATAGCCATCTGGTCCCAGGCTTTCGTTTGCTGGAAGCTTTTTGATGACTGCTTTAATTTCTTCCATAGTTATTGGCCTATTGATATATTTAGATTCTTCTTAATTGAGTTTTGGAAGGTTATATTTTTCTAGGAATATGTCCATTTCCTGCACGTTGTCTAGTTTGTTGGAATAGAGCTGTTCATAGTATTGTTTAACAATCCTTTGTATTTCAGTGGGATCTGTTGTTATTTCACCTCTATCATTTCTGATTTTTTTATTTGAATCCTCTCTCTTTGCTTTTTGGTAAGCCTGCCTAGCGATTAATCAATCTTGTTTATCTTTTCAAAGAACCAGCTCTTGGTTTTGTTGATCTTTTGTGTTGTTTGTTTGGTTTGTATGTTGTTTATTCCACTCTGATCTTTACTATATCCTTCCTTCTGCTTACACTGGACTTTTCTTGTTGCGCTTTTTCGAACTCTTTGAGTTGTAGGGTTAGGTAATTTATTACCATTGTTTCCTGTTTTTTTGCAGTAGGCTTGTAGATCTATGAACTTTCTTCTCAAGACTGCTTTCCCTGTGTTCCAGTGTTGTATTTTCATTTTCATTTGTTGCCAAGTTGTTTTTTTTATTTCTTCCTTGATCTCTCTTGTATTGCAGTCATTGTTTAATAGCATGCTGTTTAGTCTCCATGTGTTTGATTTCTTTGTATTGTTTTTATAGTAGTTGGTTTTTAGTTTCATGCCACTGTGATCTGAGAAGATGCTTGATATAATTTATATCTTCTTGAATTTGAAGAGACTTTTCCTATGATCCAACATATGGTCTGTCTTTGAAAATGACCCATGTGCACCTAAGTAGAATGTATATTCTGCAGCTTTGGGGTGAAATGTTCTGAAGATGTCAATTAATTCCATCTGGTCTAGTAAGTCATTTAGGATTGATGTTTCTTTACTGATTTTTGTGTTTAGAGGATCTGTCCAATGGTGACAGTGGAGTATTAAAGTCCTCTACTATGATTGTATTGCTGTCAATTTCTCCCTTGATATCCTCCAGGAGTTTTTTAATGTATTTGGGTGCTCTTATATTGGATGTGTATATGTTTATCAGAGTTATTTCTTCATGTTGGATTGTTCCCTTTAGTATTATAAAATGGTCTTCCTTATCTCTTCTTAAATCATTCACTTTGGGATCTAATTTGTCAGATATAAGTATTGCTACCCCAGATTTTTTTTTCATTTCCATTTGTCTGAAAAACCTTTTTCCATCCCTTCACGGTCAGTGTGTGTGCATCATTTTTTCTTCTGATGTGGGTTTCTTGTAGACAGCATATATATATGTCATGTCATGTTTTCTTATCCAATCTGTTACCCTATGTCTTTTGATTGGAGCATTTAAACTATTTACATTTAAAGTTATTATTGATAGGTACTTATCTATTGGCGTTTTTCTTCTTTTCCCCTGTGTTCCTTCTTTACTTCCTTTTTTTTTTTTTACAGCAGACCCTTTAACAATTCTTGCATTGCTCATTTGGTGGTAATAAATTCCCTTAGTCCTTTTTTGTCTGTGAAGCTCCTGATTTCACCTTCAATTTTGATTGATAGCCTTACTGGGTCCAGTATTCTTGGATTCAGACCCTTCCTTTGCATGACTTTGTATTTTTCATTCCATTTCCTTCTAGCCTGATGATTTTCTGTTGATAAACCAGTCACTTATCTGATGGGGGTTCCTTTGTATAACTTTTTGTCCCTGTCTGGCTACTTTTAAATTTTTACTTTGTCATTGGTATTTGCTAATTTAATTATAATGTGCCTTGGTGTCAGTCTTTTGGGGTCATTTTGCTTGGGACTCTGTGAGCTTCTTGGATTTGTGTGGATTTTTTCTTCCCTATATCAGGAAAGTTTTCTGTCATTATTTCTTCAAACCAGTTTTGTATTCCTTGCTCAGTTTCCACTCTTTCTGGAAGCCCAATTTATGGATGTTGTTTTGTTTCGTATTATCCCAAAGTTCCTTTAGGTTCTCCTCTTGCTGTTTACTTTTTTTTCTAGATACTGCTGTACTTGGATATTTTTTTCTACCTTGTCTTCTAGCTCATTGATGCATTTCTCTGCTTCTTCTAGTCTACTTTTGATGCTTCCTATTGAGTTCTTTATAGCAGCGATGCCATTTTTCATTTCTTTTTCATTTGCTTTTGTTTCTTACTCATATTGTTTACTTTTTCTTCCATTATTTTCAGCCACCTTATGACCATTTCTCTGAATTTTTCCTCTGGCAGGTTGCCTGCCTCCATTTTGGTTACTTCCTTTTCTGGTGATGCCTGCTTTTCTTTCATATGTGGGCTGTGTCTTTGTCTGTCCGTGGTCTCTCTTCTCTGGGTGTCTGGTTATGTAGTTCTCTCTCTCCTGCATTAATTTAAAGGCACAAAAACAACACAACCAGGTACAATGCACAAGGCACTGAACAGAAATGTATTCATAATATTAATAGTCACAAATAGATGTGAACACCAGAGAGAGACAAATTAGCAATAGATGAGACAGAAGAAGAGAGAAAAGAAAGAGGAAAAGAAAAGAAATGAGAAGGGATAAAAGGGAAAAATAATAGAGAAAAGACAGAGTGAATAAAAGACAAGGGGAACCAATTCCATATATGGGGAGAAAACTACAATAGAATAGCACCAATCCCAACAAATGACAGCAACAAGTACCTGAAGATTAATGAAATCTACAACCAACAACAAATAATATTAAGGGAGGCGAGGGAAAACAGAAATAAAAAACAAACAAAAACAAAGCAAACAAAAAACAAAAAAAATAAGAATAAGAAAAACAAATCTCAGAAAAATGTATAAAAATGATATAATCAACATTCAAGCGAAGAACAACAAAAGGACAGAGAGAAAAACAATTTTTTGGATATTGAAGACAGAGAAAAGAGAGGTGTCTATAGACTTGGAGCAGGGGATCGGAAACTATATATATAAGTGCGGTGAAATTTTAACAGGGGCTAAAAAGAAAGAATAGGAAAAATCTAAAGTAGGAAAAGGGTAAGATAAATAGGACAACAATAGGGGAAAAAGTTAGGAACATAGTGAAGGCATAAAGGTAGAGTTGAGATAGAATAAAATGATGCTAAAGGAAAGATGAAATTAGAATGTAGAACTAATACCAAAGTAAAATAGAAAATAAAATGACACCTTTTTCCCCAAAAAGATAAAATTGTAGTAGTAATAATACTGATTGAAAATAAAAATGTAATAATTAAAAAGATAAAATCAGGTGAGGAAAAAATTAAAAAATAGGTTCTTAAGTAAAAGATGAAAAAATAAAAAGTTAAAAACTAAATTAAAAAATAAATAAATAGAATTTGCAGTAGTGAAGGTAATTCACTTCCTCTATTGGTTTGTTGACATGCTTGTTTCTATTGGAGAAATTATTGCAGTTACCTGTTTTCCACAAGTTTTTAAGCCACTGGTGTGTCTTAATCTCTTTATTCTTTTGTGATCACAGAAGAGTCAATTTGTGAGTCAGCACCTGGGTGGCAGTGTTTTGGAATTGAACTCTGAGACTATAGGTTCTCTCTATCCTGTGCTTAGATCCTGCTTTCCCTGTGGCAGTCAACACTGGTTTATGGGAGTGGGCTGCCCCAGAGCTGGTTCTCTGAGGGTTACTCCCTGCTCTGATCCCCAGGCTTCAGAAAAACACCTTTCCCCTGTGGTCTCCCAGCGTGTCCCCACCTAGGTGATCCTTTATATTGGGCTTAGCAATCAGAAGCAAGGATCTGAAGAGGACAGTGCACAAGTCTGCGCAGTTCCCTTTCCCTGCTCCTGTCCAAGCAGTCGGCACACTTTAGTAACTCCCAGGCTGTCCTTCTGTGTCAGATCAAAATGGGTTGATTTCTAGAGATCCCCTTGTAACAGCTCTGAGGGTCTCCTTCCACATTGAGGGATCATGTCTTGCCCAATATCCACGGATTTCTCTAGGTGCAGATTTCCCCTGGTCTAGTTCTTAAGTGTTTGTGCAGATTGGGAAGTGGTGTTCTGGGCTCGGAACTATTCGGTGGGTGCTACAGCTATAGATTTTCAGGCTTCCAATAACATCCACTTTCGCCTTCAAGATGGCGTGGTCTCCGTGTCCAAGCTGGTGGCTCAGGCAGGGAACCTGACAGCAGTGGGGGCTGCCCGGTCAGGGTAGCCCCGCCCAATAGTCCCCCACCTTCTCCTGGAGGATAGTATCCCTTAAATCACCAACAAACACTCCCTGTGCAACTCTCAGCTGTTCTCTCTGTCTGGTCAGGGAGAAGGCTTGGGACATGTCTGTGTATTCTGTTGCCATTTTTCTTTCCTCCTCTTCCTCTTGATAAAAGATAGACATATTTAAATCTGTTGTAGCTATTTCTTTCATGATACTCAAAATATTCTTTTAAAAATATGTGTTTTATTGAACTTATTTGGGTGACATTAGTTAATAAAATTATGTAGGTTTCAAGTGTACAGTTCCATGATATATATATAGTTTTTCCTAACTCTGGCCAGTGGGGAGCACTTCCTCAAATTTTATCAAAAGCCTCTAGGCCATAAAAACAGTCTTTCATAACTTCTTATTTAAAAACAGTCCCACCCTAGTTGGTTTGGCTCATTGGATAGAGTGTCATTCTGCAGACTAAAGGGTCTGGGGTTCGATTCTGATTAAGGGCATGTACCTTGGTTGCAAGCTTCCCCCTGGCTTGGGCCCTGGTCAAGGCTCCTGCAGGAGGCAACTAATCAATGTGTTTCTCTCACATCAATGTTTCTCTCTGTCTTTCCCTTTCTCTTCCACTCTCCCTAAAAATCTGGAAAAATACCCATGGGTGAGGATTAACAACAACAAAAATACATAAATAAAATAAAAATGAAAACCGAATCCAGCCAAGACCGGTTTGGCTCAGTGGATAGAGCGCTGGCCTGTTGATTGAAAGGTCCCAGGTTCGATTCTGGTCAGAGTCATGTACCTTGGTTGTGAGCACATCCCCAGTAGGGGGTGTGCAGGAGGCAGCTGGTCAATGTTTCTCTCTCATCAATGTTTCTAGCTCTTAGTCCCTCTTCCTTACTCTCTGGAAAAAAATAATTTTTTAAAAAATAAACGAATCCAAGTATATATTATAGATTCTTGCCATGGAGCTGAGTGTGTCAAGCTTTTCCTCCAAGAAGCCCTCAATCCTTTTAGTGGACAGTGGTATTTAGAGACAACAACCCTGGCAACAGAGATGATCTTTGCTGGTGAATTTATGGTTTCTTAATCTTTTGAGTGGACAACAATAAGAAGTTTATATTTTTTAAAGGGGAATGTTTCATGAGTTAGATATTTCCAGTTCTAACTTACATTTATAGGATTTTGGCTTAATTTCTTTGCTTTTTTCAATTGTAATTCTTTTCCTGTATTTGAAAATCTTTGTTTCTAATGACATTAACATCATTTGTTATCATTGTGCAAAGTTGTTACAGTACTAATGATGTAATTACTGAAAATTCAAAGTTTTTTGAACTTTAAATATCTCACCATCTTACTGGAATTTCCTGTGTGATTTGTCAATTTTGTACACTATTAAATTCATTTGCTTTATTTTTATTTAATGTCAATGTATTTTATGCATAAACTTATGTATTTGTGTATGTTTATTTCATATATGTGAAAATAAAATCTGTGGACATTTGTAGGTTCCAAATTTAAATTCGCATTATAAGTTAAAATTATAAAGAAGTCTCATTTTACATACCTGTCTCCCTATACCTGTACCTATTTGTTCCCATCTTCATAGGTAATCTTTTTAAAAAATGTTTTTTTTATAACTCTACACTTTCTTAAGTAAATGGTATCTTACTTTAACTTTTCCTTCAACGTAGTGTTTTTCACTTAAATATCCTAAAGGATCAACATAACAATTAGCAGAGATGTTTCTTATTTCTTTTTTATAGCTTCAAAAACAAAACAAAACATCTCTATCACTTGGATGTTTCCTAGTATACTCAATTAGTCCTGTATTAATGAACTTTTGGATTGCTTTCACTCTTTTTCTATAACAACTAGATATGCTAATATATTTTAATCATCAATTTATTGACTCAAAGTTCATACAATTGTTTGTAAATGCAATGTTTTAATGAGGTCATCTCTAGTGGGGCTTATCTAGATGATATATTTCATCATGGATTGATGACTGGAGAAATTCAGCAAAGAATGTTTCTGAAATCTTTATTTTTGCATTTACATATTCAGTATCTCTGGTGGGTGAATAATATAGAAATAAAAGTTTCAGGATTTGTTGGGATATTACTTCTTTATCATGATTAGATTTGCAAAGATGAACTGCTAAGAGATCTTTCCCCTATGTTTTATTTTCCTAAAGCAAAGGAAATAAACATTAGAGAAGAAAACTATTTTTTTCTTGATACCAACATTGTTTCTATTTATTATGAAAGAATGGAAGGATATTATAAAACTAATGCATTCCTCCTTTCTTTTCTTTGATAGTTTAATTATTTATTTTCTTTATTAATTATTAATGGCCTGGTGCATGAAATTCATGCATGGGGAGGGGGGTGGTTCCCTCAGCCCAGCCTCACCCTCTCCAATCGGACATCCGTCTCACAATCTGGGACCACTGGTTCCTAACTGCTCACCTGCCTGCCTGCCTGATCTCCCCTAACTACTCTGACTGCCTGTCTGATTGCCCCTAATCCCTCTGCCTGCCTTCCTGATCACCCCTAACTTCCCTCCCTGCCAGCCTGATCTTATCCCCAACTTCCCACCCCCTCTGGCTGGATCTTGCCCCCAACTGCCCTCCTCTGCCAGCCTGGTTGCCCCCATCCTGCATTGAGTGTCTGCTCCCTGGTGGTCGTGTGCATTATAGTGGCTGGTCAACATGTCATTCCAGTTGTCAGTTGTAATGGTTGCTTAGACTTTTATATATATAGACTAGAGGTGCACAAAATTTATGCAAGGAAGGAGGTTTCCTCAGCTCAGCCTGCACCATCTCCAATCTGGGATCCCTCAGGCGATGTCTAACTAACGCTTTAGCCCTGATCACAATCCAGGATAACTGGATCCTAACCACTTGCCTGCCAGCCTGCCTTATGGCCCCTAACCCCTCTGTCTTCTGGCCTGATCATCCCTACCTTGCTCCCCTCCCCGCCTGCCTGATTGCCCCTAACTTCTCTACCTGCCTACCTGATCACCCCTAACAGTTCACCTGCTTGCCTGCCTAATCACCCCTAACTGCCTCTGCTTTCCTGCCTGTCTGATCACCCCCAATGAATCTCCCTTGCTGGCCTGAGCTTGCTCCTAACTGCCCTCCCCTGCTAGCCTGATCTCCCAATGGTCCTTCCTGTCAGCCTGATTTTGCCCCTAACTGCTCTCCCCTGCTGGCCTAATTGCCCTTAACCCCATGCTGGTCTGATCTCACTCCCACCTGTCCTCTCCTGAAAGCCTGATTGTCCAAACTGCCTTTGCCTCAGCCCCATGAGCCTTCTTTCTAGAAATTCCTGGCTACTGATTGATTTCCGTTTGAACTCACCTTCCCCATGGCTTTGTCTGGAAGGAAGTCAAACATCCAGAAGATGGCCAGATGACTCGATCTAATTAGCATATTACCATTTATTAAAATAAATAGATTAGATAGGATAGGATTGCTTAAATGAGGTGGGGGGGGGTAAAAGCCTTTTTCAGTAGGAGGAGATGCTCTTGGTAGACAAAAATACATAATCCCTATATCTGGACTGATAGCCAGCCATATACACTATCCTGCCAAATTGGTCATTAAAAAATTGAACTATGTTTTACTCCTTACATCAAATAGCTGTTCCCCTTAAAATACCTTCTCAGCCCCCACCTTAGGTTCTGCCTTCACAGTTCACCCAGATTAGATTCTGATTGGTCAGTTTCTATGCCAGTCAACATACCACTCTCCCCTGCTTTCCCTCTGAGGTTTGAAGGTCTAATCGATGCTTCTCTGTCTCTGATCTGTTTTGTTCATCAGTTTATGTTGTTCATTATATTCCACTAATGAGTGAGATCATGTGATATAAATTTAGATAACCTGTTTTCTGCAACAATGGATAATGAATGAGACACTAGGGAAGTTCTTCCTTTTTGAAATAAAGTTTTGCACTAATGGGTTTGCACACTGATGCTCTGCTAGCCTAGTAACATCATTTGTTTTGCCAAAACCCCTTTTGTTAGAGGTGTTTGCTTCATTTGGTCAGAGTCCTTGACTTTCCTTATTGCTTGTATTGCTTCTGCTACATGTACTTATTATAAATGTGTGACCTGAAAAGGCACTTGATTTCATAAAGTATGCATGAAGGAGTTAAGTTCCCCTGCCCCAGAAAGTGTATACTTATGGGATTAAAATTTAGATTCTATTTTTTCAAAACTTAGTCCAATTTATTATATAGAACTTAGTGGTGGGACTTAAGGTATAATTGATATAGTTCTTCATAGAATTAGATCCTGAGGATGATTATCATTAAGCATGATGCATGCACAGTTAGAAAAATATTCTAATTATTTGGTTATTAAAATAAATTGGGAATTTACTTATTAGTCAAGTGTTATTTGTGAAATTTATTTCTATAAGAGTGGCTGAAGTAAATAATTTTGTGTCAGCCACCACTATAAGGGCTTTGTCAATGATATGATTCAATTCTTTCAACCTTATATTCCTTGTTTTATAGGTGATGATAGAATGTGGAGATCTTAATTAACTAAGTTGACAAAATACATGCTAATAGAATTTGAATTCAGAGTGCATGCTGCTTCATTTATTTCAGTCTCAAGTTGGAACAATTCTGGTCAGTTTCCCAGACATACCAGTTTTTCTCTTGTTATAGCTCTGTTTGTGAAAACATTGCTATAGCAACTATGAGATGTGTGATAGGAGAAACCTCACAGATCTGACCCTGTTAACCCTTCCTTATGTTCATAATGTTAACATTTAAAAAATATTTCCATTTAGAACACATAAGTGTTAGCAAGACCAGAGAAGGAGATTTAGTTGATGCACATTTAGGAATGTTGTTTTTTTATAAAAGCTTCTTGCAGGAAGCAGACTTTATGATGGCTCTGCTCAGAATGCTTTCTCAGCTCTCTAATCCATGGTACTCACTTTGACTTCCCACCATGAGCCTTCTTTCTGGAAAGCCCTGGCTACTGATTGATTTCCCTTTGAACTCACCTTCCTCACGATGTCTTCATGCCATCCACAAAACACTGATTCAACCTGGAGTATTATTTTTTCCTCATTTATGTGCTTATCAAGATCTAAAACCATTTTTAATTTTTTATTTCAGGTATACAACATAATAATTCAACCTTTGTATATACTACAAAGTGTCTACCACACTGTTCAATTTTTCTGATATTCAGAAAATGTCTAAAATTTATTCTTCTCAAGCCTACATTATTTTCTTCTTCAAAATATTAGGATACATTTTGTTTTTTTTAATTTAATTATTTTATATCTTATAATGTATTTCTTGTATTTTTATTTCACTAATCTATGTACATATTATCTAATTTTCCCAAGTAGATTGTTGGCACCTTCAGATGATTAGCTATATTTTATGTTTATTTTTCTTTTTCCCTTAGCCTATGACTAGTGTAGTTATTGAAATGAGAAAGTATTTACTAAGACATTAATTTTAATTGAAAGAAAGGTTGTTCCTCTATGGATTGAATTAATTTCTTTTCTATGTTTTATGTGGGGCAGATATAAAATTATGGCCACAAATAGGTGAAGATTTGCTTTTCTGAAGGTGTGTATGTGCATATGGAATTATGTGGTAAATATTTATATATCCTACCTATTATACATATGTAAGCTCTATATATAAACAGACACACTCCTCCAGAAAGGGTATATAGACATATATCTATAATCACTGTCTTTATTTACACACACACACACACACACACACACACACACACACACACACTTACTCAAAAAGTAGTACAGCAGAATAAGGGATTATACCAGAACAAAGTCCTGGTGAGAAAGAGAAAGACACACACACACACACACACACACACACACACACACACACGAGAGAGAGAGAGAGAGAGAGAGAGAGAGAGAGAGAGAGAGAGAGAGAGCTTTTATAACCCCTTGTGTTGGCTATTTGAAAGAACAGTGTCTTTCCACTCACAGCTGCATTGCTAATTAAATTGAATGGGTTCAATTTTAGCTGAACATTAATGGTATAATTGCATTGCTGTAAGTAATTAAAACCTTATCCTACTTATCCTGACAGATGATTTCGTTGGAACTTTCAACTGCAAAGGATAAAATTTCTATAAATGGGTTCTAGAGAATTGATTCATTTACTTATATTCTGATTGCCTAGGAAATAATTCTATAGATCTTATCCCACTGAATTCTGCTGTAGGAGATAGTAGATTAAAACTCCTCAAGCAATAAAGCTCTGTAGATAATAATTTCTTTGCATAAATTGATCTTACCTATTTTGATGGCTTTACTTATTATAATGTCTCAATGATTAACTTAGCATAACACTAAACTTGAATTTTAGAACTTAGTCTGAAGGAAATGTTCTTAGTTAAAGGAACAAGCATTTTATTTCACATGATAAACACCCCTTTAAATCAGCTTGTTTTCCAAACTTGTTTGTAAATATGTTAAATGGATTACAGAAACATCAGGCCTGTATTGTATTAATGAAATGTTTCAGTCTCTGTGGAATTTGTTCTGCACTGCACATGGAAGCCAATTTGCAGCATGTTATTAAAGATGTTGTTCTACTTTACTATAGTTATTTTTACAAACATCCTAGATTATTTTTGAAGAGGAGATTTATCATCAATGAGAACAAATACCTACATTGAAGTATATGGAACCTCAGAATTTCTTTATTCAGTTTGTTGTTAGGGACTCATGTGTAACAGGGACAATGGCAATTTCTCTCCCTTTCCCTCCCCCTTTTCTTTTCCTCCTTCCCCCTCTCCAGTTTCTCTATGTTTTTCTCCTCACCCCCCCATTCTTTCCTTCTTCCTTTCTTGATTAACTTAATGTACTGCATCAATAAGTGCTGAGAAACAGATCACATCTTCCTAGAGTTTTCCAGATATTTCATAGAAATTGAAGTGTGTGAGGTGAGGTCTAAAAAGCAAAAGACTACAGAATTCTCTTCAAGTACATTTCACAGTTTTACCCAGTGAAATCTTTTCTATATATGGATCCAGCTTATTAACAATTTGGTAAAATTTTCTTCTTGTTCTTGTTTAGATCATGTTTAAGATATGTTAGAATAAAATTTGAATATCATTGCTGATTTTTAGTCATTATCAAAACTTCAAATTCAAAATGGCCTATCAAAAAATAGAATGATGTACTAGTCCTATATAATAAAGAGGTAATATGAAAATTGACCCTAATGTACAAAATGGCCATCTCCATGTGGTCAAAGATGGCCACCACAGATAACCAACAGGGGAGGGTAGTTGTGGGTAATCAGGCCAGCAGGGAAGGGCAGTTGGGGGAAACCAGGTTGTTGGGGGAGAGCAGTTGGGAGTGACTTGGCTAGCAGAGAAGGCAGTTGGGGAAAATCGGGCTGGCAGGGGACAAGTTAAGCATAAATCAGGCTGGCAGAGAGGCAAGCGGTTGGGAGGCAGCAGTCCCAGATTGTGAGAGGGATGTCCCATGACCAGTTTAGGCCTGATCCCAGTCAGACACCCCCTGAGGGGTCCCAGATTGGAGAGGGTGCAAGCTGGGCTGAGAGACATCCCCCCCACAGTGCACAGATTTTGTGTACCGGGCCTCTAGTAAAATAATAAAAACATAATATGCTAATTAGACCTAGCATCCTTCTGGACAACTTTCTGAATGACCTTCTGGATTATGCAGAGGCTGCGAGAGAAGCCCGGGACCCAGGTGCCAGAGGGAAGCCAATTCTGGCAGCCGGGGGAAGGAACACCAACTCTTGCATGAATTTCATGAATCAGGCCTCTAGTTTTAAAAATGTATTTCTATCTTAGCAATCTTACTGTAATTGAGTATTTTATAATTAGCTACCTCAATTTCTATATAGAGAAAACCTGTAATATTTTATACAATTTGGCTAGAGTTATAGGGATTAATGGGATTTTTAGGGTTTATTTAATATGATTGTCATCTGAAGCATTTGAAATGAAAAGCAAACCTATTAGATATGATCAAGAGCTTTACAAAAATGAGTGCATTCTTCCCAAAGCATTTCAAAAATCAAATTTGGAATACCTATAGTAGTGCTAAGAATATCTAATTTAATCTACATGGATTGGACATAAAATAAGTTTTCTTGTTTTGTTTTCCTGACAGAAAACAATCTAATATAACCAAATAATAACACTTTCTGCAGGAGAGATTTCAGTTACAGTATATCATTCACATCTGATAATCAGTTTAGGGCACAAAAATGTGTTAATTATCAGTGCTATAGTGAAGAATCTCAGGTAAGTCCAAAAATGGTAATCAGAGCATACTTTTATCATAAAATTATACTGGCATCTGAAATATTTCCAGTCACCTATTATTATTGCAATTATACATGAACTATTAAAATAGTCTTTCTGAGAGGCACAAATAATAAGCATTTGTGTGTTCTTTTTCTGGGAATACCAATTTATTGACTGCCCATCATGTCTTGTAGTTTTGTTTTCATGAACAGATTTACTGTTTTAACTACATATGTTTACTTAAATGTTAGGCCTCCAAAGTTTTACTCCCAAATTGGAAGGTCAAAACTATCAGCATGTTAGTATTTATTCACTATTGCAAGTAATTGTGCTACATTTATTTTTAAGGTAAAATAGAAAGTTTTCCTTAACTCCTTTATCCTTGAGTTGAATTGGATTTATAACAGTGGCTACTCTATTTTTCTCCAAACATGATTTGTAAAATAATGTAAGAGTCAATCTAATGAAATATTATTTACAATCTCATGGTTACTTACCATCCATCATAAAAATAAGTCTTTTTTGAGTACCTATTATGTGAGAACTACTGGTATTTTACAGAGTAAAGTGAAGGTCAAGGCTTAGACTATTGCTTTTAGAAGAATTATATACTTCATTTGAAACCACTTGATCAAAATTCTATCCCCACATGAATTTCACATATTCATAAATGACTACTTAATAATTTGTGCTTTAAAAATGTGTCATTTGTACCCACAGGATATGATGAATTGTAAGAGGGCAGTGTTATCTCATTATAGTCAAATTCACTGGTCCATTTAACTAATATTTACTTAACATCAACTAACAAGAATTTATCCAGATGCCAAGAATAAAATTGAATAAGACAGGCAAGGTCACTGCTATAATATAACTTATCTTCTGGTGGAAAAGTCAGTTATCAAATATAAGTGAACAAGGGCTTAAGATAGAAAAAAATGAGGTTGCTCCCAGATGGTTTGGCTTAGTGATTAGAGCATCAGCTCAAGGACTGAAGGGTCTTGGGTTTGATGCTAGTCAAAGGCATGTACCTCGGTTACATATTACCTGGCCCTGGTCAGGATGTGTGCAGGAGGCAACCATTTATTATCTCTCTCTCATCAATATTTCTCTCTGTCTCTCCCTCTCCCTTCTACTCTCTCTAAAAATCAATGGAAATATATCCTTGGGTGAGGATTAACCAAAAGAAAAAAATATTATTTAGGAGTTTTGTTAACCATCTTAATTATCTTAATTGGTAATAAACATGTTTTGTCATGGGGTTTGATAAGATAAGTAACATATGTAAGCATGTACTAGTATTAGTGTCTATGAGAAACTATCAATAAGAAGTTTGAAAAAGTTGCTTTGTCTGCAAAGACAAAGTAAAATGTAGTTCTGACTTAATTAGAAATTGCCTAATGGTAGAATAAGGTATTTATACAGTAGTGAAAACACAAAACAGAGTTTATTCTTATACTAGAGTCCAGGTGCATGAAATTCATGCATGGAAGGCGATTCCTTCATCCTAACCTGCACCCTCTCCAATTGAGGACCCTTTGGGGGATGTCTAACTGCTGGTTTAGGGATTGGGCCTAAACCGGCAGTTGGACATCCCTCTTAAAATTTAGGACTGCTGACTCTTAACTGCTCACCTACCTGCCTCCCCTGCCAGCCTGATTGCCCCCCAACTGCCCTCCTGTGCAGGCCTGATCTTGCCCCCAACTGCCCTCCTCTACTGGCCAATTTGGTTCTAAATTATTGGTTTCTATGCCAGTCAGAGTCAAAAGCTCTGCCTCCTAGGCAGCTATTGGCTCCCCACAGCACCCACATTGGGTTCTGATTGGTTGGTTCCTATGCCAATCAATGTCTCTGGGCCTATCAGTGGGGCCTGATCAGAAGGGCGGGTCTGTTTAGCAGGCCCAGTGGGGGCCTGGAGAGAAATGGAGGCATAGCTGCTGGCCAAACTGGGAGAGAAAGAGAGATACTAGGGCTAATCGAAAGCTGCCTCAGAGGCAATGGATCAATCCCTGCTTCTCTCTTCATGCCTCTCTCTGACTTTGATTTGCAGCCCCCTCAACTTCCAGTTGGTTGAGCCTGGTCATTACTAATGGTTATGATCCAAGGTTTTTATATATTAAGATTATTATTTACTAGAGGCTTGATACACAAATTTGTACACAGATGGGGTCTGGCTGGCAGGGAGACGGGCAGTGGAAGGTTGCAGGCAGGCCCCACCTCCATTGGGCTGGTTGGCTGACTATAGTGCACATCATAGTGACTATCGTTCTGATCATTCTGGTCATTCAGGTTGCTTGGATTTTATATATATAGATTACCTAGTGGTCTGGTGCATCCAGATTTGGTACTTATTGGTCAGTTTCTATGCCAGTCAGCATCTCCAGGCCTATCTCTGGACCTGATTAGAGAGGTGAGTTTGGTCAGCAGACCTCTCAGAGGCTTGAAGAGAAAGAGAGGTGTGGCTGTTGGTTAGGCCCAGAGAGAAAGAGAGAGGCAAGTGCTGATCAACAGCTGCCCTGGAGGATACAGATCAGACCCTGCTTCTCTCTCCAGGCTTCTCTCTGGGCCTGATCCACAGCCCTCTTGGCAGTCAGTGCTAGCTTGCTGCCCAAAATGATGGCAGTCAGTGTGGGGTCGCCATGGCAAACCTGCACTGACTACAAGACTGACTTTCGGTCAGTGGAGCCTTTGATCCTTTTGGACATTATGGATCCTAGGTTTTTATATATTAGGATTATTGTATTATTTTTCATATGAACAGTGCTTTTGCCCCAACATGTATTTTACTCAAATTCTAAAAGTAATAATTAGGAAATAAAGTAGATATTAGGGAAAATAATTGGTAGAGTATTGAAAGACTGAATAGGGAGTTTTAAAATGGTTTTTAGAGAGAATATTGATTAGTGTCAGAAAGGAAGAGAAAAACAAAATTCAATCATCTTTAAGGAAGAAATGAATCAAGAAAATGGTGGGACATGTCTGCAGGACTGACTTCTGGTGGGTCGAGACTCTGTCCTTACTGGTTGTTATGACCCAGGGTTTTTATATATTAGAATTATTATTTATTACCTAGTGGCCTGGTATACCCAGATTTGGTTCTATAGGTATACAATTTACCTTTAATGATATAAAAATCTAATCTTTCTGTTTAGAAATGACTAGATGGGTAATCCTATGATTCTTTCCCTAAAAGGGCACTCCTCCAAATGACAAAAATAAAACGTCTCTAAATAAATTAAATATTTTTAATACATTATTTGAAACTTGGGACAAATGAACATAAATTCTCTTATATATAATAAAACTATTTGTAATGAAAGCTGTCCTAGATATTTTATTACCAAGATTTACATATGCTGATCAATAAATAAGTTAAAGTTGTTTAAATGTGAGCATAATAGTCACAAATGGGATGGAAAAGTAGTTTATTTGGACAGGCAAACATGAGGGATCTCTGCATAGAAATCACTATATTTACTAGATAAAGAAAGCCAGTTCTGCTTTACAAGTAAATTTGTTATTCAAATTGAAATGGCAGCAGTAGGATCAGTTAGACATGTATTTAATAACATAAGTACATCATGTGACCATGGGTGATCCCAGGAACAACTGTTATTAAAAACCAGGCTAGAAAGGCCCTCTTCATCTGAAAATCCTGGCTGTAGTGAGGGTGGCTCCAAATACTTCATCAGTGGTCAGAGACAGGATTTCCACTCCTTAGAGAGAAACTAGCAAGAAAATCTTAGAAGCTCTGTTTCAACACTTAGTCCTTGGCAACAGGTGTCCAGGTATAAAATCTGGATTACAATTAGAATTATTAACAACACTAGACTAGTGGCCACTAATTATTAACAACACTAGACTAGTGGCCATTAGCCACTAATATGGTGGCTGTCAAAAGTAGTAGTGGTATTTGAGTAGCAAATAATGTTGCCAATTAAACCAAAAGTAGATAGCAAACTATTGAGATTTGGATTCAAAGTTGGGATTAGACCAACATTTGACACTAATGTTTAGAATATGTAGCTAAAATACCTTAAATACATATCTGTAATTTCAAGTCAGGATTGGTCCTAGGAAGTTGTCATTGAATACTTAGTCCACATGTTCTCATCCAACCATTTTTATCTGTTATACAATATCTTTGGTAACAAGGATGCAGATATGAAAAAATATAGTCTCTAGAAAATAATAGCCAGTACATAATACAACATGCAAGTCTATATTTTTGTGCAATAACCATTTTTGTTTGTGTTATTTTGGTTTTTTATTACTTGTCTTAGCTCAGGATACTATGACAAGATACCAAGACTGGATGGCTAGAACAACAGACATTAATTTTTCCCAGTTCTGGAGGCTGAGAATTCCAATCTAAGGTGCTGTTAAATTCAGTTCTTTGTGAGGATCCTCTTCTGGCTTGCAGATATTTTCCTTCTTACTGTATCCTCACATGACACAGGGAGAAAGCTCTGGTGTTTTCCTTGCTTCTTATAAGAGTACTAATTTTTTCATGGGGGTTATACCCTCATGACCTCATCTAAACCTAATTACCCCCCAAAGGCCCCCCCTCCCATTATTATCACATTGTGGGTTAGGGCTTCAAAATATGAATATGAATTTTGTGGGGATTCAAACATTCAGTTCATAATATTTCTGGAAACCCCGTGATAGACAAAGCCATCATATGTTCCAAAAATATCAGTACAAAAAGATAAACTCAATGTGTAGATAGAAAAAATATATATATTCCATTTACTAGATCTCACTATATTTTCTTTAAAAAGCAAGAGTTCATTGTTTTCATTTATTAGTCTACATTTTTTGGGGAAATGATTTCTACATCTTACATAACATGACATGATTCACAATGTGCTGCTTTGCACTCAGTTGGAGCTCTGTAAAATGCCTGAACAAGTATAGCTTTTATATCCTTTAAAATGCTAGCAAATATACATCTATGTGCATAATAGTTTCTGGGTGATTTCATATCATTTATATAGCTTAAAATACTTAGCAAGAAAATTGAAGGAAATATATTTTCTAGGAGAAGTTCCTCTAAGGAATAATATAAGGTGGAGCAAATGTAGTTTTACAGTTGTGAGTACATGAAACACAGAGTTTATTCTACTATTATTTATTAATTATTATATTATTTAGTTGCATTACAACTTAAACCTACTTTTGTCCCATCCTGTATTGTCTATCCTGGAAATATGAATGAATTCTCTGAGACAGAATTGGCTCATGATTTTGTGTAGGAAAAAATTAATACTAGGAATCTTTTTCTGCTAATATGATTTTATAGAGTAAAAGATAATACTGTCACTTTTTAAAATTTCTGATCCAATGCACAAAGTGTACTTAAAAAATAATTCATATTAGGTCTAGGATGAAAATAATTACAGTCTTACCAACATGTCACAGAGATACACTTGAAGGTGAGCTTATTTCATATATAGTGTAATGAATGGTCAAAGACATGAATTCCCCTCTCCCTACTCTGAAAAAGGGAAAAATGCTTTAAACATACCCTTTATTATGCTGAAGGTGCCAACTCTCCAGGTTTGCCTGTGACTGAATAAAGAAGTGTGTTTTTGTAAAAACTATGGCTGGATCAATTGCTTATTGTTGCCATGAATCTTCATGACAAACATCAACAAAACTTCAGTGACATTCAACATTATACATGTATTTCTTAATCACAGGTTTACTGGTCAGCTGGAATAACTCTGCCTCAAGCCATGGGATTTTACTCTGTCTGTTTCACTACAGAGTCTTGGCTAAAGAGACAACACTATCTGGAGTATATCCTTTTCACAGTACAGGTTGGACTCTCAGAAGGATGAGCAAAAGCATACTCAACTTGTTGAGAACTAAGTTTGAAGTAACCACACTGTCACTTGCACACAGATGGCATCCACCAAAATGAGTGTATTGCTCAAGTCCAAGTTCAAAGAAATGGATATTTGAATATTTGCTAAACAATCATCTACAACAATGGCAAATTGATATCCTAAGTTGAAGGGATATATCTTTGTTGTTTTTTACTGGTACATTAGCTTACTAGAAAGTGTTCTTTGAGCAGTAAATTTATTTTTTAACTTACAAAATTTTGTTACTCCTTACATGTATTATTTATAACATAGAGTTGAATTTAAATAATTTATTGATGTCATTATTTGAATTCAATTGCCTTGAAGCCATCTGATATTCTTTCTCTCTCATTTAGTATTGCCAGATCAAAAATAGAACACCTAGTCAGATTTTAATTTCGGATAAAGAATGAATACATTTTTCATATATGTATGTCCTAAATTTGTATTGACTATCTGAAATTCAAATTTAATTGGACATCCTGTATTTTTGTTTGCTTAATCAGAAAATATACTCTCATTTAACCAACATAATTTGACCAACATCATTTGGATTACTTAATAAATTCTTACTATTTGTCACATAATTTCTAGGATCCAGAGAGTACAATTCTCTGACCCCAAGAAACTTAGTGCAGACTAAGAAACCTATGAGTACAGCACTTACGATAAATTCTGAGAGTGGCTTCGGTATTTTATGCATTTATAGGGACACTTGACAAAGAGTGATAAATTAGGTAAGAATTTTTTTTATGTATTCAATAAAAGTGATAGGACAGATTTAAATCAACTATCACAGGCAATTCAAATGTCCATGAAAATAATAGAATATGATTTCTGTTCTAGAAAGGATTACTATATGTTTATATAATAAACACATTTTATTGCAAATTGTTATAGAGAACATTACTTTCTTAAATTGCCAACATTAAAGAATTTGAGTTCCAGAAATCTCAATTTCCCTTTTTGTACTTCTCAGTTGACATTACTATCTTCTTGTCTTTATTATATTTATAATATCATAACCTTTGGCCAAATTTTACTGAAGGCTGTTTTAAAAATAATTTTTATTCGCATTATTTAATATAATTGTGAATTAACAACTCTGAGAAGAAGCAGAGTGAATGAGCATTGTTATTGATATTTTGAATTGAATAAATCAAAACCCAATAATCTAAAATAGCATACTTTTATTCAGAAAGCTAATATGTCTTACACTTTAATTTTAGCTCAAATCATCTAACTTAATTGCCTTTGTCTTTTATGTTACATTGTAAGTTCTCCTTTCTCCTTCATCTCACTGTAAGATAATTCTACAGAGGTGAATCATATAAATTCGGAGAGAGTAAGCATTGTGGATAATGGACCAAATTTATTTTCTGGAATTTGGTTTCAGACACCAATCATAGTATGCAGCACTCATCAAAATAATTGAACTTTTATTATTTTTAGCTGTCAATCTCAAGGCAGCTTAGTTGGAACAAATGTAAGAAAGGAGGGGAAGGTTTGCAATTTCATCAAATTTAATTCTTTACTGGGCTGGGATTATTGCATTTTACTATCCACATTGCATTTTTATTCCCCTCCTGAATTTTTGTCTAATGTATTTTGTGATATTATTGTAGAATTGAGATTTAAATAAATTATCAGGAGACTGCTTGTAAGAACCAATTTTTGAGTGGGCTTTGATATATTATCTTAAAATTCATTTTAATTGTTACCAGCTTTTAAATGAAACTGAGCTCATTTTACAGAAGTAAAATCTAGAAATATTATCTAATGTGTTTAATATTCAGAATGCATACTCCAATTTAATCAGTTTTGAATGCTAGACATTCAAATGAATTAACTGCACATACATAATCAACAATATATTTTGCTAATTGAGTTAAATGCCAAAATGAGTTTAGCTTATTCTGCAATGTTGAAAATGTTTAAAATTTATTTTGAAATGGATTCTTCTTTACTATGGACACATTTATGAGAAATTAGATTTTGGTTAACCATATGGCACTTCTATTTTTCCAGAGTTATCTAGGTTAAGTTATAAGAGCTTGAATTGTACAGAAAACTGTGTAGTGCTCATACATTAAATTGGTTACTTTACCAATAGCTTACCTTTTAATTGAGATTGTTTAGTCATATTGTATTCATTTTGGCTTCTCTTAATTTCTTTTTTTTCTTTCTTCCCTGCTGCTGCTCTTCCTCCTCTCCTTCCTCTTTGTTCTGCTGTGTTCTTCCCTCCATTCTTCTTCCCCTCTCCTCTCCTGTACCCTCTCTTTTGCTCTCTCCCCCACTCCCTTTTTGTTTCAAAATATAGGGTTTTAAAATATGAAATGACTGACCACACATTGTGAATTGGTTAAAATTTATTATTTCAGTGTTTATTTTCTAATTTTTTAGATCAAAATATTTCTCTATATACCTAGAACAATTACATGATTTAATAGGTCTCTCTCTTGAGAAAATACAATTGTCTGTTAATATCTACCTTTCTTCATTTGCTATCATCCTTAAAATATTGAGGTGGTGCAAAGTCATTTAAAGCTGTTTATAAAATAGTTGTTAGCATTGTATTATGAAAGGATGATTCATTCATGTAAAGAAAGTATGAGCTTATCTAATGATCAAAGAACAGTGGGGAATATTATAAGTAACTTAAAAATGAATGGTTCTAAATCCATTAAACAAATTCAATATTTCTGAAAAGGCTTTTTCTTACTGAAAAAGTAATGCAAACATGCAACAAAAAGATGTGTCCATGGAAATAATTATTAGTTGAAAAAAAGGACTTATTATATGACGTAGCCTAGGGAATAAAATGTACAACATTTTAAATTTTACTGAGAATATTCCTTGAAGTAATGAGTAATGTTAATCAGAAAAGGAATCACTCCATGAAATTTGAGATAGTGAATTCAATTTTTAAAGAATACTATGACTTTTTAAAATAATTTTCAAGGTTTATGGCTAATAATTATCTTATTTTTAGAAAGTTTTTATCTTAAAATATATTTAACACTAAATTGGGACATAAGAGATGTGTAAAATGTCTTTTTATAACTTTGAACAGTTTTGATATCATTTAAAAACATAAAAAATGAAGAAAAACAAAAAGTAACTTACAACTAAATTTCAGTAAATATGGTGAAGAAAATTTATCTTTCTTCTCTATGATAAGGTGAGAGGATTCTTCAGTCTTGAGCCATATCCAGATCTGAATATTATCTTCATTATATTCACATATAAAGTAGGGCACTTGTAGGATTAAGAGGCTACACCTTTGTGTTTACACATCAAATATAAATTATTTATTACTTAAAAATGTAGAAAATATACATATATAAATATAGTGTCATATAAAGTAACATCTAGTGCATTAAATAATACCAAAATACCTATATTGTATCAAAATTTTAGAGAGGCCTATAAGTAATATTAAAATGGGAAAAATCCAGATTTAATATTGAGTTTAATCTCCAGAGTCCAACAGTGGTAGTTGAAATCCCTTGCCTCTGATTCCCAGCTCTCCCGTGTTGTTGTTGTTTTTCTCAATCTTTCCCTCTATCCTTTGATCATTCCTTACATAATTATGGTTCAAGGGCTCATCTTATTTTTTACTGTTCTGTTCATTCTACAGTGCCTTTAGTTGAAAAATTTAAAGTCTTCACCAATGACTTCTCTTTCAGAGTAATATGACCCAGGTTCTTAATATATTTTTTACGATGTTCCATAAGCACATTTATGTGTTTAGAATTATTGTACTATCATCTTTCCTCTCCAAAGTATTTCTCTTATTGTATTCATATCTCAATAGATTAATCCAATGTAGTCATATTTAGTCTGGTGTCTTTGGATATATTAATCAAACTCATGAAATAGTAGGAATATCTTTAAGCTATAGAACAGGTGTTACTCAGATTTTTAAGTCTGTGACTCTCAAAATGTTACAAACAGTGCTATTATAGAAATAAACCAGAAATATGGATCTATTTATATTTCCATTCTTTATTTTTGAATCCCTATATCCTATCAACTATCAACATATACAGATTAATATCCAAATTCTCTGTTATATTGTTACTAGAGGTCCAGTGCATGAAATTTGGGCCTAAACCAGCAGTCGGGCATTTCTCTAACAATCCAGGACTGCTGGCCCCTAACCACTTGCTTGCCTGCCTGCCTGATTGACACCTAACTGTTCCCCTGCAGGCAAGACCACTCCTAACTGCCCTCCCTGAAGACCTGGTCACCCCTAACTGCTCTGCCCTTCTGGCCATCTTGTGACAATATGGGGGAAGCCATCTAGTGATGATGTGGGGGTGGCCATCTTGTGATGACATGGGGGTGGCCATATTGTGACCACCTGGGAGAGGCCATCTTGTGACAGGAGGGCATGAGGGTAAATTTGCATATTACCTCTTTTATTATAGGATTATAACAGACTTAGTTGAAACTATCAGTACTTCTCTTTTGAATTGTTGCAAATGTCTTCTGAACAATTTCTCTACTTCCTGATCTATTGTGATCTATTCTAATGCTGTGGTTGAAATGCCCTTTCTAAATTTCATATTTGAATACCTAATTTTTCTACTCAGAATCTATAAATATGCTCTGTTTAGCTTTCTGAAAGAATATTAAGAATCAGAAGCTCTACAGTGTCTGATATTTCCTCCTTTCTTATGCATTATCAATTTAGAGACATTGCCATAATGAGATGCAGATACTATTGGAGTGTATATTTTTCAAGTGAGGTATATTGAGCAAACTGTAAAAAATGAAGTTATGCATATTATTAGCTTCTGCCTACCTCTCTAGCTTTATTTCTTACTATTCAGATTTATGCATTCTTTCACCCTGCCACACTGAATTCAGTGAAGTTATTCAAATCAGCCATATTTTTTTCACTGGTTCTCCATGTGTTGTTAACTCTGATCATATTCTTCCCAACATTATTTATCTACCTAACTTTTAATAGTTCTTTATGTTCTGGCTATGTTTTACTTCCTTCTCTTATCCAGTATTATTTCAGTGCTCACTTATGTGCTCCAAGAGTATTCTATGCATACTTGTACTACAACATTTATTACTATGTTGTGATCATGAATTAATAATCTTTGTCCTTCAGTAAAGTGTAATCTGAACAGAACAGAAACCTTTTTATCTCCAGTGATGTTAGCACTCAATACGTTTTTGCTGAATGAATGAATGAATGAATTTTTATTCTATTATTCATTGTTCATATGACCGTGGGCAAAAAAACAAAAACAAAAAAACACACCCAAATTCACTTAGTGTTTTGTTATCTTTGTCAATGCTATTTTTTTTTATCAGTCATATGGGAATAATAACCATGTCTGCTTTAAAGAGCTATTTTAAAAGAAATTAGATGATGGCAATCTATATGAGCTGTGTCACACCATTACTTTCTAGTACTGTTTTGGAATTTGTAAGTGACTTTCACCAAAAATTATGGTAGATTCAAGATAATCATTTTATATTTTCAGTTCTGCTTATTGTTATTTGGAAGGTGGATGTAGTTAAATGCTACATGTCCCTGACATGAACATGAAAATAAGCCACATAGAAATCTCATTCATCTGGTGCATCACGCAGGGGGAAATGGTAGCTGCTTGTCTGCCCTGTGATTTTGCTCCTTAAAAGCGTGTTATTTTTTCCTGTCCTTTAAAGCCTTATTGTCACTGTCCTGAAAAGTGTGATTAGGAACAAAATATGTTAAATTGTTATAAAGATTGCAGAATTGCCTATGAGAGTATAGAGCATTATGTTTGACAATCAACTAGAAACTGCTGTTTACAATGATGCCTTTCTTAACTTATAAGTTGCATACTTTAAATTCCATTTCTTTGGCCAGGTAAGAGGGTCCTACAAACTGTTTCAATTATTTCTGAATATTTGAATCTCCTTAGTTTTCAAGTCAGCTTTAAGAACAATGGACAAGTTTCTCTAATGTTAAATACAGATACTTATATAAAGAGAAGACAAATTCAATGAAGGCATTGGCTGATACACAGCCTGTAATAAGTCTAGGAGGGAGAATTTTGTGATCCCTGTAAAGCATTGGTTCTTTGACCTAGGTCATGGTGAAAGTATGTACCAGATGAAAATTGGCAAGTGTTAGAAATCAGGAATTTCCCTTCTCTTTCCAAGAACCAGTTTATCAGCACCAGGACTGGGAAAAAATGAAATAAATATTCTGAAGAGATAAATAGCCATGGCTAACTTCTAAAGAATCCGAATTCTAACCTTGTAATGCCAAATAGGTACTCTTAGCTCATCCCACCTGGACATTTATCTATAGAGGCTATCAATCTCAAAGTCAGGAGTTCTTTGCCTAATAAACATATCCTAACTCAATTAGAACTAAATTATTGCTTTAATACATATATATGAAAAATAAAAGCTATTATTTTCTGACAGGCATCAAAGATGAAAGGAGAAGAAAGCAAATTTGAATGATTTATCTTAAACAATGGTACTATTAATTACTAATTTGGTAACAAACTGTTTTTTAAAACAGTTTTAAGTTACAGTAAAATTGAGTAGGAAGTGGTCTGGTGCACCGGCTCACCTGTTTCACCATCCCACTGCAGCTGATGCCTGCCATCTTTTGTTCTCTGCCTCCTGCAGCCAATGTCCACCATGTTCTATGTGCACCCCCTGGTAGTCAGTGCATGTCATAGCGACTTATTGTTTGTTCGGTTGTTCCACTTTTTGATCTATTTGCATATTAGGGTCTATATATATCTATATATATAGACTAGAGACCCAGTGTACAAAATTTGTGCACAGGGGTGTGTGTGTCCTTCAGCCCAACCTGCTCCCTCTCCAATCTGCAACCCCTTGAGGGATGTCCGAAGGCAGGTTTAGGCGCAATCCTATCTAGATTGGGCCTAAACCGGCCTTCGGACATCCCTCTTCCAATCCAGGACTGATGGCTCTCAACTGTTCACCTGTCTACCTTCCTGAGTGCCCATAACCGCTTCTGCCTGCCAACCTGATCACTCCCTAACCACTCCCCTGCCAGCCTGTTTGCCCCTAACTGCCCTACCCTCTTGGCCTGGTCACCCCCAACTTCCCTCCTCTGTTGGTCTGGTCACCCCTAACTGCCCTCCCCTGCAGGCTTGATCACCCCAACTGCCCTCCCTTGCAGGCCTGGTCCCTCCCAAATTCCCTCCCCTGCTGGCCATCTTGTGGTGGCCATCTTGTGTCCACATGGAGACAGGATCTATTGACCACACCGGGGCAGTCATCTTGTGTGTTGGAAAGATGATCAATCTGCATATTACTCTTTAATTATATAGGATAGAGGCCTGGTACATGGGTGGGGACCTGCTGGTTTGCCCTGAAGGGTGTCCTGGATCAGGGTGGGTGTTCCCTTGGGGTATGGAGTGGACTGGGTGAGGGGCCTGTGGTGGTTTGCAGGCTGGCCATGCCCCCCAGCAACCCAAACAGAGAACCTGGTATCTGGGATTTATTTATCTTCTATAATTGAAACTTTGTAGCCTGGAGCAGAGCCAAGCCTTCTGTTCACATAGCCATTGAAACTTTGTTGCCTTAAGGGGAGGCCTGAATGGCCAGGGTTTGTGGAAAGGTTGGCTTCCTCCATCTCCAGGGGCAACCCAAGCCTCCCTCCTGCTTCTCTGTGGACGTGGCCATATTGGTTGGGTTAATTTGCATACTTGCTTTGATTGGTTGGTGGGCATGATTGGTGGGTGTAGCAGAGGTTTGGTCAATTTGCATATTACTCTTTTATTAGATAGGACTAGTGGCTTGGTGCATGAAATTTGTGCATGGGTTTCTCTTAGTCATCCTGCACCCTCTCCAATCGGGTACCCCTGTGGGATATGGGCCTAAACTGTCAGTCAGACATCCATCTCACAATCTGGGACAGCTTGTTTCTAACCACTCCTCTGCCTGCCTGCCTGATTGCCCCCAATCTCTCTGCCTGCCTGTCTAATCACCCATAACCTCTCTGCACACTTGCCTGATTAACCCTAGCTGCCTCTGCCTGCTTGCCTGGTTTTCCTTCCCCTGCTGGTCTGATCTTGCCCTCGAATACCCTCCCCTGCTGGTCTGATCTCACTCTAAACTGCCCTCCCCTGCTGGTCTGATCACCCCTAACTGCCTCAGCCTCAGCCCTCACCACATGGCTTTGTCTGGAAGTAAGACAGATGTCCAAAAGATGGCCAGTCAACCCATTCTAATTAGCATATTACCCTTTTATTAATATAGATAGATTATATAAGATAGGATTGTTTAATGGGGAGAAAAGCCTTTTTCAGCAGGAGGAGATGCTCTTGGCAAATAAATATACATAATCCCTATATCTGGACTGCCAGCCAGCCATATGCACTGTAGTGCCAAACTGGTCATTAAAAAATTGAACCACATTCTAACACCTTACGCTAAACAGCTGTTCCCCTTAAAATCCCTTCTCAGCCTCGACCTTAGTTTCTGCCTTTGCAGCTCACCCAGATTAGGTTCTGATTGGTTGGTTTCTATGCCAGTTAGCATCTCTGGGCCTATTTCTAGGTCTGATCAGAGAGGCAGAGCTGATCAGCAGCCCCAGCAAAGACCTGAAAAGAAAAAGAGATACGATTGCTCTCCAGGCCCTGAGAGAAAGAGAGAGGTAAGGACTGATCAACAACTGCCACAGAGGCTATAGATTAGACCCTGTTTCACTCCATAGGCCTCTCTCTGGGTCTGATCCACAACCCCTTGGCAGTCAGTGCTGGGTCACCCCCTGAAGCGACTTCTGGTCGGTTTAGCCTTTGGTTGTTCTGTACGTTATAGACCCTGAGTTTTTGTATATTAGGATGTTGCTGTGAACCTCTGTGTATAGGTTTTTGTGTGGACATAATTTTTGAATGCATCGGGATAAATACAGAGGAGTTCAATTAGCAGTTTGCATGGTAACACTATGCTATATGTAGTTTTAATACAGCAATGAAGGAGAGCTCCTCTTGCTCCACATTCTTGCCATCATTTGGTGTTGTCACACTGTTCTCAATTTTAGTATTCTAATAGGTATGTGGTGATATTCCATTATTTTAATTTGCAATATCCTGAAGACATATGATATTAATTATTTTTCATATGTCTATATGCTATTTGTATATCTTTTTCTTGGTGACTTATCTGGATAGATCTTTTTTCCCCTTTAAAGTTAGGTTTTTCATTTTCTTATCAATGTGTTTTAAAAGATCTTTATTATGTTGAGATAATTTCTTCTATTTCTCATTTGTTTAGCATTTTTTAACATAAAGGGGTATTTTTGTCAAGTGCTTTTTCTGCATCTAGTGAGATAATCCAATGATTTTTATCTTTTTTTTTTGATGTGATGTACCATATTTATTGAATAGCATGTGTTGAATCCTCCTTGCATCCTGGGCATACATGCCACTTGATTATGGTGTATAATTCTTTCAGTGTCCTGGTGAATTTGGTTTGCCAGTATTTTGTTGCTAGTTTTTACAGATATGTTCACAGAAATACTAGATATTCTCTTTCTTCTTATGTCCTTATTAGGCTTTGGTATCAGTGTTAGGCTGACCTTGTTAAAAAAAAAATGGGAGTTGTTCCTTTCTCTTATACTTCCTGGAAGACTTTCAGAAGGATTGATATTAATTATTTTTAAATGCTTGGTAGAATTCACTAATTAAGCTATCTTGTCCCAGACTTTTCTTTTTTGGGAGGCTTTAGATAACTGACTCAATCTTTTTATTAGTAATTGTTCTGTTCAGATATTTTGTGTGCTGGTCTTGTGTGTATAGCTATGTGACGGTGCCTCTGCCATCATGTAGGAACTGCTTTATTTTCTACAGTCCTGTAGGATTTGTCAATGTAAGCCCTATTGATGATTTTTGGACTCATCTCTTGAGTAGCAGTCATAAATGTTGGGTATCTAAATGTGTGGACATACTTCTTCTAAGAGGAAACTGGGAAACTCTTTTTTTTATTTTTTATTGTTTAAAGTATTATATTGTGTATTACATACATCTTCTTTTCCCCCCATTGACTTCTCCCCTG
The DNA here is from genome assembly GCA_011751065.1 of Lasiurus cinereus. NCBI lineage: Eukaryota > Metazoa > Chordata > Mammalia > Chiroptera > Vespertilionidae > Lasiurus > Lasiurus cinereus. Next base: position 7,291,602 of record JAAGEH010000208.1, on the reverse strand, counting down.
CTATTCCTATGCCCAACACATACCCTCACACCCCCCTAGTGTCTGTGTCCATTTGTTATCCTTAGATGCATGCATACAAGTCCATCCCACCTTCCCCTGCCTTCCCCCTGAAGTTCAACAATCTGATCAATGTTTCTATGTCTCTGGATCTACTTTTTTTCATCAGTTTATATTATTCATTATAATCCACAAATGGGTGAGATCATGTGATATTTATATTTTCCCAACTGGCTTATAACTCCAGGACCATCCATGCTGTTGCAAATGGTAAGAATTCTTTCATTTTTTTTTAGTGCAACATAGTCCTCCATTATGTAGATGTACCATTGTTTTTTAATCCATTCATTTGCTGATTGGCACTTAGGCTGTTTCCAAATCTTAGCTATGGTGAAATGTTCTGCTATGAACATAGGGGTGCATATGTCCTTTCCAATTGGTGTTTCTGAGTGCTTGAGATATATTCTTTGAAGTGGGATTTCTGAGTCAAATGGGAGTTCCATTTTTAACTTTTTGAGGAAACTCCATCCTGTTTTCCAGGGGCTGCACCAGTCTGCATTCCCACCAGAAGTGTATGAGGGTTCCTTTTTCTCCACAACCTTGCTAGCACTTGTCATTTGTTGATTTGTTGATGATAACCATTCTGACAGGTGTGAGATGGTACCTCATTGTCATTTTGATTTGCATCCCTTAATGATTAGTGACTTTGAACATATTTTCATATGTCTTTTGGACTTTTTTTTAAAGAAGTGTCTATTTAGGCCCTTTGCCCATTTTTTTTTTTTTAATTGGATTGCTTATCTTCCTTTTGTTAAGATTTATGAGTTCCCTCTACATTTTGGAGATTAGGCCCTTATCAGAGATAACAATGGCAAGTATGTTCTCCTTTGCAGTGGGCTTTCTTGTTGTTTTGTTAATGATTTCTTTTGCTCTGCAGGAACTCTTTATTTTGATGTAATCCCATTTGTTTATTTTCACCTTAGTTTCCATTGCCCTATGAGCTGTATTGATAAAGATATTGCTACAACATATGTCTGCTATTTTGCTGCCTATGAATTCTTCTAAGATTTTTATGGTTTCTCATCTTATATTTAAGCCCTTTATCCATTTTGTGTATGGTGTAAGTTGGTGGTCTACTTTCATTTTTTTGCATGTATCTGTCCAATTTACCCAACACCATTTATTGAAGAGACTGTTTTGTTTCCATTATAAGCTGTTGCCTCCTTTGTCAAATATTAATTGAGCATAATGGCTTGGATAGATTTCTGGGTTCTCTGTTCCATTCCATTGGCCTATATGTCTGTTCTTGTGCCAGTACCAGGCAGTTTTGAGAACAGTGGCTTTGTAATATAGCTTGATATATGGTATTGAGATCTCTCCTATTTTGTTCTTCTTTCTCAGGATTGCTGTGGCTATTCGGCATCTTTTTTTATTCCAGATGAATCTTTGGAGAGTTTGTTCTAGGTCTGTGAAATATGCCATTGGTATTTTAATAGGGAGTGCATTGAATCTATAGCTTGCTTTGGATCTGCAGTCAAGGTTGCAGGTCTTTGGCCAGAGTGACTGGAGGGTCTAGAGTGTTGTCTGAGGCCAGTCTGGGTGATGGTGAGGCTGGGACCCTAGTAACAGCAGCTTTCTCTTTCAAGATGGCATGGTTTCTTTGCTAGCGCAGGCCACCCTGGGAATGCTTGCAATGGTAGCAGAGGCTCCCATGTAAGACAGCCCCATCTGAGGGCCCCTGAGACTCCTGCAGGAACCAACTCTCTCTCTGTCTTTCTCTCTCTCTCTCTCTCTCTCTCTCTCTCTCTCTCTCTCTCTCTCT
>JAAGEH010000208.1:7238595-7289773 GCA_011751065.1 Lasiurus cinereus | reverse complement strand
TCTCTCTCTCTCTCTCTCTCTCTCTCTCTCTCTCTCTCTCTCTCTCTCTCACACACACACACACACACATACACGCACAACCACAGACACACGCACACACACACACCACATTTCCACACACTCCCCTTTCGCTCCTCCCTCACGCTCTTACATTGCCTTGCTGCTGTCCTGCCAGCTGCCATTTTCAGAGTTAAACCTGTTTTTTTATTGGAGCAAGAAATTTGTCTATCTACACTTAGGGACTCTGAGAAGAATCACAGTCAGCACCTAGATTTGTGCTTATTAGAAGCTGGACCCCCAGGCTGCAGCTGTAAATACACTGTCAAATCATTCTGGGAGATGGGCACTTTGCCTGCCCTTTGTGCTGAGCTTTGTGGATAGCCCTGTGAGTGCTCATGTCCCCAATTACAACTGCTTCTTTTGGAGATTAATCTGTTCTTCACCTTTCTGTTTCCTAACTAATAGTTCTATAGATCATTTTACTTGAGTCTAAAGGAAGGAATCAATACATCTAAAATAAAATTATAACTTATCTATTTTTTAAATCTCAACACTATAAGAATGCATTCTTAATTTAATGGCAATCTCAATTCTTCTTTTTTTATTATATACATATATAGATATAAAGATATATATATATATATATGAAATTACATGGCCTATTTCCTCATGGTGAGCCTCCCCATTCTTTGTCATGGTTAAACTATATATACTAGCAGGTATGATACTATAAGACTTGAAATTTTACTATTTCTTAAAAACACTTAAGATGCAAATCTTTTAGAGATAAGGATACTGCTGTGTGGTCATTACTTTCAGCCCTAGTAGGCATTAATTTCCTTATTTCCCTTTACCAAACACAAAAAGACAATGAGAGATAGGAGAATAATTTAAATGTTCCTGTGGTGCTTGTTGGATGGCAGGGCTGTGCATCCTTATTTCACTGCAGACAACAATTCTATCTACCAAGAGGATAATTTTTTTTTCAGAAGACTCCAGCAGATAAATTTTTATTGGTATAAATAATTCAGCAGCTTGTTATAATGAAACCACTTCACATTAAGCATTTCCTTACTCTATCTTAAATGCATGCAGCGATATTCCACTGGATCCTAGTACAATCTAATGCAAACTGAAGATTTCCTAGTTCATGATGAGCTGTAGCTCTTTTAGGAACTGAGCTCATTGCTGAGGGACTTGGTTAAGCATTTGCTAGGAAAAGAAAAGCTAAGCAGAGTGTGGAGTAAAGGAACAAAGAAAATAATAGAGCTTTGCTGGTCATTATGTTGATCTGAGAGATTTCAGAGTCACGGCACATCTGGAGGTTACTTTTTAAGTCGGTCCTTCAGGGACTGTGAAGAAGATTAAAATTTATATAGGGCCAATATAATTCACAATAAAATTTAAAGGGTAGTAACAATTTTCCATATCTTGTAGCTCTCCTCTAAATGATCACATATAGAATGGAAAATAAGCTTCTACAAAGTCTAAGCTTTCTTTCTTTTTGAGATCTAAAGGATAGTTCCTTTAAACTCTGAAAAATAAAGTGTTTGTATGTGGCTCAATAGAGTTTTTCTGGCTTTAGCAGCTTAATTCTGTAAATCTGTTTCTTTCAGGAGGAAGCCCACTTGCTTAATGACAAGTTGCTCTTGGCTTGAGGTGCTCTCGGTCTTTAGGGGCAGCAGTGAGGCACTGATCCTGGAGGGCCCTCTTGGCTTTCCCCACAAGCCTGCTCTCCCATTCCCACCACCACTTTTGACTTATAACAGGCTTACACTGACTAGTGGTGTACAGTAATTTGGGTCTTGTTTAATATTTTTGTACTTGTCTAGCATCAAAGGAGGCTCTAAGGATAAATGCCCAAGGGGGATATTTCAGCAAATTCAAATGCAGCTTATAAATATTTTATTCTACTTGTAATTTAATGTGATATCTGTCTTGCAACTCCTGATGTTGGCTTCCACAGCTTCCCATTAGAAGACATAAGAAGAGAAAAGAGATCAATATTCCAAAACCTAAGACTGACAGTTTACCTAAGGCTAAAAAATATGGGAGAAATATAAAACAGATTAAATGTAGGTGAAGCCAGATTGAGAAAAGCATGTTCAGTCTACCTGGGAAAGACAGACATCAGAATCCTCCACTACTTCCTATACTCTGACTCAGTATCTTTTTTCATCAAACCATTGGGTAACTGCACCTATGCCTCTCAGGAACCAATTTCTGAAGCAGTCTGATTAGTATAGCCCTCCCTGCTCGGCAGTTATTTTTAATTGCATTGGTAATAGACAAAATATATTTTCATTTTGGAATTCACAGTACACTGGTACAGGAAAATGATTCATTTGCACTCTCCTCCCTGAGGTAATCCCTGATACGAATTTGGTTTGTTATTGTGAATCATTTTACTATACATTTACATATATATGAGTATATGCACATATACAAACCTAAAAATGTTTTGTATTTTTATCCACAGACTTTTTCAGTTTGTTGTTGTTTTGTTAATAACATATAAATATATCCATTGGCTTTTTGCCAATGGAAAAACAAACATGCATTTTGACAGGTGTGAGGTTTTATTATGGTGTTAATTTGCATTTCTCTGATGATTAGTGACATTGAACATCTTTTCACATGTTTATTGTATATGTCCTCTTTGGGGATGTATCTATTCATGTCCTTTGACCATTTTTTAATGTGATTGGTATTTCTTTTTGGTGTTCTATGAGTTCATAAAAATTTTGAATATTAATCTTTTATCAGATGTATCATTGGTGAATATGCTCTTCCATTTAATGTGTTATTTTTTTCATTTTGTTGATGGTTTCTTTTGTTGTGCAAATTTTTTTAGTTTGATATTGTCCCATTTGTCTATATTTTCTTAGTTTTCCTTGCCTGAAAAGATATATGAGAAAAATATTGCTACAAGAACTGTCCAAGATTTTATTACCTATACTAGAGGCCTAATGCATGAAGATTCATGCAAGAATAGGCCCTCTTTCCCCTGGCTGCCAGCATCACCTTTGCTCCAGCCCAGAGCCGCCTTTCTGCCTTTGCTCTGACCTGAAGCTATCTTCACCTTTTGCCTTGTCACATCAACTTGCATATTCCCTCTGTATTGGCTATGGGCACTACCATTTTTGTCACAGAGTTATAGCCAATTTGCATATTCTGTCTTTATAAGACAGGATTTTATCTTGGGAGATGTATGGCTTGGAATCTTACATTTAAGTCTAAAATTCATTTGAGGGTATTTTATTTTATAGTAAAAGAAGGTATTCTAGTTTTGTGTTTTGCATGTATCTCTCCAACACTGTTTATTGAAGAGACTGTCCTTATCCAATTGTATGTTTTTGCCTCTTTTGGCAAATATTAATTGACCATAAAAGTGAAGGTTTGTTTCTGGGCTCTCTATTCTGTGCCATTGATTTATATATGTTTTTATGCCAGTACCATGCTTTTTTTATTACTATGACCTTGTGGTATAACTTGGTATCAGGTAGTATGATATCCCAACTTTGTTCTTTTTTTCTCAAGATTGCTGTCTACTTGGGATATTTTGTGTTTATATGTAAGTTTTGGATTATTTGTTCTAGTACTGTGAAATAAACTTTTGGTATTTTAATAGAAATTGCATTTAATTTATAGATTGTTTTGGGTAGTGTAGACATTTTAATGATATTTATTTTTATTCATGAGCATGTTATATATTTCCTTTTATTTGTATCTTTTTCAGTTTCTTCAGTGCCTTATAATTTTCTTAGTACAGATTTTTACATCCTTGGTTAAATTTATTCCTTGTTATTTATTTTTGATGCAATTAGAAATTGGATTGTTTACTTAATTTTTCTTTCTATAGTCCATTATTGATATATACGATAAATGCAATGGATTTCTGGATATGTATTTTGTGTCCTGCTACTTTACAGAATTCATTGATCAGTCTAGTAGTTTTTTGGTGGCGTGTTGAGGTGTTTTTTGTTTGTTTTTAAGATGGATGCTCCATGACTATATTTATTTATTTATTTTGTTAATATTCACCTGAGGATATTTTCCATTGATTTTTAGGGAGAGTGGACGAGAGAGGAAAAGACAGAGAAACATCGATGTGAGCGAAACACATTGATTGGTTGCCTCCTACAGGAACCCCAACCAGGGCTCAGGCTGGAGAGCAGTCTGCAATCAAGGTTTGTGCCCTTGACCCAAATGGAACACAGGACTCTTTGGTCAGCAGAGAGTCTGATGCTCTATCCACTGAGCCAAACTGGCTAGGGCCTCTTTAAGGTTTTAAATACAGTGTCTTTTAATCTGCAACTAATAATAGTTTACTTCTTCCTTTCCAATTTGGATGCCTTTTATTTCTTCCTCCAGTCTGATTGCTGTGACTAGGACTTTTAGTACTATTTCATTAATAAAAGAGAAAGATGCAAATTGACCATACCTCTGTGACACCCATCAGCCCATAAGGAGTGAGTATACAAATTAAGTCAACAAAATGGCAGGTTAATTTGCATATGCAGGCACCAAACTGGCCGGGGGCAGGTGGTACCAAGCAGCCTGAGTCCTGAGGACAGAGGTCAAGCCCATAGCCTCCCAGGACAATTGCCACCCTGGGATGCGAGTGTGGCTGTGCCAAGCCATGCCTGCAGGCTCCTGGGACCATTGCCGGCCCCTGAAGGTGAGGGTGGCCACAATAAGTCTAATCAAAACAAACAAGACAACCCATGACAGCCCAGGAAACACATCTGCATCTTTTAAGGCTAGTCCCAGAAATATGCAGTAGCAATATCAGAATGCTATGGTAATTGTAATGGAAGTATGGCAAGCTCAATTTATTCATAACCATGACATGCAATCCCAAATGGGCAGATATTGCAAACAATTTACAACACTCGCAAAACAGAACAGACCTGACTTGGTAGCCAGAGATTTTAATATTAACCTGAATGCTCTTTTAAATGATATATGTAAATTCCATTTATTTGGCAAAGTAATAGCTAAAATTCATGTCATTGAATTTCAGAAACACGGACTGCCTTATGCTCACATATTGTAGATAGTGAGTCCAAATTATGTTCAGAAGATGACATTGACCATATAGTTAAGGCAGATATTCCAGATGAGAACCAGTGTCCTTGACTTTTTAAAATTGTAAAATCAAATATGATACATGGACCATGTGGAATACAAAATCCAAATAATCCATGTATGGAAAATGGAAAATGTTCAGAGGGATATCCAAAAGAATTTCAAAATTCAACCATTGGAAATATTGATGAATCTCCCAAATAAAAATAAAGACCTGGTAGTACCAATTCTATTGGAAATAAAATTGTCGATAATACTTGGATTGTTCCTTATAATCTGTATTTGTGCTTCAAATATAACTGTCATATAAATGTTGAAGTATATCAATTAAAAGTGTCAAATATCTATTTAAATACATCTATAACCCTGACCAGTTTGGCTCAGTGGATAGAGAGTAGACCTGTGGACTGAAAGGTCCTAGGTTTGATTTCGGTCAAGGGCATGTACCTTGGTTTTGGGCACATCCCCAGTAGGGGGTGTTCAGGAGGCAGATGATCAATGTTTCTCTCACTGATGTTTCTACCTCTCTATTCCTCTTCCTTCCTCTCTGTAAAAATATCAATAAAATATATTTTAAAAAATAAAAACAAAGGGTATAATTGTGCAAATATTAAAATTTCTGAAAAAGATAGTATCAATCATGAAGAAGTAAAGGACTTCATTAACTCCAGGTATGTGAGTGCTCCTGAGGCTATTTGGAGACTTTTTGCTATTCAAATGCATGTCCAATCTCATGCAATCACAAGATTAGCTGTTCATTTGCCAAGTGATCAGAATTTGTATTTTCATGCGATGATTTTGCTGAAGTTTTAGGTAGGGGTAAAGGTCATAACTCAACTTTGATGACTTGGTTCTTATTGAATAGAGAAGATTCTGATGCATGTAATTATTATTATTGGGAGATTCCAAGCATTATGTTTAATAATTCTTTGTAGACAAAATGCCAAAAGGGTGGGAGTAAAATATTAGGTAGACTGTTCACTGTGAGCTTTAGAGAACCAGAACACTATCACCTTAGACTTTTGGTTCTGCAGGTAAAAGGTCTGATATGTTTTGAGGATCTGCGAACTGTAGGAGGTGTAACTTATAATACATTTCTTGAAGCTGCTAAACACCGAGGATTATTACTTGAAGACACTATTTAGAAAGATACGATTGACAATGCAATCATCCTTAATATGCCCAAACATCTATGATAGCTTTTTGCATACATATGTGTGTTTGGATATCCTTCTGCTGCAGACAAATTATGGAATGAGAATCAATCTCATTTTATTCAAGATTTCTGTTGGAAATTAAACCAAAGAGAAGGTTCCTGTGTAAACTGTGAAATGCATGTCCTTCATGAAATTCAGGAGGTATTCACATTGCATGGAATGAAATGTTCACATTTTAAACTTCTGGACTATCCTTTATTAATGAATGCACATACATGTGATGAATCTTATGAGCGACAACAGGCAGATGTTTTGATAAATTATCTGAATAATGAACAATTGGCAGCCTTTCAGACTATCACTTCAGCCATCGAAGATCAAACTATATACCCCAAATGTGTTTTCTTGGATAGTCCAGGTGGTAGTGATCAGCCATAGGACAAAGGAGTTTAAAGTACTGTGATGTTTGGGGATGCTTCAGAAAGTTGTCTCTCTCTCTCTTTTTTAAAAGTATATTTTATTGATATTTTACAGAGAGGAAGGGAGTGGGATAGAGAGGTAGAAACATCGATGAGAGAGAAACATCAATCAGCTGCCTCCTGCACACTTCCCCACTGAGGATGTGCCCTTGACTGGAATCAAATCTGGGACCACGCTCTATCCACTAAGAAAAACCAGTAAGGGCAGAAAGTTGTTTCTTAAAATAGATATGGGATCAGAAGATTCTGCTTATAGTGAATGGTTAGTAAAATTTGGAGATGGAAAACTTGATAGCAATTTTCATTTAGAATAGGTATTATTGAAATTCCCCATGAAATAATTTGTAACAGATCTATTATTGAAGCTACTTTTGGAAATAGTATATATATAGATAATATTTAAAATATATCTAAACATGTAATTATTTGTCTAAAAAATTAGCATGTTCAAAAATTAAATGAAGAAAATTTGGATATACTCAATGGAGATTTTCACACATATTTGAGTGATGGTTCCATTGACTCAACAGGTGATGCTGAAAAGGAAAATTTTCACATCGAATTTCTTAATAGTATTACTCCTTCAGGAATGCCATGTCATAAATTAAAATTGAAAGTGGATGAAATCATCATGCTATTGAGAAATCTTAATAGTAAATGGGTCTTTGTAATGGTACTAGATTTATTATCAAAAGATAGCAACCTAACATTATTGAAGTAGAAGTTTTAACAAGATCTGCAGTGGGAGAGGTTGTTCTGATTCCAAGAATTGGTTTGTCCCCATCTGATACTGGCCCCCCATTTAAATTAATTCAATGATAGTTTTTCGTGATTCCAGCACTTGTGATGACTCTTAACAAATCACAAGGACAAACTCTAGACAGAGTAGGAATATTCCTACCTGAATCTGTTTCCACACATGATCAGTTATATGCTGCTTTCTCTAGAGTTCGAAGAGCATGTGACATTAAAGTTAAAGTTTTAAATACTTTATCCCAAGGGAAATTAGTCAAGTACTCTGAAAGTGTTTATTAGAATAAGTTTAATCACTTTATCAATCATTACTTTCATCAATCTTATTTTTATACTAGAGGCCCAGTGCATGGGAGGGGCGGTGTCTCTCAGCCTGGCCTGCACCTTCTTGCAGTTCAGGAGCCCTCAGGGAATTCTTGTTTTATGGCTTAGGCCCGCTCCCCACGTGGACCTAAGCTATCAGTTGAACATCCTTAGCACTGCCACGGAGGTGGAAGATCATTACCACTGCGCTTGCCAGCACTGAACACAGAGCTTCTGGCTGAGGGGTGCTCCCCTTGTGGGAGAATAATGACCACTAGGGGGCAGCTCCTGCATTAAGCATCTAGCCCCTGATGGTCAGCACACCTTATAGGGACCAGTTATTCTGCTGCTTGGATGATTTGCATATTGGCCTTTTATTATATAAGATCATGTTTTTGTTGTTTTTATATCATTAATTTGTTGTTATATCATTTTATTATTGTTTATTTATTAATAAAATTATGTATTATTTCTATATACATTTTACTTATTTTCTTTTATCTCTCACACTTTTATTATAGAGAAAAGGCAAATAGTAAGAGTAAAATATTTCCTCTAATTAACTTCCTTTCAATATGCATGAATATTGCACACCAGTCCTCTAGTGTTAAATAAAAGTGGTGAAAGGAGATATCCTTGTATTGTTCTTGATCTTCATCGAAACACTTTATTTTTCCTCATTTAATAAAATGTAAGTTGTAGGATTGTTGTATTTGGCCTTTATTATGTTGGGGTATGTTCTCTTCATTTTTATTTTGCTGAGAGTGTTGCCATAAGTGAGTGCTGAATTTTGTCAAAATGCTTTTTCTATGTCTATTAATATGATCATATGGTTTTTACTTATTGTTTGTTTGTGTGTGTATGTGTATGTGTGTGTGTGTGTGTGTGTGTGTGTGTGCGCGCTCGTGTGTGGTGTATCACATTAACTGTTTTTTAAATATTGTACTAACCTTGCATCCCCAGAATGAACCCCACTTGTATTATAGTATCTGATCTTTTTTAATGTATTGATGAATTCAGGTTGCTAATAATTTGTTGAGGACTTTTGTATATGTGTTTATCAGGGGTATTGGCCTATGATATTCTTTCTTTGTAGTGTCTTTATCTGGTTTTGGATAATGCTGTCCTTGTGAAATAAGCTTGGTAATTTTTCCCTTCTCTTATATTTTCTTCCTGAATGATGCTAAGATTTCATTAGTTGATATCAATCTGTTCAGATTTTCTTTTTTTCTTTTATCAAGTTTTGCAAGAATGTATGTTCCTAGACATATTTTCATTTCTACTAGTTGATCCAGTTTGTTGGCATATCTTGTTCATAATAGTTTTTAAAATAATATTATGTATTTATTTATTTTTTTATTTTAAAAAGTATTAAAAATAGTAGCCCTAACTGGTTTGGCTCAGTGCATAAAGCATCAGCCTGCAGACTAAAGGATCCCAAGTTTGATTCCAGTCAAGGGCATGTACCTTGGTTGCAGGCACATACAGGTTAGGGAGTGTAGGAGATAGCTGATTGATGTATCTCTCTCATCAATGTTTCTAACTCTCTATCCCTCTCCCTTCCTCTCTGTAAAAAAATCAATAAAAGTATTTTTAAAAAGTATTACAAATAGTAGTACATATGTCTGCTTTCCTCCCCCTATTGACCTCCTCCCGTGGTGTCAGTTATTACTCCTTCCTTTTCCGATTTTACTTTATTTTATTTCCTTTCTCTTTTTTCTTTGATGAGTTTGGTTAAAGATTTATAAATTTTTCTTATCTTTTTAAAGATCCTGTTTATGGTTTTATTGATATTTTTGTTGTCGTTCTTTGGAATCTATTTGTTTTTATTTCTTCTTCAATCTTTACTATTTCTTTCTTTTTATTAGCTTTGGACTTTGTTATTTTGAGATTTTTTGGTGTTTTTCCTTTAAATGTAAGGTTACATTGCTTGAGATTTTTATTCTTTCTTGAGGTAAGCCAGTAATGCTATGAATTTCCCTCTTAGAACTGTTTTCACTGTGTTTCATAGGTTTTAGATTCTTGTGTGTTCATTTTCATTTGTCTAAAGGTAACTTTTAATTTCTTCCTTGATCTGTTTGCTGACTTATTCATTGTTTATAACATGGTATTTAGTTTCCATGTGTTGTGTGTTTCCCATTTTTTTCTTGTAATTGATTTCTTGTTTCATACCATTATTAGAAAAGACACTTGATATAATTTTAATCTTATATTTACTGAAACATGTTTTGTGCCCTAACATGTGGTCTATCCTAGAAAATGTTTCATATGCAATTAATATATATATATATGTATGTATTCTGCTTTGGGATAAAATGCTTTGAAAACATCAATCAAATCTATCTTGTTTAGTGTGTCATTTAAGGCTATCGTTTGCTTGTTGAATTTTGGTCTAGAAGATCTATCCATTGATGTCAATGGGGTATTAAAATCCTCTAATGTGACTGTACTACTATTGTTAATCTCTCCCTTTATGCTCATCAATATTTGCTTTATATATTTAGGTGCTCCTATGTTGGGTGCATAAATGTTTAGAGGGTTTATTTCCTCTTGATAGATTGATCCCTTTGTCATTATGTAATGTGTTTCTTATTTATTACTAGAGCTCAGTGCACCAGTGGGGTCCCTTTGCTTGGCCTGTGCCCTCTTGCAATCCAGGACTCTTCAGGGAATATCAGAGAGCCAGTTTCAGCCTGATCCCCACAGGCCAGGGTGCCAGTGGGGTCCCTCGACCTGGTCTGTTGGGATCAAGCTGAAACTGACTTTCTGACATCCCCTATGGGGTCCCAGAATGCAAGAGTGCACAGGCCAGGTCGAGGGACCCCACTGGTGCATTAATCCATGCTCTGGGCCTCTAGCATGCATATACGATCTTTGCTAATCTCTTTCCGCTTTCCCTTCCCCACCTTTCCTCTAAGATTCATCAGTTTGTTCCATGTTTCCATGCCTGTGGTTTCCGCTCCTGTATTGAGCATCTGGCATCTGCCCTGGTGGGAGTGCACATCATAGCTACCAGCCAATGGGCTAGTCGGCCAGTAACATATATATATGAAGTCTATTTTGAGATCTATTTTTTTAATGTAAGTACTGCTACCCCAGTTTTTATTTTTTTTTATTTTTATTAATTTCCATTTATATGATATGTCCTTTTTCATCTCTTTACTTTCAGTCTCTGTGTATCTTTTGTTCTGTGTGGGTCTCTTGTAGATAGCATATGCATAGGTTTTGTTTTCTTATCTCCTCAGCCACCCTGTATCTTTTGATTGGGCATTTAATCCACTTAAGGTGATTAAGGCTAGTATGTATTCATTGACATTTTATTTTTTATAACTATATTCCTATCTTTTTAAATTTTCTTCCTCTTTTTATTTTTTATTATATTTTAAAATATATTCTATTTTTTTTTTTTACAGAAAGGAAAGGAGAGGGATAGAGTGTTAGAAACATCAATGAGAAAGAAACATTGATCAGCCACCTCCTGACTACCTCCCACTAAGGATGTGCCTGCAACTAAGGTACATATCCTTGACTGGAACCAAACCTGGAACCCTTCAACCCACAGGCTGATGCTCTATCCACTGAGACAAATTGGTTAGGGCTTCTTACTCTTTTTAAAGAAGACCTTTTGACATTTGTTGTAATTTGGGTTTGGCAGTAATGATTTCTTCTAGCTTTTTTTCTTTTCTGGGGGCTCTCTATTTCACCTTCAATTTTGACTGTTAGCCTTGCTGGATAGAATAGTCTTGGTTGTAGGTCCTTGCTTCTCATCACTTTGAATATTTCATGCCAATTCCTTCTTCACTAAAATGTTTCTGTTGAATAATCAGTTGACAGCCTTTGGATTCATTTTGTTTGGGGCTCTCTGTGCTTCTTGAACCTGTGTGTCCTTTTTTGTTTACCAGGTTAGAAAAGTTTTACACCCGTTCTTCAACTAGGTTCTCAATTCTTTGTTCTCTCTCTAGTCCTTCTTGTACCCTTATGATGAGAATATTATGCTTCATATTGTCCAAGCAGTCCCTTGGACTATACTCATTTAATTTTTTTTTCTTTTTGCTGCTCTGATTGGGTGTTTCCAGCTATCTTGTCTTCTATATCACTGATTATGGCCTCTGTTTCTTTAATCTGCTATAGATTCTTTCTAATGTATTCTTTGCTTCTGATATTGTATTCTTCATTTCTGACTGATTTCTCTTTATGGTTTCTATGCCATTTTTTTTTATGCTGATGAAGTTCTAGCTAAGTTTCTTGGGCATCCTTACAATCCTGTTTTGAACTCTATATTTAGGTAGTTTGTGTTTCTCTGTTTCACTTTGTTCTTTTCCTAGCAATTTCTCCTGTCCTTTTATTTGGGGAAATGTTTCTTTCATTCCCCATTTTGCCTGCCTCTCTGTTTCCTTGTATTAGGTATATCTCCTATGACTTTGTAAGGTGGTTTGGTTTAGTAGGTATCTTGTGGGTCTGACAGGCTAAGTCTCCCTAATTGCCTGAGGTAGGTGCTCTGAATGTCCCTTGTGTGGGTTTTGTTAGCCATCCTTTTGTGGTTGAATCTCTATTGTTCTTGGTTAGTTGGTGGGTGGAGATAGCCCTCTCTCTGTCTGCCTATTAGAATTGATCCCAAGCACAATCTGTGAGCTCCATTAAGCTGAATTCACCACAACAGCATCTGGTATTTGCTGAGATCTCCTTTTGTTGTTACACTTATGAATATAATTAGATCATGTTCTTATGCAGTCTGAACTACTGGTTGTATTGTTATTGGTGCCTCTTAGGAGTGAATCTAGTGCTGGTTCATGTCAGGTGTGTCAGTGACAGGCCCTGGACTACACAGTTTGTGGCTGTCTTTTCTGGGTCTGGGTATAAATGGTGCAGAGCCAAGCTGTGTATCAAGGCCAGTTTCCATCAGCAACATGGCCAGGACAAATAAGCAAAAGGCCCAAGACTTCCCAAGATCTTGCCTTCCCTATTAACTGCCTGTTAGGCTCAGTTACTGAAAGAGCTTCTGGTAGTACATGAATTGCTCGAGGGGCACTCTCAGTGAGTCATCAGGAAGGGGAATGTAATATTCATCAGATTTACATAGATTCAAATGTGGTGCCAATGCTATGGGCTGTAGCCACTTGTGCAGGTGTCCTCAGCCCTTTGTGGTGTGGTAAGGTCTCATAGATTCATCAGAGTGAGGCTAACATTGTTCATTAGGTCCAAAAAGACCAAGATTTTGCCAGATGAATGGAGGATTCTGTAAAATTGAGTATACAAGATAAAAATGACCCATGCCTTAGACTCATACAACTCAATCTGTCTTGAATTCTGCCCAGACCTCATCTGTAGCCTGAGTGCAGCAGGATGGGGAATATGAGTGTGGGGTTAACGCTCCAATAGAGGTACAGGTCAGGCTCATAGGAAGAGTGGGGAATGGCTCCTGCCCCAGAGCCCCATAACTCAATTTCTGACACCCACAGAATACACCTGGACTCTACCACATTGGACCAGGCAGCTAACTATTTTGCAGGGTATGATCTCAGCAGGATGGGGTAACAGGAAGTTGGGAAATTGGGGCTATTGCATTCACCCAGGCTGATGTCTCAGATGCTCAATTCCAATAATTACAGACTGTTGTTGTTCCTTGTGATTAAGCCCCTATCCCAGAGGTTGGCAAGCTCATTAGTCAACAGAGTGGCAAACCACGTCTTGCAAGCCACAGTTTGCCAACTACTCTCTAGGGAGAGGAATGCTTGAGCCAAGAAAGATGCCCTCTATGGTGGTTTGGGAGAGGGACTCAATATAGGGACCCTGATAGTTGTCCTCTCAGCTTTCTTTCCGGAGCCGCACAATCCAATCTCCACCTGCATGACTCTAATATGCTCTGGGCCACCCTCCCTCTCTTGGAGCTCAGGGTGAGTCACTACAAACACTATTTTGTGCATTGGCCCTTTAAAGAGGACACCTTAGTTTTTAGCAGACTCCCATCTCTCCCTGGCAGACTGAATCTTCTCTGATTTTCACAGCCAAATGTTATATAAGCTCCTCTTCCTAGCTTTATTGCTCTAAACTGGGGAGCCCAGCATGGGATTGAGACCCCTCACTCCTCAGAGGGGACCTTTGCAGCTGAAATATCCCCCAGATTCTTAGCTGCTGCCTGTGGAAACAGGACTAGTCCTTTACATGCCTCAGCCCTTCTTACTAATCTCAATGTGTTGTCTTCTGTAAAACTTGGTTGTTATATTTTTCTTCAGCTAGTTTTCAATTGGTTATTCAGGTTGATTGTTCTATATTCCAAATACAATTCCAGCTTAGTCCTGGGATATCCTAAGTGTAACTTCCACCTGCCTTCTTTTCCATTCCCCAAATCAATGTTTTCTTTTTTTGTTTTTTTTAATTGATTTGAGAGAAGTGGGGGAAGGAAAGGGGTAAAGATATAAAAATACTGATGAGAGAGAAACATTCATTGGCTGCCTCCTCCATGTTCCCTTCTGGGAATGGAGCCCACAGTTCAGGCATATGCCCTGACTGGGAATTGAACTGGTGAATTTTTCATTCATGCGTCAATGCTCAACCATTGGCTGGGCCCAAAATCTACTTTTTTTAATACTAAAGAGCAGCAATGTCAGCTTTATCTTTCTTATCTTTTACTTGGTAAGAGTATGCTGTTTTAAACACTATAATTGGGCATTTTTCTATTGTTTTATGTCTTTTTCAGCATCCCTAGAAAATGAATACAGAGTGTTTAGTTTTATAACTTTATTCAATAATTATTGAACAATATAATTGCATATATTTAAAATATATAATATTTGGTAGGTATATACATTGACGTATAATTACCAAAATCAAGATAATTAACATTCCACCTTACATAGTTCATGTATTTGTATGTATTATGTGTGCACATGTACACACAGTGACAACACTCTCAGCACTTCCTAGTATATGATACTCTATTACTAACTACAGTCACTTTTCTGTAAATTAGGTCATTAGAACTTATTTTTCTTACAACTGAAGGATTGTATAAGTAATACTATATAGTATTTATCTTCCTCTGCCTGGCTTAATTCACTAAGCACAATGTCCTCCAAGTTCATATATGTTGTTTCAAATTCCTTCTTTTTCTTACTACTTAGTGATATTCCATTTCATATGTGAACCACATCTTACTTATCCATTAATCCATTGAAGGACATTTAGGTTGTTTTCATATCTTGGCTATTGTGATTGATGCTGCAATGAAATAAGATTATAGATGTCTGATAGAGATATAGATTTCATTTACTTCAGATATATATACCCAACAGTGGAATTGCTAGATCATAATTTCCACATGTTTATGAGTATTCAAATTCCATTTTTACTAATTTTTAATTTTATTAGTTTAGAGAATATGCTTTCAATTATTTCAATTTTTAAAAGTTTATTGAGATTAGTTTTGTGATGTAATGTAGGGTCATTTCCTGAAGAGTGTTCTGTGCAGACTTGAAAGGAATATTTATTTTGATATTTTGGAGTGAAATGTTATATAAATACTAGAGGCCCAGTGCACAAAATTCACATGGGGTGGTGGGTGGGTGTGTCCCTCAGCCCAGCCTGCACCCTCTCCAATCTAGAAACCCTCTCACAATCCAGGACTATTGGCTCCCAACTGCTTGCCTGCCTTCCTTTCCTGATTGCCCCTACCTGCTTCTGCCTACCAGTCTGATCACCCCCTAACCACTCCCCTGCCAGTATGATTGACACCTAACTGTCCTCTGCCAGCCCAATTGCGTCTAACTGCCCTCCCTGCAGGCCTGGGTCCCTCCTAACTGCTCTTCCCTGAAGGTCTTGGTACCCCCAACTTCTCTTCCCTGCAGGCCTAGTTGTCCCCAACTTTCCTCCTCTGCTGGCCTGGTCACCCCTAAGTGCCCTCCCCTGCAGGCTTGATAACCACCAACTGCCCTCCCTTGCAGGCCTGGTCCCTCCCCTGCTGGCCATCTTGTGTTGGCCACTTTGTGTCACATGGGGGCAGCCGTCTTGTGTTTTGGAGTGGTGGTCAACTTGCATATTACTCTTTGATTAGATGGAATAGAGGCCTGGTACACAGGTGGGGGTTGGCTGGTTTGCCCTGAAGGGTGTCCCATATCAGGTTGGGGTTTCCCTTGGCACATGGGGTGGCCTGGGTGAGGGGCTTATTGTAGTTTTCAGGCTGGCCATGCCCCTCAGCAGCCCAAGCAGAGGCCCTTGTATCTGGGATTTATTTATCTTCTATAATTAAAATGTTGTAGCCTTGAGTGGAGGCTAGGGCAGGTCAGGGCAGGCAGAAAGCCTGGCTTCTTCCATTGCCAGGGAAACCCAAGCCTCCTGCTCCCTCCGCAGCCACAGCCATCTTGGTTGGGTTAATTTGCATACTCACTCCTGATTTGCTGGTGGATGTGGTTTGTGGGTGGAGCAGAGGTATAGTCAATTTGCATATTACTCTTTCATTAGATAAGATATCATTTTCAGTTGATTTTTAGTGTCATTCAAGTCTCCTAATTTTTGTCTGATCTTCTAGCTAGTTTTTTTTTTAAATAATATTAAAGTGGACTAGTGATATAGTTAACTATTATTGTTGAACTTGTTTCTTCCCTCAAATCTGTCAGTTTGGTTTAATATATATTGGGGATCACTTGTTAAGTGCATATATGTTTAAAATTTAATATATTTTTATATAGTCATACTTTTATCCTTATATAGTGGCCTTCTTTGCTTCTCATAACAATTAATGTCTTAGAGTGTCTTTTGTTTGCTATTAAAAGAGTTATACCAGCTCTCTTTTAGTTACTCTTTGTATAAAATTTTCCCATCTTTTTGCTTTGAACCTAATCGTGCCATTGAAAATAAAGTGAACCTTTTGTGAGAGCATGTAATATATTCATCATGTGGTTGCAGCTGATAAAAAATACTCAGACACATTTTATATTCAATTTTATAATTGTCTGTATTGTCTGAATGTATTAATCAGCATTGATTGCAGTAAGACTAAAAATTAAAGATATTTACATTAAAATAAATAGTTTCTAAAACACAGATGAGGATGAAAACAAAGTAACATAATACAGATAGCAAACATTTGGAAACAAAGAGAAAAAAAACATGGATTCAGGGCAAGAATTGCAAAGAAAATGACAGATGTTGAGACCAAGTGTTCACATTAAAGCAGGGATGCTCCATTGTTGACTAATGCCAAGGCGAGCCCTTTGTGAGGGTCTTCAAAGAAAATTTTTGGAATGTAAACAGCTCTGTTACTTGGTCAACAAAAATAAAAACTAGTTACAGTGATTAAAATGATGGACGTATGTGTTCTTTATGTATAATACATTACTACCAGAGTTATGCAGCTGTGTGATTTTTCCATTTCATTTTATAACTACTAAAGTTCTTAGGAACATAGGTAAACTTTAAAACTTACAAAATTTGGTATTCTTCATGGAGAGAATTGAGAATATATGAGTTTTTAACATTCTTACTATGCACTTATCATATAACAGCCAAGTAACTCTGGGTCATTATAGGATCCTTAATGAAGAAAAGAGATCTAAAAGACAATGCGTATTGCCTTTCTAAAAAGCCAGATGTTTTGTTCCTTCTGCTACTACTACCTTGCATATTTGATCTTATCACCATCATTTACTATGTTGCTACAAAGTATGTCTCAGATTAGTCCTTAAGAAAGTGTAATCTTATAGCCAGTGGTGCTTAGTGGCTATAGTGAAGGCCCATACACCAAATGGTTGTGGGTTCCATTTCCGGTCAAGGGCACCTACCTGGTTTGCAGGTTTGAACCCCGCCCCAGTCAGAGTGCATGAGGGTGGCAACTAATCAATTTGTATCTCTCACATTGATGTTTCTCTCTCTCTTACCTCCCTTCCACTCTTACTAAAAAAAGAGGACATGCAAAAAGCCCAGAGACACATCAAAACATGCTCTAAGTCACTAATCATCTGAGAGATGCAAATCAAAACAACAATGAGGTATCACTTAACACCTGTCAGAATGGCTATCATCAACAAATCAACAAAAGACAAGTGCTGGAGAGGATTTGGAGAAAAAGGAGCCCTCCTTTATTGCTGGTGGCAATGCAGATGATTCAGCCATTGTGGAGAACAGTAAGGCATTTCCTCAAAAATTTAAAAATGGAACTGCCATTTTCCCAGTAATACTATTTCTAGGAATTTACCCAAGAAAACAGAAACACCAATCAGATAGGATTTATGCACCCCTATGTTCATAGCAGCACAATTTAAAATAGCTAAGATTTGGAAACAGCCTAAATAGCACGGATGGAACTGGAGAGCATTATGCTAAGTGAAATAACCCAGGCAGTGAAAGAAAAATACCACATGATCTCAATCATTTATGGATAATAAAGAACATTATAATCTGATGAACAAAAAGGCAGATACAGAGGAGAGAAGCATCAAACAGTCTGTCAAATTACAGCAGGAAGGCTGGGGACTGTTGCCGGTGGGAGGTTGGGGGGGTAGAAAGGGGGATAAGAGATCAACCTAAGGACTTGTATGCACGCATATAAGCATAACCAATGTACACAAGACACTGGTGGGGGGGGTGGTTGAGTCCATGTGCCAGGGGGAGAAAAGCTCAATGGGAAAAAAAAAAGAGGCATAAGTACTACTACTTGTAATACTTTAAATAATAAAATAAAAATTTGTAAAAATCAATAAAAAATATCCTCAGGTGAGGATTAACAACAACAACAAAAAGTTACCTTTAATTTTATTTCTTATATGTATTCATTGGTAACATTTTAAAAAATGTCCTCACTCAAGGATATGTGTTTTTAAAATTTTTGATTGATTATTTTTAGAGAGAGAGAGAAATATCGATATGGGAGAGAAACATCAATTGGTTGCCTCCCATAAGTGCCCTCACTGGGAATCAAACCTGCAAAATTTTAGTTTATGGGAGTATGCTTCAACCAACTGGGACATCTGGCCAGGGCATGACAATTTACACTTTAGAAATTAAAATATAGTGGCCAAAGACAGAAACCTGATGTTATCTTATCTGATACTAAAAATTGCCTGCTTTGTCTTGTAATGGATATATAATCTAGGGAATAAAATTTTACTCACCATAAAAATTTGATACATTTTACAATTGTGGAATACATGAAATACATACAAAGTCATAAGTAATAATATTAAAAATATCCTGGTATCTGATATCCTTAATTAAAATATAACAATTAAACTTTTACTTACAAAAAATAAATCTTTTATTTAAGATTTATTTTTCAACAAAGAAGTAGAACTTTACAGTAAACATTGTTTCTCTCCTCAGGCATATTCCCCATATATCCAGTTGAAAATACTCTTATTTTATTTTTATATGGTGATGTAATATGTGCATTTGTGGAACTTAAATTTTTCACTTAATTTTATTTTCAAAATCTGAAAATAACATTAAGTGTCCGGATGTATGCCTATAGTTAAATATGACATTAAACATAATTAATTTTTGTTTCTTTCTTAAATTCCAGAAAAAATTTAATAAAGCAGTATTTCCAAAGGATATATAGATTATGGTGATAGCAAAGAGAGCAAACCAACAAAATAAAGTTTAAAGCAGATGAAAAAATGATTACTCATTAGCAAACTGGAGAAAGCTAAAACTAAGTTTACAGGATATGGGAGAGGGGCAAGTCCAAAAGGAGATGATTTTGTGAGGCCAAATCATAGTATTATGTGCCTCTAAACAGAGATTTAGACTGAAAATGAGATGACAGGATGAAGACCTCTGAAAACCCCTGGTTAATTTCTTCATCTCATGTTCCATCCAAAACTCCCAAGAGACTAACATTCCTTCACTATTGAAGGGGTTGGAGAACAAGCAATTTTTAGATTGATACACATCTCCTCCACACTACTAAGGCAGTAAATACATGATCCCATCCCTTTTTAAAAACTTATATGCTTGCATATTACAATAAATGGGGCAAACGGCAATAATAATAACAATTTGATTTTATAGTGTTTAAGAGAGAATTCAGACTGTGAAAAATGAATATAACAAACATATACTAGTACTAGTAATATCTCACTAAAGGGGCTAGGAAAGAGGTTGTCAAAACTAATCTTTAAAATATGTTTTTATTGATTTTAGGCAGAAGAAGGGCTAGGGATAGGAATAGAGAGCTAGAAACATCAGTGAAAGAGAAACATTGATTGGCAGCCTCCTGCAGGCCTCCCACCAGAGATAAAATCTGCAACCCTGGCATGTAGGTCATGAGAAGTGGCCATATTTTGGAAAGTGGGCCTAAACCAGCAGGCAGACATCCCCTGAGGGGTCCCAGACTGTGATAGGTCACAGACTGAGCCAAGGAATCAATTCCCCCACCCCAGTGCACGAATGTCATGCACTGGTCCTCTAATCTATATACACTGAGTGGTCAGATTATTATCACCAACCCATCAGTACTTTGTTGCGCCACCTTTTGCCTCCAATACTGCAGCAATTCTTCTTGGCATTGACTCCATGAGATATTGAAAGGTGGTGCAAGGAATCTGACACCATGCCTGATAAATAGCACTGTCTAGTTCTGTGAGATCTGATGGTTGTGGAACCAGCTGCCTGATGACTCTTTTAACTTCGTCCCACAAATGCTCAATTGGATTGAGATCTGGTGATTGTGGGGGCCACATAAGCAAGATAAAGTCTCCCTCATATTCTTGAAACCAATCCTGCACAATACAAGCACCATGGGATGGTACATTGTCTTGTTGGAAGAAGCCATCTCCATTGAGATACACCATCAACATATGGGATAAACTTGATCAGCAACCATACTTAGGTATGTTGTGCTATTCAGACATTGTTCCACATGAATTAAAGGGCCCAAATCATGCCAGGAAAACATGCTTTAAACCATAACACTGCCCTCATCAGCTTGAAGGGTTGTACTCATGCATGTGGGATGCATGCTTTCATGCTGTTTCTGAGAAATTCTCACTCTGCCATCTGCATGATGCAACTGGAAACGTGATTCATTGGACAACATGACCTCTTTCCAATACTCTACTGTCCAATCCTGTGTGGATTGGAGACATTTTATCTTGGTAACTGCAGATAGCAAAGGTGTTTGAACAGGCCTTCAGCTTCCATGTCCCATATAATGCAGTGCATGGCTAATTTGCCTACAAACATCAGGTGGTCATAGTAATCTGGCCACTCAGTGTATATAAAACCTTAATATGCAAATAGATCAAACAATGGAACAACTGAACAACAGAACATCTGGTCACTATGATATGTGCTGACCACCAGGGGACATGGTGAGTGTCAGCTGTGGCTGGATGATGAAGCAAGTGAGCATGGGCACCAGAACACGGTGGGGCACTGGTTGCTGTGAATCAGGGCACACCTCTGGTAGTTACTGAAAATTCTTGCTCCCAGGTGCCACAGTCCCACCTGGCACACACACCTGCTGCTGGCACTGGAGCCACTGCTTCCCATGCTGCTTGCACACAGCACCAGCCCCAAGGACCCCTGAGGCCTTCTCTACCTCCCCCTGCTCCTGATGGGCAAATAGGGCAGCAGATTCTGCTCGCACCGCTGATGATGCCAGCCCTGCTCACACCTGCCGCTTATACTGGCCCCAATCACTTCACGCTATCAGTAGGTGTGAGTGGGGCCAGCACCATCAACATGTGGAACGATGGCAGTGGGGCTGCTGGCAGACAGGGGATCAGGGTCTGTAGCTGGAGGGGCCTGGTGAAGTATGGGATATAGGCCAAGATCCTCCCCTGTGCCCACCACAGCCTCATGGCCCACTGTTCCTTTCAGGGTACACAAATTTATGCACTGGTTCTCTAGTCCAGTGGTTAGCAAACTCATTAGTCAACAGAGTGGCAAACTGCAGCTTCTGAGCTGCATGTGGCTCATAAGTTGTGCTTTGCTGACCACTGCCCTAGTCTATATAAATATATAAAAGCCTAAGCAACCAGAACAACTGGAGCTACCAGAATGACCAGAATGACTGGTCATTATTATGGGAGCCCCTTTCCACGTCCCGCATGGTTCAGAGTTCTTGGTTCAGGGTTCAGGTTCTGAAGGAGGCCACACGCAAATGAAGAAAGAGACTAGAAAATATTAATTTGGTGATATTGGGGGGCCAGGCGGGAGCCTTTCTCTAGTGGAAAGGACTACCACTTGCTCTGGCCTTTTTCTTCCTTTTATTAAGGCTTTGGGACACACCCCTTTAGGCAGGAAATAACAAAAACAGAAATTAACATGAAACAAACAGGTAGAGGCTGCTTCAGCTAACAATGTTTTCAACTAAACAGTGAGTAATTAGCTGTGACCTGGTGACCATTGCCTCGTCTCACAACCCTGCTGGGGCCTTGATTTGTACCTTTCAAATCTTCATTCAAAGATAGTAACTCAAGGTTGGGGGAGGGGGCGAGGGCTTACTCCTTCCTCAGGGCCAGTGACCAACCTCCTGTTCCCTGTCCCTCCCCCCAGCTAGCAGACCCCAATCAGCCTGTTGTCTGCCCACTGTGGTGGCAGCATGGTGGCAAGGGAAGGAATCAGGGAAGGTGGGGAACTGCAAAGTGGCAAGGCACCAATGATGGTGGTGGCGGCAGCCTGCTTCTGTTCCTTCTGCACCTGGCCAGGCAATCATTGCCTAGTCTCTGGCCCGGCCCTGATTGGTCTGATCCTGATTGCCCCTGATCATAGGCCAGGCCTCAGGATCCTACCTGTACATATATGATATACATATAATTAAATGTGTTGGCATGGGAATGAGAATGAGTAAAGAGAAGAGGTTATAATACTTAGTCCTTGGTTACACTAAGTTTAGATGACAGAAATTTGAAGAAGAATCAGGAGAGGAGATTAAGAAGAAACAGCAAGTATGTGATGAAGGAATGCAGAGGGAATGGAATGTTTGAATTCAAGTGAAGAATGTGATTCTAGGAAGGAAGGAGCTGCTCTGTCAAATAGTTTATGATAGACTGTATACAATGATGACCACTGGATTAAGGAGGTCACTGTTGATCTAGACAATAACCATTTCTGTGGGTCAGTGTGGGGAAACATTCTGATTAAATTAGGCTCAAGAGAAAATATGAGAGACAGTGAATATAGAAATCTCTACATTTACTTTGCACTTATTTATTTGAACTATAAAGTTACATTAACACGATTATTTTTCTCAAAAACAGTAGAAAATGTCTTCAAGTATTTTAAGAGCTTTCTAAAAATAATGCTCCTAGAGTTGTGTTGAAGATAAATGATTATTTATATTTAATGAAAACATCAGTTTAGGCTGTGACTCCAAATTAATTAAATAAAATAGGGTTTGACAGAATCTTACATTTAAATATGAGCTTGATGCTTAACTTTGAAGTTCTATTATGAAATCATTTTTATAGAATCCTATCTAATAAAAGAGTAATATGTAAATTGACCATCACTGCAAGACACAGGATGGCCGCCCCCATGTGATCAAAGATGTCTGCCCCCATGTGGACACAAGATGGCCACAAGATGGCCTGCAGGGGAGGGCATTTGGAGGCCGTTTGGGGTGACCAGGCCAGCAGAGGAGAGCAGTTGGTGGAGACCAGGCCTGCAGAATAGAGCAGTTGGGTGGAAATCAGGCCTGCAGGGGAGGGCAGTTGGGGGGGTAACCAGGCCTACAGGGAAGGGTAGTTGGGGGCAACCAGGCCAGCAAGTAAGGCAGTTAGGGATGACTGAGCCAGCAGAGGAGGGCAGTTGGGGAAGACAAGGCCAGCAGGAAAGAGCAATTGGGGGAAATAAGGCCTGCAGGGGAGGAGAGTTGTGGGTTGGGGAGGAACTAGGCCTGCAGAGAAGGGCAGTTAGGGGCAACCTAACTGGTAGGGGAAGGCAGTTAGAGTGACCAGGCCAGCAGGGGAGGGATGTTAGGGGCAATCTGGCTGGCTGGGGAACAGTTAGGTGTCGATCAGGCTGGCAGGGGAGTGGTTAGGGTGTGATCAGGCTGGCTGGCACAAGTGGTTAGGGGCAATCAGGCTGAGGGAGACAGGCGGTTGGGAGCCAGCAGTCCTGGATTGTGAGAGAAATGTCCAATGGGTGGTTGGACATCCCCCAAGGGGTCACAGATTGGAGAGGGTGCAGGCTGCGGTGAAGGACACCCCCCTGTGCACGAATTTCATGCACTAGGCCTCTAGTCAGATTATAATAAGCATGAGGTCTATCTTGGTTCAGATACTAATATGGTCAGATACTAATCATATGTGCCAATTATAACATTTAATTTTCAATTATATATATATATATTATTTACCTCTCAACTCTTTATTTAAAAACTAGAGGCCTGGTACACAAAATTTGTGCACAGAGGGGTGTGTCTCTCAGCCTGGCCTGAACCCCCTCTAATCTGGGACACCTGGAGGGATGTCTGAATGTCCATTTAGACCAAATCCCAGTAGGATCAGGCCCCAAACAGGCATTCAGACATCCCTCTCACAATCCAGGACTGCTGGTTCCCAACTGCTCTCCTGCCTGCCTTCTTGATTACCCCTAACCGCTTCTGCCTGCCAGCCTGATTGATGCCTAACTGCTCCCCTGCCAGCCAATTTGCATATTATTCTTTTATTAGATAAGATTATATAGGATAGAAGACTGGTGCAGGATGGGGTCCAGCTGCTTTGCTGTGAAGGGTGTCCTGGATAAGGGTGGAGATTCATTTGGGGCATGGGGTGTCTGGATGAGGGGCCTGTGGTGGTTTGCATGCCAGCCATGCCCCCCGGTTCCCAATTGGAGGCCCTGATATCTGGGATTTATTTATCTTCTATAATTGAAACTTTTTAGCCTGTGGCGGAGGCCAAGGCAGGCCAGGGCTGCAGAAACTTGGCTTCCTCTATTGCCAGGGGCAACTCAAGCCTCGTCCTCTCTCCAGCTCCGTGGCTGCCACCATTTTTGTTGGGATTTATTTATCTTCTATAATTGAAACTTTGTAGCCTTAAGCAGAGTCCAAAGCAGGCCAGGGCAGGTGGAAAACTTGGCTTCCTTCATCACCAGGGCAATCCAAGCTTCCTACTCTCTCCATGGCAGCAGCCATCTTGGCCGAGTTAATTTGCATACTCACTCCTGATTGGCTGATGGGCGTGGTTGTGGGTATAGGAGAGGTATGATCAATTTGCATATTACTCTTTTATTAAATAGGATAGTAACTCAAGAACAGTTAAATGACTATTTCAAACTTCTTTATTTAAAAACTTTCCATTAGTTGCTAAACAGTTAG
Organism: Lasiurus cinereus; assembly: GCA_011751065.1. NCBI lineage: Eukaryota > Metazoa > Chordata > Mammalia > Chiroptera > Vespertilionidae > Lasiurus > Lasiurus cinereus. Next base: position 7,264,733 of record JAAGEH010000208.1, on the reverse strand, counting down.
ACACATATAGTTCTGTCTAACTCGATATTGTGAGGACATTATTAATCAAATCAAGGGTATCTATTTTCAGATGCAAAATAAGATATTGCTCCCTCATGTCGTGGTACTCATGCATTCTATATAAGCAATGTTTAAAGTTAAAACATTTTGTGAAACATTTAATGTAATAATAATAATTTTGGGGCATTAGTAGTATTGAATATTTAATCCCCACATTGAGAGTATATATTATTGAAATATATTGATACTATAGTAAGAACACCTTCTACTGCTAAAGCATCATATTTGTTCAAGACACATAAAGATCCTGCCTTTCGTTTTTTAACAAGGACAGCTGGATCAAAGAGTCATATAAGTTACTTCACTAGGTAAGCCTACTAATTACACAATTGTTTGCACAAATTTTAACTTTTCTATATTTATCCCAATGATTCATTTACTTAAGTAGAGTTGATTTAAAAATTAAGGAAATTTTTTTCATGGCTTGCCAGTTCTGAAGGTATTAGCCTCAAACCCCAGAAAATCAATTATGAGCTAATCCTAAACCAAATACATCAACAGAACCATTCTGAAGAATTCTAAAAGCTGGACATTATGAGTCATGATGGTAATGCTATATGTTGGAAAAGATTAAGCCAACCAAGAGAAGAAATACTTAACAGCATATTGACACACATGAAAATAATATAGTATTTTGATACCTACAGAAATGTCCTTAAATTGTATAGGCCTTGTTAATAGATGTATTTATAATTCCAGATGATGTATAAAACAATTACCCTGGACCTGTTAACAGTAAGCTGCATTTTATAATTATTTGGGGAAGACAAAAATTTAATTTGTGGGTTATTGAAAACCACTACTATGAACAGAAAAGCGCACAGATTTGTAATGAAAATCACACAGATAACATTCACGCACACACACACATTTATCCCCAGAAATTCAAGGGATAATGGAATAACAAAAGTCTATTTCATGAAACACACATTATTTTGGCATCAATGCTCCAATAATTTCTGATGTTTCTCCTGACAATAACTCAGATTGTTGCCATAAAGATTGTGTTTGATTATTTGGATACCTGTCATGCATAACTGCAGGGCAGCTATAAAAAAACAGGATTAATCAAGGTAGAATTATAATTTTCTGCAACACCTGTTCCGACCAGCTGCCTCTGATTGTAGATTCTATTCCTCTAGTTCTCCCAAATTACACAATAATGCAATTTAGAAATCAATGGAGAGTCCAGTGTCATGATGCCAGTATGGAAGTCAAGCATTAGAGCAGAGGAACCTTTGAGCTACCTGATTTAATTTGTTTAGATTATTCCAGAAAGGGAAGAGCAAGCAGGTGATGTAGTATGTTGGAATATGGTAAAAAAAATGTTTCTGTTTTAAAATTTTTATCCTGCTTCTCATTTGTGGTTAAATTCAATTTGGCTTAAGAAGTAGCACTGATCACTTGTGAAATACTGTAAGTATATAATGAAGTGTGGGCCACAATTTCCATCCTGAAGAAGCTGTTGGTATTACTGGGGAAACAATAATTTAACAGATCAATGAAATATTCAAGTTCACATGTACTGTGAAATGTCAGAGAGAGCAATGAGTGAAGAGGATAGGTAAGATTTCTTATGTGAAGAGCACATTGTTGGTGTTTGATAAAGCACATGAATGAATGCAGTGCCATGAGCTCCTGACATATGGAATCATTGAGGATTCACTGTTACAAACAATTCAAAGTATATTAAAATATATTGAAGATTTCTGCCATATGCATGTGATCTATGATATGTTACATATTCATTATTCTGTGCATGTGTGTATATAAAAAGAGAGATACATGGATATGAAAGTGGCAGAGTTAATATTCATGTATTTTAACTTTAAAACATTTTACCCACATCAATTTAATATGCTTTAAATGCTGTGATGGTTAAATGTCAAACTTTTATTTATCTTGTTTAGTGGTTTCTTTGAGTTTCATATCTTAATTTCATTTGGAAGTAAACAAATATTCTCAAGTACATAAACCTCTTCTGTTAAAAAATGAACCATATTTACAGTCTTCTCTATAACTTGAAATATAGACTAATTAAGGCTCTTTTAATATTATAAAAATGCTAATTATCTAATAACAAAAACCGTGATTGGCAAAGAGATACATATATTCAGCCACTGAGCTAAGGAGGTTTTACTTTAGCTCATGAAATTAGTATTCAGTATAGCTTCTGTTATAAACTATCCCTCCTTTTTGTTTTTTAGCCTGAAAGGATGAAAATGAAGAATTGTCCTTAGCACAAATGCATTTAGAATTCTTATTTGCTCCTTATTGTCACAAGTACTATAGACTATGAATTTAGTTAGTTGTGAATTCAAAACATAAAGTTACAGTTGAAATATAAGTTAGAATAAGAGTCAGAAAACTAAAGTTTCAGCTCCCTCTAATTTTTTAAAAATAAATTGATAAAATTTAATTATATACATTTTCTAAGTTTATTTTCAATGAACAATTAGGACTCTCTCATATATAGTAAGTCCTCACTTAGTAGCATGGATAGGTTATTGGAACTGCAGTGAAATGAGGTATAGCAAAATCAGTTTAACCCAAGGCTAACTGTATAAACATGGGTTAAGTTCCTATAGCATCTCATCAACATTATCCTATATAAAAAAGAGGTAATATGCAAATTGACTTTCATGTCCTCACAAGATGGCTGCTACAACCAGGCTGGAAAGGGGGTTAGTGAGGGGCGTTAGTGAGGGGGTTAGTAAATGACTGAACAAGCAGGCTGCATGGGGTGAGTAGGCTGGCAGGGGGGGCATGAGGGGCAACCAGGCCGACAGGGGAGGGCAATTGGGGGCGATCAGCTTGCAGGGGAAAAATTAAGGGGTGACCTGGCTGGGGGGGGCAGTTAGGGCAACAAGGTCAGCAGGGGAGGCATTTAGGGCTGATCACACAGAGGCATTAAGGGGTAATCAGGCGAATAAGGTGTGGCAGTTAGGGGTGACCTGGCAGGCAGGCAGGTGAGCAATTAGGAGCTAGTAGTCCAGGATTGTGAGAGGGATGTTCGACTCCTGGTTTAGGCCTGGCAGGCTGGGCTGAGGGACCTCTATGCATGAATTTTGTGTACCGGGCCTCTAGTTTTGAATAAAATTATGTTATCCAAGGACCTACTATATTTTTACTGTATGAAATATTTTGTAAATTAATGTTAAATATCAGTATAAGTAATACTGATTACTTAGTAGTCTATAGCAAACTAAGTTTCTTCAACTGAGAATCAGTCACATAGTATGTCTGGACCTATTTAGGCAGCATATTCATTGCCTAGTTATTAATTATATAATTGCCTTAGCAAAATATACTGGGGTATGATAGAAGAGAACTGTACCAAAGTGGTAAGACCTCTATTCTTGGCTCCCTCTTTTCCTTGGTATTCATCCAGCATACCTTCACACACATTTGGTGAGTGCCTTTCATGTGAGTGCATTTAGTGAAGGCATTCTATGTATGTGTGTATATTAAGCTCTGGGGGCCAGGGTGGACTGGGCTTGAATCACTTTAGGGTTCTATTAATTTTATAATGGTGAACTCAAAAATGCTAATCTTTAAAATTTTGCTGTCAAATTAAAGCACAATAATGTAGCTAGATGAACATGTTAAACTAGAGGCCCAATGCATAAATTCATGCCCAGGAGTTGGGGGTCCCTTAGCCCCGCCTGCATCCTCTCTAATCTGGGACTCCTTGAGGGATTCTGACTGTCTGTTTAGGCCTGATCCCACTGGCAGTTGGACATCCTACTCACAATCCAGGACTGCTAGATCCCAACCACTCATCTGCCTCTGCCTGATTGCCCCTAACTGCTTCTGCCTGCCAGCCTGATCACCCCTTGACCGTTCCCCTGCCAGCCTTATCAACACCTAACTGCTCTCCAGCCATCCTGGTCACCCCTAACTGCCCTCCCCTGCAGTTCTGGGTATGCCCCCCAACTGTCCTCTCCTGTGGGCCTGGTCCTGCCCCCACTACCCTCCTCTCCTGGAATAGTCTCTCCCAACTGCCCTGTTCTACCAGGCCTGGTCCCCCCTAACTTCCCTCCCTACTGGCTCCCTAACTACCCTCCCCTTCAGGTCTTGTCCCCCCAACTGCCCTCCCCTGCAGCCCTGGTACTCCCAAATGCCCTCCCCTGCTTGCCTGGTCTCCTCTACTGCCTTCCTCTGCTGGCCCGATCACCCCTAATGGCCCTCCCTGCAGGCCTGGTCCACTCAACTGCCTTCCACTGCAGGCCTGGTCCCCCCCAACTGCCATCCCTTGTTGGCCTAAGTCTCCCCTAACTGCCCATAATTGCCCTTCCCTGCAGGTCATCTTGTGGTGGCCATTTTATGTCCACATGGGGGCACCATCTTTGACCATATGGGGATGGCCATCTTGTATCTTGGAGTGATGGTCAATTTGCATATTACTCTTTTATTACATAGGATGAGTTTGTGGAATAATATATAAAAGAAATAAAATATAGAATAATTGTGTGTGTTTCTGTGTGTGAGCATTTTTGGGGTGTGCTAAAATTTAAAAGCACATCTTTTCATTCATATATATTTTTATTTGTATATTTGCCATATATTACATTTTGTTTGGTACTACTAAATAAAAATGACAAGGGTACAATAGTTTGGTGCCCAAACATAGAGCTCAAACAAAGGATCTCAACTATGATATACATATTCATCAATTAATCCATTCCTATATTTTTCAAAATTTCTCTTTTCAGCTTTCTTATCAAAATATGCCCTAACTTCCTCTTAGCATTCCCAGCAAATCATATTTTTCCAGTTTCAGTGAAAATTAAAATCTGTAAGGTAAACATGTTCTCAAATTCTTAGAATTATGCTTTTTCCATTTAATACTATATCTGTAATTTCTAGATTTTTAAATTTATTTAAATTAATCTAATATAGGATCACTTTTTATATAAAGGTAATCCTGATACTGAAAATGATCAATCTTTTTCATACTTTGAAAATTTTAGGTCCTGGCATGCTGACTATCTTCAATGAATTTTTTTGTTTGTTTGTTTGTGGCTTATTTTATTTTTTAATTTCTTGAGTTAAAAATGGATAATATTAAATTTACCATTTATCCATACATTGATTGTATTTGAAAATCCCAAAACTTGCAAAAGGAAAATAAGCTTCAAGATAAGTGAAACAACATATTCAAACTGCTGGGAAAATATCATTCTGGAATTCTTTATCCATTAAAGCTATCCTTCCAAAGTGACTTTGTCAATTAAACAAAGGTTGAGAGAATTTGTTATGTACACACATATTGTATAACAAACACTAAAGAAAGTCTCTTCTCCAAAAAAATTTTATTTTTTAGATATCTGCACAACTTCTTTTAAGTATTTTCTTAAATACCATATTTGAGCAAAGTCATGCCTAAAAAGTCAATCTTATGAATTATCTTACCACCCTGTGTCATAGCCTATGCCCCTTCCTTAGATCATTTATGTCCTGTGTACTATCGCCATCCTGTGTACTATATATTTGACAAATGTCTCCCCAATAAGAACATGAACTCCATGAGGACAGGCATTTTGTCTGTTTCTTCTTCACTTCTATAAGGGCTCATCCCCAGTATGGGTGTGCAGGAGGTAGCCGATTAATTCCCTCTCTCTCTCTTTCTCTCTTTCTCTCTCTCTCTCCTTCTCCTCCTTGCGCCTACCCCCTCTCTCTCCCCTCCCCCTCTCTAAAATAAATAAAACATATTTAAATATATATTTGTATATTTTGTATATGCACATGTATGAGTTATATACTATAAACACATGGAACTCTCAAAGTGTTACACTGGAGGTGATTTAATGGCACGATTACCTATAGTGGATGAACCATTTAAAAGAACCAGTAAGGGATGGTGAGGCATCCAAACATTAGCAACATGGGAAACAGTTGTTACCCATGGGCTGAAGGGATAAAGGAGGGAAATAATATAAATGGAGCATTGTGAGAGTTAGAGGTATGGAGGGTCTGCCCAACTGGATGAAGATTTAGATAATCCCAGAGATCTGATAGGACAAGTTGGGGGTGCAGATAAATAGGCCAACCGCTTCTCTTTTCACTAGTCTGATTTCTAGCTGCTAACTTCTTTGGCAGAACCTAATCAAAACTGAACATGGCTGATCATAGTCCTCCTGATTATAGAAGAGGCTGAGAAAGATAGAGAATGAATGGGGGAGGGGAGAAGTAGCAAAAATCAACTATTACTATGTCTTACCAAGGGCTTAGAACTGGGCTTTTCAGCCAATTATGACATCTAAACATTTTGAACTTCTGATTTATGAATACAGTTTTAAAATAAATAGACCATATTTTTAAAATAAGTGTATCAGAAATTATAGATCTGAATGAAGGTTGATGGCTTCAAGGTAGTTGCCTTCCAAAATTATACACTTAATCTACAGTCATCTCTCCTCACAAATTAAAAAACTCCCTTGTTGCATTAAAAACACACACAACTGTTTCTTTTATTTTAATGTTTTAAAAGCATAGACTTTGAGGATAAATACATATTTTGTAAATAACCCAAGTCATTATAACAAAGCTAATTATTAAATTGGCTATCATTTTAGGAAATTGTTTTTTGTATGTCGCAAAAATCAGGAAAAGTATGGTAATGAAACTGAATGTCCCCATGTAGAAGAGGTCATTCTACTTATAATTAAACTACTTTATGTTATATAGTCATAATACATGGGGCAGTTGACTATCCAGAAAAAAATAACTAAATTTTTGATTCACTATATATTGATATGGCAGAGAATTCTAAAGATTTAAAGTATATTTATATTAATGTAAATTTCCAGATTTATTAAGTCCTGACCAGTATTCTGATTTGAGTGTCTCTTGGTGGTAACGAGTAGAAGTATGTTATTAACCTTTTGAAACTCATTAATGAGATAACATAATTAAGCTGTGTTTTGATAATTAATTGAATATGTGTTCTCTTGGTGACTTAACCAACAAGACTTCAAAAGGTGAAATGTTATCTCTCTGTTATAGAAGAGGATTACTTTCTTTGTATCACTGTTCCTGAGATAAGAAATAATGTTAAGCATATGATAAAAAGTTAAAAAAAGGACATGGATTCAGGGTTGAAAGCCTTTTTCTTTTTTTTAGCTGTATAATTTTGATATGTGACTAAGCCTTTTGTTTCCCTACCTATAAAATGATGGGAAATAAGATTATATGCCTTAGAGTAGTGTGGGAATTAAAGTATATATTAAATGTAAGACTTTTAGAGTACAGTGGTACCTCGAGATACAAGTGCCCTAACATACAAGATTTTTGAGATATGAGCTGTCGAGCGAGCAATATTTGCTTTGAAATATGAGCAACATTTGAGATAGGAGTAATCGTGCGGATCGGCTGGCTGCACAGGACCCACCAGTTTACCGAGACTCGAGTGTCTCATAGTTTCCCATGCCTCAAGGTTACTGAACGAATTAAACTCATATCTCGAGGTACCACTGTACTGTCTAATATTGTCTTCATTATGTAAAAAGGGCAGAACAGTAAATATTTCCAAACTCCACAGATTTTGGACTTTATAATCCAATTGTGGAAATGGTGATATTTATCTTATGTTTCTTTCTTATTTTTAATGGATTAAATATAAATAATAACTAATTATTGTTCCAGTAGCATAAATTTGACTTGAGAATAACAAATTTTCTTTTATCTATTGGAAGTAATGGGAAAATAGGTAGATTTTTATTTAATCTGCTCAATTTTAAATAGTTTTTGTTTAAAATCTTTTGTTTATATAAATATTTTTATGACAAAATTGGGCTCTCAAAAATAAATCTTTATACAAGCCATATAACATTAAAATAGCCACAGACAAAGAAATGATTTAATTTAGAGTCCAATTTTAGTTCTCCTCCTACTTGACTTTGGACAAGTTATAAAATACCCTGGGATTCAGCTTCCTTATCTGTAAATTGGGAAGATAATTTCTATGCCTTTTTCACAAATAACATGCATAGTCATTAGGGAAATGAGTTAGATCTAAGAGAAGTTGAGATATTCTAGACCTGTTATAACTTAAGTAACTTCCAGCAGGTGACTTAACATACTTGTTTAAGCCCCTGGTTCTTTCTTTGTGAAATATGCTTAATAATATTCCTATCACATAAATTTTGAGGATGAAAAGTTTACAATTATATGAAGCATTTAAAATAGTTTGTGAAAATTTAAAAAATGTTAATAACCATTTTAATAATAAAAATATACTGATTATATCAGCCATGACTTTTTTTTTCTTTTTTTTTTTTAGTTGATATTCAATACTATTATACACTAGAGTTCCGGTGCACAAAATTTGTGCACTGGATAGGGGGGTGGTCCCTCAGCCCAGCCTGCTCCCTCTCACAGTTTGGGACATGCATCTCACAGTGTGAGGCTCTTGTAGTTTGGGACCTCTTGCTCCTTACTGCCCACCTGTAGTAGAGGCAGGAGAGACTCCCACCACTGATTTGTCAGTGGGAGCACACTGACCACCAGGGGCAAGCTCCTGCATTGAGCGTCTGCACCCTGGTGGTCAGTGAACATCAAAGCAACCAGTTGTTCTGCAGTTTGGTCGATTTACATATTACAATTTTATTATATAGGATTAGTCTCAGGTATGCATTATAGTGCTTAGACGATTATATAATTTACAAAGTGTTCCCTCTATAATTCAAGTACCCACCTGGCACCATAGGTAGTTTTTATATTATTGATTATGTGTCCTATGTTGTATTTCTTAGAGCTAAAAAGATTTTAAAAAATGTTTTAGTCAGTTGATAGGGTAAATTACATTGATTTTTAAAAATTGACCCAAACTTACATTCCTGGGAAAAGTCCCATTTTGTTATGTTATTTATATTCTTTTAATATATCGACAAATGTATTTTTCAAATACTTCAAGACTTCTGCATCTGTATTCATTAAGAATTTTGGTGTTCAGTTTCTCCTAATTCTTTGGCTGGTTTTACAATTAAGTTAGAGTTATTAAATACATGGTATGGGAGCTTTATTTTTTAATAGGTTAGAATTGGCTTTATTTCTATAATGAGTGCTCATTAGAATTCACCAGTGAAGACCATGACTGGAGTGTTCTTTGTTGACAGTGTTTTTAACTATGAATTTAACTTAATTCATATGCATGAGGCTATTCAGAGTATCTCTTCTTGAGTGAGTTTTGATAGTGTCTTTAAAAAATTAGTCCATTTATTCTGCTTTCTTGAGCTATAAAATAGCTCACAATCTATTATCTTTTTAATATCTGTACAATCTGTAGTGATACCACCTCTTTCATTTCTGATATTGGTAATTTGTGTCAACTCTCTTTTCTTCTTAGTCAAGATAGAGATTTTGGTTTCATTGATTTTCCCTATTGTTCCCCCTACCCCATTTATTTCTGCTCTTATCTTTATTGTTTCCTTTATTCTGCTTCCTTGAGTTTAATTTGCTTTTCCTTTTCTAACTTCTTAAGTTGGAAGCTCAGATCATTGATCTAAAACCCTTTCTTTTATTTTTTTTTACTTTTTCATTAACAGTAGTTAATATTTTATTTTTCCTTCTAAATATGATTTATTATAAACCCGCACACTTCTATAAATTCTGTTTTAATTTTTATTCAGTTCATTTTTTAAATTTTCCTTGCAATTATTTTCTAAATCTCATGGGTTATTTATTAGTATGTTCTTTAATTTTTAAACATTAGGAGATTTTACAGATATATATTTGTTATTGATTTTGAGTTTATGCCTTTTATTATTTCCATGCAAGAAATTATTTTCCATGCTTTTATTCCATTTAAGGTTGTAGAGATTTGTTCTAAATATTAGAATATGGTTTATCTTGCTGGGTGTTCCATGTGCACTCAGAGTGGATAATGTTTATTATCCACTCAGATGACTTATTCTATAATTGTCAACTTGGCAAAGTTAGTTAATAGTTTGTATTCTATATCCTTACTAAATTTTTAATCTGCTGTTCTATTAATTAGAGAGGTTTGTTGAAATTTATAACTATAATCATGAATTTGCATATTTCTCCATTAAATATATAAATGTGAACCTATGTCAGTAAGTACATACACATTTATAATTGTTTTTGTCTGTTTGATTATCCTTTTCCTTTCTCAATGTTGATAACTGGTAATTTTATTTTCTTTGAAGCCTACTTAGATACAATTTTAGTCATCTCAATTCTCTTTGATGAAGGTTTGCATACACTTGCCACAAAATAAAGCTTCTCTTATCCACTTATCAACCCCTGGTGGAAGACCATTAACGAAAGCTCATACATACAGATGGTCAATAGGCATATGAAAAGATGCTCAAAGTCACTGATCATCAGAGAAATGCAAATTAAAATCACAATGATATACTATCTTCTCACAGCTGTCAGAATGGCTATCATCTATAAACCAACAAAAAACCAGTGTTGGAAGGAATAGGGAAAAAATGTAATCCTAGTGCACTGTTCACTGTTGGTGGGAATGCAGATTAGTGCAGCCAATGTTGGAAAGCAGTATGGAGTTTCCTCAAAAAATTAAAAGTGGAATTGCTTTATGACCCAGTGATTCCACTTTTCGGAAATATATCCAAAGAAACCTGAAACACCAATTCATAAGAACATATGTACCCGAATATTTATTGCAGTGCTATATGCAATAGCCAAGATTTGAAAGCAGTGCAATTGCTCATCAATAGATGAGTGGATAAAAACAACAACAAACCTAGTGGTGGTTTCCAGTATAATAATAACCAGAACGAAAGAGAAGTGGGTATTGGGGGCGGGGAGTAAAGGAGGAATAAATGGTAATAAGAGAACAAGCAATTCAATATACAGATGATATATTATAGAATTGTACACCTGAAGATTAAATAATTTTATTTAACAATGCTACCCAATACATTCAATTAAAAAATAAAACACATTTTAAGAAAAGCTCATACATTTTGCTTGGAGGCTTTCCTCAGAGGTCACATTTTCAGGCTAGCCTATATACTATTTTTAAGAATATTCTAAAATCTTGGTTGCTTTGCTTCCCTGCTTTTATAGCTTCCATCTCCTTCTCCCATGCTCTGACAAAGGTAAAATTGTTCTTGGGCCTTATTTCTCCACAGAGGGACTTATCCTTTAGAATTCCATTCATCTGTCTGCCTTACCAGCTCCTTTCTCTAATGTACTAAAAATGTTATAATTGTATAGATTATCTGGAATTTTTTTTGTTGTTGTTAAGAAGAGAATAAATTTTGTGGATTTTTCCATCTATAGTAAAAGCAAGACACCAACAAATATTCTTAAAAATAAAATTATACTGAATATTATGTAGTAAATTTAAATCAAGTTTATCATCTTAGTAATTTTTATTTTCTTATATATTAAGAGGTTGAAGATACTAGCATTAAAATTTAAACATTTGCATGTTCATAAGTATTCTCCCATAGGCACATTTAATTTACTAATAATATTAACAAATGATGCATCTGAAATGCTTAAAATTTGCAATACACTGTTCATGTTGCATTAACTATAGATACGTTATCTCTTATACAACTGAAGAACTTCCTGTTATCCTCACTTGGTATATGAGAAACTGTGACTTAGAGTTATCTAAACTTTTGATATATCTAAGATCTATAAAGCTCTTGCCTATATAGTCATTAAATGGCAGAGCTGGGATCTGAATCTGGGTAGTGTACATCCAGACTCATAAGTATAAACTTAAAAAAAGTCCTAGCTTACAGAGGAAGAATTTGAAAATGTAGGGCTTTGATTTATATTTAAATAGTACTGATATCAAGACTCATTCATATAACTCATACCAGTGCAAGATCTGAGGATTTTTATATCCTAAAGAGTGGTATAATAATACTTTATGTATTCTCAGGAGAAGAAGAAAAAAAGGTGTAAGAGAAATTTCTCTTTAACTAATGTTTTGGTACTTCATCTTATTACCCTTTGTTTTTGATTCATTAATAGAACTAGTCAAGTCTTTCAATGACCAAACATGGTCAAATATGTTTTTCTTTTGTAAAGCAGTGACTTTCAGACAGTTTTGTCCAATAACTTAAGGCATACATGTTTACTCATGATCCTTCTCTAAATCAGTAAGTATCTACACTAATAAAAGAGACATATGCAAATTGACCACCACCTCACAATGTCCATCAGCCAATCAGGAGTGAGTATGCAAATTAATCTGACAAAAATTTGTGGCAGACCCACCCTCCAGCTGCTCTGGTCCTCTGGGCAGCAAGCATGCAGGCACAGAGTGGCCACATGGGGCAGGATGCCTGCTATGAGGGGGAGGGTGGGGACAGAGGGAGCTACAGGAGTGGCGCTTCAGCTGGAGTGAAGACTGAAGGGTCTGGCTGAAGTGAAGACAGAAGGCAGCAGCCAGAGCAAAGGCAGAAGGTGGCCGCCAGAGCTTAAGCCTGGGTCCTGAGTGCCAGAGGAAAACTGGTGCCAGCAGCCAGGGGAAGAAAGGCCTATTGCATGCATCTTCATGCAACAGGCCTCTAGAATATATAATAAATGCTTCTAGAAAAAAAAATACTCCTCTTTATGTATAATGCATTATTCTTCCCTATTGTAATTCATTTTTAAAATGCTGGTTATAAAACATTAATTTATTTTAGTTTTTATTGAGGTGTAATTGACATATAACATTAAGTTTAAGGTGTATAACATGTTGATTTGATACATTTATATATTGCAATTATGATTGTCACCATAACATTTAGCACCTCCATTATGTCATATAATTATTTTTTGCATGCGTGTTGAGAACAATTAAGATATAGTCTTAACAGCTTTGAGGTTTCTAATACTGAACTGTTGACTATAATCACTTTGCTGTGCATTAGATTTCTGGGACTTATTGATCTTCTAGATTCAAGTTTATACCCTTAATAACATCTTTCCAATTCCTCATCTACCAGTTCCTGACAACCACCATTCTATTATCTCTTTTTATAAGGTTGACTTTTTCAGATTTTACAAGTAATATATTTCTTTGTCTGACATCTCACTTAGCATAATGCCTTCAAGATCCATCTTTGTTGCTAGGAATGGCAGGTTTTCCTTCTTTCTTATTCCTGTGTGTGTGTATATGTGTGTGTGTGTGTGTGACATATTCTTTATCCATTCATCCACTAATTAGGTTGCTTTAATATCTGGCTATGGAACTACAATGAACATGGGAGTACAGATATCTTTTATTTATTTTTTTAAAATTAAATCTTTATTATTCAGATTATTACATTTTTTTCTCTTTTTTCCCCTCTGTCGCTCCCCTCCACCCGGCTCCCACCCCTCCCTCTACTCTTACCTTCCCCCCATTGATCTCATCCATAGGTGTATTATTTTTGTCTAGTCTCTCCCTGCACCCACCTCAATATACATTTTCATTTTCTTTAACTATATACCCAGAAGTGGGATTGCTGAACCATATGGTAGTTCTATTTAGAATTTTTCAAGGAACCTCCATACTGGTTTTCATAGTGACTTTACCAATTTACATTCTCATGAACAATGCACAAAGTTTCCTTTCTTTCCATGTCTAGTTAATGCTTTATTATCTATCTCTGGTTTTCTTTTTAAAAAATTTTTTTTTGTCAATTATAGTTTATATTGGATATTATTTTGTTTTAGTTTCAGGTATTGATGATTGCCATTCTGACAGGTGTGAAATATCTCATTGTGGTTTCAGTGTGCATTACTATATTGATTAGGGGCATCGAGCATCTTTTTATGAACCTATTGGCCATTTGTATGTCTTTGGAAAAATGCCTCTTAGGTTCCTTTGCCCACTTTAAAATCAGATTGATTGTGTTTCTTTGTTTTTGTTTTTTGTTATAAAGTTAGATGAGCTGTATATTGAATATTAACCCTTTATTTAATATACAGTTAGGAAATATTTCCTCCCATTTCATGGTTGCCTTTTCATTTTGTTGATTGTATCTATTGCCCTGTAGAAGCTTTTTAGTTTGAATCAGTCTTACTTGTTTAGTTTTGGTTTTGTTGCTTGTGCTTTTGGCATCACATAAAAATGTTATGCTAAGACCAAAGTCAAGGTCTTTCTGTTTTCTCTAGGCCTTTTATGGTATTAGATTTTATGTTTAGGACTTTAATCCACTTTGAGTTAAATTTTGTAAGTGGTGTAAGCTAGGAATTCACACACTTTGTTGAAGACACTTTTCTTTCTCCATTGAGTGTTCATGGCTCTCTTGTCAGTTTAATTTTATGCTTATATTAGTTATATCATATTACTATCCTTTATAAACTACCTCACATATATTGTGTATATAATAATGATCTTCCCTCTAATATTACCTCCCATAATAACACATGTTATTAATATGTTCCACAATTTATTAACTTAGCTAATTTAGATATTCTGACTAGAAAGACAGGTGTATTTTTTTAATTAAATCTTTATTATTCAGATTATTACATTTGTTTCTCTTTTTTCCCCTCCATAGCTCCGCTCCACCGGGCTCCCACCCTTCCCTCTACCCTTACCTCTCTCCCGTTGGATAGGTGCTTTTTTGCTCTGTTATTTGTCCATCATTGTATCCTTCTCTCTAAAATCTTTCCTCAACTTTTATTTACATCGCTAATCACATAGGAAAAATTACTACTCTTCCTGTGTAGAGTGACTTCTTTTTTTGTCAAAAGCAGGTATATAAAATTTGGTGGCCAAGTATGATTTGTTTCAAAGATTGAGAAATAAGCTCCATTATAAAAACTGTTGCCTGGCCAGCATGCCTCAGTGGTTGAGAGTTGACCTATGAGCCTGGAAGTCACGGTTCGATTCCCAGTTAGGGCACATGCCCAGGTTGTGGGGTGTGCAAGAGGCAGTCAATTAATAATTCTCTCTCATTATTGATGTTTCTATCTTTCTCTCCCTTTCCCTTCCTCTCCGAAATCAATAAAAAAACATATTTAAAAAGACAAAAACTGTTTATCCATCAAATGTCTGATTTATATATATATATATTTTATTTTTTAAAGGTTTATTTTTTATTTTTTTAAATGTATTCATGTTTTTTTTTATTAATGTGTTACACGTATACATATCTTCCCATTGCCCCCCCAGGCGTACCCTAACCCCCCAGTGTTTTGTGTTCATTGGTTATGCTTATATGCATGCACACAAGTCCTTTAATTGATCTCTTATCTTCCCCACCTCTCCTCATCCTTCCTGCTGTAATTTGACAGTCTGATTGATGCTTTACTCTTCTGTATCGATCTTTTTGTTCATAGTTTATAATGCTCTTTATTATCCACAAATGAGTGAGATCATGTGGTGTTTCTCCTTCATTGATTGGCTTATATCACTTAGCATAAGGCTCTCCAGTTCCAGCCAGATTGCTGAAAATGGTAAAAATTCCTTCTTTTTTATGGCAGCATAGAATTTCATTGTGTAGATGTACCATAATTTTCTGCTGACGGGCACCTAGGCTGTTTCCAAATTGTAGCTATTGTAAATAGTGCCACTATGAACATAGGGGTGCATAAATCATTTCTGATTGGTGCTTCTAGTTTCTTAGGATATATTTCTAAGAGTGGGATTGCTGGATCAAATGGAAGTTCCATTTTTAGTTTTTTGAGGAAACTCCATCATACTGTTCTCCACAGTGCCTGCACCAGTCTGCATTCCCACAAGCAGTGCACGAGGGTTCCTTTTCTGATTTATATTTTGCTTAGCTACTCTTAAAGATAAATTTCACATAAGATACTAGTAATTTATTATAACTTTATACAATTTTGGTGATCCATACGTATGTGTGACCTTCAATAATATGGTAATTTATTTAAATATGTTTCACTAATTAAGATTATTTAAAATAGGAGTGCACTTAAATTATTCTTGTCAATTATCTATATAAGAAATTATTGAAATGATCAATTACCATAATCAACAATCATTACTGAAATAAGATAATAAGCATCTTTAAAATACTTGCTGCCTGAATTTTTTGAATGTTTTCCTTTGAGGATTTAAGTTTTTCCCTAAGCATTTCTCTTTAGAAGATTATGAACCATAAAGTCTATACCATAACACAAACCAAATATTTTGCTAATTTCACTAATGTTTTTCAGGTAAAAATGACAAATATGTTAGAAAGAAGTACATGTATTTTCTTAAGTATGAATTTTATCCTTTGTATGCTTCAACAATAGAAATGAAAGAATGTAAGGGATCCTGGTCCTCTTCTCTCTTTGTAAATAATTCACATAATTAAAGACAGATTTTGGGGGATTTTATTTTATTGAAGCTCTTCAGGGACCCAAATTTTATGAACTATGTCACTAGCCACTTAGCTGTTTGTCCCTTATTGACTCGAGATTCTTTTTTTCTGAATATCCAATGGAATCTTTCTCATTTTCAATGAATCAAGTTTTCTTACTCAGTGATTATCATTATTGTTATCAGAGTAAGCAATCTTTCATGTATTCCAAAACACTAGTTAGACTATCAACTGGCCTTTTCTATTCTGATTTAACCAATATGTCATTTATTTTTCTATATTGTGGATTTTACCCATGCACCCAAGTTTTGTTGTTTTTTAATGAATTAATGACTAAAATGACTCTTATTAGAGAGCATATAATTAATGGAAAGTGCAGCAAATAGGTATCCCTCTAGGGATACAAGTACAATGATAGAAGGCACTGGTGTTTCCAAAATTGTTGGGAAGAAGTAGTCATGGTATATCACTGGAGAATTTTATCTCATAGTTGCAAACCAGAGCTCAAAAGTTTCCACAGCCCCTAGACTACTACTAAAACCATCTGTTTAACATCCTTGATGCTGAGTCTGGGCAGACATGTTATGTTGAATGTGGTTGTTGTAATAGTCTCCTAATTCTCATGTCTACAACCTTGGTAGCTGGCATCAACAATAATAGGAATATGTCCTCCATCTCACTTCCTTCTTCTAAATCTCACATGAATGTCTCTAATGGTTAAAACTTAATTTATAAGTAAGTGTTAAGTTTGCTAATTTGTAAAGATGAGAAAAAAAATATACAGCAACTGGAAAGAACAACACTGGCAAGACAGAGTAATAGACATTGTTACAAAATGAAGAAAATGGGGTAAATCAATAGGTGGTAAATGGGTATTTCTATGCGACATAACATGTTTAGCTATTAATATGTTCAGTTACTATTATTTGATATCATTGAACATAATGAGCTGAAAAGTTCATATAATGAGCCAATGAGTCTCCTATGTTATAATGATAAAATTCTCCCATTTGTTAATGGTGTTAGCTAAATAATATCATTAAAAAATAGATGGCATAAAATTATATGGTGAAAATTAGTGAAAAATTAATATCTAATACACTGGTGTTTGGGGAAAATAAACCATCTTAGTTCAAATTATGTTAAAATAATACGTAAGTAACAGATCAAAATTATTTCCAGAAAGATAAAATAAAATAATAAAGTATTAGAATAAAATATAAGCAAATATTTATGTAATCTTATATAAATAGGTCTTTCAATATATCTCACTAAAACTACAAAACATAAAGGCAAACATTGAAATTGACTGCATTATAAATTTCACTTTCATCATTTCTAATTTTCTTTATTGAGTCCTCTCTTTTTATTTCCTTGGTGAATTTAGTTAAGGGTTTGCAGTTTTGTTATATTTTCAAATAACTGGCTCTTAGTTTCATTAATCTTTTCTATTTTATTTTTTCCATTCTGATCTTAATTTCCTTCCATTAACTTTTGGCTTCATTATTTCTTCTTTTTCTATTTCCTTTCAATATAAAGTTAGGTTGTTTATTTTAGACTAGAGGCCTGGTGCACAAATCTGTGAACTGGTGGGGTCAGGCTGGCCCTCTCTGATGGGGACCAATTGGGGCTGGGCTGGTAAGAGGGGAATACAGGAGGTTGGTCACCTGGCCCTGCCCTCCACCAAGGTGGGGGAGGGCTTATTGGAGTGGGGCAAGCCAGGGGCAGGGGCCTTGATCATGGTTGAGGGGGGGCCTGAACGGGGGCCAGCTTGAGAGATGGGCATTGGTAGGTTGGAGGGGTGTTACAATCAGTCTAGTTGGATGCTGCAGTATGCATCATAGCTACCAGTCATTCTGGTCATTCCATCATTACCATCACTTGGCTTTTATATGCATAGATTGTTCTTGTTTCTCAAGGTAGGCATTTATTGTTATAAACTTTCCACTTATAACTACTCTTGCTGCTTCTTTTAGGTTTTGGTATGTTGGGTTTTCATTTTCATTTGTTAATGTACATTTTAAATATATATTTTATGGATTTCAGAGAGGAAGGGAGAGAGAGAAAGAGATATAAATTTAAATGATGAGAGAGAATAATTGATTGGCTGCCTCCTGCATGCCCCACACTGGGGCTCAAGCTCACATCCTAGGCACGTGCTCTAACCAGGACTCACACAATGACCTCCTGGTTCAGATGATCCACCACTGAGTCATACTGGCCTGGCAAGGTATTTTTTTTTTTAATTTGATTTATTCTCTGACCTTTTGGTTGTTCAGTTTCTGGATGAAATTTTATTTTTTAAGAGTTTTTTCCTAAAAATATATTTGTCCAGGTAGACAAAAGTTTATCAATCAAGGTAAACTAATTTTAGTGGGATATTAATTAACCTGAGAAATTATAAGCAATTAAAATGTCAAAAACAAAAAGAACCTGGACTGGTAAAATAAATAGGGATACATTCATACAATATTTATTAGATTTTTGATATTAAGTTATAAATACAGTACATATGGATTTTAAATAAATCCTTAATACTAGTATATTAAGTCAAAATAAAAGTTTGTAGAGTATGTTCTCCGCTTTGTAAAACAAGTAATATTTTTTTTCTGTAATTTTTGTCTGTTTGTGTTTCTCCAACAAATTCAATTAAAGAAAAATAAGAACAAAATAATCAAAAGTAAGAGAAAAGAAATATAATAACAGATATGGCAAAAATTATAAAATATAAAATAACATCTTTTATGATAATAATTTAGAAATACCTATATATTATTTTCTCTTATGTAGATGTAGTACAATATAAAAAAAAACTGAGCAATACTATGAATACCTCTATTAACATTCAGTTAAATATAAAAATGCTACATTACATTTATAGGAAATTATTTGGAAAATTTTTGGAACCAGATTACATTTATTTTCAATGGTATAAAAAAGAGTAGCAGTATGCAAACTGTTGCATTAGCACTAGCATAACCTAAAACTTGAGCCTGACTAGGTAAGCAAGAGCAGAAAACAACAAGAACAAAAAAGCTAAATGTCATGTTAGAAATAGGATTGTAGAAAAATGGAGTTAGTCCAGAAGTATAAAAAATATTTTGTGTGGAAGAGATTAAATTAAGAGACCAACTAAGAGTCCTAAATAAAAACTGAGTTGAATGAAGAGAAATAAAAGAGGCACTTGGGGATAAAACATAGTACTGGGTTACTAGATTTGACTAGATTTCTGAAAAAAAATACAAACAAACAAAAAACAGAAAACAAAAACCTGGGCAAACCATATACACACTTCATGCTCAGTTATTTCAAATGCAAATTCTGCATTTTGCCAGTTTACTGTTTTACAGTTGAGTTCTCAGAATTCTAAGAGATCTGTGGTTTTAGATTAATATAACAACTATCTTGGTATATGTTGTTGAGTGGCAAGGGGGAGTGAATGGGGAAGAGTAATTGAGGTTTACATTCCCATTTCAGTCAAGACAATTCAACTTTTATTAATTTAATATAGCATTATTTTATATATACTTTTAAAAAATGGTCTATCCTTTTCTGTAATTGTACTCCACAATGCAGTGTTGGAGATATTGGCTAGAGTTTCACACAAGAACAAATATTGAAAGCCATTATATCTCATTTCACCCTCACTCTAATAACTTAGCCATAGCTTGCTAAAACTATTACTACCAGGACACTTACGTTTTTATAATGCTATTTTTTAATGTTTTCTTGAGCTCTCGCCCTTTCTCCCTTCTCTGTTCCCTATCCATCCTCTTCTTCCTCTAACACAGGTGAAGGTAATTGACTTATTAGAGTCCCTCCTTATTTTGTAACTAGAGGCCTGGTACACAAAATTCATGCACTAGCAGGGTCTCTCAGCCTGGCCTGCACCCTCTTGCAATCAGCGAGCCCTTGGGGGATATCCAACTGCCAACTTAGGCTTGTTCCAAAGTGGGCCTAAGTTGGCAGCCAGACATCCTTAGCATTGCTGCAGAGGCAGAACAGACTCCCACGACCACTGCTACACTCACCAGTCATGAGCCTGGCTTCTGGCTGAGCAGCGCTCCCCCTGTGGGTGTGCACTGACCACCAGGAGGCAGCTCCTGCATTGAACAGGACTGAGCTGAAACTGGCTCTCCAACATTCCCCTAAAGGTCCAGGATTGAGAGAGGGCACAGGCCAGGCTGAGGGACCCCACCAATTCATGATCAGGGCCGGGGAGAGATGCATGAGGTTGGCCAGCTGGCAGGGACTGTGTGAGGCTTTAGGACATGTCCAGCCCATTTCGTTCAGTCCCAATCAGCCAGACCCCAGCAGCAAGCTAACCTACTGGTCAGAGTGCCTGCCCTCTGGTGATCGGTACACATCATATCGACTGGTTCACTGGTCGACTGTCTGCCCCCGGTGTCGGTGTACATTATAGTGAGAGGTTGAGCAGCCTTAGCATATTATTAGCATATTACACTTTGATTTGTTGAATGGATGACCAGATTACTTAGCATATTAGGCTTTTATTATATAGGATAGTAAAGAGCTAGAGGAGTTCATATTAACCCTTCTTTGAATTTATTAGTTTCTTTCTCATCCTTCATTCATCCTCTATTTCCCGTAAGCAAGTATTGTTATGTTTTAATTTTATATTTTTATCTATTTCCATTTATGTTTATAATCATGTTTTCTAACAAGAGAGAAACACCATTTTAAGGAAAATGATACTGTAAGACTAATAATATACTTCTATCTTTCTAACAATATGTGCTCTCTTCATCTAATCTCTAATCTGTTAATTCTGGTTCCTATTTCCATATTCATAAAGTGCATTCTTCAAATAATATTGTTTTAATGTTAGACACTTTTTATTGATTTCCCATTGTGGTAATAAAAATTTAGCTTACTGAGCGGAGACCAGTTTGGCTCAGTGGATAGAGCATCGGCTTGCGGACTGAAAGGTCCCAGGTTTGATTCTGGTCAGGGGCATGTACCTTGCTTGTGGGCACATCTCCACTATGAGGCGTGCAGGAGGCAGCTGATCAATCTCTCTCTCTCATCGATGTTTCTGACTTTCTATCTCTCTCCCGTCCTCTCTGTAAAAAATCAATAAAAAATATTTTTAAAAAATTAGCTTACTGAACTATTATCCTGAGGTTCCTACTTAACTCCCATTTCTCCTCCCAATAAAATGTATTGCAAGTTTTGATTAAACAAATATGCAATGTTTATATTAACTACGAGTGATTACTAAAAATGCTAATGTACTAAGGTTCTCTTTCTTTTGTTATCCTCACTTTATAACCTTGTGTTTTCTCTTAGCTTAATTTTCTATGTAATTTTTCAAAATTTAGAAGAGAATTATAAAATCTCTGAATATTATCTTACACATACTTAAACACATCATGAGCTATACAGTGTTTTGTTTCTTTAATTCTATTCAATTTTCTTGAAGACCTTCTTTAGCCCTCCTTTGTTATGGACTAGTGACTTCATACTACATCCTTCTCTTTCTTGGTTTATATCCTATTTATATGTAGAAGAACCTCTGAAACTCCTGGAAGTGAATTTTTGATAGTTTATCAGAATGCATCTTTATTGTACTCATACCCTTAATTGATTACCTATTTTCTGATTTCTAAGGTAATCCTCTCAAAACAGAAAGGCATTTATTTATTGTCTCCCAGCTTCTGGTGCTGCTATTCTGACTCTTGATTTTTATATGTGAGCCATTCTATTGTCTATGGCAGTTTTTATGATCTTCTCCAGGGCTCTACTGTACTGAACTTTTGTGATAAAATACTGTAGTATAGTAGTATAGGACTTCAGGGTCCCTAGACAAATCCTTATAGTATGAAAAATTAATGTCCCTAAATTCTAGGAAATTTATTTAAATTCTTTTTCTTAATAATCTTCTACTTTTGTTTTTAGGTGGTTCTCATTATTCAGCTTTTGATATTCCTGAGCTGCTGTATAGTTTCTTTAAATTTTGTATCCTATTTTCCACTGACTTAATTCTTATTTTAATTTTAAATATTTTTCCTCACTGTATCTTCCATTCTTCAATATGCACAACAGGACTTGTGAATAGAAGTTTTTACTATAGAAAATTCTCTCCGACCTTTTTCATTGGGAGTTACAGGATTTCAGTCCATTTGTCCTTTCTCTGGGTTGGGCTTCTTCTTTGGAATGGATGTCCTAATTTCCACATGGAGCATATAAACTTGTCTTCCAGAATTCTTGGAGCATGATGGGATATGTGGCTAGGGGTGTTAATATTGAGGAGAGAAAACAGACTGCATAAAATTTAAATTCTTGTGTTGTCTCCAAATATTGAAGCTAGCAAAGAGTGAAATAAAAAGTATTTGTAGCCGAGACCGGTTTGGCTCAGTGGATAGAGCATCGGCCTGTGGACTAAAGGGTCCCAGGTTCGATTCTGGTCGGGGGCATGTACCTTGCTTGCGGGCACAACTCGGGTGGGGGGTGTACAGGAGGCAGCTGAGCAATGTCTCTCTCATTGATGTTTCTGACTTTCTATCCCTCTCCCTTCCTCTCTGTAAAAAATAAAAAATAAAAAAGTATTTGTAACAGAAATATGGAAATTAGGGATTAATACTAATTTGAGAGCAAGAATCTTTCCCTTTGCTATTGAATTAAAGTGATGTTGAGAAAAGATGTGAGAATATCAGTCAGCTAGGGTTAAGTATGTGTATATGGGTCTCACTGAAGCAGGACTAAATTTCAATTTAAAAGGATGTCATATTTATCATTAATTATCTATTGTTATCTTAAACTGTATATAAATATTTTAACAGCTAGCAGTATGGTTTTCAGTATACACTGTTAAAAGAAAGGAAAAAAGCACCCTAAGGCTTAGTCTCTTTCTCCTTTTAAATACATATGTAATATTCTGATGGTCATTAACAATATATATTCTCTCAGAGTATTACCTTTAATTATAGCAAATCAATGAAAATACAAAAAAAAGGAGGTTTAAGATAAAATATGTATGGGCAAATTAGTGCTATTAATATAAAGACTATGGAGCTTTATTTTCACATGAAATGTTTAGTAGAATCAAAACATCAGGGCGGCATGCACAGAGGGCATTCTTCCTCAGCAATGAGGATTATCCTCTGCATTTGGCCACTGCTACAGTTTAGATGTTTGCTGTGATGCCATCTGTTAAGGTTGATTGTGCAGTGACCTTAGGCAGTCTGAAACCTGTTCAATTGAGCCCATATTTAGAGTTCTGGGTGGGAACCAGGAGGACAGCTGGTAGGGTTGGAGATGAGGAACTTGTTTGTTACAGCTGATGAAAATCATCCTTCTTGCCAAAGCCATTAAATGTGATATCCTTGGCACAGCATTTCTCAACAAATAAGGTGTCCCACTTGGTGGGTTAGCTGCAGGTGAATTGAAGCACTCAACAGTCTCTGACTATTTAAGTTTGCCGAGTTCTTTACTTGTACATCCCTAATTTCCTAAGATTAAGCCAATGTTTAGCAACAGGATATTTCGTACTCAGTTAAAGACAGCCTTTCACATATGTAGTTTTAAAAATACACTTGCACAATGGGTAGTAATTGGACTATAATTCTGCAGCTAATAAAAATATTTTTAATTGAATGGAACCAAATAGAGAAAAAAAGCCTCTTAGAAGGCAACTGAATAAAAATTCAAATAAATCAACTAACTTTTCATAACCATATACATGTATTGTACAGAATTCTCAATTCCAATTACTTAAGAAAATATATTAGCATTATTTAATAGGAAATAAATATGTGTATGATCAGACAAGATAATTACTGCAATGATTATCTTGTGGTTTCTACAGCTTGGGAAGCAGAAATTTTTGTTCATCCACATAAATATTCCCTCACCATATATGACAACCCTAAAATGCTACTCACTTGTAGAATTCATATCTAAGCATTGTAAAGAGTAATTTTAAGGCATTTTATTAAGCAAAGGGTATTTAAAAAGTCAAAATTCAATGTGAACAAGTCAATAATATAGACTATATCACTAATCAAATGTCCTGTTTCCTTAGAGCTCTTACTTCTAAGGTAAAAAGCTTTTGGCTCTGATCATGCATACTAGACATACCTCTTATTTTAAATATAGTTAGGGAAGTGGTATAATGGCAATCTAATTTTTTGTATATTCTTTTTGTTTCCTCAGTCATTTAATTCTGCTCTCTTATTATTTCCTTTTTTTTTTTTTTGCTGACTTTGGGCTGTTTTTGTTCTTCTTTTTCTAGGTCTTTAAGATTTAATGTTAGGTTGCTTGATATTTTTCTTGTTTCTTGACTTGGCATGAAATGATATAAACTTCCCTCTTATTACTGCTGGTGCTGCATACCTCATATATGTGGGTTTCTTCACTTCCTTTTAGAAGTTGTTTTCTGATTTTAGTTTTGTGGTCAGACGATATGCTTGGTATAATTTCAGTCTTCTTGAATTTGTTGAGACTAGTATTATGGCCTGACATATGGTCTATTATTGAGAATATTCCATGTGCACTAGAAAAAAATGTATAATCTGATGTTCTGAAATGAAGGGCTTTAATATACATTTGGTCATAATTGCTTGAAAACCAATATGTCTGTTGATTTTCTGTTTAGGTGATCTATCACTGTAATGGTGTAATGTTAAGGTCCTCAACTATGATTGTCTTTTTGTCTATTTCTTCTTTTAGTTCTGTTGTAGTTGCTTTATATATTTAGTGTTCCTTAATAGGGTGCATATGTATTAAGAAGTGTTATGTCTACTTAATATAGTGTTCCTTTATCATCTTATCTAATAATAGAGAAACATGACTGTACCTCCACTACGCCCACAGCCAATCACAGTGAGTATGCAAATTAACCCAACAAAAATGGCAGTTAATTTGCATACATACCTGGAACCTGGAAACCTCCATGGCACCCAGGTCACTCCCAGCTGGCCATCCGGTGGAGACTAGGGAAAGGACCTAGCCTGTGATCAGAGTGTTGGGGTAGTCCCCTTTCCAAGCTTAAAGCCTGGTGCAGAGGTTTTAGGCTTGGGAAGGGGCTGAGCCTGTGATAGGAGGTACGGGGGTCGGGGGAGGAATCCCTTCCCAAAGCTAAAGCCTGGGGCAGAGGCTTTAGCTTGGAAAGGGGCCAATCCTGTGATCAGGCTGCCAGGGTAGGGGGGACCCCTTCCCAAGACTAAAGCCTCTGCCCCAGGCTTTAGGCTTGGGAAGGGGCTGAGCCTGCAATTGGAGGGCAGGGGAATCCCCTTCCCAAACCTACACTTCCTACCCAAGCTTTAAGCTTGGGAAGGGACCAAGCCTGCATTTGGAAGTGTGGGTGGGGGAAACTCTTCCCAAGGCTGAAGCCTGGGGCAGAGGTTTTAGGCTTGGGCAGGGGCCAAGCCTGGGATCAGAGGGAAGGGGATAAAATCAATGGAAACATATCCTCAGGTGGGGATAAAAAGAAAAATAAAGAAAGAAATGTCATATCATATGAAAGACATCTGAAAATGCTTAAAGAAAATTATCATTTTTTCATGGTGAAGGCACTGGAGGCCTTGTTGATGAAAACACCTTGGTGGCTGTGGCTGCAGCAGCAGGGTGATGGGGCTGGTGACTTCCCCTGATCAGCCCAGTCACCTCCACTAAGGGGGGAGTGGGCCTAAGCTATAAGTAGGACATCCCCTGAAGGTTTCCAGTATGTGAGAGGGGGCAGGCTGGGCTGAAGGATCCCTCCCCAGTGCACAAATTTTGTGCATCTGCCCCTTAGTCTGTGTGTATGTATATATATATATATATATATATATATATATATATATATATATATAT
>JAAGEH010000208.1:7178706-7238585 GCA_011751065.1 Lasiurus cinereus | reverse complement strand
TATATATATATATATATATATATATATATATATATATATATATATATAAAGGCCTAATACACAAATTGTCCCCTCCCGAGCTCAACCAGGAGATCAGAAGTTCCATCGATCACTATGATGTGTGCTGACCACCAGGGCATGGCACAGAATGAAGGAAAGCCCTAGCTGGTAGCCAGCAATTGGGGAAGAGAGGTCCTAGCTGGTATCCAGCAGCCTGGGAAGGAAGGCCCTGGCCAGTAGCCAGAAGACCCCTATTGGCCCTCATCACCAGCCAGGCCTCGGGACCCTACCCTTGCATGAATTTCATGATCCAGGCTTCTAGTTATAAAATGTCCAACTTTATAACTTTAAAATGTCTCTTGTTACCTTTGTTATCTTGAAACCTGTTTTGATAAAAATATAGCTACATCTGCTTTCCTGTGGATGTTATTTGTGTGGAGAATCATTTCCCACCCTTCCATTTGAACCTACCTTTGTCTTTGCAGCTATCTGTGTCTTCTGAAGGAAGCATATGGTTGGCGCTTTTATTTTTTCTAATCCAATTTGATTGGTGGATCTTTATTGGTGGATTCAGTCCATTCACATTTACATTTACAGGTAGGGTAATTATTGATGTAAGAGCATTTTCTATAGCCATTTTATCTTTTGTTTTCTGGTAGCTCTGTGTCTCCATTGGTTCTGTCCTTTGTGTTTCTAGCTGTTGTTTTTGTTTGGCAGCATTTCATACATTTTTCCTCTATTTCCTCTTTTCTTAAGCTATGTGTCTCAGTGTATAGGTCATTCACATCCTTAGTTAAGTTTATTTCTGGGTATTATTTTCATTTTGTTGCAATTGCAAATGAATTTTTTTTCATTGCTTTCTCTGAAATGTCATTGCCTGTGTGTAGGAATGCAGTGTATTTTTATACATCTCATTTTTTTTTCTTGTGAGGTTGTAATTACCTCTGTTTGTATTTTTGGTGTTGTGTTGTATGAGTTCTTTATAAATTTTTGACAGTAACTCCTTGAGTAAGGTCTTTTTAAAAAGACATACTTGTCATGATCTCATATATTAGGCCCTCTCTTTCAATACCTGAATCAATCTGTTACCTCTACTAGGAAAGGGAATGTGATAACAGAATGTGCCTTTGATTTGGATTTTGTCAAAGAATTTTAATCTTATACAGGCACAAGGAAAATAAGACAATTGAAGGATGTTTTCTAATAATTTTTCATTTGTTTATAGATTTTGTAGTCTGTACTGTGTAAGGAGGACCTCTGTACTGTATACAGAGGACACTTACAAGTTACTTTGTCTAATAAGATTATCATGGAAGCCTAAACTAAATAATGTGATATTCCCTCTTTAACTGCCCTTAACAGAGAACAATCATGGAAGGCCAAATGTTATCATGGATATTATTTATACTACATATGTGAAAGATACAAGTACAATGTAGAATAGGATTCAAAATCTATTCAAACCAGTGTGCTTAGAACAATTGTTAAAGATTCAGGTGGAAAAGATTCCAACATATCCAATACAGGGTGTCTCAAAAATGTATGCACACTTTGAATAATTATTAATTGCAATGGGTTAAATCTGAAAGAAAGAAATACCAATTGAGCTATACAGTGTTATAGTGTGAATACATTTTATGGGACACCCTATATTTGTATCTTACTCCTTGCCTTCCTTTACTACGAGCTCCCATACCCTGATCTACGTACAAGTCATGGGCTCAGTCATTATTTTAGAGGATAGTAGAAAAAACAACTTTATCTGAGTTAGAAAAATATGTTCTGTGCAGACATCCCTCTGGGATAATAAAACCCTGCCCTGAAGGCACATAGGTTTGAAGTACAGCCTTGATTTTAAACATGTGGGTTTCAACTCCCACTTGGACTTGAGTCAGCACTTTTACCTAAACTTTACTATGGAAAACCATTAGTGGGGTTCTTGCATTTTACCCTTAGTCCCAACACTCATTGCCAGGCAGGTTCCTTATTCTCCTTAACTGATTCATTCATATCTCAGTTTGGTTTAATTTCTTGAAATTGATATATTTAGATTACATTCTCTAGCTCCTTGCTGGACTATATGAATGTGTCTGATTAAATTGATTTAATAATTTATGTGGGTTATAACACATGGAGAAAGGGGAAAATTTCACCATTCTACCCTTTCTTAAGTATTTTGGCTAGACTAACTATAAAATGATAAAATTGACACAATACTAGATTAACAAGAGAAGAAAATAAGTAATTTAATACAGGCACCTGGGAGAATCACAATATGATGCTCAGATCATAAAAAAGGCTCAAAAAAAGGAACTAGGCATCTTTTTATACTTTTTAGGCAAAACTCAATAAATTTGTGAGAAGTTGACAGGACTAAAAAAGTTAGTGCTCATTAGAAAGGAATCGAAGCAGGGCTGGATATTCATCAGATGAATCTAAGAAATGTTTGGGTTTGGATGGTAAATTAGTGCACAAGGTTTGTTACATGGTTTTTTAACTCTGGATTTTATAATTCTTGTACAAGGTTGTTTCTCAGCCCTTCAGGTATGGAGAGAGCACCTATCAAGGATAGTTGCACATTAACCCACTTTCTGGATTCGGGTATAATCTCAGTTGCTCCAGTTATGCCCACAATTTCTCAGAAGTTCTGTCTTGAAAAATGAAACAAAACGCAAAATCCTCAAATTCTGTTTCCGGTGAAATTATCTTGCAAAAATAAAGAGAGACTCTCCTTTAAAAAGAAAAATTGGAGCAATTAATCATTTAGGCTTGTCCTACAAGTAATACTGAAAGAAGTACTTTAGGGAGAAGAAAAATTATACAAATCAGAAATTTTTATCTAAATAAAGAAAGGAGGAGTGTCAGGAAATAATTAGATAAAATATAATATTTTATTCTTGATTTTATCTAAAGTATAACTGTAAATCAATAATTGCTGGAATGTATTGGGTTATACAGATAAGTGCAGTGCAATGAATGATGGCAATGTCGCAAGGGATAGGAGGGTGGAATTGGGATACTCTGTCATAAAGTCCATATACTATATAGGAAATTATAAAGTATATTTGAAGGTGGAGTTAAATAATTAAAAATGTATATTGTAAACTCAAGGTAAACAAAAATACCAAGCATAAATAGCATGCTAAGAGAGCAGATATAATTGAATTATACTAAACTCTTAATTAAAAAGAGAAGAAAAAATGAAAAAAGAAACAAGAAATGTAACAAATAAAAAACAGTCATAGATGGTATATATTAACCTATTATAATAAGCACTGTAAATATTAGTGATCTAAATGCATCCATTAAACACATATATTCTCAAATTGTATAAGTAGGTTCTCTACAAAAAGTAACAAAAATTAATTTAGGTTAATTTAGGTTAATCTGATAGGTTAAAAGTAAAGGAATAAAAAAAGATCTAGCATGTTAATACTAATCAAAAGTACCTTATCCAGTACTCGACCTGTACCTATTTTGTCCTGTAATGTCAGGGAAAAGTTATCTATTATCTTTGAAGTTACTTTCCCTCCTTTTCTTTTATAAAATAACATCATCAGGATTACTCACAGTTGTTTATCTGAACTCTTTCTGAGAAATTACCCCGTTATTCTTATTCATTTTTCTTAAGCTTAAAATGGAGTTGGATTTAATTACTCTCCAGATGTAAACTAGTTAAATGTTTGAGTGACCACAATTCCCATGAGAGCCCACAGCATGGCATGGCTGTCAGAAGCCAGCTAATTGCAGTATTAAGTCTTATTAATAGAAATGTAGTGTTCAAAATAAAGATGGGAATTTATACTCCTTTTTGGTTTTAATCATATATCTTGTGGAGTATCGTTTTCAGTTCTGGGTATTATATTTAAGAGAACATAGACAGGTGCACAAATATCTTCTGAGATGTGTGACCAAGATTTTGAAGCTATTTTAAATGAGGACATTTTGAGGTATTAAAAACTGAAAATATTGTAGGGAATAAGTATTGAATGTCTAAATAAAATGTAATGAACTGGCATTCTGGAACAATTATACTCAAGTGGCTTCATCTTAGAATAAGGACAAATTTTCTTATAAATTTAACTGCCCAACTATGGAAGAGACTATGTTCTGAGCTAATCATGAGCAAACTGTCACTGGAAGCAGCTAGAGAATAGGTGCCAATATGCCTGGGATATTGCCATACTGGTCTCTGCAGCATTGTAGCATTCGAGCTGGATGATCTCAAAGGCCTGCCAACTATGTGGTTCTATTTTAAAAAAGCCTTTGAAACTCAGCTTTGACTTTTTATCAAGTTAATTTGGGATTTCATGCAGCACATACATCTGTATATAATGTTTATTTATTTATTTTGGAATTATCTGTTACTTGCATATATGGATATACTCATCTCTGAAATTTTATACACTATTATTTTTATACTAAACATTACATACTAAAGCTATACTTGATGACAAGTATATTGAAAGATACATATCAATTCACTACTTTTCCAATTTCCATTTTTTTAACTTATTTTGACAATTTTGACAATATATACTTATTATATAATTAAATTTTAATAAAATGCTTGATTTATTACTGCGAGTTTTTTATAACATGCTCTAAAATTCTGTAGCTATATACTTAACTATTTTATTAATTTGATTGATTACATAAATTCAACCAAACTTGCATATGACTATTATATCCATTGGGTTTAATTTCTTATTATTTGAGAAATCTTTCGTTATTGTAGTAAACTTCATTACTTTCATTTTTTACTCTTTTTCAATTACAGTTGACATTCAACATTGCAGGTATACAAAATAATGGTTAGACATTTATATAACTTATGAAGTAAGACCCTGGATAAGTCTAGTACCCACTTGGCACATACATAGTTATTACAATATTATTGACTATGTTCTCCATGTTTCATTTTACACCCAAGTGACTAATTTGTACTTCTTAATCCCTTTACCACTTTCACCCAGCCGCCCACAGCCCTTTCATCAGGCAACCATCATTTTGTTCTCTGATATTTGAGTCTGTTTCTATTTTGTTCACTTGTTTAGATTACACATGTAAGTGAAATCAAATAGTATTCATTTTTTTCTATTTGATTGATACCTTTATCATAAAATTCTCATCTTTGTCTCTTGTCACAGCCCTTTTTTTAAAAAAAAATATATTTTATTGATTTTTAACAGAGAGAAAGAGAGAGGGATAGAAAGCTAGAAACATTGATGAGAAAAACATCAACCAGCTGCCTCCTACACACCTCCTAGGAAGGATGCGCCCCAACCAAGGTAGATGCCCCTGACCAGACCCTTCAGTCCGCATGCCAATGCTCTATCCACTGAGCCAAACCAGCCAGAGCCACAGCCCTTGTTTTAAAGTTTATTTTATCTGATATGGGTGTTACAACCCTGTTTTTATTCTATTTGTATGAAATGTATTTTTTTAAATTTGTTTTTAGTCTGTGCATATCTTTCAATATGAAGTGGTTTTGTTGTAGGCAACACATGTTTGGGTCTTGTTTTCTTATCCATTCAGCCACCCTTTTGATTGGAGTATTTAGTCCATTTTATATTTAAATAACTGTGGTAGGTATGTAGGTATAACCATTTTATCATTCCCTGTTTTTTGGAGTTCTCTGTACCTTTCTCATTCTCTTATATTAGATGACTTTTATATGTTTGGATTACTTTCTCTATTTTTCTATATCTCTCATAGCTTTTTTGTTTGTTTGTGGTTACCATGTGCTACAAATTATATCAAATTATGTTTATAGCAGTCTACTTTAAGTTGGTGGGTGCTTAAGTTAAAACACATTCTAAAATCACTGTCATTTTTACTCATCCCTTCCATGTTTATGTTTTTTGTCATTGTGTTTTACTTCTTTTATATATTTGTATCTCTTAGTTTATTGTAATTGCACATGATCTTCCTACATTTATCTTTTAACATTTGTATTGCTTTTATTATGTATTCTCCTTGGTCAGTGAGAAATTTTTTACTTCTTATATTATCTTATTCCTATTTTTATATTCTCCTTTCTACTAAAAAAAAAAGTCTCTTTAACATTTCTTATAATACTGGTTTAGTGGCGATAAGCAACATTAGCTGTTTCTTTCTTGGAAAATGTTTGTCTTTCTTTCAATTCTAAATGATAGCATTACTGGGTAGAATAACCTTGGTTATAGGTCCTTGCTTATCATAACTTTGAATATTTTGTGCATTCTCTTCCAGCCTGCAAAGTTTCTGCTGAAATATCAGCTGATAGTCTGATGGGAGCTCCCTTATACATTACTGATTTTCTCTTGCTACTTTTGAGGTATTCCCTTTGTCTTTAACCATAGGCATTTGATTTATGATGTGTCTTCATATGGGCCCTCTCTGTGTTTCTGGATTGGTATGTCTATTTCCACTGCCAAGTAAGGGAAGATTTCTATCATTATTTCTTCAAATAGATTTTCAATTCATTGCTTTCTCTCTTTTGGTACACCTATGATGCAAATGCTGTTATGCTTAATGTTGTCTCAAAGATGGCCTAAACCAGTGGTCAGCAAACTGTGGCTCACAAGCCAAATTTGTCTCTTTGGCCCCTTGAATGTGGCTCTTCCACAAAATACCACATGTGGGTGTGCACATACAGTGCGATCGAAACTTCCTGGCCCATGCATATAAGTCAGTTTTCAGCTCTCAGAAGAAATTTCAATTTTTGTACTGTTGATATTTGGCTCTGTTGACTAATGACTTTGCTGACCACTGCCCTAAATGATCCTCATTTTTTTTAAATTCCTTTTTTCTGTTTGTTTTTCTAATCAGCTGTTTTCTTCTACCTTATCTTCCAAAATGGTAATGCAGTTGTCTGCTTTACCTAATCTGCTATTGATTCCGTTTAATGTAGTCTCTATTTCAGTTATTAAGTTCTTCATTTCTGAATGTTCATTTTTTATGATTTTTATATACTTGTGTAAGTTCTCACTGAGCTCATCTATTTCTTTTCTTAAGTTCACTGAGCATCCTTGTAACCAGTGTTTTGAACTCTATACCTGATACATTGCTTGTCTCCATTTCATTTTTTTTTTTAATTTTTAAGTTATTCTGTTCCTTCATTTGGGGCATGTTTCTCTATATCCTTAATTTGGCTGACTCCTTGTGTTTATTTCTATGTTTTAGGTAGATCTGCTACACATCTCCCTATCTTGACAGAGTGGCCTTCTGTAATAGGTGTCTTATGAGACCCAGAGGTGCAGTCTCATTGATCATCTGAGGGGGTGTTCAGGGCATCCCTTGAGCATGTTGTCTTATAATTGAGCCTTGATTGCCTTTGACACATTAATGGGTAGGATTGAGCTTTAAGATGACTCACTGTTAGTTCTGGTTAGCTTACTCACCAATCTGGAGCTGACTCCAAGGACCATGAGTCACTTTAGCTAGGCTTTAATATCAGCTGAATCTGCCAATGTGGTGCTCTTATATAGTCTGAAGCCGGCCACCAGGTGAACTGGCTCTTGGGAGGGCATCCATTGCAAGTCAGTGTCAGTTGCCATTTGTGTCTGGCTTGGGGCCACTGGATAGTAACTGGAAAGTAATCTGTGGTTGTTTGCTGCTGGACTTGGAGGTACTTAGGAGAGGCTGTGCTATAAGCAAAGGTCAATTACCCTTAGTGCTGATCTTAGAAAGAAGCATAGAGCATGCTGAGGCCAGCCACTGCTTGTGTAGGGTTTATGGGTCTTTGAGAGATTTTAGGAAAATAACAGGCAGGCTGCTCATGTTGAAAAGTTGCTGGAAGAGGTTTGAATTGGGTGGGAATCTTAAGGAACTACCAATGGAAGCTGCCAGTGTTAGCCAGGTTAATGGAGAGCCAGCTCAACTTTGGTGCCAGCCTGCAATAGCCTGGCTTGGAGGACTGGTGCCAATAAAGGAGCAGAGGCAACTGTCCCTGGAGAGATGTGCTCTTTCAACCCTTCCCTAAAGCTAGTCAATTTAGTTCCTCTCCATATGTCCCTTCTGCTTTTCAATCTGACCCTGTGTAGGACCCTCAAGAGCAATGCCTGAGACTACAGCAGCCCTCAGACTTGCTCTTATGTAATTCCCACTTATTTTAACAGCCAGATGTTATGGGAACTCATCTTTCTGGTGCTGGGTGTGAAGCCAGGACACTTCATTCCTTGGGGGACCCCTTGTAGCACAAATATCACTCCCAATTCTTAACCATCACTGTATGGGTGTGGTGCCTGCCCATCATGTGTCTTCTTCCCTCTTACCAGTCTCATCATGCTTCTTATATCCTTTGCTATAGGACTTCTGTTCATGTAGTCTTCAGGTGATTCTCAAAGATGGTTCTGTAATATAGTTACAGTTTTCATGTGATCGTGGCAGGGAGGCAATCACAGTACTTACTTATTCCACCTTCTTGAGCTCTATAATTTTTTTATTGAAGTATTTCATTCTCCTGAAAAGTTAGACATACACATTCACCAGAGAAAAAACTAAAGTAGGTTATGCCAGCTCACAGTTAGAAGGTCATTACTCACAAGATCGGTGAGAAATAGGACTACACTCAGTTCTGCCTTTAGTTCTGGTTAGCTTATTCACCTAGATGCTGGGAAATAAAAGACACCAGGGAGATCTTTGATGAGACCAAGTATTGTAAAAACTTAATATAATTGGATAGAAAGTTCATGGAAATAACACTGTATATAGACTTTGGTTCTCTTCTCTGCTAGGTCCTTGCTCATGTAGCTAAATAAATGAACAAGAACTAATAAGTGAGAGTAATAGATCTAGAAGACTATAAAGATGGAATTGTAAAAAACAGTCAATTGCCAGCATACTGGTAATTAATGTATCCATGTATGGTACAGTAAGTCCTCACTGAACATTGTTGATAGGTTTTTTAAACTGTAAATGATATAATAAAACCAGTCTTCCCATAAACTAATTGATTTAACAAGAGTTAAATTCCTATGGTATCACATCAACATTATAACTAAATAATGATGAACAAACTTATGTTATCTGAAACCATACTATATTAATATTTTTATTTCAAGTTGACCAAATATAAATTGAAAAGTAGAAATGTTAATTAACTATTTAATAATTTATATATTTGATTTGGAAGTAAAAAACTGAAATATTCCTGCCTATACTAAAAATTCAATTAGATCTTAATTTGAAATTGCAATATATAGTGCTGAAAATGATCCTTTTTCAATAAGTGTTATTTGTTTTAATTTACTTTTATCATTAAAACTAGCAGTTTACAACATTGGATACATGTAAACAGGGATAGGATCTTAGCACAGTCATATTCTAAAGGATAATTATGCACATATTTTTGCAGAATTACCATAATTCAATCTTATGTTAATCAAGAGAGCCTTAACATTTCCCTATATGTAACAAAACTTATACAGGCTTCTCCCTGGCTCTTGTCCCTGAAATACATAAATATTTCTTTTTTTATAAAGCCTCTTGGCAGTTTTATAACCTAGAAAAAATCTTTCTCAAGGACCTGGGAACCAAAGCTTTAAAATATGATCAAGTAGGATTTTCCATTATCTTTCAATCTCTGTTAGGAGGGTAGGAGTCTATCTTTATTGGATGCCGATTAGCCAATACAGAAAGCCAAATACCAAAGGGAAATATTTGTAAATTTGGGACTAAATCAATGTGTTTGACATAATCCACTGATTAACTTCCTCTCTAATGTTCTCTAATACTTTTCCAGAAGTTCATCCCATACTTTAATACCTTTCCCATCAGCAGAGTTGGGTTCAGACTGCATTCTGGCCACTGTTCTCTGTTGTAATAACCTTGAATAAAGTCTTGGTCTGGTCCAATTTTTTTTACTTTGACCATTTTATTAATTAATTAATTAATTAATTAATTATTTTTTTTTTTAGAATTGAGATTTTGTTGTTTTGAGTAACAGTACACAGACATTTCAATTTCTACACAATTCTTAACATATGTACCAAAAATGTGAAGTCATGTAATTGTGATTCTTTTCTAAACAGTTATTCCTATGACTTTCCTTCCAGCTTAAAATTTAGAGGCTCACTTTACTAAATAGAGTATCAAGTACCAATATATTCTAATTTTAACATGCTGTTACATCAAAGTCCCACTAATTCACAATTTAATATCATATATACTACCTAATCAAATTTGCAATCTTTCACAGCACATTAACAAAGTTACTAGGAAAACTGGACTACCACACCACAGATGCACAAAATTCTGACAGGGAGAGCCAAGATCAAGGAGTGGTTTTCTTTAGGAAATAATTCTACCTTAAACATGTAAAAATGTGAATAGAAGTAATTTAAAATGCTCAAGACATAGCAAATGCATGACTGACTCCAAATTGCCATTTAGTATGCTCTGTATTATAGGATATAAAAACTATCCCCATCTATGTAATGTTAAGCTGACACTCAAGACAGTCAAAGTCTCCCATATTCAATATCCCACTATTTTCTGGTTGTACCAAAAAATAAACAACC
The DNA here is from genome assembly GCA_011751065.1 of Lasiurus cinereus. NCBI lineage: Eukaryota > Metazoa > Chordata > Mammalia > Chiroptera > Vespertilionidae > Lasiurus > Lasiurus cinereus. The sequence goes on along the minus strand of JAAGEH010000208.1, from coordinate 7,228,080 downwards.
AGCAAATGGTTTCAACTTTTTCAAAAAAGCATTTACACTTAAAAAAATGGGATGAGGTGGAATTCCCTCCTTCTTAAAAATGTTTCTAGAGCTACTAAAAAACTTGCATTTACAAAATAGTTGATAAAAATATTCCTCTGGATTGTACAAGAAAGGAGACAGGGACCACTGATAAGAGACATGGTATATGACATTAATCAAACTTAGCTTATTTTTCTCCTGCTTCATCTGAGGTTGGATTCTCCTCATTTTTAGTTTCTCTGTTTTCAGCAGATAGATCTTCTTTAGGTTCCTGGTCAGCCACTTTGGTCTGCTTTCCCTTTGTTCCCCTTTTCCCTTTCCTTTGCCCTTTCTTGTCTGCAGACTTATCCTTTCCTGCTGCCTTTTTGGGCTTCGCTTCCACTTTTGCAGGAGGTTTGGCTGACAAACTGGCCGACCTCCTCTGCGGCTCCTCCTTGGCTGCCCTCTCCACAGAGCTGACCTTCCTCTTGGGCATCATGAGGCGGCCTGAGAGCTAGCAGGCCTATTGGCTTGGTGAACCCGGGCTACCTGGCTGCTGCCGCATCTCCTGCTGCCCAAGCTGCTTGAACCCGAAATGGGGACAGTGGGAGAACCAGATGAAACTGGATTGGGAGCCTGCCTTCTCCTCTCCCCTTTCACCCCTTCCCCCTTGTCACCCTTCTCCTCACCTCCGTGTCACCCGGCCGTTCACTCCCCCTCCTCTGACCATATATTTTATTGAGTCATTACATGGCAGCTCAATAACTTTCAGCTATAGCACTATTTTTACTCTATAGATATTAATTTAGCAATATATACAATTTGTCTGATATATATAAACAATTTATCTTATTTTTTCTTTATTTTAAACAATTACTAAACAACAAGAAAAAGTGAGAAACCAGAACTCTATCATTCATGAAATTAGGAAACACCTATTACCATTAAACTTAAGATATATATTAAAAAACAAACAAAAAAAAAATTTCTAACTACAATGAATATTTGACCAAAAGGGCACTCAGAAAAGTTGTCAGCAGCTGGACACCTAAGCCAAGTACTGCAGTGGCAAAACTAAAGTTCATTAGCTGAAATAATAAGTGTGTGTATGTATATATCTGCCATACATACATAAAACCCTGGACCATGCCAGACAAGTCAAAAACACTGCCTTATTTAGCCTTCAGCATAACTGTCCCAATCCTACCCAACCCCAGGTAGTCTTCATAATCTATGTCCTATCTAATAAAGAGGGAATATGCTAATTGACCCTCATACCATCACAAAGATTACGGCACCCACAGCCAATAAAGAGGAAATATGAGAATGACTGCAACACCCTCAAAGATGGCAGTGCCCACAACCACAAGATGGCCTGGCTGCTCTGCACACCTGCCTCTGGAGTCCTGCAGTGCTTTCAGCCCCCCAGCCACCAGAGCCAGCCAGAGGCACAGGAAAGCCTTGAATGGTGGCTGCTAGTTGACACTTGAGGCACAGACAAGCCTCAGATGGTGGCTTCCCAGCTTCCCAGGGTCACCCAAGGCTCAGGTAACGAGGGCAGCCGAGGCTTGCACTGCCAGCAGTGGCAGCAGCAGAGGTGTGATGGGGGCACCACCTTCCCCTGTTAATTGGGTCACCTCCCATCCCTGTGGGCTCTCAGACAGTAAGAGAGAGCAGTTGGGCTGAGGGACCCCCCTCCAGTGCATGAATTTTCATGTACTGGGCCTCTAGTTTTAAGTATAAAATGTAAGTAGCAAAATGGTCTCTTTGGCATAAAATTATTTTCACCAATAAAGTTAAAAGTAGCTATGTACTTTTAATAGGCAACTTTGAAGTATTCTTGGGTGGGGGTGGAGGGTGGGCTAGAAAGGGTCAATGGTGGAAAAAGGGAATATATATATAATATTTTCAACAATAAAGATTTAAAAAAATTAGTCTCAACTCCATATTGAGACTATTTAATGTCTCTATTTTGGGACATTATTTTATTTCTATTTCTGGTAAACAATGTCACAATTAAAAAATGGGTCAACTGTTATTTGGGCAAATATTTTCAAAGTTCAGTTTCATTATTAATAACTACCAAATTTACTCATACATATGTAAAATATTTTTTGCAAAAGATAAAGTATTTATCTAAGTTTCAGTGTCATTCAAAACATTTTAAAAGATTTTAGTGAATAATTTCAAACATCTCTCTGTATCACACATTATTTAAGTCATTTAATCTTAAGTAATATAGCAGACTTCAGTGTGTGAATATAATTCATCAAATAAAACTTTGAACTGCCTGTGGTAGTTAACTAGTATAACCAGAAAGTAGGAATTATATATATATGTAATATAGGTATATATAATATATGATGCCCAATTAATATATTAAGTAAATGTCTTTATAAAATGTCACCAACTCAGATTTAAGGTAACTATAAAATTCAAGAAATTCATCAGTGGCTCAGGATTACTAATTTTAAATAGACTACATGAAAATTTTAAGATGTATCATAATACAATAAAAAGATTAACAAGTTTAATCATTCTCACAAATAGCCTAGATAGTTAATGGTATGCATTTTGTATCTGGAGTATTTTAAGCTGTGAAAGTAAGGAATTTATGAGTCAATGTTTTTATACAACTTGGTCTTTATGCTCTTAAACCCATTTTCAATAAGTTAAGCAACAGCATATCTAATTAAATATATATTTGCGTACAGACATTCCTCTTCTTTTCAAGAGACTGTCATTTATAAAGTTATATTTTTAAAAACATTCTAATGCTAGGATGTCAGCATCATGCTGGAATAAGAAAACTCCACTGTGTTACCCCTTAAATTTACAAGTCACACAATTATAATTCAACAAAGCATCCTCTGCTTAACACCCAACCACATCTGAGAGATCTAAGTATCAGTACATCTGAAGGTGGGCATCATATTGGAATGAGAAAGGGAGGCAGGATGTGGGGGGAGAAGGACAGAGATGGTGGCTGCAGATGCAGTTCAGCACCTGTCTTGGCACCAGATGACACACAGTGGTAGAAGGGATGAGCTGAAGTTCTTATACTATGCACCAGAGGGTAGGATTGGAAGAAGCAACATCTGAAGTATCAATAAAAGAAGATTGAAATAATACCAAGCATATTTTCTGCCTATAACCGTGTGAAACTGGAAATCAACTACAAGAAGAAAGTTGGAGAAACCACACATATGCAGAGTTTAAAATACATGCTATTAAACAACTATTGGGTCAATGAAGAAATAAAAAATCAGAAGATATATAGAGGAAAATATGACATACCAAAAATTTTTGGATTCAGAAATGTAGTATTAAGAAGGAAGTTTATAGCATTATAGGCCTACCTCAAGAAACAAGAAAAATCTCAAGTGAACAATCTAATATACAACCTAAAGAATTAGAAAAAGAGGAACTCAGCCACAAAATATAATGAAATACTATAATTTGGGACAACATGAAAGGACCTAGAAGGTATTTTCTTAGAAGGAAAATAAGATAAACAACGACAAATATCATATGATTTCACTTATATGTGGAATTTAAAAAATAAAACAAATAAACAATAGAAACAGATTTATAAATACAGAGAACAAGACTGATGTTTGACAGAGGGAAGAGAGTGTTTGGTAAAAAAGGTGAAGGTATTAAGAAGTATAAACTGGTAGTTAAAATAGTCATGGGTTATAAAATACAGCATAGGGAATATGGTCAATAATATTGTAATAACTCTGTATAGTGTTAGGTGGGTACTTGAATTATAGGTGGGGGCACTTTGTAAAGTATGATTGTCTAACCACTATCCTATATACCTGAAAGCAATACAAAATAATATTGAAAGTAAACTGTAATTAAAAAATTAAAAGAACCAACAAATCCCAAAGTCAGTAGAAGGAAGGAAATAAAAATCAGAGATAAAATAAATGAAGTAGAAAACAAAAAGATAATAGAACAAATGGATCAAAAAGCTGCTTCTTTGAAAACATAAACAAAACAGACAAACCTGTGGTCCAATTCACGAAGGAAAACAGAGAGAAGAATCAACTAAAATCAGAAATAAAAGGGGGAGGGACTTCTGGTATGGATGGTGGAGAAGGTAAACTCTGTGCTTGCCTCCTGCCACAACTGAATTATAATACAACCACCCTTGATAATCACCTGGAGACTAGCTGAACAGAACTCATAACAAAAGGGTGGGGAGATGCAAGGGTCTGATCCCACATCCACCTGGATCTTATGAGCTGGGAGGAATATCTTGGCTGCAGAGGGCCTCCATAGAAGCAAAGGGTTGTAGCCCTATACCTGGTTCCTAAGCCTATAGCACCAGTCCTAGGAAGAGTCCACACATCATCTGGCTGTGAAAATCAGGGTGGGTTTCATCTGAGTGAGAGGGAAAGATGTCCTGTAAAATAGCCCAAGCACAGACTTACTTGATCATGAACACTCTCCCTAAGATCCAGTACTGCCACAGCAGCTCAAAAGAGCACTAGGTATATATAAGGAGAAATTGAATTGTCCGGCTTCAGGGCAAGGAGTGGAGGGGTATCTCTCCTCCAGACTGAAATGCTGTCAGGAGCCATTGAGCCTAGGTTGAGCCCTCTCACACACAAGCAAATGTTGTCACTGAATATAAATCTCCATTAACCTGGCTAACATCACTCACCCCACTCTGGTGGTTGCCCAACCACACCCCTCCCCATGCAACTCACATGCCTTGCATGAACCTCTTTCAGCGGCTGTTCCACACAAGCAACCATCCCTATGTCTCGCCACCATCCTGAAGACTTTCCTAAAATCTCTCAGAGGGTCACAAACCCCAAACAAGCAATGGGAAGGCTCAGTGTATTCTGTACCTCTTGCTAAGTGGACCAAAGCTCAGAGTCAGTGGTAGCCAGTCTCAGTTCACAGCATAGCCTATCCTAGATGTCTCCAAGTCCAGCACAAACAGCTACCAACCAAAATCTCATTGCACCAGCAAGCCCAGGTGCAAGCACAAGTAGCAACTGACATTCATCTGCATTGGAGCCCCTCATAAGAGGCCCCAGACCCAACATAACTGATGGCTGCTTCAGATTATACCAGAATATCATGAAATTAACTCCACAAATAACACACCCAGAGGACAGTCTCTGCAGGCACCAGAACCCCACAAGAGCAAAGCATACTTCATGAGGTCATCTCCTACACAATAGCTCAGACACTGTCATCATGGCTAATCCTCATAGTCAGTCAGCCTGAGAATCAATCCCACTCACTAAGGTGCCAAAAAATAAGGCTCAACTGCAACTAGAGGGCATACACATCCACCACAACAGATACCCGTGTAACACCCAGTTCAAGTAACCAGGGAAACTGTGCCACTAAGCCTCATATAACACCTACAACATAAGGGCATTTCTATATATAGAAACAAACATGGGCAGTCAACCAAAATGAGGAGACAAAGAAACATGTCCCACATGAAAGAATAGGACAAATTCCAGAAATAAAAGCTGAATGAACTGGAGACAAGCAATCTACCAGATACAGAGGTCAAAACACTGGTAGTAAGGATACTCAGTGAACTAAGGGGAAGAATAGGTAAATTCAGAACTTACCCAAAGAGAAAAACTATGAAAAAGCAGCAGTCACAAATGAAGACTATAATCTATACTAATAATAGAAGAAGATGCAGGTTGTCCAGGACACCGTCACAGAAACAGTAACAACCGAACAGCAGGCTGTGTGGGACAGCAAGGCCAGCAGGGGTATTAGTGAGGGACAAAGGACTGAACAGGAGGCTGCATGGGGCAACCAGGCCAGGAGGGGGGTTAGTGAGGGACAATCAAATGACTGAACAGCAGGCTACCTGGGATGACCAGGCAAGGCAGTTGGGAGCAAGCAGGCCGGCAGGGGAGGGGAAGTTAGGGGCAAACAGGCTGGTGGGGTGTCAGCTGGAGGTGATCATACTGGTGTGGGGGGCATTTGGAAGTGAGCAGTCTGGCTGGGGGCATCAGTTAGGGGTGATCAGCCTAGCAAGGGGTGGCAGTTGGGGGATATCAGACCAGTAAGGGTGGGAAGTGGGGGGCAAGAAGGGCGGCAGGCAGAGTAGTTAGGGGCAATCAGACAGGGATGCAGGTAAGCAGTTAGGAGCAAGTGGTCCTGGATTGCAAGGCGGATGTCCAACTGCCAGTTTAGGCCTGATCCCCATGAGTTCAGGTCTAAACCAGCAGTCAGACATCCCTCAAGGAGTCCCAGATTGGAGAGGGTGCAAGCTGGGCTGAGGGACACCCCCCTCATGCACGAATTTCATGCACTGGGCCACTAGTTTATATATATATATATATGAAAACCTAAGTGACCATTAGGGCGGAACAACTGAACAACCAGAGTGATTGGTCACTATGATGCGCATTGACCACCCCAATCACCTTATTGGGGCCTGCTGGCCATCCTCCCAGTCCCTCCCCCCAGCCAGCAGATGCGGATCGCCTGATAAGAGAATAGGGAATCAGGGGCAGTTGTGAACACAGGAAACGCCAGGCCAAGGAGAGTGCAGGCAGGGGGCAGTGCTGGCTGCGTGCAGTCGGGGGAAGGAAGGCCCTGGCCTGCAGCTGTCAGCCTGGTGAAGGCAGGCCCCAGATGGCCAACCTCCTGGTCCCTGAAGACTTTTGAAAAACCTCTTCCTGGGGAGGCTTTTATTTTCCTCCCAACAGTGAGCAATTCAAAGGCACTAGCCCAATCTCTCCCAGCACCCAGTCAGGTTGAGTCTGGTGCATGACAGGACAGAACACCCCAAGCTGCTTCCTATAGGCAGGAAGCTGGCAGGGGTGGGCATGGATGCAGAGGGCTCAGAGCTGGACCACCCGGCCCCCAGCATGCTCTCTACTTAGAGGTGTCCAGCAGCATACCTCCCACTGGATTACCTACATCAGTGGTGGGTGGAAAGCAGCCCAGGAGGGTGAGGAAATGAAACTTGGGGCAAGAGCTATGGGTTCAGTCCCCGTGATCTTCCCTTCCCAGGATAATGCTGTTCTCCCTAACCTCCCATGCACCAAGAGATAAATGTAGATTCACAAAGAGGCAGCTCCCCCCAACCCCGCCCAGGAGCTTCAGCTGGGGTATGAGAAGAGTTGCTCACTTCTAACATCCCTGCCATTTGCTTTAAAGATGCATTCTCCTTCCCTAACACATGTTGCCTGAAGTATACGATAGTTTGTGTTTATAAATACAATAAATGTGGGGAAAGCAAAGTTTTGTGCTTTAAAAGAAAAGAGTTTAGAGTTTTGGGGGGTCTCTCTTTTTCTCTCTCTCTCTCTTTCTTTCTCTCTCTTTTTCTCTCTTTGTCACACACATACACATACACACACACAGACACTCACTCCTTCCTCCCATCTTCCCTGGCCTGGCGAATCTTCACACAGAAAGTTAACCCCAGGCCCTCAGAACCCATCCTCACTGGAGTGGTTTTTGTTTTGTTTTCTTTTTCTTTCACAGGGTTTTTTTTTTTTTAACCGTTAACTAGCAGTTGGACATCCCCTGAGGGGTCCTGATTGCAAAAGAACACAGGCAGGGCTGAGAGATCCTGCCCCTCCCCGTGCATGAATTTTGTGCACTGGGCCTCTAGTAGTTAATAATACTCTATTGCATATTTGAAAGATGTTAAGAGATTAAATCTTAAAAGTTTTTATCACAAGAAAAAATGTATGATGATGGATGTTAAATAGACATTTCACAAATATCAAATTATTACACTGTACAGCTGAAAATAATAAAATGTATGTTAATTGTACTACGATAAATAAAATAAATATAAATAAAAGCCAGCAAATAAAAAAAATGTAGAAATAATATATGTGGTACTTGCTTTTCTTTTAGCTTTTGCAGTGCTTATGACAATAATAAGACACTAACATATTTGAAGAGCCTAATAGAATTTACTGTTCCTATATTGTGATAAATTAAAACTTTCCCAAGCATTGATTACTATTACATGTCTGCTTACTAGTATGAAAACATAAATATAGCAAAAGAAATGTGAAATCATGCCAGGACTGGTGTAGCTCAGTGGATAGAGCATTGGTCTACAGACTGATGGTTCCTGGGTTCGATTCCAGTCAGGGCATGTATCTTGGTTGTGGCACATCCCACAGTAGGGACTGTGCAGGAGGAGGCTGATAAATGTCTCTCTCTCATCGATGTTTCTAGCTCTCTATCCCTCTTTCTTCCTCTCTGTAAAAAAAATCAATAAAAATATATTTAAAAAAAAAGAAATATGAAAGCAAACTATAATTATATGCAATATCAAAATTATACAGATGTACATTCTTCCAGAGGAATTGAAAAGGTTTCATCATGAGGTTTTATATGGGTTTGATATAAAGGTTTTGTTCTAAGGTTTCCATGTGGTAGAATTTTGTACAGAAGTTTGAAGGGAAGGTAGAGATATTAATTTGTGGAGGAGAGAGACAAAGACAGATGGTGTTAGGGCCTATTGGCAGAAAAATACATTTATTTACTAGATAAAAACTTGTGCTAGAGTTTGTGATGATATGTATGTTACAGTATTGTAAGTTTATATATTTGCTTAATGTTTGAGATTTGACTGAAATGCTCTTAGCATGTTATGCTTCCACTAAAAGGCCCAAGACATGAAATTCATGCATGGGTAGGGTCCCTAGTGGCTACTGGCTGACAGGTAGGGCGACCTTTCCCAGCTGCCAGCCCTGGGCTCGGGCCTCCTTTCATTCTGCACCACCCCCTGGTGCTCAGAGCATGTCCTAGTAAGCAATGGAACTCCCAGTTGGTCAAAATCCTGAGGGGATACTTTGCATATTAGGCATATATATAATCACCCCCATTGAGAGGTTCTTTCCTGGCTGACACAACCTGTTTGAGAATAAATTATCTGTTTTTAGAAAACAAACCATGTAAATCCAACTCTGAACAATAATGTGGAATTACTATTGTCTTTGCTTAAGATAAAGTTAAAGATAAACTTTCTGCTTAGCTTTTCAGCTATTCATATTTCAGTTGTTTTCCTTGTGCATTGGGAGTGCCTTGTGCATTCATATTTCAAAAGACAAGAGTTTGAGGATAATTCATATGTCAGTTTTGGACCTTTATTTCCTGAACAATCTTCATTTCTGAGTATTGCCTCCTCAATTTCTACCCTTCTGGTAGCTCCAAATTCTCCATTCTAATGCGTAAGGCCAAAAAGACTGGAATTTTGTGTTTAGCTGACCCAGGCCTTGTGAACTGAGGAGTGGCCTCTGAACTATATAAAAATAGCTCTCACCTTGTTTTGTTGGTTCCTTCAAAGGTCAAACCAACTCCAATAACTGGCTTCAAGCTATTGAGTTTTAAAATATTTTGTCCAGAGTTTACAGTTGTTATCAGAGATATAGTTTGTATAACCTATTCTTTTATTACCAGAACCTGGAATAGTTTTAAACTTTGAAAATATTATATAATTACCCTCTGAATTCTACTTGTGCTAATGAGCAATGCAGTTTAGTCTAATTATCATTTTATAGGCAAGTTCTGATTACTTTTTAATTGTTCTCATTTTCATTGGTTTTCTTCAGTTTCCTTATAATGTGTCTATATGAGAATTCTTTTTTAACCCTAAAGTATTTCTTCTTAATAATAATAATTATGTGGTTTCTAATTTTTTACTGTGAACTCATATTCAGAATGGCAATTTTTAAATTAAAGTAGTATGCTTTCTGTATTTTAGTGACACCCTGTATGATTGTTTTTATTTGCTACTGCCAGGATTCCCTATATTTCTCCATTTCTGAACTAGTTTTAAATTAATTTATTTGCTCAGAATAACTGGGAAATGTCTCCTAGCTGTAAGCAATCATGAGATTTTCAATTGTGCCTTGTACAGTTGATAGAGGAAAATTTCTCTTTTGCCTTTAAAATACTAGTTCTTCATTTCTGAAGGTATGCCAGGTTTCACTAGCACTGTAACCTTACAGGTTCACTTATCTCATTTTTAGTCTTTCGAATCCTATTTCTCCTCTGATTCCTAGTAGGTCCTGTTTCTTTGATTTCACATTGGGCTATGTAGTTTTAAAATATATTCACTTTATTAAATATTTAATGTCATCAAAAGTATGTAAAAATTCTCATCAAGTCACCTATCTTTTTAGCTATACAGAAGTTGTAGTCTTCACTACATACCCTTGGCACAATATGCTATAATTACACTAAACTTCTCATTTCTAAAACATTGTTAACATTCTTTCCTTTATGACTACACATGTGTTTTACTCTTCTTTAATTGCTTTCTTTAATTACCTTTCCTAAATTCCTTCTGGGGAAACTCATCTGTATCATTAAATATCAAATGAAAAGACTTCTCTGTGGAGGCATCATTGAATCTTCTACGTAGAATTAATTGTCCTATACCTGGCATTTTGTGTCTGTCCTCTTAATCAGACTATCTTTACCCTAACAGCAGAAGAAAAATGTTATGTTTTGCTACTTAACTCCTCATCAGTTACTCAATAAATAATAAATAAAATATGAACATGCAATTTAAAATATAAATATATTTTTATAAGAAATATTACATAAAATAACTATTCCTTAAGTTATAACTATTATTGAATATAATGTAATTCCAAGAAAAATATTCTCAGGTATATTCTAAATGTTGTCATGTTAACTTTGGTCTTTCTAGAAATTATAAGCATGAATTAACTTTCAAACATGAACTAACTCACACATTAAAGGAAGGGTAGATCTCTATATATCTCTAGAACTAAAAGAAAGGAGATATTTACTGATTACCTCTATACTTGTCTGTACTGTGCAAATACATTAAAGAAAACCACCAATCTAATTTTATTATCTGCTTTTTACATTGCCATGTTAGCCAAATTAAATGGATGATGTAAAAAAAAATTCCAAAGATTGACTAGGCATTGTGGCTCAGTAGTGGAGCATGGTCCTATGAACCAGGAGTCAAGGTTAAATTCCTCGTCAGGGCACATGCTCTGGTTGCCGGTCATCCACAATAGGGGGCAGTCAGGAGGCAGCCAATCAATAATTCCTTCTTAGCATTGATTTTTTCTCCTTCTCCCTTTTTGTCTGAAATTAATAAAAAAAAAATATATTTTAAAATATATCCAAAGTTAAATCTTTGGAATTTTTAATTTAAATTCACAGAATTAGAACAGATTATCTCCAAATACAGAGACATGGTATACAGATTACCAATTTCAAGCAACAAAAAAATCAACCTCTTTATTTAAATACAAAGATACTGGCTACATTCTTCAATGATACTTGGTTTCATGGGAAATTTTAACTTCACTTTAAACTGATATTTTATTTCAGATAAATTAAATATTATACCTAGCTACAAAATTTATGTTTTAAGAATTGTCCTAGGCCACCAATGTAAATGAACATTTTATTTTACAAAGTAAGTTGTGAGTGAATTTAGAGAAAATAATTCTGATTGATTTGGATATACCTCAATGTGTAGTATTATACACATAATAAAGATTGATATGTAGGCTAATGAAGATAAAAGGGGTTATACCTATTGTCATTAAATTCCACAGAGTAACATCATCTTAAATATCTATATATGGACATTTTAATTTTATCAGTTTATGAAAAATTACTACTATTCAATTTCCTTTCAATTAATAGCTCTTTTATTCAAATCACTAAATGCATTTATATGCTTGTCACATATACTCAAATTACTATATATAGGGCATCCCCAAAAATGTATATATGCACTTGAATTATTATAAAGGAAGTGTTTATTAAAATATATTTTATTTTCAAAATTGAGCTATCTGCTGTAAAAGTATATATAGCTTTTTGAGGGACACCCTGTGTATGTATGTGTATGTGTGAATTATGGGAAAGAGGAGAAATAAATATGGATTTTTGTTATCCACTTCAAAACAGATTCTCAGACTTGTCAAGACTGAGAAAATGAGATGTTAGATGTTAAGTGTTAAGGCCAGCTTGGAGCACTTGTGTGGGATTTTCTTTTCAGGGGACTAGAGATAAGTATCAGAGAAGACAGACTAAGGTGAGAAAGCTGAAGATACTAGAAACAGGTTGGATAGAGATCTTTGGAGCTGTTGCACAAGCTCTACTGAAGGCTACCACATCCTCTGGTCCCTAAGAGGCCAAGGGAAAACTGAATGGATATTTCAGTTTCTCCCTGTGAATAGGAATTAGTACAAGTCAAAAAGTAGTAGGAGAAATAGTATTTTTTTAAATATATTTTATTTATTTTTTTACAGAGAGGAAGGGAGAGGGACAGAGAGCTAGAAACATCGATGAGAGAGACATCGATCAGCTGCCTCCTGTAAACTCCCCACTGGGGATGTGCCCACAATCAAGGTACATGCCATTGACCAGAATCGAACCTGGGACCTCTCAGTCTGTAGGCTGATGCTCTATCCACTGAGCCAAACCAGTTTCGGCTATTTTTTTAATATTATAAGAATTTATATTTTATTAATGAGGGCAATATGATAGAAGGCAAATAACACAATCCTATCTAATAAAAGAGCAATATGCAAATTGACCGTACCTTCAATACACCCAAAATCCACGCCCACCATCCATTCCCTCCAGCCAATCAAAGTGAGTATGCAAATTAACCCAACCAAAATGGCTATGGCCAAAGAGAGAGCAGGAGGGAGGCTTGGGGTGCCCCTGGTGATGCAGGAAGCCAAGTTTTCCACAAACCCTGGCCAGCCCAGGCCTCCATTTAAGGCAATAAAGTTTCATTGGCTGTGAGAGCAGAAGGCTTGGCTCTGCTCCAGGGTACAAAGTTTCAATTGTAGAAGATAAATAAATCCCAGATACCAGGTCCTCTGCTTGGGTCGCCGTGGGGTGTGGCTGGCCTGAAAACTACCACAGGCCCCTCACCCAGGCCACCTCACGGCCTAAGTGAACACCTATCCTGATCTGGGACACCTTTAGAGCAAACCAGCTGGCCCCCACCCATGCACCAGGCCTCTATCATATCTAATAAAAGAGTAATATGCAGATTGACCAACATTCTAACACACAAGATGAATGTCCTATGTGGTCAAAAAATCCTGTTCTCATGTGGACACAAGATGGCCACCACAACATGGCCACCACAAAATGGCCGGCAGGGAAGGGCAGTTGGGAGGGACCAAGCCTGCAGTGGAGGGCAGTTAAGGGTGACCAGGCCTGCAGGGAAGGGAGTTGGGGGGGGCGACTCAGGCCTTTAGAGGAGAGCAGTTAGGGGTGACCACACCTGCAGGGGAGGGCAGTTGTGGGCAATCAGGCCAGCAGGGAGGCCAGTTAGGGACAAACAGGCTGGCAGGGGAGCAGTTAGGTATCGATTAGGCTGGCAGGGGAGTGGTTAGGGTGTGATCATACTGGCAGGCAGAACAGTTAGGGGCAATCAGGAAGGCAGGCAGGTGAGCAGTTGGGAGCAAGCAATTCTAGATTGTGAGAAGGATGATCCTACCTGAATGTGGCCTGAAAAGGCAATTGGACATCTCACAAGGGGTCCCAGATTTGAGAGGGAGCAGGCTTGGCTGAAGGAAACTGCCCCCGTACACAAATTGTATGCAACAGGCCTCTAGTCCTATATAATAAAAATGTAATATGCTAAGTATCTGGCATCTGGTTGGCCATTTAACCAATCGAAGTGTAATACGCTAATGATATGCTAAGACCACTCAACTGTTTGCTATGATGTGTACTGACCACCAGGGGGCAAGATGCTCTGACCAGTAGGTTAGTTTGCTGCTGGGGTCCCCCGATTGAGACTGAGCAAGACAGGTTGGACACACCCTGGAGCCCTCCCATGGCCCCTTCCTGGCTGGTCAATCTCCCTCATCCTTCTTCAGCCCTGATCATGTACCAGTGGAGACCATGATCCTGGCCTGTGTCCTCTCACCATCCAGGACCCCTCAGCAGATGTCAGAGGGGTCCATTGAAGGTATGATGGAAAACCAGTCGCTATGATGCACACTGACCACCAGGAGGCAGATGGTCAATGAAGGAGCTTCCTCTGGTGGTCAGTGTGCTACTACAGGGGGAGCACCACTCAGTCAGAAGCCAGGCTCATGGCTTGCAAGTGCAGTGGCAGCAGTGGGAGCCTCTCCCACCCCTATGGCAGTGCTAAAGATGTCCAACTATTGTTTAGTTCCACTTCCTGCAGGGAGTGGGTCTAAGCCATCAAAAAGACATCCCCCAAGGGTCCCAGACTGTGAGAGGGCACAGGCCAGGCTGAGGGACCCTCATTGCCAATTGCACAAATTTCATGCACTGGGCCTTTAGTAATAGAATAAGGGATATCCAAAAAATTAGAAAGAAATAGGATAATTAAAATTTGATTAGACCATTATATTTCTAAAAAGAAAACAGTAAAATATTAATACATTTTAAACAGAGAATACAATGGTAGAAATAAGTCTAATGTCTGTCATGATATCACATATAAAAGATTTGGATTTTTTACTAACATATAGAAAAAGTTACATTGCATAAAAAGCATAATGCAATTGTGTTCTATTACAAAGAGAACAGTTAGAACAAGGTAGTAGAAAATATTCTAAAGAAGAAGATACACATAAACCCATAGCTCCCATTATATCATTCTTTATAATATTTTAAAAAAATAAGGTCAGAATAATAAATGGTTGAATAATTCATGATACATTGCTATCATAGGATTTTGAATTAATTATAAAGTATGTATAGAGATCAATACAATAATCCTAGGGAAATTTAATATCTCAAGATTAACAATGAATAGATCACCCTGACAGAAAATCAATACCAAAACTTTGATCTTAAATGGTATGTTAGACTAGTTAGAATTAGGTATATACAGAACATTCCATCTAAGCATATATGGAATATTTTCTGGGATAGAATCATGTTATCCCACATAAAGTCAATAAATTTAAGAAAATTTAAATAATATAAAGCATATATTTAAATAATATAAAGCATATTTTCTGGCCAAATAGTATGAAACTACAACTCAAAATCAAGAAGAAAAGTGGAAAATTCACATATGTGTGGATATTAAACATCTTACTAATGAAGAACTAATGGATCAAAGAAAAAGTAAAAATAGTAATAAAATATCTTAAGGGAATGAAAATGCAACTTTGCTTAAATTTACTAGATGCAGCAAAAGCAGTTCTCAGAGGGAAAGTCATAGCAACAAAATCCCTACCTGGAGAAACAAGAACAAACTCAAAAAAACAACCTAACTTTACACTTCAGTGAACTAGAAAAAGAAGGACAAATGAAGTTCAAAATTCATAGAAGGAAGAAAATAACACAAATCATAGTAGAAATAATTAATAGACCAAAAAGACAGTAGAGAATAAATCAAAGAAAATAAAAACTGGTTCTTTGAAAAGATCAACATAATGAGAAAACTTTTAGCTAAATTCCCACATGTCCTATATATATATATAATTGAAATTTTTACAGAGAGGAAGGGAGAGGGATAGAGAGTTGGAAACATCAATGAGAGAGAAACATCGATCAGCTGCCTCCTGCACACCTCCTACTGGGAATGTGCCTGCAACCAAAGTACATGCCCTTGACAGGAATCAAACTTGGGACCTTTCAGTCCGAAGGCAGATGCTCTATTCACTGAGCCAAACTGGTTTCAGCCCACATGTCCTCTTTAAAAATAAAAGAGAGTGAGGAAGAGGACTCAAATAAATGAAATCAGAATTGAAAGATATGTTACAACTGATACCAGAGAAAGACAATGAATCATAAGAGACTATAAATAATTATGGTCCAACTAAATGGAGAATATAAATGAAGTGGATAAATTTTTACAAACCTACTTAGACTGAAGAATGAAGAAATACATATCTGGACAAACTGTTTACTAGAAGGGTATTGAATCAGTAATTAAAAACTTACAAGTAGTTAAAGTTCAGGACCAGACGGCTTCACTAATAAATTATACTATATATTTAAAAAATTAATTCCAATCCTTCTTAAACTTAAAAAAAAATAGAAGCAACATATCCAATCTCATTTTATAACACCAGCATTACCCTGATACCAAAACTGGATAAGAATGCCACACATACTAAAAAAGAAAATTACAAGCAAATATCCCTGATGTATACAGAAGAAAAGTCCTCAATAAATAATAGTAAACCAGATCTTGCAGGGGGAAGTGGATGTCTATGGTGGTCTGAAAAGCTAGCTGCAGCACCAACCGAACAGCTGGGGGTCCCAGAAGACTACTCTCCAATCAGCTCAAACACTCAGATTCAGAGGTGCTCCACACGCCACACAGAAAGGTCATATTTCGCCTGGGATAAGGTGAGGTCTCTGGTCCCACAGAATAAAGAGACACGCACACTGTGGGGACTGGACTGGGGGAAAGTTGCTCCTAGAGAAATACGTGGATGTGGGGCAGGGCATAATCCCTAATTGTAGAAGGGGGCCCTCAGAGCTATTAACGGGGGGGGAGGTCTAAAAAACAATCCATTTTGATCTGAGGCAGAAGGACAGCCTGGGAGTTATTCAAGTGTCCCCGCTGCTCAAACAGGAGCGAAGAAAGGGGAGTGCACAGACTGCACTCTTTCCTCTTCAGACCCTGGCTTCTGATTGCTAAGCCCAATACTTAGGATCATGCAATTAGAGACATCCTGAGAGACTGCAGAGGAAAGTTTTTTTTTTCTAGAACCTGGGGATCAGAGTGCAGAATAACCATCAGAGAATCAGCTCAGGGGCAACCCACCCCCAGAAACCAGTATTGAGTACCACAGAGTAAGCAGGACCTAAGCACAGGCTAGAGAGGTCCTGTGCTTAGTCTCAGAGGTCAATTTGGAAACACTGACACCCAGTGGATGACTCACAAATTGACTCTCGCATAAACACAAAGAATAAAGAAATTAAGACACACCTTAGCAGTCGAACTCAGGGAACTGCAATACCCTCCCAACTGGGAAACAGGAGTGCCAAACAGAACAATAGTGGAAGTGAATGACCTCCACTACTGCCCATTCAATTCTTTTATTTTTATTTATTTATTTATTTTTATTTTTTGCATATTTTAATTAAAAAACTATTTTTTTCTTCTCCCCTCAATTGATTTTACCTTTTTAACTATTACATTTTTATTTTCAACTAGTATTATTACTACCACTATTTTACCTTTTTGAAAAAAAAGAAGTGTCATTTTATTTTCTCTTTATTTTACTTTGGGATTAGAGTTCTACATTCTATTTTCATCTTTCCTTTAGCAAAATTTTACTCTATCTCAACTCTACCTTTATGCCAACACTCTCTTCCTAACTTTCCCCATTTTGTTGTCTTTTATCTCTTTCCCTTTCCAACTTTAGATTCTCCCTATTCTTTCTTTTTGCCTGGTTAAAATTTCACCCCACTTATACAGTGGTACTTTGAGATACGAGTTTAATTCAGTTCATAACCTTGAGGCATGGGAAACTATGAGACGCTCCAGTTGCAGTAAACTGGTGGGTCGTGTGCAGCCGGCCAATCTGCATGATTACTCCTATCTCAAATGTTGCTCGTATTTCAAAGCAAAAATCACTTGCTCGATGGCTCGTATCTCAAAAATCTCGTATGTTAGGGCACTCATACCTCAAGGTACCACTGTATATTTAATTTCAAATCCCCTACTCCAAGTCCATACAAACCTCTCTCTTCTCTGTCTTCACTATCCAAAAAAATTGTTTTTCTCTATGTCCTTTTGTTGGTATTTGCCTGAATGGTGATAATATTGATTTTTCATATTTTTTATGAGATTGTTTTTGCTTATTCTCCTTGTTATATTTTGCTTTTTGTTTGCTTTGTTTTGGTTTGTTTTTAACCTCTATTTTCCCTCGCCTTCCTTGATATTAGTTATTTGTAGTTTGTATAAATCTCCAAGTATCTATTGCCAGCATTTGTTGGGATTAGTGGCTGTTCTATTGGAGTTTTCTCCTCACATATATAATTTGTTCCCTTTTTCTTTTTTATTCTCTTTCTTTTCTCTCTTCTTTTTTCCTTTACCTTTTCTTTTTTTCTTCTTTTTCTCTTTTTCTTTTATTTCCTCTTTTTTTTCTCTCTCCCTTCTCTCAATTGGACTTGGCACTTCGTCCTTTTCTGTTTTCCTCATTTCTCTCTACTTCTTTCTCTATTTACCCCTAATTTGTGTTTCATTGGTGGTCACCTTATTTGTGGTTATTAAGATCGTGAATACATTTCTGTTCATTGCCTTGTGTGTGGAACCTGGTTGTGTTGTACTTTGTGCCTTTAAATCAATGTAGGAGAGAGAACTACATAACCAGACAACTGGAGAAGAAAGATCATGGGCAGATGAAGAAATAGTCCACATATGAAAGAAAAGCAGGTATCACCAGAAAAGGAAGTAAACAATATAGAAGCAAAAATAAACTTGCCAGAGAAAGAGTTCAGAGCAATGGTCATAAGGTGGCTGAAAAGAATGGAAGACAAAATCAACAATATGAGTAAGAGCCAAGAGGAAATGAAGAAGAGCCAAGAGGAAATGAAGAATAATCAAGAAGAAATGAAAACTGACATCACTGTTGTAAAGAACTCAATAGAAAGCATCAAAAGTAGACTCAAAGAAGAAAAGGACCACATCAGTGAAATAGAAGACAAAGTAGGAAAATATACAAAAGTACAGCAGCTTCTAGGAAAAAAAAAAAAGAAAAGCAAGAGAAGAACCTAAGGGAACTTTGGGATAACAAAAAAAAAAAACAACAACATCCACATAATTGGGTTCCAGAAAGAGTGGAAACTGAGCAAGGAATAGAAAACCTGTTTGAAGAAATAATGACAGAAAACTTCCCTGATATAAGAAAGAAAAAATCCAAGAAGTTCACGGAATCCCAAGAAAAATGAACCCCAAAATCCAACACCAAGGCACATTATAATTAACTTGGCAAATACCAATGACAAAGTAAGAATCTTAAAAGCAGCCAGAGAGAAACAGAATGTTACCTAGAAAGAACCCCCATAAGACCAGCAACTGATTTCTCAACAGAAACTCATCAAGCCAGAAGAGAATGGAATGAAATATACAAAGTAATGCAAAGGAAGGGTCTGAATCCAAGAATATTGTACCCAACAAGGCTTTCAATCAAAATTGAAGGTGAAATCAGGAGCTTCACAGACAAAAAAGGACTAAGGGAATTTATTACCACTAAACCAGCAATGCAAGAAATGTTAAAGGGTCTGCTGTAAAAAAACAAATAGGAAGCAAAGAGAGAACACAGGGGTAAAAAATAAAAGTGGCAACAGATAAGTACCTATCGATAATAACTTTAAATGTAAATGGATTAAATGTTCTAATCAAAAAACATAGGGTAACCAATTGGATAAGAAAACATCATCCATATATCTGCTGTCTATAAGAAACCCACCTCAGAAAAAGAGATGCACACAGACTGAGGGTGAAGGGATGGAAGATGGTATTTCAGGTAAAAGGAAATGAAAAAAAAAAAGCTGGGGTTGCAATACTTATATCTGACAAATTAGATCTCAAAGTGAAGGTCATAACAAGAGATAAAGAAGGCCACTTCATAATTCTAAAGGGAACAATCAATCCAACAAGGATAAATAACTCTGATAAACATACACATCCAATATAGGAACACCTAAATACATTAAAAAAACTCCTAGGGGATATTAAAGGAGAGATTGACAGCAATACAATCATAGTAGGAGACTTTAATACTCCACTATCACCAATGGACAAATTCTCTAAACAAAAAATCAGCCAAGAAACATCAATCCTAAATGACTCACTAGACCAGAAGGAATCAATTGATTTCTTCAGAACATTTCACCCCAAAGCCACAGAATATACATTCTTCTCAAGTGCACACGGGTCATTTTCAAAGATAGACCATATGTTGGGTCATAGTAAAATCTCTTCAAATTTAAGAAGATAGAAATAATATCAAGCATTTTCTCAGACCCCAGTGGCATAAAACTGGAAATCAACTACAGTAAAAACAATACAAAAAATCAAACATATGGAGACTAAACAGCATGCTATTAAACAATAACTTTTAACCAGAGATCAAGGAAGAAATAAAAAAAAAACATCATGGCAACAAATGACAATGACAACACAACAATACAAAATTTATGGGACACAGTGAAAGCAGTCTTGAGAGGAAAGTTCATAGCAGTACAAGCCTACTGCAAAAAACAGGAAACAATGGTAATAAATTACCTAACCCCACAACTCAAAGAGCTAGAAAGAGAGCAACAAGAAAAGTCCAGTGTAAGCAGAAGGAAGGAAATTGTAAAGATCAGAGCAGAGATAAACAACATGAAGACCAAAGAAACAATTCAAAAGATCAACAAAACAATAGCTGGTTCTTTGAAAGAATAAACAAGATTGATGGACCTCTAGCCAGGCTCACCAAGAAGCAAAGACAGAACACCCAAATTAAGAAAATCAGAAATGAAAGAGGAGAAATAACACAGACACCGCCAAAATACAAAGGATTGTTAAAAAATACTATGAACAACTCTATTCCAACAAACTGGACAATGTGCAGAAAATGGACATATTCGTAGAAAAACATAACCTTCCAAAACTTAATCATAAAGGAAGAAGTAAAATTGTTGCTAATTGTAGATGACATGATATGATATATAGAAAATTCTAAGGACTCTACTAAAAAAAATGTTATAAGAGAACTGCCATATAATCAGTAATTGAACTTTTGGGTATTTAATTGAAGAAAATTAAAACACTAACTCAAGGTGTACCCCGAAAATGTAGACATTATTTAACAGCTGATAATTCACTTAATTTTCATTCCTTTTCAGATCTAACTGATTTGAAATAATGTGTGAAGACAGACTAAAAGCTTTGACCTAAGAAAATTTATCATAAAGTACCACTAGTTTTTTTAATGGGGATACATAAAAGTTAAATCCTATAGTACAAAATCAGCAACAGTTGATAAGTTGAAGGCACACAAATACCATACAAAATGATTATTGATGTATTTTATTCCATTGTTTCATGTTATCAGCAGTGTTTGGACATTAGTTTGAAAACAGAGATTGACAAAAACTATTACTAATTTCTATAGATTCTTTTAAATTTCAAAAACTAACTGTTAATAAACACTAACTCTATAACCACTTAAAGTGTGTATACATTCTTTTGTGATACCTCATTGACAACAGCATTATTTATAACTAGAGGCTTGGTGCATGAAATTTCATGCACTAGAGGCGGAGGGTTCCTTAGCCTTGCCTGCCTCCTCTTACAGTCTGGGAGCCCTCAGGGGCAGGAGGTGACCCAGTGAACAGAGAAAGGTGATGCCCCCCCCATCACACTTCTGCTACTGACACTGCTGGCAGTGCAAGCCTTGGCTAGCCTTGGTTACCTGAGCCTCAGGCAGCCTTGGGCAGCTGGGTACCTGCCATCTGAGGCTTACCTGTACCTTGGTCAGGCCCTGGGCATTTAGGGGCCTGAGGGTACTAGATACTCTGAAGGCAGGGATGTGGAGTGGCCAGACCCACCTGGGGACAGGCATGACCATGCTCCATGCCTGCTTCCCCAGCAGGGCTGAGGGGACTGGGTGCCGCCATCTTGTGGCTTAGGCACTGCCATCATTGAGGGTATGGCAGTCAATTAGCATATTCCTTCTGTATTGGTGTGGGTGCTGCCATCTTTGTTAGGGTGTAATGGTCAATTAGTATGTTTCCTCTTTATTAGATAGGATATCTAAGTCAAGAAAACATCCTCAGTGTCCATCAATGGATAATAAATGAACAAATAAACAGTGTGTGTATACACAATCAAATATTATTTAGCCATAAAAAAGAATGAAAACTTGTTATATGGATGGGCCTTGTGGTCATTACACTAATGAAATAAGTCAGACAGATAAATCTAACTTTATTATCACATTTATTTGTGGAATATAAAACAACAACAAGCTCATAGATTCAAAGAACAGATTGGTAGTTGCCAGAAGAGTTTTGGGGAGTTGGGAGGGTAAGTGAAATAGGTGATCAAAAGGTACAAACTTAGTTATAAAATAAAAAGCATATGGGGATATAATATACAGCAGAGTGACAAAAGTTAACAATACTTTGACATTTGAAAGTTGCTGAGAGTAGGTCTTAAAAGTTCTTATCAGAAGAAAACATCTTTCAGAACTATTTATGGTGATGGATGCTAACTACAATTATCGTGGTCATCATTTCAGAATATATACAAACTAGAGGCCAGGTACATGAAATTCATGCATGGGGGCGGGGGGAGGTCTCTCAGCCCAACCTGCACTCTCTCCAATATGGGTCCCCTTGAGGGATGTCCAACTGTATGGTTAGGCCTGATCCCTAAATGGGCAGTTGGACATCCCTCTCACAATCCAGGACTGCTGGCTCCCAACTGCTCACCTACTTGCCTACCTCATAGCCCCTAACCGCTTCTGCCTGCCAGCCTGATCACTCGCTAACCTCTCCTCTGCCAGCCTGATTGATGCCTAATTGCTTCTATACCAGCCCGATTGCCCCTAACTGCCCTCCCCTGCTGGCCTGGTCACCCCTAAATGCCCTTCCTTGCCAGTCTGGTGGCCCCCAACTGTCCTCCCATGCAGGCCTGGTTTCCCCTAATTGTTCTCCCCTGTTGGCCCAGTCACTCCCAATGCCCTCCAGTAGGTCTGGTTGCCCATAACAGCCCTCCCCTGCTGGTCATCTTGTGGTGGCCATCTTGTGTCCTCATGGGGGTGGCCATCTTTGACCCCATGGGGGTGGCCATCTTGTGTGTTGGAATGATGATCAATTTGCATATTACCTCTTTATTATATAGGATATCAAATCATTATGTTATACACTAATATAATGTTACATA
Source organism: Lasiurus cinereus (assembly GCA_011751065.1). Lineage (NCBI taxonomy): Eukaryota > Metazoa > Chordata > Mammalia > Chiroptera > Vespertilionidae > Lasiurus > Lasiurus cinereus. The sequence goes on along the minus strand of JAAGEH010000208.1, from coordinate 7,205,210 downwards.
TCAATTACATCTCAATAAAAGCAATTTTTAACACAGACATGAAAAATAATTAAATAATTCTTTAACATTTAATGTAATTGATCTTTACTATGTTTCTCCTCCTAATAGCATTAGGTTTTCTTTGTATTTTTCCTACCTCCTAAAAGTCTTTCAAACAAGTTGTGTTCTTTTCTAATGTAAACAATTAAATATGTCTGGTCATGGAGCAGAATCATGAGAGTTTCTTCAAAGTGCTTGTCTGTGCCATCTCGGTCTGAACTTCACTGCCTGCCTGCTTTGAAAATTAGTTATATTATTCTGGTTCATTGTGTGCCACGTACTTTTGGATTATATTATTTATATTTTGAATATTTATTTATTCCTGTAACAACTATAGATGTTTTAGTTTTAGTAGATAATTAATGTTCTTAAATTTACTTGGCAACCTTTGTCTTTCCTGTGATTGGCAGCGGTTCAAAAATCAGCTCTGTCATTTCTGTCTTAGGTTAAGCCGATTTGGGTTCCCTTCAATGCTTCATGAACTGCAGTGTAGCTAGAAAGTTAGGAAGAATTTATATGCAGTGTTTGTGGCTTTTTGCTTGTCTCTGTTTTTTTTTCTTTTCAAGTTGCTCTCTTTTCCCTTTCTAGCTCTTACAGTTGCCTTGGTCTCTGTTATATGGTTTTTCAGACACAAAATATGTCTGGTGTATTATTTGAGTTTTAGGAACCTGCAACAGGTCACAACTGATGTCTGCCCTTAAGAAAAAGCAGAAACTTTGGAAACTTACCATTTATCAATTCTTTCTTCAAAATTTGGACTTTCCTCCAAAACCTGCCAGCCTTCTCTCTTAAGACATCAAGTAGTTTTAGTTGTATTTTTTCTAGAGTTCTTATTTATATTTTGGAAGGTTTCTCTGTTAGGAGTTTACTCTATTATACCACAAACTAAAAGCTGGGAGTAATTCTTTAAAACTCTCTTTTGTAGAGAATATGGCATTTTTCCACATGAATTATGTAGAAAATAATAATAATAAAACTAATTTTATCATCTAAATTTATTGACCTTTTATATCTATTATAAGGTAATCTGGGTATTGATTATTCCCAAGTGTCAATAAGAAATATTAAAGCAATGTAATCTGGAAAGATGATGGGTTTAGTAATTCATTTGCTATTGGAAAAACAATAATTATGATTTCTGTAATATAGGGCTACTTATACTTCTTTGGAACAATGTTTGAATTGTAATTTTTACCACAGTAGTTTAAATAGTAAGCTATAAGATGAAGTATCACAAACATATTACAATTTAGACATTCCATTTATCTGAATTAATAAAAATAACATATAAAGTTGAATTGAGCATATGTAATGAAAAACACTACAAGGTAATTCATAAAGTGGTCTAAAAAAGGAGTCTTTGCTATAGTAGCATATTCTCTCAAATGCATCTTGAAGATGAGTATAATTTACAGTTGTGTACAAATTCATAATTATTAATAAAAAAATTTGAGAATGTGTTTATTTTATTAATTTATTTAATTTTGTCCAACATTAAATTTTACAGTTATGTACCAAGGACTGAGTTTAAACTTTATATATTAATAATTTTCAGTGTTCATTTTTTTGTAAATAGTCAGTAGGAGAATAATTCTCATCCTGACTTAAAAAAAAAATGTTTTTATTGACTTGAAAGAGAGGGAGGGAATGGGAGAGGGAAGAGAGAAACATTGATTGGCTGCTTCCTGAATGTCCCTACTGGTATTGAGTCCCAAATCTGGGCGGGTGCCCTAACTAGTAATCAAACTGGTGACTTCCTGATTTTCAATTTTATGGCAAATTATTCTTTCTCTTATGATTTCTTCATAGTTTAAGAAACAAATCAAGATTTTAAAAAATTAAAAGAAATATAAGCCATATTTGGGCTTAAGGGAATAAACTACATTTGTAAACTTAAGCTATTTTAATGAAAACATTTTCAATAAACATTTCATGTATTTTGCTATTTAACCCTGTTCTAGTGGAGTACAAAATGGTCTCCATTTTGTACTCCAGATAAAATCAGATAGTTTAAAGCCATCATATGGGGAAAATAGTCTGTTCATTCTCATTTGAGATTAAAATATTTAAAAACATTATTTCTTATTTCTTTCAAATTAAAGATCATTTATAATGTGAACATGGGAATTATTTACTTTCTCATTAGGCAAAATCACAATGGCAAGCAAGGATGAAGTTGGGAGAAACATTGTTACTGTTACTGAGAGCTTTCCCAAGGATAGGCATATGCAAAGGACAGATTAGTGGAACCCAACTAGGTACATTATCTACTCACACATTGGTTGAATGTCAGTCAAAAATATCCACATGGCCACAGGGTGCTAAGAACCAAACGTAAAACACTTTGCACTAAGAAGGTCAGAACGTTGTTTTAAGACATAATTTGAGTGAATCGCACAATTTATAGCATCTTTTCTCAAGTAGAAGTTTCAGTTAAGTCACAAATATAGTTTGTGCAGTAAAGCGTTTTGTGTGTGTGTTTTTTAAAATTGCATAAACCAACGCTTTACCCCATTTTGTCATTCCCCTACTGTTACATTACAAATTTTCAGCACATTCAGAATAGAAATGGAAAAACATCAAAATTGGCCTTTTTGTTGTGGTTTTTGGCAGGAAGGAAAAACACATTGATGAAAATAAATTGGAATGTTTGGAAACAAGGTAACATCAGCACAGGGAGAACAGAGAATATAAATTTCTGCTCAAATTGTTATGATAAGAAAATCTTAATAGGCAGATAGACTTCATCTCGACTCTAAGCATTCTTGCTAATTAGAAATGGAGTTTAAGTTCCCTGGAATAAGGTCAGGTTATGTGATCCAAACATAATGGTGTATATAACACTTGAGAAAAACAATCTGCTTTCTAACATGACAAGAATGATTTGCAGTTAATAATAGAGGGGAAAAGGCCAGTCTTTTCAGATACCCTTGACTTCACCTAGGACAAAAAAGAAATAGCTTCTGCTGCTCTGAGCGACTTACTTTCTTTCTGGTCATTATTGCTTAGTTATATTTTAGTGATGAAATCTATCATTACTGACTTTATTGACCTTAAAGTTGATTTATGTGTGTGCCCAGTGAATAAAAACAGCATTATGTCTGCATTCATAATGCTGAGTACTTGAGAAAGCAAATGTAGCTCCAACCTAATTGTCTTTTTCTGGTTCACTTACCCTCTAATCTCAGTTTGAACAACAACAAAAAGAATCACTCCTTTACCAAATAAAATGATAATGAAGAACTACTAGCCCTAAAGGTTCGCTTGTTGTTTGATGCTACAGGTAAAGGAATTTAAATGTATTTATAATTTTTGCATATTAGCACTAGAAAGTCATACTTATTTTAAGCAAAATTCTGTATTATAATTTTTTCCAAATATTCTATAGATAGCAAAATTTGATAAAAGTATATAAGTCATGGCCAAATGTACTAATTTCATTGGTGTTTTTTTCTTGCATTATCAAAAATCATAAAAAAGGCTAATTTAAATATTTTTCTATTTTATTATTAGTATAAATATAAAATTATATTAACAAAGAATTAGTGAATTTTTCATTGTTGAGAGTGGGATTATTAATCATTCAATACTGGAATTATCTGGTAACTAGATGTTTCATTTCCTCCTATTCATTTTATTGTGGGAGAAAAATAAGTTTCTAAGAATATGCTTAAAACTGATACCATTGTACTTAACTTAATTATTAATAATTAAAAAAAGACAGCAAATGGAAGGCCAGATATTGTAGGCATGTCATTTAGATAGTTTCACTAAGAAGCTACAACTTTACTCTCCCTAGGGAACTGGACAATGAAACAATAATAGCTATATGCCCACTAAAGATGGGGAACTATTGGAAGTGCTTGCTGTTAATCACACATAGGGAGAGGGATGGTTGGAAGAAGGAGCATGGTTACTGCAAGGTCATGAAATTTGAGATATTCAATTCCCTGAACAAAGGAGTTTGCTCTTCTGGTTTCACTTGTGCTCTTGTGCTTTCAGGACCGTTGGGACTCTTGTTGCTTGGACACATCTCCTGCATTCGCCCATGTGGCCCAAGGTCATGCGGATCCCACACTTAATGGACTAATGGACTGCAGCTAGCCTGATGATGTACTGGATCTGTCTCCAACATGGAAAGGAAATTCTGGACACTGGCTCTGGTTTTAGCTTTGCTGAAACCCACATACACAAATAAGACTTTGGAAACCCAGGGATTTAACTCCATGCAAATTAAAACCACTCATTCTCCTGTTTGATTCTCAGAAAATTATTTTTCTTGAGATATTATATGTACTCCACCCTCAGAACCTATTGGGAAAAAGGACCCCCCACTTTTCACCCAATAACACAACGTTACTAAATTAATAAGTTCTGACAACACTGGTAGATTACATAATAGATTTCACAATGGAGAACATTGGCATTATATAGTGAAGTTATTATTATTTTGTCAGACTAAAAGGGAGGCAGTAGGGATTACTGGGAGGGCCATTAGACCATGGCACTGAGTCATCTGAGCACCAATCCATTTTTATAGGCCTTTTCTATATTAAAATTTATTTAAATATAATTTCGTCTTGGCATCTACTTTCAACAGAGCATGTCTAACTAATCTATCAAATAATATTGATTTCAAAATTTCTAAGAGAAATAATAAAACTACAGTGATATTTAAAAACATTTAACTACTACAGTACAGGCATAGTGAGTTAAAGCAAATACCAGCCAATCAAACAGATTCTATCTGTAAAAGACCCCTGAAAAGTGCCTTAGGTAGGAATTCATATTACTGTGAGGTTTCAGAATAAAAATGAGTGAGAAATAAAGATTTAAATGATTTGTAATATTTATTCAAGTGACATAATTGTATGATCAATATCAATGTTATTTTTTCATATTAAAATATTTCAAGAAACCACTTTTGTAATTTGATTTTTATTTAATTTATTTACAATTAAATAAAAATATAAAGCACTTTATATTGTGCTTTATAGGTTCTCATTAGTGACCTAGCAGCCATTTTCCCATATACTCACATATAAGTTCTTAATATTATATGGGGAAGAAGGATAAAGAGAGAGAAAGATAAAGGGAAGGAGGAGCAGAGAGGAGGGGAAGAAAGAGAGATAGAGATAGAGATAGAGATAAACAGAGAGAGAAGAGAGAGAGAGAGAGAGAGAGAGAGAGAGAGAGAGAGAGAGAAGAGGGAGGAAAAAAATGAGAGAATTATACAACTGTTTAAATGACATTGGAATCCCATTTTCTTAAATCCTCGGTTAGTCCTCAAAAATCAAGCTGTCTCTGTTATTTAATATTCTAATACTATTTCAAATTCTGATGGAATTTTAATTCTCGGGTCATGGAACCTGAGTATTAGGCATTCATAATATTCTGTAATAACACAGAGCCCATCTGGTGAAATTAGATAGAACTGTATCGTAGTCTTGGTTCTTGAATTTAATAACTATGTGGCCCATGACAAGTTACTGAGCATCTCTTTGCTTCAGTTTCCTAAAAGTATGATGGGGAAATAATATTACATATATTTAGACCTGTTTTAAAGACTAAAAGAGATATTATATGCAAAATGTGGAGCACAATGACACATGTTAAATGAATGCTGTCATTATCATCATTACCTTATGCCATGTAGCTGAAATATGACAAAGAATATACGTCATATTTATCAGAAATCTGAAGTTCTGAGCAATAAGCAACATTCTTGCCTGCATCTGAGGTGGCTAGGGAGATTAGCTACTCAGTTTATAACAGGCAGTATAAGTGAGATTCATTTTTTTCCCATTTAATGATCACTCTTTTTTCTTCTTAAAGAATCCTTATTCAATGTTTAAAAATGGTATAAATTTTTACACTTACTGGTTTAGACTTAAAACTTTTTGAAATGATCTATGTCTGAGAAAGAGAAATGGAGGCTGTAGTTTTACAATAAACTTTCTTAGGTAATTCAAAAAAATGTCTGGCAAGTATATTACTTCATGGCAGTCAGAACACTGGAAAATATAATCTTTGGAAGAAAATGGTTCATAGAAAAATAGTTTTATGATCCTAGTCTTTTGTAATGCAATCATCTATAAATGTGTCTCTAGAATGCATGAGCTTTTAAGGAACAACATAAAAATTACAAATTTTAATAAAGAATATGGATTTTCCTATACTTGTAAAAGTATACTATTTTTTTTAAATGCTGCTTATGCTTCTGTGTAAAAAAAAAAAGTAGTTTTAACTAACTTGACAACAGCTACCCTATGGATTAAAACCCTATTTAATCTTGAGCCAAACCCCAAAAGTATAATTGTGTCCTAGATCTTACTTTTTAATTTAAAGGAATGTCTAAGCTGTTACAGGTTACTGTGTCTATTCTATTATAGAATGGTATTGGGCTTGTGGACTCTAAACTAAGCAGAACTAGTATTAGTCCATGAATAGATTTCAGAGTCTAGGATGACTTAATTTGTTGGCTAGTTTCCCAATATAGCAAACCAGACTGCACTGCTCCAAATCCCTGAAGTTTGACTCCATACTGACTTAACTTATAAGGACCAAATTACCATTCTTCCTTATATGGCTTCAAACTTGGAAAAATGAGGCATATCAGAATATATATTATTTAAAAGAAAACATACATACCAAAAAAGTCAGTATTCACATTTTGGTTAATCTATCCATGAACTGAAAATTTTTTGAAGAATTCATATATGAAAGGCTTTATGTTAGGCACTGGGTATATTTTATTATTTTATTTGGCCTATTTTATGTTGCCAAATTAACACATATGATAATATAATACTATGAATGAACCAAAGAGTATTTGACAAATATTTATCAAACATTTCTCATATTAGGTTTGTGGAGGGGGTGGGGCATTATAAATCAGACATAGGTCTTCCCCTCAAAGAGGGGACAAGTGAATAATGACATGTGACACAAATATTCTGCAAGCACAAAAAGAAGGTAGTTGTATGGGCTGTAAGAGACATACTAAAATGATGAAGCGGCTGATAGATGTTTCTCTCTCATAGATGTTCTAGCTCTCTATCCCTCACCCTTCCTCTCTATAAAAATTCAATAAAATATATTTTTAATAAATAAAATGATGAAGAAGCAGGATACATACCAAGTATATTATTTTTGGAGATTCCTAAGAAAGTTAAAAGGCTTAATTTGCTATAGGACCCAGTTTTTGTCTTTGTGTGGTTCAAAGCATCCATAGAGCTGTCCTCCAATACAATAAATTAATCACTTTTTAAAGCAACTTTATTCACTGTTTAACTTTTACATCCATAGATAATTAACTGAGAAGATGAGCATGCAGATGATTTTAGCCTTAATCTCTAAAAATACACCTTTACTCTTAAAAATCTTTCCTAATTTTTCCACTGCAGCCCTTTCTGAGACTTAGCCTTCTCTTGATTTCTTGGCTGCAGTCTCTAATTGAATTGGTGATTGAAATGATTATACTCAATTTTATTACAAACATGTACTGCATAACATAAGTACCAGTAAACAATAGGTCGCATATACGACAATGGTCCCATAAAATTATGATGGAGCTGAAAATTTCCTATCACCTAATGATGTCATAGCTCTGATAATATCATAGCACAATGCATTGCTCACATGTTTGTGGTGATGCTGGTGTAAACAAACCTATTGAGCTGCCAATTATATAAAAATATCCAACTACAATTATGTACAGTATATAATATGTGATAAATGCCTAAGTTACTTGGTTATATAATTACTACACTATATTTTATTGTTATTTTATAGTGTATTTTCTACTTTCTAAGAAAATATTGCTAGAAAGCAGTATGCCATGTTAAGCAGCAGCCTCGTACATCTTCTTTACTACTTCTCTTGAATCTATCATTTTCTTGTGTTGTTTTGTACCGTAATGTGCAGTACAAGCTTAAAACCGAGAGCAATAGGCTATACCAAAGAACCTAGATATGTAGTAGATACCATCTAGGTTTGTGTAAACACAATGACAAAATTTCCTAACAATTCATTTCTCAGAAAAAAAAGTATCCTGATTGTTAAGTAGTGCATGGCTGTATTCTATACTTTATTATCACTGTTATATCACAATTATATAAGAAGTATCTCCAAGGTAATAAAGTTCCATCAGTTTGGTCCAATCTTAGTTTCATTCTTCTTCATTGTGCTGAAGTTCAACTATGCTGTGTGTGCTTATTTTAATTCTTATCATTGATTTTCTTGAGAGAGAGAGAGAGGGATGGGGAGGGAAAGAGGGAGAGTGTAAAGTGGTAAAGTGTGTGTGTGTTTGGGAGAGGGAGAGGAAGAGGGAGAGAGGGAGAGAGGGAGAGAGGGAGAGAGGAAGAAAGAGAGAGAGAGAGAGAGAGAGAGAGAGATTATTGTTCCACTTATTTATGCATTCATTGATTGATTCCTGAATAGGCCCTGATGGTGGATAGAATCCGGAAACCTTGGTATATTGTGGCAACACTAAACAACTGAGCTACTTGGCCTGGGCTACTAAATTGTTATCTTATTCAATTATTAAAGAATGTAAACATTGATAATTTCCTCCTTATTTTTCTCTTTCTACACATGGTCTTGGTGACTTGTATAATTCCCTGGAGATCACTGATGTAAAAAAGGCTAACTCAGAAACATCCTTCACTCTAATATAATAAATTCAAATTTTAAATAGTGTGTGCCTCCAGCATGTCAATTTTGCTATAATTGTTTCATTTATTGTTCCTCATATTTTTGTGTCCTATCTCATTATTAACACTAAAGTGATGCTAACACCTTACTTTAAAATTACTAAAAATAAATTATAAAAAATAGCTTCCAAATTATTTCCTGACACCTCTGGAAACAGTATCTTTTAATTACCTTAAATAATTTTGACCTACTTTTTCTTTCATTTTTGGGAGAGTGCTAGAAACATTCTTTCTAAAATTTCACTGTCTTGCCACTTTGTTTGAATGGATGAATTCTATGACTTACTATTTTTTTAGATCACTCTGAAATGTCAAAAGGAAAGTTTTGACCAAGAAAATTAAAATGACCTTACATTTTAAGATAAGAAATAAAAAACAAAATTTCAGTTTGAACACTTTGCAATTCATTGTGTTATATACTCCAATTACCACTTATTAAGAATACTAAGTAGATTTAATTAAAAAACAGAAATAAAATTCTGGTCTAAACCCCATGATTTTCTTTAAAATAAAATATATGTTTTTATTGATTTTAGGAGAGAGAGAGAGAGAGAGGAAGGGAGAGCAAGAGAAAGAGAGAGAAACATTGATGGGAAAGAAGCATTGATTGGCTGCCTCCTCTACCCCTTCTGAGGATTGAGCCCATAACCCAAACATGTGCTCTGACCTGGAATTGAACCACTGCCTTCCTGGTTCATGGGTTGATGCTCAACCACTGAGCCACACCAACTGGACTAAAACCCATTATTTTCCAACTGAAAAATATAGATAAATTTGAGAAATGGAAGGTCTCCACTGAAGTCATAGTTTATGTTTGAAGATTAAATATAAAAAATAGTTCATTTGTTCAAAAATCATTTGCTCACATACATGTGAGTTTATTTGTGGGTTCTCAAACCTATTGAAATGGTCTGTGTGTCTGTTTTTCTGCCAATACCATGTTGTTGTTTTTCTTTTTCCTTTTTGTTGTCTTTAAGTATTACAGATGTCTCCTTTTTGTTGTTGTTTTCCCTCCTTGATCTCACTCCTCCCCAACATCTGCCCCTCCCAAGCCTTTACCACACTATACATGTACACCATGTGTTATGCTTATCTTAGCTAATAAAGATAATATGCAAATTGACCATCACACAGTCACAGAGATAGCAGCACCCAAAGCCACAAGATGACAGTGCCTGGTCTCCTCAGCTCCAATGGAGTCTCCCAGTACTTTCAGTCCCTCCAGACGGGTGAGGGGTGGCAGGTGCATGATGCTCGACCTGCCCTCAGTCCCCAAGCCACCCAGGTTCAGGCAAGCCTCAGATGTTGGCTACTCAACTGCCTAGGGCCACTCAAGGCTCAGGTAACCAGGGCTGGCCAAGGCTTCTGCTACCAGCAGTGGCAGCAGCAGAGATGTGATGGGGGCATCATCTTTTACTGATCGCTGGATCACCTCCCACCTCTGAGGGCTCCTGGACTATGAGAGGGGGCAAGCAGGGCTGAGGGATCCTCCTCCAGTGCATGAATTCTCATGCACCAGGCCTCTAGTATACATATAAGTTCTCTGGTTAATCTCTCCTTCAATCCTCCATCCCTCCACCTTCCCTCTGAAATTCATCAGTCTGTTCCATAATTCTGTGTTTCTGGATCTATTTTGTTCATAAGGAAAATAAAGACAAAAATAAATGAATAAGACTATATCAAACTAAAATGCATCTGCACAGCAAAAGAAACTTCCAACAATGCAAAAAGACAACAAACAGAATGGGAGAAGATATTTACAAACAATAGATACAACAATATGTTAATATCCAAAATATATAAAGAACTCATAGAACTCCATACCAAACAAACGATTCAATTTTAAAAATGGGCAGAGGACATAACAGACACTTCTCCAAAGAAGACATACAAATGGCCTACAGATATATGAAAAGATGTTCAACTTTACTTCCTATTAGGAAATGCATTCAAAACTACAAAGAGATACCATCTCACACCTGTTACAATTATCAATAAGACAGGTAGTAAGTTAGAGAGGTTGTGGAGAAAAAGGAACACTCATTCACTCCTGGTAGAACTGGTATAGTCACTATGAAAAATAATATGGCAGTTCCTCAAAACATTAAGAATAGAGTTACCACATGAGCCAGAAACTTCTCTTCTGGGTATTTACACAACAAATTTGAAAACATATATATTCATTGCAACATTATTCACGGTGGCTGATACATGGAAACAATTGGACTGTCCTTTGCTAAGTGATTAGACATAGAAGATGTGATACATATATACAATGGAATACTACTCAACCCTAAGAAAAGATGAAATAATGCCATTTGTGACAACATGTGACAACAGGGACCAAGAGAATAACATGCTAAATGAAATGTCAGACAGAGGTGGTTATCAGCAGGAAGGGGGTTCAGGGGTAGTAAAGGTTAAAAAGGGAGAACCCAAATATTTGGTGATGGAAGATTTGACTTTAGGTGGTAGGCACACAATGCAATATACAGGTGATGCATCATAGAGTTGTACACTTGAAACCTATATAATTGTTTAACCTAATAAGTTTAATTAAAGAACAAAAACACTCAAACATCAATAGAAAGCAAACAAAAACAAAAAAAGTAGTTCAAATCACAAAACAGAAATACAATTAAATTTAATCACATGGAAAAGATAAAATCTATAGATTTTTGAGACTTATGATTTAAAAAAGAATAAACAGAAGAAGAAACCACATATTATAAAACACATTTTTTTTTTCTGAGAAGCAATCTCAATAAAAATTGAGTTTATACATCAAAAAGGTTCATCAAGATACAGGAAATATTAATTAATAAATATATATGCCTCAGAATATTCTGTTACAGTTCTGATGTATATGTGTATATGTACATCTATTATTATTAACTAGATAATTGACCACAGCTGGAAACAGTTTAGAGTAATTGCAGACAACTGAGTATAAAACATATACCATATAGCATTCACTTGTCAGAATAAAAGTCATTCATAGGCATGCAAGGGTCCAGAGGTTACCCTGTCTACTTCAACAAAGAATACTCTTGATAAAGAATTCTAACCAAAGTACATATGAATGAGACCAGAGACCTGGATGTAGAAAAAAAAAAATGAGATAAAAAAATACTGGTGAACAATATAGTTGTGTCTCAATCTATGAGTATACTATTAAATCAGCATTCTTCAGAAAAGGGAATATATTTTAAGAAAAATTATGATAATACTAATTAAATGCACTCAGGATGATACAGAACAATAACATCCTTTAAATGTCTCATTTGCAAAGTGATAGGAAAAAAGTAAGAATGGAAACATAATCTTAAAGGCTTATCTAATTGGGGAAGGAGCAAAAGAACAAACATATTAGAATACCTTTGTGGTGGTAATAATTTGTATATTCTTTCTATTTAATAGCAGAAAATATATATTTTATAATAAAATCATGTAGTTATCCTGATTAATAATTATAATTCAAGGAATTAGAAACTTTATTAAATCAGTAAAGAAAATAATTCTTAAAAAACTAATAAATTTAGAGAGATGAAATAAATTTTTAAAAACTAAATGAGTGATTTAAAATTTCAGTTGAAAGAAGAAACCTATTGGGTTAAGTTTAAAAATAACTGAGCTTTAAGTAACAGATTTAAAGAGTTACAGAAAGTTTGAAAATGAAAATGTGAACAAATGTACCAGTTAACAGAAAACTAAAATAAGAAGCAGCCATATTAATATTAGATGAGAAACACATTAAAAATAAATTTGATTAAAAAATATATAAATATATATCAGTAGTAGTAAAAAATATTAATTGATTTAATTGACAAATATTTACTGAGGACCTACTTTGGGCTAAGTTCATAGTACTAGAGGTCCATCTATTAAGAAAATAAACAAAATTCTTGTCTGCATAGAGTATATCCTATCTAATAAAAGAGTAATATGCAAATTAGCCACCACTCTGCTACATCCATAAGCCATGCCCACCAGCCAATCAGGAGCAAATATGCAAAATAACCCAACCAAGATGGCTATGGCCATGGAGCAAGCAGGAGGCTTGGGTTTTCCTGGCATTGGAGGAAGCCAAGCTTTCAACATACCCTGGCCAGGCTGAGCTTCCACACAAAGCTACAAAGTTTCAATTATAGAAGATAAATAAATCCCACCAAAATTGGCTGCAGCCATTGGCTGTAGCAAGCAGGAGGCTTGGCTCTGCTCAAGGCTATAAAGTTTCAATTATAGAAGATAAATAAATCCTAGATACCAGGGTCTCCACTTGGGTCACCAGGGGGCATGGCCAGCCCGCAAACTACCATAGGCCCCTTGCCCAGGCTGTCCCATACCCCAAGGGAACTCCACCCTAGTCCAGGACCCTTCAGGAAAAACCAGCCAGCCCCAACCTGTGCACCAGGCCTCTATACTATCTAATAAAAGGATAATATGCAAATTGACTATCACTCCAACACACAAGATGGCTGTCCCCATGTGGTCAAAGATGGCTGCCCCCAAGTGGATACAAGATGGCCAGGAGCAGAGGGCAGTTGGAGGGACCAGGCCTGGAGGGGAGGGAAGTTTGGGGTGACCTAGCCTGCAGGGGAGGGAAGTTTGGGGCAAATAGGCTGGCAGGGAAGCAGTTAGGCATCAGGCTGGCAGGGGAGTGGTTAGGGGGTGATCAGGCTGGCAGCAGAAGCAGTTAGGAGCAATCAGGAAGGCAGAGGTAAGCAGTTGGGAGGCAGCAGTCCTGGATTGGGAGAGGGATCCCAGATTGAAGAGGGAACACCCTCAGCCATGCATGAATTTTGTTCACCAGGCCTCTAGTCTATACCAATAAAAGGGTAATATGATAAGTAGACCATGTCAACTAGCCATCTTCCTGGATGTTAGACTTCCTTCTGGACAAAGCTATGGTGGTGGGGGTAGAGGCAGAGGCATTTAAGGGTAATCAGGCCAGCAGGGGAAGGCTGTTGGAGGCAAGATCAGGCTAGCAGGGAGGATAGTTGCGGGCAAGATCAGGCTGGCAGGGAGGGTAGTTAGGGGCGATCGGGTTGACAGGAGAGATCAGTTAGGGGTGAGATCAGGCTTGAAGGAGAGAGAAGTTAAGGGTAATCAGGTAGGCAGGCAGGCAGAGACAATTATGGGTGATCAGGCAGGCAGCAGATGAGCAGTTAGGAGTCAGCAGCCCCAGATTGAGAGAGGGCTGTTCGACTGCCGGTTTAGGCCCAATCCCACAGATATCAGGCCTAAACCAGCAGTCAGACATCCCCCAAAGGGTCCCCAGTTGGAGAGGGTGCAGGCTGGGCTGAGGGATCACCCCATGCATGAATTTTGTGCACTGGGCCACTAAGTACCATTTGAAACTGGATTAATGATTATGACTAAGGAAACATTTATTTGGTTTGACAAGAAAAAAGCTGGAGGAAGGTATGGCTGGCATTTAATGGTCATTACAATAATCATACAATCACCTCACTATATGCAGAAAACATATATAACACAGCTAAATGTCCTTCATGATTGAAATCTGCCAACATATCTGACAAACTCATAGCTAACATTTTACTCAATGGTGTAAAGCTTATTTAGCATTTGCTCTAAAATCAGGAACAATGCAAGGTTACCATTCTCACTGCCTCTATTCCATACAGTACTAGAAGTCCTAGCCAGAGTAATTAGGCAACAAAAAGAAACAAAAAGCATTCAAATTGGAAAGGAAAAACAAAAACTGTCTTTGAGATGACATTATCTTATATAGGACTCCAGCAAAAAAACTGTTAAAACGAATAAATGTGCTAAGTTGCAGTATGGAGAGAACAGGTGTGAGAGGACTGGACAAAGCAGAAAAGGAAGGGAATGAGGAAGAAGAGAATGAGAATGAAGTTAGCATTGCACAATAGGAGAACATTAATAAGAATTTAATTTATATTTCTGAGAACATTCAAATCCATACAAAACCACAAATAAATGACAATTTTGCAGTGAGCAAAAAAAAAAATCAGTTAAGTTTCTATACACTAGCAAAGAACCATCTGAAAAAATTTTAAATCCTATTTTTAATAGCATCAAAAGGCAATACTTAGTAATAAATTAATCAAGGATGTGAAAGATCAATACACTGAAAACTAAAAGCATCATAAAAGAAATTGAAGGCACAAATAAATGAAAAGATATTTTGTGTTCATAGTAGAAGAAATAACATTATAAAAATGTCCATAGATTTAATGCAACCCCTATTAAAATGCCAATGATATCTCTCACAGTTACAAAAATATGCTAAAATTTGTATGGAAGTATAAAAGATGCTAAATAGCCAAAGCAATTGGGAAAGTAGAACAAAATGGAAAAGTAGCACACTTTCTGATATCAGACCATATTAAAAGCTATAGTAATCAAGAAAGTTTGTTACTGGAATAAATACAGACATACAGACTGATGGAACAGAATAGAGACCCCAGAAATAAAACCACACTTACACAGTAAACTAATTTTTGCCAAGACAAGGGTGCCAAGAATATTCAATGGAGAAAGGACAGTCTCCTCAATAAATAGTGTGAGAAAAACTCAATAAGCACATGCAAAAGAATGAAACTAAATTCCTATCTCCAATCACTGAAAAATATTAATTTGAAATTGATTGAAAATATAAATATAAGAACTAAAACTGTAAAACTAGAAAAAAATAAGGTTCTTTATATTTGTCTTAGCAATAATACATACATTTTGCTTTTGTGAAGACAACAAAAGCAAAATATACAAGTTTGGCTACATCAAACTAAAAAGCTTCTGTATAGTAATAGAAACAGTCATCTAAATTAGTGGTTCCCAACCTTTCTAATGCTGCGAACCTTTAATACAGTTCCTCATATTGTGGTGACCCCCAACGATAAATTATTTTTGTTGCAATTTCATAACTGTAATTTTGCTACTGTTATAAATCATAATGTAAATATCTGTGTTTTTTGATGGTCTTGGACCCACAGGTTGAAAACCGTTAGCAGGGTCACCTAAGAAAACACAAATATTTATATTATGATTCATAACAATAGCAAAATTATAGTTATGAAGTAGCAATGAAAATAATTTTATGGTTGGCGGTCACCACAACATGAGGAACTGTATTAAAGGGTCTCAGCATTAAAAAGGTTGAGAACCACTGATCTAAATGAAAAGATTCTTATAAAATGGGGGAAAATATATTCAAACTATATAATAACAGATTATATTCAAAACATATAAGAATCTCATACAAATCAATAGAAAAGAAACAAGAACTCAATTAAAAATGGGCAGGGGACCTGAGTAGACAATTTTCTAAAAGAGACATACAAATGGCCAAGACATATTTGAAAGGGTGCTCCATATCAGTAATTGTCAGGAAAATGCAAATAAAAACCATAATGAGAGTCACTTCACACCTGTTAGTATAGCCATTATAAAAAAGACAAGACATAAGTGTTTTCAAGGTTATGGAGAAGGTAGTATTCTTCTGCTCTATTGGCAGGCATAGCCAGTGTGGCATTAGCCAGAGAGAAGGCAGGGTGAGGGTTGGATGTAGGTAGGGAAAGGGGTGTGAGAATGGGGATATTTGTAATAGTGTAAACAATATAAATAAATAAATAAATAAATAAACAAACAAACAAACAAACAAACAAACAAACAAACAAATAAGAGAAGACATTATAGATATTCCTCAAAAACTTAAAAATAGAACTATCATATGATCTAGCAAGCCACTTCTGGGTATACATCCACAGGAAATAAAAAGCAGTACCTCTAAAACATATTGGGGGAGGATCAATGGAAAAAAAAGGAGACATATGTATTACTATTTGTAATACTTTAAACAATAAAATAAAATTTAAAAAAGATATCTGCACTTCCATATCATTACATCATTTTTCATAGTAACCAAGGTATGAATACAACTTGAGTGCCCACTGAATAACATTAGCATGAAGAGATCACTCTCTCTCTATTATTCAGTCTTAAAACATAGAGATATTATTAGGTTACAAAGAGAAAATCCTGTCATTTGTGAACACATGGGTGAAACTGGAAGACAATATGCTAAGTGAAATAAATTAAACACAGAAAGACAAACACAGTATGGTCTCACTGATATGTGAAATTGAAAAGGCAAACTGGTAGAACCAGAGTTGAACTGTAGATGCCAGGAACTGGAGAGGGGGCAATGGGGAGATACTATTCAATAAGTACAAACTTTCACTTATAAAAAGAATATGTTCTAAGAATCTAATTTGATGTTTATAGTTATAACACACTATTGTATACTTGAAAGTTGCTAAGAGACTGGGTATTAAGTATTCTCACAACACAATCAAACATGTGTTAACAGCCTTGGCCAATGTGGTTTAGCTGGTTGGGCACTGTGAAATTATTACACATTTAATGAAAGGTTACAGGTTAGATTGTCATAAGAGCACACGCCTGAGTTGTGGGCTCAGTTCACAGGAGACAATGTGCAGGAGGAAGCTGATCAATGTTTTGCTCTCACATTGATGTTTCTTTCTCTCTCTCTCTCTCTAAAAATCAATAACATCTTTTAAAAATGTAGTAACAATATGAGGTAATGTCTGTGTTAATTATTTTTTTCATTTTTTTATTAAGGTATTACATGTGTATATATCTTCCCATTGTCCATCCACTCCACTCCCATACATGCCCTCACCCTCCAGTGTCTTGTGTCCATTCATTATGCTTATATGCATGCATACAAGTCCTTTGGTTGATCTCTTATCTACCCGATCTCTCCATAACCTTTCCCCTGTAATTTAACAGTCTGTTTGATGATTTACTGCTCTGTACCTATCTTTTTGTTCATCAGTCTATTATCCATAAATGAGTGAGATCATGTGGTATTTTTCTTTCATTGCCTGGCTTATTTCACTTAACATAATGCTCTCCAGTTCCTTCCAGGTTGCTGCAAATGGTAAGAATTCATTTTTTTTATGGCAGCATATTATTCCATTGTGTAAATGTACCATTGTTTTCTGATCCAATCATCTGCTGACAGGCACCTAGGCTGTTTCCAAATCTTAGCTATTATAAATTGTGCTGTTATGAACATAGTGGTGTATATATTTTTTTTCTGATTGGTGTTTCTAGTTTCTTAGGATGTATTCCTAGGAGTGAGATTACTGGGTCTAATGGGAATTCCACTTTTAGTTTTCTGAGGAAACTCCATACTGTTCTACACAGTGGCTGCACCCATCTGCATTCCTACCAGAAGTGCACAAGGATTCCTTTTTCTCCACATCCTCACCAGCACTTGTCATTTGTTGATTTGTTGATGATAGCCATTCTGATAGGTGTGAGATCTTACCACTTTGTCGTTTTGATTTGCATCTCTTGGATAATTAGTGACTTTGAGCATGTTTCCATGTGTTTCGTGGCTTTCCTTCTGTCTTCTTTTGAAAAGATTCTATTTAGTTCCCTTGCCCATTTTTTTATTGGATCATTTATGTTCCTTTTATTAAATTGTATAAGTTGGCTGTAGATGTTGGAGATTAAACCTTTATCAGTGATAACATTTGCAAATATGTTCTCCCATACAGTAGGCTTTCCTGTTGTTTTGTTGATGGTTTCTTTTAATATGAACAAGCTTTTTGTTCTGATGTAGTCCCATTTGTTTATTTTCTCTTAGTTTCCATTGCCCTAGGAGAAGTATCAGTGAAGAAGTTCCTTCGGCACATGTCTGAGATTGTGCTGCCTGTGGATTCATCTAGAATTTTTATGGTTTTCCATCTTATGTTTAAGTCCTGTAATTATTTTGAGTTTATTTTTGTGTATGCTGTAAGTTAGTGGTCTAGTTTCTTTTTCTTGCATATATCTATCCAATTTTCCCAAAACCATTTTTTGAAGGGACTGTCTCAACTCCATTGTATGTTCATGCCTCCTTTGTCAAATATTAATTTAGCATAGTGGTTTGGGTTGATATCTGGATTCTCTATTCTATTCCATTGGTCTATATGTCTGTTCTTGTGCCAGTATCAGGCTGTTTTAAGAACAGTGGCTTTGTAATACAGCTTGAAATCTGGTATTGAGAACCCACCTGCTTTATTTTTCTTTCTCTGGATTGCTGTGGCTATTCAGGGCCATTTTTTATTCCAGATGAATTTTTGGAGAGATTTTCCTTGGTCTTTAAAATATGCCATTGGTATTTTAATGGGGAGTACATTGAATTTATAGATTGCTTTGGATAGTGTGGACATGTTAATGATGTAGATTCTACCAATCCATGAACATAGTATGTTCTTGCATCTTTTTATGTCTTCCTCTATCTCTTTTTTCACTGTCCTGTAGTTTTCCGCATATAGATCTTTTACCTTCTTAGTTAAGTTTATTCCTAGGTATCTTAATTTTTTTGGTGCAATGGTAATTGGGATTGCTTTTTAAATCTCTCATTCTGTAAGTTCACTATTGATGTATAGAAATGCCATAGATTTCTGGGCATTAATTTTGTATTCTGCTACATTGCCAAGTTAATTTATTAAGTTTATTAGTTTTTGATGGAGTCTTTTGAGTTTTCTTTGTACAATAGCATGCCATCTGCAAATAAGGACAGCTGTACTTCTTCTTTTCCAATTTGAATGACTTTTATTTCTTCTTCTTGTCTAATTACAATAGCTAATACTTATAGTACTATGTCGAACAGGAGTGTTGAGAGTGGGCATCCCTGTCTTGTTCCTGTACTTAGGGGAAATGGTTTTAGTTTTTGACCATTGAGTATGATGTTGGCTGTGGTTTATCATATATGGCTTTTATTATGTTGAGATATGATCCTTCTATTCCTACGTTGTTGAGAGTTTTTATCAAGACAAGGTGTTGGATTTTGTCAAATGTTTTTTCTGCATCAATTGATATGACTACTTGATTTTTATCTCTCAATTTGTTTATGTGATGTATCATGTTTATTGATTTGCGGATATAGTACCATCCTTGCATTCCTGGGATAAATCCTACTTGGTCATGGTGTATGATCTTTTTGATATACTGCTGGATCTGATTTGCTAGAATTTTGTTGAGGATTTTAGCATCTATGTTCATGAGGGATATTGGCCTGTAATTCTCTTTCATTGTGTTGCCTTTATCTGGTTTTGGTATTAGGGCTATGCTGGCTTCATAGAAGGTGCTTGGAAGTGTTTCTTCCTCTTGAATTTTTTGGAATAGTCTGAGGAGGATATGTTTTAATTCTTCCTTGAATGTTTGGTAAAAATTCCCTGTGTAGCCTTCTGGCCCCAGGCTTTCAATTGCTAGAAGCTTTTTGATGACTACTTCAATTTCTCCCATAGTTATTGGCCTATTGAAATGTTTAGATTCTTCCTGATTGAGTTTTGGAAGGTTATATTTTTTTAGGAATATGTCCATTTTCACCACATTGTCCAGTTTTTTTGGAATAGAGTTGTTCATAGTATTTTTTAATGATCCTTTGTATTTCAGTGGGATCTATTGTTATTTCTCCTCTTTCATTTCAAATTTTGTTTATTTGGATCCTCTCTCTTTGCTTCTTGGTGATCCTGGCTAGAAGTTCATCCATCTTGTTTATTCTTTCAAAGAACCACTCTTGGTTTTGTTGATCTTTTGTATTGTTTCTTTGGTATCTATGTAATGTATCTCCACTCTGATCTTTATTATGTCTTTCCTGCTTCTTACACTGGGCTTTTCTTCTTGCTCTCTTTCTAGCTCTTTGAGTTGTAGAGTCAGGTAAATTATTACCATTTCTTCTTGTTTGTTTGTTTTTTGTTGTTTGTTTGTTTGTTTTCAGTAGGCTTGTAGAGCTATGAACTTTTCTCTCAAGACTGCTTTCTTCATGTTCCATAGATTTTGGATTGTTATGTATTCATGGTCATATGTTGCCATGATGCATTTTTTATTTCTTCCTTTATCTCTCTGGTAACCTAGTCATTGTTTAATAATATGCTGTTTAATCTCCATGTGTTTGATTTCTTTAGATTGTTTTTATTGTAGTTGATTTTCAATTTTATGCCACAGTGATCTGAAAAGATGCTTGATATGATTTTTATCTTCTTGAATTTGAATAAATTTTGCTACCTGGATCCAGTCTAAACAAGCAGTCAGACATCCCTCAAGGTGTCCCAGATTGGAGAGGGAGCAGGCTTGGCTGAAGGACACCCCCTCCTCTGTGCACAAATTTCATGCACTGGGCCTCTAGCATAAATATAAAACTCTATTGGAAAATACTGTAAATTTAACAACATACACACACACACACACACACACACACACATATATATATATATATATATATATATATATATATATATATATGTGTGTTAAGCCCCTTAACTTGCCTTCTGAGATATCGTCTCATGTAGAAAGTTGAGAAAACTGCATAAAACATGGAAACATTTTCTTAATATATTTTATTGATTTTTTACAGAGAAGAAGAGAGAGAGATAGAGATTTAGAAACATCGATCAGCTGTCTCCTATACAACCCCTACTGGGGATGTGCTGGCAACCCAGGTACGTGCCCCTGATCAGAATCAAACCTGGGACCTTTGAGACCACAGGCCGACGCCCTATCCACTGAGCCAAACCAGTTTTGGCTGGAAACATTTCTTATGTTTTAAGCATAACTTTCTGTATCAAGTGAAATTAGTGATGGTTTATATATATTTATTTTAACAATTTATTTAAATAAAAGTATAAAATATTTTAAATGAAAATATTAGTGCAATTTTAACCATTTTCTATCTTAGAAAACTTAGTAGGTTATCTTAACCTTAGATCCTCTTCACACCCAATCTATATTTTGCTTCATGTGTTGGCAAGAGTTGGGGTCTTAGATATAATGCCTTTACTTTGAGACATAAAACATTACATAAGAATGACTCACAGAAGGAAGATTATGATCGTAATGATAATGCAATTACATAAAATACGTGTACTTCCAAGATATAGCACTCCCTTATCAATTCATTTTTTATGAATATTTTTTGTTTCAGAATAATCAGCATATCCCTGAATCATTAACTACAACTCGAGTACTCAAGGGAGGAGTGAAATTATTAACATTCACTGAACAAAGTCAATTAGTTCACCTAAAACTTTCATTAAACAACTAGCCCCATGCAGTTAACAGCCCTGAGTACCTAATGTCAGAAGACTGATATATAGTGAAAAAATATGGACTTTCATGTCCAGGTAAATTTTAGTAAAATGCTGGCTTAGCCTCTTATAAATTGAACTGAACTATATATGTAATCTATGAGTCTTATCTTTATCTGAAAAAGAAAAAGATAACCATATCATTGAACAACTGTGAAGATTGAAATAACTGATCTCGCCGAAACCGGTTTGGCTCAGAGTATAGAGCATCAGTCTGCGGACAGAAAGGTCCCCGGTTGGATTCCAGTCAAGGGCATGTATCATGGTTGCAGGCACATCCCCAGTAGGGGTGTGCAGGAGGCAGCTGATCGATGTCTCTCTCTCATCAATGTTTCTAACTCTCTATCCCTCTCCCTTTCTCTCTGTAAAAAATCAATAAAATATACTTTAAAAAAAAAGAAAGAAATAACTGATCTCTGTTGTCCCTAATATATAGGAGGTACCTAATAAATGGTAATAACCATTTCTCTCCCCACTTTGGTATACTGGGTAGTTAGTATACAAAGTTCTTATTGATATGGTTTTGGATTTTCAAAGGGAAATAATTTTACAGGGAAGAGGAATGATAGTACAGTGGTACCTCAAGATACGAGTGCCCTAACATATGAGATTTTTGAGATATGAGCTGTTGAGCAAGCAATTTTTGCTTTGAAATACGAGCAACATTTGAGATAGGAGTAATCGCATGGATCAGCTGGCTGCACAGGACCCACCAGTTTACCGCGACTCGAGCGTCTCATAGTTTCCCAGGCCTCAAGGTTACGGAACGAATTAAACTCGTATCTCGAGGTACCACTGTATTTTCTTTTCTCTATCCTATCTAATAAAGGAGAAATATGCAAATTGACCCTACCTTCACTACCCGCAGAAGCTATGCCCACCAGTCACGCCCACCAGCCAATCAGAGCGAGTATTCAAATTAACCCAACCAAGATGGCTATGGCCACAGAGAGCAGTAGGGAGGCTTGGGTTTCCCTGCAGATGGAGGAAGCCAAGCTTTCCACAAACCCTGGCTTGAACAGGCCTCTACTTAAGGCAACAAAGTTTCAATGGCTATCATCACTGAGCAAGCAGAAGGCTTGGCTCCATTCCAGGCTACAAAGTTTCAATGTAGGAGATAAATAAATCTCAGATAAGAGGGACTCCACTTGGGTTGCCCAGGTGTGTGGCCAGCCTGCAAACCACCACAGGCCACTCGCCCAGGCCCCTCAATGCTCCAAGGGAACCTTTACCCTGATCTGACAACCTTCAGGGCAAACCAGCTGGCCCCCTCCCATGCAACAGGCCTCTATCCTATCTAATAAAAGAGTAATATGCAGATTGACCATCACTCCAACACACAAGATGACTGCCCCCATGTGGTCAAAAGATCCTCTCCCCATGTGGACACAAGATGGCCACCACAAGGTGGCCAGCAGGGGAGGGACGTTGGGAGGAACCAGGCCTGCAAGGGAGGGCAGTTGGGGATGACTAGGCTGGCAGAGGAGGAAAGTTGGGGATGACCGGGCCTGTACAGAAGGGCAGTTGGGAGTGACCAGGCCCACAGGGGAGGTCAGTTAGGGGCCAACAGGCTGGCATGGGAGCAGTTGGCATCAATCAGTCTGGCAGGGGAGTGGTTAGGGGGTGATCAGCCTGGCAGGCCGAAGCAGTTAGAGGCAATCAGGAAGGCAGGCAGGTGAGCAGTTGGGAGCCAGCAGTCCTGGATTATGAGAGGGATTCCCTGGCCTAAACAGGCAGTCAGACATCCCTCTAGGGGTCCCAGATTGGAGAGGGAGCAGGTTGGGCTAAAGGACAACCCCCTGTGCACAAATTTTGTGCACCAGGCCTCCAATAAATCTCTATTGGAAAATACTGTAAATTTAACAACACACATTGTATCTTAATTTATGTGTGATCATTAAGGGAAGATGGATTTGGTTCTGTTTTCTGCATTACCTTTCTCAGTTTTAAGTTTTCTTTCTGGTTTCATTCCTTGTTAATTTTAATACTGTTGTGCTAATCAAAGCCAACTTTCGGTATTTTTGTCTTCGAAAGACTTGCATGAGAATGTGCCAATGCCTGCCTGCCCTAACTTAGTTTGGTGTCAAGATTACCTTAGCATTGTCTAGCTGGTATGACCCGGTGTTGACCCATGAACCAGGAGGTAATGGTTCTATTCCTGGTTGGGACACATGCCTAGGTTGCTAGCTCAATCCCTAGTGAAGGATGCACAGGAAGCAGCCAATCAGTGATTTTGTCTCATCACTAATGTATCTCTCTCTTTCTCCCCACCCCTTTCCTTCCCTACCTCCCTTCCTTGCTGAAATCAATACAAATATGTTTTTTTAAAAAGAAAAAGATTACCTCAAAATTGCGTTGTGATTCCTCCTGCTAGTTTTACCAGAGAGAATGCATTGAACTGAATATATTAGACACCTGTTAATTAAATAACCTATGTGAACAGTTCCTGACATTTGGTTGTCTGGCTTGGTCGAGTTTCTCTGCTGCCTTCTTTATGGATTCACTCACTCACTCTTGGAGAGTTGTGTGGTGACTCTGCATTAGATAAATTCTTTATAAAAGAAAGCTTGACATTTCAACTCAACTCTTCAATTTCTATTGGTCTTTCTAATCTCATTTAAAGGGGGTTTATTTTCTAATTCATGTGACTCTTTCAAACAATATTGTAAAGATAACGGATCTAAACTGTTTTAAGTTACAGGAATGTGGCAGTTTCTTACAAAAAATTCCAGAAAGTTGAAGTCTTAATTCATTTCTGTAGGCAATCACAATTACTCGTGAAGATGCTGGGGAGAGAAAAGTAATTCTTTGCCGGTAATACAGTGATATTAATAGATGACTGTTGCAAGGGTCAAATCTAAGCATCTTGCAATTTTTTCATCATATTTATAGGTTGGCAATGGTCCTATAATAGAGGCTATCAACCACATAACCCCCTTTGTAATCTCAGCCCTATGATACTCACCAGGCATTATTTAATAGCAAGTTAGGATGTTGGGTGAAGTGTTGATGAAAATCCACAGTAATAAAAATCTCACAGATGTGAAGTCAATTATACTATCAAGTGAAGTTTGTTATGAAGAGATACTTGTTATTAAAGTACCCATGCCTCAACAAGGCTGACCTTCTCAAATGCTAGTATGTCACAAGGCATGAGATTTTAAAAATATCCAATAACAAGTTTCCCTACTGTGGTTTCAATTGCCTTTTCAGATCTCCCACGGAGTCTGTTTCAGTCTGAGATAATGCAGACACTCTGTGCCTCAGAGGGTCAAAGTGGCTTGTATTTACACTCGAGTAATAATAGGAAGGATTTCTACCTTGAACAAATTATCTAGACATATTTTACTCAAATCTTTATTCCATTTAGCTTACATAGCAGAGTATTGAACTGAAGAAATTGAAAACATTTTAATTCCTAGTAAATTGTATTATTCTTAGTAAAATGTCTTGTAGATACTAAGGGCTCAAAAATAGTTGTGCCATTCTATTGAGAAAGTTTACAAGACTTGGACCTTTTGACACTTCATTCCATGGTATAAAAATGAACGCATGTATACATTAAATATTATGTTCTTTTGTTTCTCCTGTTTGAAATAGAGCTTTCTTACTAAAAAAAAAATTAAAAGGATATTCTTTGAAAATGTAAAGAGTTGGTGGGATGTTACCCAGAACACCATGATCTTTCCTCATCTGTGTCATTTTAATGCTTTTCTTTATTGCAACCAGAATAAACTAGTGCATATTTTTACTGTAACCTTGTCATATTTTGTAATAATTTGCAGTGTACTGCTATTAGTCCCAACTATATTCCAACAATTTGAAACAGGAGAGAGAGGGGTTTTATTTATTTTTTTATATTTTCAAAGTAACATGCCTAGCCCATGGTAGTTACTTCATAAATTTTTTTTAAAAACATTCAGTTTTTAATATTAAACAAGAAAATATTTTGAATAATATTAAAAGATTCCAAGACAAATCTATATTTTATGCAATGAAATTCCATGTGTATTTCACTTACTTGTTGCATAAAATTATTTGTCTTATTGTATAAAAAGGTGAGACTTTTTAAATGTGCTAAATAAAATTGAGGGAACTAACACTATGCCAACTCTGGCATAAAATGGCATCTTATTTCTTAAAATTTAGGATATCACTTGTCTTGATGAATTCAAGTGGTACTATAATAAGATATCATAGACTGAGCTGCTTAATATCCATTTCTTTCAAAAAGAAACATATTTTGATTGATTTTAGAGAGATATGGAGAGGGAGAAAGAGTGATGAATGAGAATCATTGATTAGCTGCCTTCTGCACGCCCCCTATTGGGAATTGAGCCACCAGCTGGGCATGTGCCTTGACTGGGAATCGAACCAGTCAGGGCACATGCCTCATGATTTATATGTCAACATTCAACCACTTAGGTATGACAGCTTTGGCTACATTTTTTTTTTATCACAGTTTGGAAGGCTAGAAAAATCCAATCTCAGGGTGCCTTCTGATTAGGTTTACAGACAACCATCTCCTTATTCTTTTCTACATGATGGAGAGAGGGAGAGAGAGAGAGAGAGAGAGAGAGAGAGAGAGAGAGAGAGAGAG
>JAAGEH010000208.1:7064468-7178696 GCA_011751065.1 Lasiurus cinereus | reverse complement strand
GAGAGAGAGAGAGAGAGAGAGAGAGAGAGAGAGAGAGAGAGAGAGGGAGAGGGAGAGAGAGAGCTTTAGTCTCTTTCTCTCCTTGAAAGGACACTAAACCCATCATGAAGGCTTCACCCTTGCGAACTTTTCTAGAGCCCATTACTTCCCAAAGGCCCCACCTCCAAATATCAACATATTGGCGGTAATGTTTCAACATATAATTTGGGGGGAACACAAACATGCAGTCCATAAAAATACTAAATTAGTTACAGCGGGACATGCATGACTTTATATGTGTGTTTTTATACTACTCTTTCTTCTGAATGAGTTCTAAAGTGTAGAGCAGATCTCCTAGTTGACTGTGTACATGTAGCTAGTTTTAAGTCAGTGGATAATGAGACTTGAATCTTCTCCTCTTATTAAATCCATATATCTTATTCAGTTCTATCTGGGCAATAGATTCTAGAAGTCACTAAGCCTGATAAAATTTCACCAACAATGGTTTCATTAGCCTATTTTGAACAGTTCTACTTTCTAGGCTATAATTTCATTATTGGTGCTGTTCACCTTTTTTTTTATTCTTCATTTTTCTAAAATGACATATTATACATGTATAATTCAAAAAAATGAAGGTAATGCATTTAAGAATACAAAATATCAGTAATTGGCATGTGTTCTTTTTACTATTGTCTATGTAACTTAAGAGTGCAAACTTTTTAAAAATAGGTTTTAACTACCCGTAATATTTTGAGAGTGAGCTCCCTGTTCCTTATGAGAAGGATTATATTTTTGCCATTTGGGGGTATGTCCAATCTGCTCCAGAGACGTTTTAGTATTTGGATATTTAGGAAATAAGACATTTGATTTACTAGTTCCTTCAATCTTATTGGGGCATTTTAAAAGTAAAAGTAGAAGAATTTTTTTCCCTAAGTCTTCAGTGAGAACTCCTAAGATTTTTTTTTAAATTTTATCTTTATTACTCAAAGTATTAATATGTCCCCCTTTTCTCCCTTTGACCCCCTCAACTCCTTTCCTGCTCCCTCCTAGACTCTCTCACCCCTATCCAGTCCTACCACATATTGTCATAAGTTATGCATATATACATATGTTTTTAGGTTAATCTCTTCCTGTCCCTCCTTCCTTCTTTCCTCTGAGATTTGTCAGACTGTTCCTAACATTAAGTTTTTAATGGATATACATATGGTTCTTGACTTTCTGTCTGACTTATTTTGCTTAGCATGTTAGTCTCAAGATCCATCCATGTTGTAGCATATGGCATTATTTCACCTTTTCTTAGTCAAGAACCATATGACTTCACTCACATGTGGAATATAAAATTGAAAGCAACTAATGAACAAACAAGGCAAACAAACAAAAACTCATAGGCAAGGACAGCAGTTTGGTGGTTACCAGAGGGAAAGGGGATGGGAAGGAAAAGAAAGGGTAAAGGGGGTCACACAATGCAATATACAGATCAGGTATCATAGAAACGTTCACTTGAAACCTATATAATTTTAATCACCAATGTCATCCCATTAAATTTAATAAAAAAGAAAAAATAAAGAATAAATGGATAAAACAATATAGCAAAGAAAATAAATTATCACAATGAAAGGAAAAAATCAGGACTTGAGAAATAAATGAAAATTGAGATGGGAATGTGATCTTATAGATACTTCCTTACCAAGGAAAAGTAATGACATGCCCAGTGAGGAATAAATAATTTCAACTTCATTTATTGCTGTGCTTTGCCTCCTAAAGGGATGGCAGCCTGGTTTAACATGCATTCAGTTATGAATGTAACATCAAAAATAAAACCCAAGTTCTCCCAGATGTGACATTCAGATAAGGATGCAGGTGGACAGTGTGAGGAGATACACCGAGTCAATTAGTTCCTACCTCAAAGTAATAGTTTTGCAGAGGGGAAAAAAGTAGCCTCTCAGACCAAAGAAACAGTGTTAAGAAAGAAAATATGAGGTAAACATATTTTTGTCTCAAAATATGTTTACTAGAAAAGCTCTTCTATGTGTTTTTAGAAATTGAGAAGTAAACTATGTAAAAGTTAATATTGCATGAAGAATAAAATGGATATTATGGATGTTTGTATACTCTTTAATCCCAATACATATTCAATTTGAAATATCAAATACCTGTATGGCTGGCATTTTGAAATTAATGTCAGCATTTAGAAATGTGGAAGGAGTTTCTAGCCAAGTATCTTTTTTTATTGTTTTATTAATTTTTATACATATCTCCCCTTTACCCCCCCTCCCTCCCAGACATACCCCAACCCCCCCTTGTCTATGTTCATTGGTTATGCTTATCTGCATGCATACAAGTCCTTTGATTGATCTCACCTAACTTTAATCTTCCTGCTGTAATTTCACAGTCTGTTTGAAGCTTTACTGTCTGTGTCTATCCTTTTGTTCATCAGTTTATAATGTTCTTTATTATCCACAAATGAGTGAGATCATGTGATGCTTCTCCTTCATTGACTGGCTAATTTCACTTAGCATAAGGCTCTCCAGTTCCATCCAGGTTGCTGCAAATGGTAAGAATTCCTTCTTTTTAATGGCAGCATAGAATTCCATTGTGTAGATGTACCACAGTTTTCTGATCCACTCATCTGCTGATGGGCACCTAGGCTGTTTCCAAATTGTAGCTATTGTAAATTGTGCTGCTATGAACATAGGGGTGCATAAATCCTTTCTGATTGGTGTTTTATCCTAGCCAAGTATCTTAAAATGCCGAAAATTATTTTCATAGAAACGAATATTAAGATAATCATGATGATGAGAATGAATTACTTTTTAAATTTAATATTTTACCTGGTAATATATAACAATTAAATAGTAAAAACACATCTCTTCTATTACTTATTTTTAAGGGGCCATAAATTATGGACACCTGAATGAAGAACAAAGTTTAACTATTTCTTTTTTTTTAATTATTCAATGTCTCCTTGTGTTTTTTTTTTTGTGTGTGTGTGTGTGTTTTAATAGATTTTATTGATTTTTTACTGAGAGGAAGGGAGAGGGATAGAGAGCTATAAACATCGATGAGAGAGAAACATCGATTATCTGCCTCCTGCACATCCCCCACTGGTGATGAGCCCACAACCAAGGTACATGCCCTTGACTGGAATCAAACATTAGACCCCTCAATCCACAGGCTGATGCTCTATCCACTTAGCCACACCAGTCAGACAGTATAATTATTTCTTACATCATCTAGACACTATGAGGACTTAAAAATGATAAATTGACAGCACTTTCATTAGCTGTGATTTCAAAAATTAAGGAGTAAAAACATATGTGGTTGTTCACAAATATATATGTACACATGTATTCATATTTACATATATGTATGTGTATGTATGCATACATATAATCATATATATTCACATATGCTTCATTTTATATCTTACAAATAATAAAAATAAGTTTAATATATTTGTTTCTTAGTACTTTTATTCAATTTCAAATCAATTAGGAATTATGTTTCCTAAGTTTGGCTAACTCCTAACTCATTCTTCCTTAGATTTGTGAAACAATAATACCTACTTACTCCTGAACTCAGTCTGATAAGTTTGAATGGAAAGGCAACCCTCAGACACAGACTGTCAGCCACAAGTTAAACTGTGTGGAAGAAGCCTTTGGAAAATACAAAGCTAGTTGTTTTCAGAAATTGCCATGACATGGTGAAACACTGCAGGGCAGGGCTCACGACCACCTTTGGAGAAGCCCGTGGCTACTGTAAGGAGAAATAAGAGTTCCTGGTTCCAAGGTTGTTTCATTGAAAATGAGGTGCTTTTATTTTATTCTGACTGAAAGAAGCTGAGTGCTTTCTACTAAAGATGGATGTTAAACTCAATTAGAGAGATAGTAAAATCAATCTGGGACAGAAGAATATGATGGGTGTAGTTTTGGCTGATACTCTGAGATAGTGAATTGTGGAATAAACAGGAGTGTTAAGGGGGAAAAAAAATCTCAGATCTATTTCTCTGACTTAGCAACCAAACTCACCTCTTCCATATATTTCTTAATCCACAGAAATTTAAAAAAGGATAGACATAAATTTATGTAAATAAGCATTTTAGTTAAGTTGTCTTTATACGTCTGCAGAAAATTTAATTTATGTAGTATATTTATTGAGGTACTGTATTTCTTTATACTTTTTTTTAATGCAGAAAGGAAACATGAAAATATATGCTTTTGTTAACACTAAATTTGGCTTGTGAAATAATTGTAACAATTAAAAACATTTTGAATTTTGACATACAAATCTTTAAAATGTAGTTAGCCAGCAAAAGGAGCCGGAAAACTTCCTGGAGTTCTCTGTCCAAAGTGGAGAAAGGAGTTTATTTATTCTATAGCACTGTTCATATCACTTTTTGTTGATTTGCATGCTGCAAAAGCTCTGAGGAACAAACCTTTGCATCTGCTGAATCAACAAGCCCCTTTCCTAATCAATTTTATTTTCATCAGTGCATAAGACGATATAAAAATAAGTACTTTTCAACCAAGATTCTGAGGTCTCTAATTTAAAAAAGCAGCCATGCAGCACACTGCCACAAGGTGGGAGTAAAATGTTTGATTGGCTTAAGAATTGGCCTTTGCTTCTCCCCCCACACCCCCCCACTGGCTCAGTATGAACAAAGACATAAAACGGGTTTATTTTAAATCTGGATGGAAATAACATTTTGGTTATTTCTTTCTTACTGCTGCTATGCATACCATGAGAACTGGAATGCCCTTTCACTATAATCTGAAAATAAAGTATAATAAATATAAAGAAAGACAGTGATTTAATAGCTATTTCTTTATTCTCTTTTTGAAAATTTCTTGCTAACCTAAGTGCCTATTCCAAACTATATTTAAGTAAACCATTTAAACTTAGGTTCTGCTAAAACATTTCTGATTTTTAGTAGATGATAATGAATATTACTAATTTTCTGTACTAATGAATATTTTGAAGACAGCCTCCCTTCATAAATATTTTTACTATAATTTTATATCTGCATAGTAATGAAGGCAGCTGAGTAAGTGGGAACAATAAATTTAAACAGTCTAAGAAAAATACATAATGATCTTGACCTTTCTAAGGAGGTGAATGATTAAAACGAGTTTTTAAATATTGCTTATTTTAGAATAAATAAAATTCAGGATCACTGTATACAATGCTATTGCTTTTGCTTGCTTTGTGTTTGAATAGATGTACTAGTTATGCTTTGTAAGGTGTATGCTTATTAAATTCATGTTGAAACATTAGATTCAAACTTGGCAATATTATGTGTTTATGTTGGGGTTGTAAATACATGCAAACACACCTTTGAGATAGAGTACCTGACAGCCAAGTATGATGAGACATCTCTAGGCAATTGAGACTCACCAACGTGACAGAGACAAACCCAGGTGACCCTGAGTTGTGCTAAATGGAAGGGGCTACCATAGCCCTTGTATAAAAAGATACAAGGGGAGAGAAAAGGCATAAACAGGTTTCCAATTTCAACTCCTTGCTCCCTTCTGCATATGAATAGCTAGCAAGCTAATAGATGGCACTCTTGTCATTGCTACTGATGATAGATTCTTTTTTGTAATGATTTACCCAAACAGGGCTTTTTATCTTACTCAGTTCTGAATACACAGCAAACCCCGGGACCTATCACATACTTTTTCAATCTCTCCCTCACTCCACTAATGATAGCAATGACAAGAAAGATGAAGTACTACAGAAGGCCATGGGAATGATACTTTACTGGATGGATGTGCCAAAAAACAAATAAAAAAATACAGATTTCTCAAGCATAACTTTTGCTAAGTAAAATATGAGAGAATATTGCATTTATATATTAAGGTTTTTATGACTGAAACCATTGTAATTAACCTAGATGTTAATAATAGGAAAGGAGCAAAGAGAAGGCCAGACATACGCATGTCATTTGGGCAACTTTGCCAGGAAGCTACAGATTTACACTCCCCAGGGTTCCAACAAAGGGGACACAGACACATGCCCTGTAAAGTTGGGGTGACATAAGGAAGGTGCTTGCTGTCAGTCACATCTGAGAACAAAGGTTATTGTCCAGGCTGTGTGTGGCTACTGCAAGGAAACTTGGGATATTTAATCCCCTGAACAAAGATGCTTGCTCTCTTGGTTTTTCTTGTGCTTTTAGTACCCTCCGGACTATTGGTGCTTGGGGTGCTCTCTCCTGCACTTGCCCACATGGCCCATGGCCTTATTCCACAATGGACTAAGGGACTGCAGCTAGCCTGATGCTTCCCTGGCCCTGGCCCCAATCTACAAAGGAAACTCTGGACACTGGCTCTGATTTTAGCTTTGCGGAAATGCCAGCTACACTTCTAGGTCTGGATAAAGGGAAATGGGACTTCGGAAACCCAGGGAATTAATTCCACACAAATAAAGGTCAATTATTCTCTCGTGCTAGTCTCAGAAAATTATTTTTTCTTGATATATTGTAAGGACTTCACTCCCATACTCGCAGCACCCAGTGGGGAAAAGGAACCCCACTTCATCTGATAACATGACTGGGTAAGCTTTTTAAAAGTTTAAGATACATACATTTAAAAAAAAACTATATAATTAAATACCACCTGAGCATATACAAATGATTTCAGATGCTGCACTACAAAAACACACTTTAATATCTTAAAACTAATGTTCCATATATTACTAGGTGCTGCACTCTCATAATCAAGCACATATGATCTATACTAGGGTCAGTTTTCTCTTACAAACATGTAATTTGAAGAATTGGCTGATAGCAAAGTGAAGAAAATAACCAATTGGATTTAAAATTTCAGTGTGTTACTGATATTGATTCTAGGTAACTCAATAAAGATAAGTATGAGCTGTTGCTTACAAAGAATATTTTACATAATCTGAACAATGGGTTCTAAGTCTAACATATTATTTTTTTAAATTTATTTTTACTGTTGAAAGTTTCACAGAATGTACCTTTTTTATCCATTGACCTCCCCACCCTGTACCCATATTCTTAAGTATCTACTTCCCATGTTTATTTACTCTAATATGTCTTTAATAATAAGATGTGTCATTATTTTATGTTAAGAAAGTAAAATATCACTTATTAAAATATAATTTGTCCTTAATTGTAATATACATATAATTTTCAGATATGTAAAAATATAAAAGAAAGAAGGAAGGAAGGATGGGATAAAAAGAAGGAAGAAAAATGGAGGACAAAAAGGAAGAAATGAAGGAACAGAGGAAGGAAAAAAGGAAGGGAAAAAGAGAGAGAGAGAAGAAAAGAGAAACAAAGAAAGGAAATCCTTAGAAAGCCACTGATAGAGATTAAAATAGAATCAGACTTTATTGGATTGCTCTGAAATTCCCGTATTTTATGTGAAACACCTCTTGGATAGGAATCAGATGGTCTTCTCTTGAAATAAAGTATTTGTGAAATAACCGGAGATAGATTATACAATGAGATTTATATTCATTTTAATGCAAAAGTTTACCATTGAACCTTAAAAAATTAAAATTTAAGAAAGCAATATAATGAAATATCCAAGTTTTTAAACTTTTTATGCAGGCATTTTATGTAACTAAATCAAAACTCAATCATGAAGCACAATTTTAATGAACTTGAAACACATAATGGTCTTGGAGTCAGAGAATCATAAATCTATAATTAGCCATAAAGAGATACTACTTGTCATACTTTGTCTTGTACTAAATAGTCTTTTCTAATGCTACTTTTTACATGAGTGCTTGCTCTGTTTAAGCTGCATCATTGTTTCTTTTAATACCTGTTGTCTACCTTTTTTATTTCAGTTATTCATTAAGTAGCATATTAATTATTGAATATATTTAGGAGAGAAGAAGGAACAAAAACATTTTGCTCTTAAATTCCATGCCATAAGTTAAATTTGCATCAGACATTCCAGATGAAACTTAGATTAGCAGTCACTTAATTGGTTTAACAAACTACAGATTATTTATTTTTTATGAATAACTCTTCAACAAAATGCCTAAAATAACAGAGACCTTGTACCCAGGTAGTCATAGCTAAGTGAATAGTCAAAAGTGAAAGAACCCAGAGAACTGAGTATTGACTGTTACTCAGTTGCTATAGTATTTTCTAAAGTGGTTAAAAAACAAAACCAAAAAAACAATAACAACAACAAACATATACACCTAATATTTGTCTCAAGATGTCAGACTGAGAAAAAATAGGCTCCACTTTTAAGTCATTGGTATTAGTTGTTTTCATTTGTTATGTAAAGTAAAAGATATCCTGGGTGGCTATATAAATTCTTATGCAAATATTAGGTTACTTTCTTCAGTATCATAATTGATTCATCCACCAGGGGTTGCAATAGGGCTTTTTGCAGATGAAAGACAATGGGAAATAGCAAAACTGTGCACAATATGAGAAAGCTAGTCATATATCTACTATCTATTATATATCTACTATATATGCATATTCATATTCTGATATAAAATAGATCCACTAATAAATGAAAATCAAATGACAACTAATTCCCTTAGATACTAGATTTGGCTTAATCTCAAATTGAATGGAAAATGAATTAGCAATACACAATCACCTTATAATTATTTTAAGTTCTGTTTCAGACATTGGATATTTGTATGTCAAAGCCTGACTTATGAAAATTTCTTTTATATTTTTCATCTGTCTTTTTATCTTGCCACACCAGTAATTTTTGGCCTCTGTGGTCTGAATGTGTGAGAAAGATTTATTAGTATTATTATTAACTATTAGCTTATTATTTGTAGCATGAGGACAAGAGTATATTTCCAGGATATTTCCAGGATACCCTGTTAACTATTAGCTTATTATTTGTAGCATGAGGACAAGAGTATATTTTCAGTATATTTATTTGTGAATAAATACACATGCATTTGCTGAAAACAAAATAAAATATCTGATCCCAGACCATATTCTCAAGTAATTTCCTTGTTGTGAATTATCATACAGATTGAGTTGTTGGTATCAAGCTCATTTAAATGTTTTTTGTTTTTTTTATAAAAAGCTCACATCCAATTCAATAGTAGATATGAGATACATTTTGTGCTTAATATGGTTTCTCTTTAAAAGTGCAACAGTAATGAGCAGTAGAATAAAAACACACACAACAAAAAACCTATCAAGTATTGCAACAACCAGACTCAAATTATTCTAATCAGAAATACTGCACATGAAAAAGAAGAAATGTAAGAGCAGGCATGTTCAGTTACGTATGTACACAATAACACTGTTAAAGAGCTCCCAAAGGCATAGGACTTACTACTTCCAAAAAGTACCCACTATTAATGTGACATAGGTCTTGTCCCTCGAGCCTCCTTAAAGAAACAACAACTGTTCACTAGCAATGAAACAGATGTTAAAAAGAATCATTAGTAATCTAAATGTTTTTCTGAGCAGATGTCCCACTTCTGCTCTGGCTAACTTGGGGGGATGCATTAAGAAGGGGAAAAGGATGAAAAGTTGAAAGGAATCAATAATAAGCAGATCTTCTTAAGAAATTGCTCATCTAATTACATAAAAAACGATTGAAGTGTTGTATTCTTTTTAATTCCTGCTGCTTGATGGAAAAGGAAAGTAGCCAAGGAAAGAATTAAACTAACTTTGCTCCTTTGACTTGGCATGTAGCTTTGAATCAATAAAAGGAAAAGAGACAAGCAGTATTATAGAGAAATTTAATGTTAAAATTGCAATTGTGCACTTTTCAAAAGATATCAATAGGGAATCAAAGGCTAAGAAAGAAACTAAAAAGAATGAAAATGAGGAAAACCAGTCCACCTGTGAGATGAACCTATGAAAGGAATATGAGAAGCTATTAGATTAGATGACTGTAGTTGTTAACTTTAATTCCATTGGGGTAAAGATAGACAGATTTTTCTCAAGCATTTTTCCCCCTGAAATACCTGAGCTGAAAAGAATTCTCCATGCAAAGAATTTGCAACCACAGTGACCTCATTCAAGTTTTTACTTATTTTGAAATTCACTTTCTTTTCAAAGAAGACTGAAAATATAAATATAAATATATACACACAAGAGGACCAGTGCACAAAATTGTTCATAGGAAGGGGGTGGTCCCTTAGCCCAGTCTGCACCCTCTCAATTTCAAGACCCCTCCAGGGATGTCCTCAGGGATCTGGCCTAAACCAGCAGTCAGACATCCTCTCATAATCCGGGACTGCTAGCTCCTAACCACTGGACTGCTTGCCTGCCTGATCACCCCTAACCATTCTGTCTGCCTGCCTGATTGCCCTTAACCACTCAACTGTCTGCCTCATTGCCCTTAACTGCCTAATTGCCCCTAATCACCTGTGCCTTGCCCCACTGCCACGGTTTCATCTGGAAGGCCGCTCAGAAGGTCTTGATGTTTGGCCGTCTGGTCTAATTAGCATATTATGCTTTTATTATATATACTAGAGGCCAGGTGCATAAAATTCATGCACAAGGAGGTGTCTCTCAGCCTGGCCTGCAACCTCTTGCAATCCAGGATCCCTCAGAGGATGTCTGATTGATGGTTTAGGACCAATCCCACAGGGATCCCTGCTACAGAATCGGACCTAAACCGGCAGTTAGACATTTATCTTTCAATCCAGGACTGCTTACTCCTAATTTCTGGCCTGCCTGCCTGCCTGCCTGTCTGATGCCCTAACCACTTGCCTGTCTGCCTAATTGCCTCTAACCCCTCTGCCTACCTGCCTGATCACCCCTAATTGCCTCTGCCTGCCTACCTGATTGCCCCTAACCACTCACATGTCGGTCTGATCACCCCTAACCACTTGCCTGCCTGCCTGCCTGCCTCCTGATAGTCCCTAACTGCCTCTGCCTCAGAACCCACTGCCATGGATTTGTCTAGAAGGAAGTCCAGAATGATGTCTAGAAAGTCATTTGGCTGTCTGGTCTAATTAGCACATTACCCTTAATATATATATATGTATATATGTATATGTATATATGTATATATATATATGTGTGTGTATATATATGTATATATATGTATATATATATATGTGTGATATATATGTATATATATGTATATATGTATGTATATATGTATGTATATATGTGTGTATATATGTATATATATGTATATATATACACACACATGCATACACACACACTCACACACACATTATACTTTCAAAACACCATTCTTTCAGTGTTTGAGGAAAAAGGGAAAGACATATTGGAAGAGTATAGTCTTTAATTGAAGGTTATAGTAAATTCATTATTATTAATATATAGAAAAATCACTGAAAATATGAAGTATATATTTTATGCATAATGAAATAAATAACAGTTTGACTTTGTCCAATTCTCTGATTCATTCATTGTAATAAAAAATAACTAGAACACAAAATTATATGGCAGCAACAAATTATTTCCAGGATTCAGTAGCTATTCTTATATATTGAAAATGTGACCCTCTTTGATTTGTGAAAGTTGAATCTGAAAGGTGAATTCTAAAAACTTTTCCAAGTGCTATTGTCTCACTATTTTCTGTTTCAAAAATAAATGGTGTGAGGACAGAAGATCATGCTAACATCCTACTAAAAGAATAAGTAGTTTTAAAGTTAACTTTTCAGTGACAGATGACATTATTTATGCATTTATTTAAAAACATTTATTGGAGTTCTATTCTACACCAAGCAGTATGTTAGGTGATATGAATTCACAGATTAAGAAAATATTATTACTACTTACAATATTCAATGATTCACAGTCTGATGAACAAGAAATTCAGTCCATAAAGAAGATAATACTATAAATAACATGCATATGGGGATTCAGTAATCTCTGAGAGTACATTGGAAACCACATTTCTACTAGAGCCAGTGAGAAAGACGTAGAGAGATAATGAAGTTTTGGTGGTCAACTGAATTTAAAGTTAGTTGAAGTATGCAAAGTTCTTGAAATTCATTATAAATAATGCATCAATTTAATTAAAATACATCTACTAAACTCCTCAAAATGCAATCTTTTTAAAAGTGATTGGACCTTGTTTAGTTTCAACATCGATGTCTCTAGTAAGTCTACCCACACTATTTGAGAAGTACCCTGATACAGGAGAAATAGGATGACACACATTTATTTCTCTCACTCACGCCAGATATTGTCAATGTTTAAAATACGAAATCCCATTTGGTCTGCAACTTTTTTGTTTCTCCAATATTACCACCCTAACTTTCCAAGAATAATGCAACAACTCCTCAATAACTCATTTAATGTGGAAACTTAATGAAAGGAATTTTAGAGATAGATCAGGCAGTTTTAGGGAAAAGGGGGTCCTTAGGAGAGGAATGCACAGGTGATGGCTTGGAGACTCCAGAATGCTTACCTTACTTTCACAGAGGATAGAGAAATGTTACAAGGGAAAGGCATACATTCAAAGAGGATAGAGAACATTGCAAGATCCAGGGGAGAGAAGAAGGGAGGACCAGGTGAGCTTTGACCTTTGAAACTGATACTCTGCAGAAGAATGACCAATTAGGGAAGCCTGGGTGTCATAAATTAAGAAAGGGTCCAATTAGAAAGAGCAATGTTCAGACAAAGAGCTACCAGCATGTACAAACCAGAAAAGAGAGACTCAGAACAGATTTAGATTTAGATTTTTTTCCCACTTTAGAGAAAGAGAAGGAGCAGGCTTTGGTCATTTGGGGAATCCTGCCCAGGGGGAGTTTGTTTCCAATAAACTTCCACATTGCCCCTAAAGAATTCTTTTAGTCTGCAAATTTATTTTTCAAATTGCATAGGACAAGAACCCAACTCCATCTATAATTAATGTGGTATGGTCTTTGAAACATATTTTTTAATGTATGAATAATTTAGCATTCATAAAAATAGTGCATTTAATAAGAACCACTATAATCATCATCATTATAATAATAACAGCAACACACACTTATACAATACATAACGTGCTGGGCATCCTTCTAAATGCTTTATACATATAAACCCATTTGATCTTCACAGTAGCCAGCCCCATAAATTAGGTGCTGCTATTATCTCCATTTTATAAGTAGGTAAACTGAGGTAGAGTGGGGTTAGTGTTACTTGTCCAAGGTAACATAGCTAATAGGTGGTGAAATTATGTTTTAAAATTCAACCTGGTGGGCTTGGTGGGACATGGGTTTGATGTGGCAATGTTATATCTAAATGTATAGGGGGCACATACATTTTAACAAAAGGAAGATAAATATATGAGCAAAGGATCTAAATAGACACATTCAAAAGTGGACATACAGAAGGTTGAGAGAAACATATGGAAACATACTTAAAGTCACTAAATCTCCCAAGATATGCAAATCAAAATGACAATGAGGTATCATCTCACATCTGTCAGAATGGCTACTATCAACAAATCAACAAATGATAAATGCTGGCGAAGATGCAGAGAAAAAGGAATCCTTGTGCACTGCTGGAGGGAATGCACACTAGTGTAGGCACTGTGGATAACAGTATGGAGTTTCTTAAAAAAACTAAAAATGGAACTCCCATTTGACCCAGTAATCCCTCTCATAGGAATATATCCCAAGAAAACAGATACACCAATCAGAAAGGATATATGTACCCCTAAGTTCATAGCAGCACGATTTACAATAGCTAAGATTGGAAACAACCTAAATACCCATCAGCAAATGAGTGGATTAAAAAACTGTGATATATATACACAATGGAATACTATGCTGCTGTAAAAAAGAAAGAATTCTTATCATTTGCAACAGCTTTGATGCACCTGGAGAGCAATGTGCTAAGTGAAATAAGCCAATAAGAGAAAAATAAATAGCAAATGATCTCACTCATTTGTAGAATTTAATGAACAACATTAACTAATGAATAAAATAGAGCCAGAGAAACATGGAACAGACCACCAAACCTCCAAGTAAAGGCAGGGGAAGAGGGGCATAAGAGATCAACCAAAGGATTGGTATGCATGCATATAAGCATAACCAATGGACACGGACACTAGGAGGGTGAGGGGAGTGGCTGGGGAGAGGTCAATGGGTGAAAAAGGAGATGTAATACTATATTTAATACTTTAAACAATAAAGAACCAAAAAAGAAACTGCAAAATAGAAAAAGCTTTGACATTCTGACTGCTGGGCATCTACTCTGTTGCATCAAAAAACAAAAACAAAACAAAAAAACTCAACCTGTTTTTAAAGTCTGTGCTTTTAACCATTTCACTTTATCTCTCTGCTGACTTAAAGATATACAGTGGTACCTCGAGATACGAGTGCCCTAACACACGAGATTTTTGAGATACAAGCCATCGAGCGAGCAATTTTTTTCTTTGAAATACGAGCAACGTTTGAGATACAAGTAATCGTGCAGATCAGCCAGCTGCACACGACCCACCAGTTTACCAAGACTCCAGCGTCTCATAGTTCCCCACTTCTCAGTCAGGGTGCTTGTTTACCTCATTGTCGAAGCATCTTTTGTGCATTTACATACTTTATCACATTTCTTTTTATAACCATGGGTCCGAAGAAAGCGAGTGGAAAGGTCAGTGCTCAGAAGAGGATGATGTCTATTGAATTAAAGCGTGAAATCATAGAAAAATATGAGCAAGGTGTGCAAGTGGCTGACTTGGTGAGGCAGTATGGGCTTAGTACTTCAACAATATGCACTATACTTAATCAGAAGGAGTCGAGAAAGGGTATAACGCCAGCTAAGGTGTTACAATAATTTCTAAGCTCCATAGCTCTCTCCATGAAAAGATGGAGAATCTACTGACGGTGTGGGTGACGGAAAAGCAGCTTAAAGGAGATACATGTAACACAGGGCATCATATTCGAGAAGGCGCCAGCGATTTATGGTGATTTGCTGGAACAGACCCCGCATACTTCCATGGATGAAGCATCGAAAGACTCATTTAAAGCCAGTAGAGGCTGGTTTGATAACTTCAGGAAAAGGTCCGGCATTCACTCCATCGTCAGGCATGGTGAGGCAGCAAGTTCGGATGTGAAGGCAGCTGAGGATTACCTCAAAACTTTTTCCGAACTGATAGAAGCCAAAGGATATATCACCCAGCAAGTCTTCAACTGTGACAAGACAGGGCTTTTCTGGAAGAAGAAGCCAAATAGGACTTACATAACGGCAGAGGAGAAGGCGATGCCAGGCCACAAACCAATGAAGGATAGGCTCACTCTTGCACTGTGCGCCAATGCAAGTGGCGACTGCAAGATCAAGCCTCTGCTAGTATACCATTCGGAAAACCTCAGAGTCTTTAAGTCACATAAGATTTTAAAAGATAAACTGCAAATTATGTGGAAGGCAAACCCGAAGGCATGGGTCATCAGGTAGTTCTTTGTGGAGTGGGTAAACCTGGTTTTCGGCCCTTCTGTTAAGAAATATCTACAGGAAAACAACCTAATCATGCAAGCCCTCCTCGTCCTCGCCAATGCTCCTGTTCACCCATCGAACCTAGAAGGTGAACTCCTCGAAGCGTTCAAGTTTATAAAAGTTGTCTACATACCTCCCAACACCACTCCTATCCTGCAGCCCATGGATCAGGAGGTGATTTCTAATTT
The DNA here is from genome assembly GCA_011751065.1 of Lasiurus cinereus. NCBI lineage: Eukaryota > Metazoa > Chordata > Mammalia > Chiroptera > Vespertilionidae > Lasiurus > Lasiurus cinereus. The sequence goes on along the minus strand of JAAGEH010000208.1, from coordinate 7,163,156 downwards.
TAAAAAGCTGTACATCAAGCACCTGTTCTGGCACTGCTTTGAGGTGATGGAGAACACAAACCTCACCCTTCGAGAGTTCTGGAAGAACCACTTTAACATGGTGATATGCCTCAGAATTATTGATCAGGCCTGGTTGGGTGTTATAACGAGGACTTTGACCTCTGCATGGAAGAAGCTGTGGCTTGAGGCCATAGCCGAAAGGACCTTCAAAGAATTGGAACCTGAGGTGCCTGTGGAGGAGGAGATAGTGTCTCTGGGAAAATCCATGGGCCTGGAGGTGAATGAGAGAGATGTGAATGAGCTCGTCCAGGAGCACTCTCTGGAACTCACCACGGAGGAGTTACAAGAGTTGCAGTCTCAGCAACATGCAGAGGTTCTCCAAGAAATTGGTTTTGAGGAGGAGCCAGAGGTGGAGGAGATCTCTACAAGTGAGATAAAGGAGATCTTAGGGATGTGGGAGAGGGTGTCACACTTCGTGGAAAAGAAACACTCTGAAAAAGTTGCTACTGGTCGTGCATTGGAGCTGTTCAATGAAACTTGCCTCACCCACTTCAGAAACATTCTGAAAGGGAGGAAGAGGCAAACCTCGTTGGACACGTTTTGTTTGAAATTGGCCAAAAATGCAAAGACCAGTAGCAATTAAGTTCAGTGAAGATTAGTTAAATTACATTCAGTTTAGGGATGAAGTGTAGCATTAAGAGTGTAACGAGTAGGTAAATACACTTTATAAAACCAGTTTATTCCTTTACATTCTCTTTTATTATGTTTTTATATAATATTTGTCACTTGTAAATACATTTTTCTTATTCAAAAACACGTAACAAGAACAACTGGGGTGGCATTTTGGGGGCTGAACAGATTAATGGCATTTCAATTGGGAAATTTGCTTTGAGATATGAGCAACTTGATATACGAGCAAGGTTAAAGAACGAATTAAACTCATATCTGGAGGTACCACTGTACAAGTAGATGAGAAAAAAAAATCTTCCATTTAAGGTAACATGAGTGCAAGGAGAATAAAAAAATGATGCAAGAGAATATTTTCACCCTATAATGTTGGCTTCTAAATATCTCTTTGCCACTGTGTTTATTTTTTAAGTAAATACAGCAAAGCAATATATAAGTAAAGGATTTTTAGAAACTTTAGAATAATTCACTAAAGAAAGAACATAATAAAATACAAATTTGTTTTGTTTTTTAGTTAAAAATTTGTGGACAATCCTTAAACATTGTCTCTGCTTTTTAGTCACAATTCCTTGCAAAGAAACCTTGGATCTTGAGATGAAAAAAAAAAAAAAAGATCTATTAGGTCATCTTGTCCATCTCACCGCCAGCAGACAATTGCTCCCGACAGTAAAGAAGTTAACTTATTGACAGCACTCTTTAAGCAGCAATTTACCAGGTGAATCCCTAAAGGCAAGAATGGCTTCTCTGGTTTATCTTTGCTTTCTTATCATCAGTATAGTTAGGAGACCCATTCAATCTTTTCTACTGAATGATAAAAGAAGAAAGGATTCTTGAAAATATATCTAAACTGTAGCAGACTAAAATCATAGCTGGTGGTATTTTGACAATTTAATCTGGTGTCATTCCTTTTGTTTCATATTTAGCCTATCATGTGCACCTGTGTATTCATATTTGCATAAGAGATTTTTGACAATGAGCTTCTACAATATCAACTTTTATTTTATAGAATAAGTTAAATATTCTATTTAGTGAATAAGAAAATAAAATGTACAATGAGCTGATGAAGGAAATATGGAAAAATGGATGGCTCTTAAACACATCCTAATATATAAAAACCCTGGGTCTGTCACACTGCAAAGACCAGAGACTCAAGTTAACGCCCAGGCTGTAGGTGCAGCAGGCTCTGGTCGGTGGGGACTTGTGGCAGTGGAGACAGGGGAGCTGGAGCCAGCACTCACACTCACTAACAACTGCACACACGCACAGACACATACAGTACTCACCAGCTCACAGCCTTTCCTCCCTTTCTTTCCCTCCCTCCCAAGTTGCTCTTAGAGCCTCTCTCAGAATGAGAAAACAAAACAGACTGAGCCTGAAGAGTCCTGGATGGAAAGGAGGGTGGGCAGAGGGTGGAATAGCCCTCACTGGCCGCTCCCTCTCCCAGCTGGGAAAGAGGGAGGGATGGAGGCCTGGAGGATTGTTGAGAAAAATAAAGAAAGTCAGAGACTAGGTGAGATCAGGCTGGCAGGGGAGGTTAGTTGGAGGTGAGATTATACTGGCAGAGGAGGGAAGTTAGGGGTGATCAAGCAGGCAGGCAGTGAGTAGTTAGGAGTCAGCGGTTCCAGATTATGAGAGGGATGTCAGATTGGAGAGGGTGCAGGCTGGGCTGAGGGGTCCTCTCCCCCATTGCATGAACTTTGTGTACTGGGCCACTAGTTCTAAATAAGTGCCATCTCATCAAAATTGTCAATTTTAACCAATTTATTAGCTCTTTTGAATGAAATATATAAAAACTAGGAAATTTACCCAGATTCTATCTTCTAGTTCAACTCTGGTGCTGCTGTCATCATTCTCTCTATGCATATTCTATGGAATAATTCTATCTAATAAAAGCCCAGTGACTGAAATGGTGGAACAACCAGAATGACCAGTATGACCAGAACAACCATGGCCCCTTGTCCTGGCTGGCCCCGCCACCCAGCAGTGTCTTCTACTCCCATCAGAGGTCCCCATCAGGGCAGGCTGGCCCCTACTCATGCATGGGGCCTCTATCCTATATAATAAAAGGATAATATGCAAATCGACCGAACAGAGGAACAACTGGTTGCTAAGATGCACACTGACCACCAGGGGCAGATACTTAATGGAGGACCTGATCCCTGGTGGTCAGTGCACTCCCACAGGGGGAGCACCACTCACCAGACTCTAGTCTCACAGGTGGCAAGCTCAGTGGAGGTGGCAGGAGCCTCTCCTCTCTTTGCGGCAGCACTAAGGATTCCAACTACCAGCTTAGGCCCACTCCCCAGGGGAAGCAGGCCTTAGCCATCAGTCAGACATCCTCTGAGGGCTGTTAAAGGGTGCATTCTGGGCTGAGGGACCTACTCTGAGTGCACAAATTTCATGCACCAGGCCTCTAGTTTTATATAAAGCAATAGCAAAGTAGATTTGTTATGAACCATTCAGCCAACACTAGTCTCTTTATATTTTAAGGTTTTTTTTTAAAAGATGTAACTACCTCCACACTCTAACTAGATGGCCTAACCTCATTCACAGTGCATAGATATGTCTTCTTTTAACTCCCACTCATTATTTTTCAGAAAGTATGTTAATAAAGGAGTTGACAGTCCAGCAGAGGACTTTGACTCAAGCAGACTAGATATTCCTGAACAAGAAAGTGGCCCCAGCCTCATTTCTTGGAATAGCCAGTGGTCAACCTATCCAGCACAACAGGAGGCAGCTGCACTGGAGGGCAAGACAGCAGGCCATTGATAACAATGACCACTTACAGCCCACAGCCTCAACGGCCAGCACTAATTGGTCTGAAGGACAACGAACTCCATCTAATCAACTAGAACACTTACATCCCTCAGCCTCCTCCCTTGTGGTTTCTGCGCATAAAATTCAACCCAAAGGACTAATGTGTTATATTCATATATTCATATATTCATATATAACTAATAAATATAAATAGTATACATTGATCATATATCCTCTATTATGGTAGACCACCAGACTACTACAGTGTAATGTTATCAGAGAAAAAAAAAATCTCAGACATAAGAGTAGGGAGAAGGAGCAAGAGAAAAGTAATGAATAAGGGGTTCTTTTGGAAAGGGATAGTTCAGATGAGTTTCAGAGGAAGGAGAGGAATGATAAGCGAGGGAGAAGAAAACTGAGAATTTTAAGAACAAAAATAAAGAAATAAAAAAGATTTGCTTGTATTTTATCTAGTACTTAATATGAATGCCAGAAACTAAAGCCATGAAATGGTGACCATTAGTTACTGACATTGTAAACAAGGTTTGTGACTTAAAATAGTCAGTAATTTTGAATAAGACTCAATTCTTTTAACCTGGGAGATGTCCTTCTTTCCCTGAGTTTATGTAGTATTTGGTTATTTGAAACAGGATTGCCTATGGCTTCACATTAAATTATTCTAGCATAATTACATGCTAAAATTATAATCTGTGCCACTTATTAAGAGTTTCCTGAGATTGTTTCAAAAGTAAATATTTTTATACCATAGAAATGCTTGTTTCCCAGTGGCTATTTTTCCATTTCTTATAGAGGTTAATGCAACAGCAATCATCATCATCACCTCCGTGTAGTCTATGGACCATAACATAGTCTAGTCCAGTTGTCAGCAAATTCATTAGTCAACAGATCCAAATATCAACAGTATAACAATTGAAATTTCTTTTGAAGCCAAAATTTTTAATCTTAAACTTCTTTTAACACCACTTCTTCAAATTAGATTCACCCAGGCCATGGTATTTTGTGGAAGAGCCACACTCAAGAGGCCAAAGAGCTGCATGGGGCTCGCAAGCTGCAATTTGCCGACCATGGGTCTAGTCTAATGCAGAATGATGGAGAAAAGGAGATAAATTATACATGGGTTTCTGATGTCAATATTTTGCTACCATTTGTATTTGGGGAGTGGTCTAAAAGAAGGTGGAAAGATAACTCTGGTTTCTTGCTTTAGGTAAGTTAATAACAGTAAGTGCAATAACATCTCTAATAATAAAATCATAATATGCTAATTAGACCAGACAGCCAAATGACCTTTTGGACGAAGCTGTGGAGATGGGGGCCAATGCAGAAGTGGGCAGGTGAGCAATTAGGGGTGATCAGGCAGGCAGGCAGATTGGTTAGGGGTGATCAGGCAGGTAGAGGTTCTGAGGACTGATCAGGCAGGCAAGCACACAGTTACGGGTAATCAGGCTTGCCAAGTGGTTAGGGGCAATCAGGCAGGCAGGCAGAGGGGTTAGGGATGATGAGGCAGGCAAGCAGAGTGTTTAGGTACGATCAGGCAGGTGAGCAGTTAAGAGCCAGCAGTCCCAGATTGTGAGAAGGGTGTCCAACTGCCAGTTTTTTGCCGGATTCTGCAACAGGGATCCCTGCAAGATTGGGCCTAAACAGGTGGTTGGAAAACCCCTGAGAGGTCTCAGATTGTGGGAGGGTGCAGGCTGCGCTGACGGACACTCTCAACTTTTTATGCACTGGGCCTCTAGTGTAAAATAAAAGGAAGAAAAAAGCACATACTTTTATTTTCTACATAGTGAATATAAGGTCCCTGGAAGATATCTGGAGTGAAATTCTTTTGTAGTTGTTTTGTGATTGTTTTATGATGTTATTAAGAAAAAGAGATGTCACAACTATAGAAATCACCAGCATGTAGGAAAGAATTGGTAACATGTGAGATATAATATATATAACAAGCATTGAAAATATTGAAAATATTTTTACATTGTAATTATTGCATATCAAGTTTTATAATGCATTAATAAGTATTCAGCATCAAGGGAAGAACAGACAGAGGCTGGCTGTTTGGGCAATTTCAACACTGACAGGTTTTCATAACTTTTTCTTTTCTTTCTTTCTTTTTTTTACAGATTATCACTGTAAAATAAACGACTTCAGTGGAATTTTTTCCAAAGTTCACTTAGCAAAAAGGGAAAAGTACAGTCATATAACAGATCATGATTTTGGTGACTAATGGGCTTAGTGCACTTTTTTTTTTCATTTGGAAGAGTGATAGGATATGTCATTGTGCTTTATTTGGAATCATTGAAAATTCATAGTTGCCAATTCAGTCTGTAAAAGCCCCATGGGGAAATACTCTGATAAACTGAATGTGGGGAAGGAAGGCAGCACAATGATCAAACGCTCCTGGAACTGAAAATTCCTTGTCCTGACTGCCATCCATTTGAAAGAGAGCCTTTGGACGTGCACTGAGGTAAAATCTTCATTGGAGACATAAATCAAAGTCCTGGTGTCTATTTTCTATTCTAATGAGGAGAAGACATTTGTTTTTAAAGTGATTCCTCTTTGGGGGAGATTAAGTTAAACATTAGACCTTGCTTTCCAGGTAGGAAGTCGGATGCTACTGCTGAGATAACCATGTTAGCACAGGTGACTTCCCCAAAACACTGAAGGAACACAAGAGTTCTTTAACACTTGCTGTGTGGTGGTGGGTTCTAAAAAATCCTTTTCCAATCTTCTCAGAGATTTAAGTTCTGGTTTTGAAACTGTCCAATACCCCTGAATTGAAAACTGGTTTTATCGTTGGTTCCTAAAAACGCAAGTCAGAGTCTTTAGAGGTTGAGTGATATAGCTATATCTGGTTGTCTTGGTTATTATTTTGCTGATGCCATTGTATAGTGATTAATGGTCCTAGCCACTTTTTGCCCCATGTATGGCTCTTTTATTAAGATATCTATAAAAGGGGACATTATTCTTATTGGTTCATTAAACTATATAACTGCATAGCATCTAGTAGTTTAACCATGGAAGGGTAGTGAAGTCCTCACTGGTAATTCATATTTTTTAATTAGACATAATCTGGCAACAGACAACCAATGTGGTTCATCTTGTCCAGAGTCCCACAGACAACATCAGGGAGCCCACACCCCTCCTCCACACTTGGAGTAATAGGTTTCTTAGCATTACTGAAACTGCCAATTACTTCATGGAAATCTATGCCCAGTAGTATATGTGCTTAAAAAAGGTTTGAGAAGAGTAATAGGTTGGCATCATTCACCATTACTTCACCTTTATGGCATATAATCACTAAAACAAAGGAAATAGCATTTTTTTACACCTTCATTGTTAGGCAGATCTTATAATTGTATTTAAGTTGTCAATAAAATCAAAGAATTATATGATAATTCAGTATTTTAAATCTTTTGATCCTTTTCCTTTTTAAAACACTTTTAAAAGTCAAAACTTTGGTAAACCCAGACAGGAGTACCTACATATTAAATGTGAGCACACATTTAAGTTCTAGCATAAATTGTAGATACTAAGCAGGAACTCAGAAGATGTGTGTTTGTATCCATTTCCTTGTAAAGAAAAAGAAAAATACCTCATTTCAAATTTATGATTACTGTCATTTTAAGAGATGCAAAAATGTATCTTGGACTGAGTAGGAAAATGAGTACTTGAGGTGGAGTCAGGGAAACAGGAACGAAGAGATGCTCCTCCCCAATTGTGTGCATCTGACCAAGTCTATCTAATGACTGCATTAATTCACTTATATATGTTTATTTCAGGAATCACTTAATAGAAACTTATCAGGACCAATTGTTTGGCTACATCCAGTAGATAAGCTTGGTATGTATGGGGAGAGATGGTATATCCCGAAGGCAAGGTTTTATGATTCTGTCCAAAATAATTATCCAAGCTAAACACCCTTATAAAGATTCTAGAAAGAGAGACTAAAAAGCAATCCCATTTACCATTGAACCAAAAAAATTAAGATACCTAGGAATAAACTTAACTAAGGAGGTAAAAGACCTATACATGGAAAACTGCAGGGCACTGTAAAAAGAGATAGAGGAAGACATAAACAGATGGAAGAACATACCGTGTTCATGGATTAGTAGAATCAACATCATTAAAATGTGTACAGTACCCAAAGCAATCTATGCATTCAATGCACTCCCCATTAAAATTCAAACAGCATATTTTGCAGACTTATAATAAACTTTCCAAAAATTCATCTGGAATAAAAAAAAGAAAAATAAATAAATAAACAAAAAACCCTGAATAGCTGCAGCAATCCTGAGAAAGAAGAACAAAGTAGGTGTGATCTCCATACCAAGTATCAAGCTGTGTTACAAAGCCACTGTTCTTAAAACAACTTGGTACTGGCATAAGAAGAGATATATAGATCAATGGAATAGAATTGAGAACCCAGAAATCGACCCAAACCACTATGCTCAATTAATATTTGACAAAGGAGGCATGAACATACAGTGGAGTCAAGACAGTCTCTTCAATAAATGGTGTTGAGAAAATTGGACAGATACATGCAAAAAATGAAAGTAGACCACCAACTTACACTATAAACAAAAGTAAACTCAAAATGAATCAAGGACTTAACATTAGACGGGAAACAGTAAAAATACTAGAGGAATCCACAGGCAGTAAAATCTCAGACATGTACCAAAGCAATTTCTTCACTGATACTGCTCCTAGGGCAATGAAAACTAAAGAGAAAATAATTTTCAAATAGAGAATAAAAATTGGTTGTTTTAATTTTGGTGCTTTGTATTGTAAATAGCTTGGCTGCCAGTTGGCAAATACACATTAGTGATAATTACTTGTAATCTAAAAACACAGTCACCTGCCTGGCCAGAATGGCTCAGTGGTTGAGTGTCAACCTATGAACCTGGGGGTCATGTTTAAATTCCCCGTCAGAGCATAGGTTGTGGGTTCGATCCCCAAGTATGGGGCATGCAGGAGGCAACCTATCAGTGATTCTCCCTCATCATTTATGTTTCTATCTATATCTATCTCTCCCCTCCTCTCTGAAATCAATAAAAATATACTTTAAAATAAAAAAATAAATACAAACACAGTCACCTATCAAATATACTGGTAATTAATTGAATTTGAATATCTGGCAAGTTTAAGATTCACTAATTTAGTTCACATTTAATTAAAAAGGACTTGTTACGTATAGCCTTGGACATTGTTAACTTGCAAACTGTATACTTTTCTTTTACACAAAACCTATTGTCGTTCTCCTCACTGATTTAATCTGACAATCTATATATATAAAAGCTTAAGTTACCATTTGACCGATAGTTATGATATGCGCTGACCACCAGGGGACAGACGTTCAATGCATAGGCATGGAAATATGGAACGGACTGATGAATCTCAGAAAGAAGTGGGGAGATAGAAGGGCAGGAAGAGATTAACCCAAGATCTTAGATGTATATTAGAGGATCAGTGCATGGAATTGTGCACTGGTAGGGTCCCTGGGCCTGGCCTGCAGGGATTGGGCTGAAACTGGCAGTCTGATGTCCCTTGAGGGATCCCAGATTGCAAGAGGGCACAGGCCAGGCTGAGTAACCCCAATGGTGAACAAATCTTGTACCGGGCCTCTAGTTTATGTGATAAATGTAAATTTTTTTCTATGCTTTTTAGAGATACCCTTTTTATTACATACATTTCCCAAAGCAGATTATTTTATATTTATTATTTATAAGGTGGAGGTTGCTCTGAGATCCATTCTAGTCCCTGAACAAATGCATACCTGAGAACCCAGTCTGGAGTGAAAGAAGGAAGAGCACAAAAACGGAGAGAATATAAAGCACATCTCTGTGGAGCAGAGGACAATCATTAGATTCATTATCTGCTCTACATTCCAGTCACTTCTTTAAAAGAAAGGAAGTATGCAATACCATGGCAACAGTTAGACCTGTAGTCTGTTATGGTATATAATCATTAAGAGGTCTTCAGCCTTCCCTGAAAATAGATATGAAACAAATTCACAGTGGTTGCACAAACTCCCTACATTTATGCTGATTAAATGACAAGTTTGTAATTTACAGGTGTCTTATTGCCATGGGAATGCAATCACACAATTCCATTTTAGAATTCAAGGGCTTTTGAAACATGCTGCATGATTGTTAGCTGGGCTGCTAGCGAAGATTAAATTGAAAGGGTGGCATGTAGATTTTAGAACATGGTGTTGACATTTACTGGCCAATCACATTTTGCAACACTCCTGCATGACAGCAGATGTTGACCTTTCAAGCTTTCCCTATCTGCTTTCACGCATTACCTGCAGAAATTAGCATAGCTCTGCTTCCTGCTCTAGGCTGCTATTAATGTCATTTGGGAATTGAGATTCATGAATTCAGTTATTACCCGGGCTTGAGACCTGTTTTATACTTTAAGCACAGAACGAACAGCTCCTGGGAGCTGGTATTTTTGGATGTTGCTTCAACTACCTTTGTGGTTGAGGGATAGCTAGAAGCTATAGAGTAAAGTAAGTCATAGGGAATAAGAGGATAAATAGGCAGAGGACAGTTTCAAGGAGAATGCTAAGGGCTAAATAATTGCAAATATATAGGATATTAGACCTTCAAACATGAAAAAAATACATTTTAAGTAAGTCAAATAATGGCATGAGTTTCACTTCTCTTATTAGCTGAGCCATAAAAATGATAACTCTTAGAGTTTGTGTGCGGTGAGCTTCAGGGTTTACCCCATAATGCCTGGGGTCTCTATTATCCATGATTTAGGAGAGAAACAATGTAAAGTAAAGATGTCAAAGGTAGCCCTTGGGAGTTCTATGCATAAAATTGTGAGCCAAATACTGTAGTGCTTCTTTCTTAAGAAAAATCCCACCATCCTGTTATCTTGATATTTTTTGTTTAGTTTTCCGAACAGAGAGGCTCTGCTTCTTAAATACCGAGGGAATATTCAATGCAGGAATGAAATTCTGAAATATATTATTTTCAGGGATAGGAATTAGTAACTCTTATTAGTCCAATTAACCCAGATAGCATTACAATGAATCAAGTCTGTAGAAATCAGTGGACAAAGTTGTGACACTATTTATCAAAATGTATAGACTGTAAAGGAGGAATCTGAATTTTGCTTAACCTTTTCTTCAGGTTTGCTATAAAGATTTGGTAAATTTTCTATTGTTCTGACTTTTAAAGTGCTTGGAGAGCATCTATGAAATATCTTAGTAATGGTTCTGTGCATCTAGTCTTTTGAGATACACGCAGATGCATTTATCTCAAATAGGAATTAATTAACAGAGCTCAAGATGTAAGCAATGAGATATGCGTAGGCAGGCTACCTCAGTGGCATTGCTCTGACTTAGCCCCTGGCAAAGGTTCTGTGCTGATTTGTGTGTTTCAGCCACAGTGAATTTTCCAGTATTTCTCTGAAACCAGCACCTCTTACCACACATGAAATACACAAGCGGCATGATTTGAAGGGCCACGACTCACCCTTTAGAAACACCTTTCCAACTCAATTCCACTAAGCTTGATGCATGTTTTGAAATTACTTTATATGTATGAATTAATATTTTCCCAAAATTATTTCATGCAAAGAAATTCTCCTGGTGATAACTGTATTACTTGTATTTCCTTGTGAATAAGTTGACCTGGCTTTTTTCTTGTTTGAGAGGAAGGACTAGCGAAGATACATATATCCAAATGCCAGATGAATGGCTCCAACTGGATGTTCCATCAGCACTTTAATTAAGGATGTTCAAACCTGAACTGGTTAACTCTACCCTGGTCAATCACTGAATTTACTTTCTCCCCTTACCAGAGAATGAAATGTATATTTGCATCTTTACTGTGCACTTCTAACATTTGGATTTTACACTGAGATGAATTGAGAAAAATTATAAACAGGGAGTTGCCTGATAAAACTAGCATTACAAAATCATTCTGAATTATAGGATGAAGAATTGGAGATGTGCTGAGCATGGGTGGGACACAAGTAAGGCAGGGACATTTGGGATGTAATTGTAGTATTCCAGAGGTGATAATTTTCCTAAACAATGTAGTAGAATGGAAGTCATTAAGGGATGTCCAGGTTTTAGATTAAGACAATCTGAATAGAATTTGTCAATAAAATAAAGGGTAGTAGGGGTGAAAGAGGAGTCAGGGATTCTTTCTTAGCTTTATTTTCTAAAATACAATAGCTTCTGGTGTTTTTCATTACAGGTAACACAACAAAAACAATGTGGGGTATATATGTTGAGTTAATTGGCAGACATGCAATTTTGAAATCCTGTAAACTAACCAGATGAACTTATTTCTTTAAGCTTCTCCAGCCACATGTATGTTTTTCACAAAATATCAACATAAAGTCTAATCTCCAGTATTTTTTTGTTGTTGTTGTTGATGGTCCAAATTGGAACTTGCTTTTTCCAGGGCCTTCTAGAAGAGAACCAGAGTGGCAAAGAAAAAAGGGCTTGGTTTGTGAAATGCAAGGTAGTTGGGTCCAAGTCCAGGCTCTGCTTTTTGCTTGCTGTGTGATCTTGCATGAAACTCTTGGCATTTAAACTTCTCTATTTTTAAAATGGAGCTGTTAAAACCCAATTTGGCATATAATAAATACTCAAATATGGTACTTGATAGATCCTCCCTTTCCCCAACTGGTGGGCAGAGTATGACATACCTGCCATCAGGATATTCCCGAGACATCAAACCACCAATCAGCGCATGAGGAGTGTCCTGGGGCCTACCCTTTCCTACTCCTCCCCTCAAAAGGCGTGTTCACCACTGCAAGTGTTGCTGTCTCCCCAGTCTTTGAGGCAGTCTGGCTGGCTCCTCCTTCTCCTCCTCCCCCTCCCCTGGTTTTTCTACCGTCCTCCATAACGAATCTGGCTTGTTTGTGCAGAATAAAGCTCCTCTTTAACATGCCTTGGCCTCCAACTCCCGTTTCCTGCCCCTCAAACCTTAAATTCGGTGCCTTGAAACCCGGGAGGGTAAGAGCATCCCATTTGACCATTCAGGGTCCAGGGTGCCCCCTCTTCTCTCCTCATGTCTCGGACCTTCAGCTTCCTACCACCCCGTCCCCGGCTTTGTAGTGTCAGCAGTAAGTCCTGGCAGTTGTTTCTCTGACATTTCTGTCCCTAAACTGCGGCCTGTGTCAGAGATTGCCTTCCAGGCATAGCCCTCCAGGCCTCTCCAGGAGGGGTTCCGAACCCAGAGAGGCAGTGAAGATGTTCCTGTTGCCCCAGGGTTCTCCAGCCTTTTGGCTTCTGTAGCCTTGGCTCAAAGACTGGGACGCTGGTCCTTAGCCTCCACTACCCAATGCCAGGCTTTGGTATGGACAATCAAAAAATCTAAACCAGATCCTAAGACACCTCTAGGGAGTCTCCTCATCAGTCTGGCTACTTCTGTAATGTGTCATGGGCTCAGTATGAATTGGAATAGTTCTAAATGACCCAAAAGCGGGACTTTACATCCTCACTGACCTTAGTAATTTCTGCCAACGAGCCAGGAAGTGGCCCGAGGTCTCATATGTCCAGGGTTAGCTTGCGAGAAACCCCCTCAAACTGGTCCTCAGTCCCTCTCTGTCTTCTCTTTCAACCTTGCCAATCTTTCATTTCCATCCCTTTGGCTGCCTCCAACGCACTTTCTGCTCTCTCTCTTCCTTCTCCATCTTCCCTGAGGCTGCCACCATCGCCACCTCAGGCTGCCAAGCCAAGCAGAGGCCACCGTGCAACGCGGGTTCCACCTGCTCACCATCCCACCAGCCACTCCAAACAGCTAAGAAACTGCTCCAGGAACATGCTGACAGGTTTCTGCCCAGGCCAGAACCAGCCCTCCAGCCAGGGGACTCAGTCCTCCTCAAGAACCTTACCCCCAGGTTGTAGTTCAGCTCCAGGCCCAGAAAAAGCAGCAAAACCAGACAAATGACACTGTGGCAGCGTCAGGATCAGCTTTTACCTCCCAAGTGACTCAACAGGATTGCTCTCAAGACTTCACCCCGACCAATCCCTTGGAGAAATCATGCTGCTGCACCCCTCTTCCAGCATGGAGAACACTCCCTGTTTTTCTGCTCACTTACCCCATGGCTCCTCCCATCATTAAACCCACTGGTATCTATTCCTTTAATTTTGCTCTTTGGGTCCAGTCTCATGCACTGTTTCACTAGTCTTTTGCAGAACAGAATGCAGGTATTCACCAACCAGAAGGTGGGAGGGATGTATCTGGCCTTGAATTCAGAACCTAGAGACACCCATGAGACTCCAGGTAGACGCCCCTGACAACGCCCCCTCTCAACAGGAAGTAGCTATGGAAAACAGACTTTTACCCCCAGTTCTAGCCGTGACTTTTTTTTTTTTTTTAATATCACCAAAAGCCTGGAAGGATAGATCCTCCCTTTCCCCAACTGGTGGGCAGAGTATGACATTACTTGCGTCTGCCACCGGGACCTCCCCTAGACATTGAACCACCAATCACTGCATGCCGAGTGCCCTGGGGCCGCCTCTTCCCATTCCTCCCCTCAAAAGGCATGTTCAGCACTGCAAGGGTTGCTGTCTCAGGTCTTTGAGGCAGTCCGGCTGGCTCCTCCTTCTCCTCCTTGCCCTCCTCCATAATAAATCTCGCTCATTAGTGCGGAATGAACCTCTTCTTTAACATGCCTTGGTCTCCGACCCCTGTTCCCTGCCCCTCTAACCTTACAGTAATTTTGTGTTTTTTTTTAATACTCAGTTTATTTTTACTCATGTTTTTTATTCTTTCAGCCTGTCTCAACATCAATTTTTGCAGACAGAACCATATTCCTGGATAAAAACACCTATGCTCCCACAGGGGGCCCAGGCAGTTCCACTCCACTGGAAGGCACTCTACCTTGTTGCTTAGCTGACCTTCAACCTAAAAAAAACCCAACATATATTAAGAGGATTGAATGGGAACTAACCTGTGCAACCTGAGGTCAAAGTGAATATACCAGATACTATAAATGTAGAGGCCTACCCATTGAAATGTGGTTGCTTATTGATTCTATCCACATGAGAAATTATGCTTCACTATAATTTTATTGTTGTGGTTACTTTATTTCCTATATTTTTCTACTAAATAATACCGAGAAAAATAGATATGTCATGATTTCATCAGAGGAATGTGAAGATATTCTAATGATTTATGGATATTGACTAAATGTTGATTATGTACAACAGCATGGAGATGAACTGTAATCATATTAATTTGTCCTTTGGAGCTTCTAAAATGTTTTCTTAATGAAAATGAACTTCTCTTTACTTTTCTAGTTCTTTTAATCAAGATTATCCTACAAGAGAACCTGATTTTGAAAGGCAACCAACCACAAAGTATGTCTATACAAACACAAGGCTTTAGATAACTCGGCATTTCCTAACACAAGAAATAATTGGATTTGAATGAACTGTGTCCAGAGTATAATTAATTAAGAAGCATTTATGAATAAATGCTCAAAGCAGAAAATTATATAAAAATATGGTTCTTGGATGAAATCTTATTACTTGTGACATCAGGGATGAACTTATAGGGTATTATGCTAAATAAGACAGATAGAGAAAGACAAATACCACATGATTTCACTTATAACTGGAATCTAAAGAGCAAAATAAATGGACAAACAAAATTGAAACAAACTCATAGATACAAAGATCAGACTGATGGTTGCCAAGGGAACGGGGGTTGGGGAGCTGGGTGAAAACTTGAAGGAATGAAGAAGTCCAAGTTGGTATCCACAAAATAGTCATGGAGATGTTAAGTACAGCATAGGGAATATGGTACATCATATTGTAATAACTCTGTACAGTGCCAGGTGAGTGCTTGAAATATCATGGGGCCATTTTTATAAAATATATGATTGTCTAATCTCTATGATATACACTGGAAAGTAATATAAAATAATAATGAATGTAAACCTTAATTGAAGCATTGAAAACAACAACACAGTTTTTAGACTAAAATTTCAAAGGTGATTTAATTACTTTTTGAAATGATTTTCAAAATCATTTCATACATACAAATGTTGAAATATGTAAAAATTAAATTGTATTTAACAAATATATATTCAGTGTCTGTTATATGCCAGGTGGTAGAGAAGGTAAATTCCTTCTTTCTCACATTTCTTCAATCTTCACCAGAAGGCATCTTTCACACTTCTATTCTCTTTCCCATGCTCCTTCCACACTGTTTATTTAAATTTTTATTATATTCACACGAAACCTGATTTCTAAGATTAATTATGTTTTACTAAATAATATAATTCCTTAGATAGCAAAGCCTATCTGCAGTTTCTCTCTTGTTCTTCATGTTCTCCATAGCGCAAGTTCATGGGGCAGAGCCTGACTATACCTGTCCTCTTCTATTTGTTCTCTGCCATTCACTCACAACAGAGTGAAAAGGTGATTCCAGAGTTTGCTTAGAAGACTTGGCTCTCTTAGTTGTTAGAGCAGTGGTTCTCAACCTTCCTAATGCCACATCCCTTTAATACAGTTCCTCAGGTTGTGGTGACGCCCAACCATACAGTAGCAACGAAAATAATTTTATGGTTGGGAGTCACCACAACATGAGAAACTGCATTAAAGGGACGTGGCATTAGGAAGGTTGAGAACCACTGTGTTAGAGGAAGGGGAGAAGAGAGCACAGCGAAACAGTCACCTCTCTTCCAAGATTATGGAAGCTCTGCTCTGAGTAGTAAGTACTTCCCTAGCACTTAATACAGTGGACTTTTGTTTCCATTGAATTATTATTCTTTGAAAATAGCTTTCTCAATAAGGAACTCCTAAAAGTGGTAAGTGGTAAGATCATGAAAATCTCTTCTGAAAGTTTTTACCCAGAATTTTCTATCAATTGTTAGATAGAGGCATGTAGGCCCAGAAGGAACAGAGCAGTAACTTATTACCCAATTGTTCTACGATTTTGTTCATAAATAATGCAGAACCACACAAAAATAGTGGAAAAATACAAGCTAATTATTCAATGAGAGTTGCACTTAGAGGAAATTCACACTTAAATTTGTGATCAAAAACACTTAAGCCCAGCATAATGGATGCGAGCAGTTACAACTGTGTGGCAGTAAACTAGGAAGGTCAGGGTATGTACAGGGGCCGAGAAAGAGGAAGTAGAAATGTCTGGCATCCAAGATTTCACTCATAGAAGAAATGAATGCCATGGGAAGGAAAGAGGAGTTGCTCCAGGTAGTGGATTAGTTAGATCCTGAACTCAGCTTTTCCCAGGAACACACCAAAATTACTACTAAATATAAAGCAAACATTGTTGAGAACCATCTACATCTAATGATTAACTGAACTGAATTCTTATAAGTAAAGATATAATGAGGCAGCCACATCAAGATGGGTACGAGCAGCAAAAGCACATCTGGTTAGGTTTCAGACTCAGAGAATGGTGATTTACAAATGGGAAGGACATCACAGCTGCAATGGCCCTGCTGTGAGCAACAGGGAATCTGAGCCCCACACTGGGCTCTCAAAGCCTAAAGATCCTAAGCATGGAAGGGGACTTCCCATAATATCTAATTTTGTAAAATAGTGGAGATTATATTTGAGAGAGATGAAAGGCTGTGGAAGATTGAAACACTGCTTTTAAATGATTCATGCACAAACTCATTCACTCCAGGACAGCAGCTCAAAAAGCACCTGGGTCGTAAGGGGAGGCATTCAACTGAGACTAACTTTCCTGTGAGTGCTGGAGGGGCATGGTCACTGGGAACTCAAATGCAGGCAGGCACCATTGTTTGTTTCTTTTGTTTGCTCTTCTTCCACCTGTCTGGACCGGTGCAGGGAGGCAGCAAGTTTGTCACTCTCCATTAACTTGGCTTTCACTGTTCACCCAGCCCTGGCATTCCTGTGAGATCCCTCCCTGGCCAAACCCACTCATCCTGGCCCAGTCTTCTTTGAAAAGACTGCAGACCTGCAACACATGACAGCCAAACTTGCTCACAAAGCAACCGTTCCCAAAAGGCACCAAGCACAGTACAAGTGGTGGCCAGCCTCATCACGCACAGGTGCCTTCCCCAAGAAACCATACACAATGACTGACTTCAGCCTGCACAAATGACCAACCCAGGCACACTCAACAAGTGGCCTCAGCTATCAAAGCATCTCCCACTCTGTGTGGCCAGTCTCCCCACATCCCCACCACAAAACGGATTGTCTCTTCAGGTTGATTAAACTTAAGGTAGGTTACTTCCTGCCTCTAGATCACTGACTTCCCTTTTCTTAGACTATTTACTGCCGGAAACCAAACATTGTTCTCACTAAATGGATGTGAACAGGAAACCAGAAAGCTGGTCAACCTTAATTGCTCTGAAAGGTCAGAGCTCATCACTCACGGTTTAGTTGAAACATTGTTAGCTGAAGCAGCCTCTACCTGTTTGTTTCATGTTAATTTCTGTTTTGTTATTTCCTGCCTAAAGGCTAGGGGTGTGTCCCAAAGCCTTAATAGAAGGGAGAAAAAGGCCAGAGCAAGTGGTAGTCCTTGCCATTAGAGGAAGGCTCCCGCCTGGCCCCCCAATATCGCCAAATTAGTATTTTCTAGTCTCTCTTTTCGTTTGCGTGCGCCCTCCTCCAGAACCCGAACCCTGAACCACGCGGAATGTGGAAAGGGGGCTTCCACAATTTACTTTAGAAAACTTTCATTGTAACTTCTCTGCCTTTTGAGATGTCATCTTTCTCAAGGAACCATGGATATTCCTTTGAGATATAAACATCAAGGAAGACATAATGCCTGCATCCCAGTTTCTGTGGGAAGATTGCCTAATTTTGTGGGGTGTCGTGCTCCAAGTTGTAAAGCTACTTCCTATTATAAAGATCTTAGAAAGTTTACCTTTTGTTAGGTAGTCAATTAGCAAACACAGATGGCCTGTGATTCCCCCCAAACCAGCTCTTAAAAACACTCCAGCATTTTGTTTTGTTGGAGTTTGGCTCAGGCTGAGTTCTGATCTCTAAGCCTTATTATAACATCCTTGAATAAAGTTTTCCTTGCCTGTTAAACTTTGTTCCTTGTCTGGGCAACACTAACATTTTATATGTGTGGAGGGAAATATCTGTTGTCCATGTCAAAAGTGAAGTGCTGATAAAGATTATGGTTTTATAGAAAGGGTATAGAAATTGGGCTAAAAATGTATCCCCATATCTGATAAGTCATGTCCCTGAGGACACTAGTGTGAAAGGCAAGTTTTAGTAGATTTAATTTGCTAATAATCAAGCAAATATCTTACTAGTAATAATATCTAAGGCATCCACAATATTTATATTTTAAAGTAGATGGATGCCGAGACCAGTTTGGCTCAGTGGCTTGCGGACTGAAGGGTCCCAGTTTCGATTCCGGTTGGGGTCATGTACCTTGCTTGCGGGCGCATCTCCACAGTGGGGCATGCAGGAGGCGGCTGATCTATGCCTCTCTCTCATCAATGTTTCTGACTTTCTATCTCTCTCCCTTTCTCTCTCTGTAAAAAATCAATAAAATATATTTTTTAAAGAAAGTAGATGGAAAGTGAAATGAGATTAGAAACACTGTCCAGCCTTTATGTAGATGGTGCTTTCCCCAGTTTTTGTAGCCTAGGAGAGATGAATGAGTTTTATCTCCTGGCCTGCTCTCTGCTAGGACTTGCCTGGTGGTGATTTAGTGTTCCATTTTGTGCTTGATGTGACCCCATATTTTTCTTTAAATCTTCTACACCTCAGATATGGTGTTTCAAAGCATTTGCTTTTCCATGCAATGCATCTGCAGGTACCCCCCTCAATTTTCAAATGCTGAGTATTATCCTCACTGCTCCAAAGAAAAGGACCTCATATTTCAACACTTCACCTCAAAGGATTTTTGTTTCTTCTCTGATGAAACACACATATTCTCTACTATTCTGCTTGCTAGAAAAGTATATACTAATAATGTGAACACATTCTTTGTTTCTGTATTGAAGAGTGTTTACAAAGTAATAAGAGGGACTTTGTATGCAAATGAAATCTTTAGCACACAGTTCCACCTAGTTAAACACCTAAATACATCCCCTGCAGAAAATTAGGTGCTGAATTGTGCATCAATGTCCTTAAAGGCATTAATTAGACCTTTAATTTTATCATGTGGGAAGTATGCTCAAGTCAAAAAACACCTGGTGAAGACAAATACAAAGAAAGGGAAACAATCAAATTAAAGTGTCTCAATAAACAGCGCGGAAATATTAAAGGAAATGCACCGTGGTTAAACAAACAAGAAGCTTCAGACATAGGGGAAAAGAAAACTCACACAGAGGATTCTAACTTCAAGGAAGAAATTTAAAAGTCAACTACATTATTACATATTTCCAGTGAAAAAAGACTGCCCTGTTTGTTGGGGCAAAAATCATCATGGACTCATTTAAAAAATATTAATACCAGGTACTTAATGAATTTTGGTGCCCTCCCCAATTTAAATGGCTTTTTTTCTTTATATATTCATTACAAATAGATTAATTTTTCCTACTGAATCCACTAATACAAAAATTATTCCTACAGAACTTCACTAATATACAAATTTAAGAAATCCTTCCAGACAAAGTACAATTTATGGTAATTAAACTTTTTTAAATCCAGTAACTAGTCATGAGTGAAAAATAGTAAAAAGATTTTCTAATGATAAGTATATGCAAATTTATTTGCATTACACATATACATAAATCATATTTATACATTATATACACACACATGTATATACACATCATTATTATTGGCTTTTGATGTGATAAGAGATTATATTTCAAAATGTTATTTAAGGTTCTGTTTGTCTTCCCTAGCTCCCGCACCTCCAGTGAAGAAAGTCATTCCACTGAAAGTCAAGGGCAGTTCCAATATTGGGAACCCTTGAATTATCTTCAACAGGTTTTAGTAGATTAAGAACACTGGCATGAATCATCATGTTCCATCTCAGAAACATACATTTGGATCTTTGGGTTTGTGAAATAAGGCAATACCAAATATTCTAGAAACCTAGAACTGCTTTTTGAACTTAAAATGATATTTTCTTCATTCTTTTACTCATTTTCTTAAATGTTTTAATTCTTTATTCCAGGACACATTATTCATTTTGTTAATTTATCTAAATTAAATTCCGTGCCTCTTAGTATTAAGATTACTACAATGGCATTTCAGAACAAATAAGGGTGATAAACTGATAGCCTTATATCACCAAATAAAAATTATTCTTAAACTAGTGGCTCAGTGCATAAACCTCATGCATTGGGGAGGGAGTGTCCCTCAGCCTAGCCTGCACCCTCACAAACTGAGACAGCTGACTCCTAACCACTTGCCTGCCTGCATTCCTGATTGCCCCTAACACACTTCTGCCTGCCAGCCTTATCACCCCCTAACTGCTCCCCTGCCAGCCCTATCACCCCTAACTGCCCTCTCCTGCCAGCCTAATTACCCCCAAGTGACCTCCCCTGCCGATCATCTTGTGACAATATGGGGGCAGACATCTTGTGACATTGTAGGGGTGGCCATCTTGTGAGGGTATGAGGGTCAATTTGCATATTGCCTCTTTATTATATAGGATGTGCAGTCAGTAAGTCCTTTAAGCTTTGAAATTCATCCAACCCTAGGCCTGCTGTTTCCCAACTTCTGTTTGGCTGCTCTGAGGCTGTGATTACTAATAATGAAGGAAATAAATAATTATGAATAATGAAAACCTAGTTTCTCAAGTGACACATTGCTTTGGTGAAGATGCTTTCCTTAAGACAAATCAAGCATAAATAGCTTAAACCTTAAGGGTTTAAATAGAAGTACATGCCTCTCATCAAAGCAGGCTGTAGTTTTGTTTTTGTGTTTTTATTGTAAATACATTGTCTTTTATGACAAAACTTACTATCAGATCCTACATATGCCTTAGGTCCTTTCTTCCCTCATGGCTTTCACTTAGTACTCTCACTGAACTCTTGGTCTCATGAGACTTTCTCATTTGCTGTTACTTTTGCAGCCCTGGTTTAGCTCTCACATGCCATCCATGAGTTAATATTCCATGTGGAATAGCGTCTAGATTGATATTCTCTTCTTGAGTTATCGTAACTGCACTGGGAGGAGGTGATGTTTACAAGCTTTCTAAATTGAGTTAGGCACTTCTCTTGGCTTCCCCAGCAGAATAGTAATGACTGTATCACTTAAAAAAAAACACACCTTTCATTTTGCAACAGTTTTTGACATATGAAAAATTGGTGAAGATAGTATAAAAAGTTTTCATATACCCACACCAAATTCCCCTTACTATTAACGTCTTACATATGAGTAGGTTCATTTGTTATAAGTAATCATGCATGCCCTTGTTGACTAAAGTCCATACTTCATTCACATTTCCTTCGTTTTCCCAAGGGCCCTTTTCTGTCCCGGGCTTTGATCCAGGATACAGACTACAGCCATTCATCGTGTTTCCTTAGCCTCTTCTTGGCCATGACAGCTTCTCAGACATTCCTTAGTTTTAGACCCTGGTATTTTAAAGAAGCACTAATTGCCTATGTTGTAGAATGTTCTTCAATTGGCATCTGTCTCACATTTTTGTGTGTATGATTAATCTGCGCTTATGTACTTTGGGGAAAAAGACCATAGAGGTAAAATGCCATTTTCATCACATCAGATAAAGGATGTATACAATCAATATGACATGATTGTTGACAATAACTTTTATAATGTGGCTGAGGAAATATGGATGGGGTTTCTCTCATAGGCAAATTACTCTTTTACCTCTATCTGCATATTGTACCCTTTGGAAGGAAGTCACTATGCAGAGACCACAATCACAGTGTGCAGAGTTATGCTCCAACTCCATGAAGAGTGTGATAGATAAAATGAAGCCTCCCAGAGATATCTATGTCCTAAATCCAGGATGTCTTTTTACATGGTTGCCACTTAATTAATCTAAAATAATAAGAATTTCTTGTATTATCCATCTGGTCAATTAGTTACCAGTGCCTTCAAAAGTAGAATGGAGTCAGAAAAAGGATGTGAATGTGGGAGAATGCCATTGAGATATAATGTTGTTTTGCTTGACGATGAAGAGAGGAGCCATGAACCAAGGCCCCTTAGAAGCTACCCACATACCTTGGCTATGTGCGTAGCTTCTAAAAGCTTCCAAAGGCAAGGAAAAGGTTCCATCTCTGGTACTTCCAAAAAAAAAGTGCTACCCTTCATACACCTTGTATTTTATCCAGTGAAACTAATGTTGAACTTGTAACCTGAAGGACTATAACAATGCTGGAATTTTTCTGTTTGGGAGAATTATCACTACTCCATGTATTTATTTATTCAGTCACTTATATGAGTGTGGGGTTATAGATATTGGTTTTATATTTTGAGCTACAATCTAATACAACTTTTGTTTGTAAAACTGCTCCAGCTTTAATCATTGAGAGCTCTTTTAGTGAGTGAGCTCCTATGTTCCTTTGACATGCCCCTATTTTTGTTATGTGTATGTATATGTCTGCTTAGCACTTTCTTAAGTCAGGCATTTCAAGATGTTTCAGGCTGATTTTGTATATTTTCTGCCAGAATCCATGAATTAGCCATTCTACAAAGAATTCTGGTTCCTGTTGCTGTAGAACAGTATTAGAAATCAAGATCTGAAAAGAAAATGTGATGGTGGCTACTGGAGTGTCTTTCTAAGAGATATTTATTACTAATAAATAAGTAGGGATATATATATTTGTATATACCATCCACTGTATACAAACATGTCTATAAATATTTCCAAATGTAAATACCTATAAATATATTAAAAGATGAACATGAGTTCATACTGATGTCTTCAACTCATACATATTAACATGATATTTCTAGCCTTTTTCTCTCATTTGTAGTCTTGCATTCCAACAGTGACAAACCTGGCTCCCACATTGTGGAGCCTTTAAGACCAGCACCAGCAGCAGGTGAGAGCAGTGGCTGCTGCCATTGAGCATCCCTCAGGATCAGGGGGAGGTGGAGAAGCCCTCAGGGGCAATTGTGGCTGGTAGCCACACTAGCACTCACTGACTGTGCCTAGTGAGCAGGGGCAGTGCAGGCAGCAGGTGCAGGCTGGGTGGAATAGTGGGTGGGAGTTAAGAATCTTCAGTAATCACCAGAAGTTCACCCAATGACAGCAATCGGTGTCCCACCTTGGTCCGGCAACCCCTCTCACCTGATCCACCATCCCGCCACATCTGAAGCAGCCATGTTCTGTGCTCTGCTGCTGCCTGCTGCTGACACCCACCATGTTCTTCATGTGCCCCTTGGTGGTGAGCACACATCAAAGCAACGAGTTGTTCAGTTGTTCCTCTGTTCAGTCTATTTGCATATTATATATGGTAATATAACAGTATTTTAACATTTCTCTTTGGCCCCATTTTCTGTGGTGAATCAGTATGCAATTTTTAAAATCACTTCTTCTTTTGTTGTTTGAGACAAATACTATGTCTTTCTGATTTCTCTTAATAGAAGGAAGATAAGGTAAACAGTTGAAAAATGTTCACTTTCAAGCTCACTAGATTGCTGGGGGCTAATTCCAGCAAGTCATAAATGCAAGATGTTTAAAAAAGTTGGTGGACCTTGAGGCTTCAGCAGGGCTGAAGATACATATTATTGCCTGCTGGAATAGCTGAAAGCATTTCCCCAAACCTGACAATCTGCATATATTATTGCCTGCTACTAGAGCATCTGAAGGCAGATCCCTCAACCTGCCAATGCCTACTGTATACCAAACCTTAACTTTGATATGTATATATGCTTTGCTTTTAGGGCAATTTGTGTTAATAAAAAGCTAGGGATCCAGAGATTTGGAGAACTTGGTTACTGAAGTTTGGTCTCCTCTGGCTCCCCAAAATGCCTTCCAAATTTATATTTCATATCTAGTCTCTTCATTAATTTACCCGCAGCCCTTCTTCAGATTCCTGAACCCTTCTAGATGCTGAGAAACACCCCGACACTAGATATCCACACTAGCCATAGATCTTAAATACATTTAATATATTAAGAAAAAAATTAAAGAATTATTTAAATGTTGTTATGGGTTTAATTGTGTTCCCCAGTACTTCATACCTTTAGAAATAGGGTCATTGAAGATGTAATTAATTAAGATGTGACAGGTAGCCTTAATGAAGATGATCATGTGAATACACAGAGACACACACAGAGGGAATGTTATTTGAAGACAAAGGAAAGGAAGAATGCACTTGCAAGTCAAGAAACCCCAAATATTGCCAACAGCATAAGCAGCAAGAATGGTTTACACTATAGGAGCACAGGTGTGCCAACATTTTGAGATGAGACTTTAGATTCCAGAATTATGCAACAATTAAAATTCTGTTTGTGGCACCTTATTATAACAACCCTAAGAAAGTAATAAATGTGTCAAAATACAATGGATAGATGGATTTCTGGATTTTATAGCTTTTCCATTGATCTTGCTAGCTCTACTTCAAAAGCACACTGATTTAGTTATTATACCTTTATACTAATCTTTTATATCTATTTAGGTAAGTTCTCCACACTCGTTTTTCCTCAAGAAAGAGAAGCAAGTCTTGTCTATTCTTGGTCCTTGAGGATTTTTAGAATCAGCTTCTGAAATCCCCAAAATTAGCCTATTGAGATTTAAATTTAGATTATTTTGACTCCAAAGAAAGTTGTGGGGTAAAATGATTATAGTATTATGTCTTCCATAGTAGAAAATAAATTTTACTCTGGGTTTATATCTTCCTCAATGTCTTTCTATATTTTAAAATAATATTCCTAATGTATGACTTAAGTTTATTTCCATAGGTCAAGTTAATTTAAATAAAATATTTTTAACTTTTTTATTATTAATAATATATAACTGAATTATAGGACTGTAGTTGACATTTATAGATAGACTTTAGATCTTAAAAATTGTTCATTCTCTGGAAATAATTTTCATTTGTTTCTCTCCAACACTTGAATATATTACTAGTCTAGAAACATGCTAAACCAGGAAAAAAATAACTTAAAAGTATTTTTATACCATTTAGAAAATGTTAATTAGGGCTTCATGTGACCTCTATTAATCAATAAAAGGTAAGCAAAAGTGAATGTCACTTTGGAGCAAAAGCTTCCAGAGCAAGATTATAATTCAGCCTCTCTTCCTTTCCCTCTATCACAAAACCCCGCCATGTTTCAGTTTGACTATGCTCCATTAGCCCAGGTTCCAGCAGTAAGAAAACCTGTATGCAAGCCACATTGTATTTAAAATGCCCACGTAGTGTAAGAAATTCATCTCCACCAACATAAGCCACAAGGAGTTTGAACTGACTTTTTACTACCATATAAGAGAAGAGATAGCACGATGGGATGAGTTTTGTTGATCTCTGTTATGATCCTAAATTCTAATAGACCTCTTGCTATGATCCTGAATTTTGCCATCTAAGTATGGTTGCTTGTGAGAAAACTGACCCCTGCTTCTTGATGCTGTCATTAATGGGGCTCTCAGGGCATGATTTATGGAGTCTAGGAAACTGCTTGCAGGCAGGCTGAAGTGGCTTGTAAAGATTGGAGAGCTATACTGCCCTTCCCATGCAGTAGCTCAAGAAACCTGAAACTTCTCCTTGCATTTCTTAAAAGCAGAAGAATAAAACACACCAAAGTTAATTACTTTGCTATTAAATAAAAAGGTTTACATAATTGTTTCCTAAGTTTTCACCTAATGTCTCCCTCAAGCTGATAATTATCTATGAAGAGTACTGTCTGAGCTATAAAATATTCATTTTTATTCATATAATCATCCCATTTTCTAACACAATGCTCTTTAAATCCCTAATTTAAATGAGAATCTTTGGAAAAATTATTTCCATAAACATAAGCATAAAATAAATATATTCTATGTTCAAGACATAAAATATCTTTATGGCTTTTTTGTTTTGTTTTGTTATTTCATTTTGATTCCATCTTTTCCTTTATATAGATTGCAATAGAGGGGGAAATCTGTCTATATTGATAATACAATACTTTTACCAATGCCATGGCCTGTTTTTTAATAAAAGGTGCATAATACCTAGAATCTGAAGGACTTGCCAGTCTGTGTGATCTCCATTCAGGTCAGTTTCAGGGGAGCTTTATCCAGATGGGTTCTTTAAATTTTAACAGGCAGTTTGGCCCCCAGCCAGCAAAAGTCTATGGAGCTGCAGCGTTAAGCCTTGTCACAGCTGCAGAATCACTGTGCCTGTTTGCAGACGCTGTCAACTGCCACCCATTCCAAAGACCATTTCTTATCTTGCTTTTGTTAGCAAAAATATATATATATATAATTCTATGTCTGCCTGTTAAATATAAGTGAAATTCCTTAAATGGCTATAGAGTTTTAATGAAAATGTCTGCTCCATGGCCGGAATTTGAGAAGAAGAAAGACTTACTTGAGAGATGAGTGCTGAATCCGTGTATGTGTGAAAACATCTTACTGTTCTTTGGAATGTAACTTGTGTCATTGGGGTAATAACCTAAAATTCACTAATCTGTAAGAAACTCTGAAGGAAATAGTTCAGTGTGAACAGTTACCCATCTTTACAGTGTAAGATGTAGAAAAATCATATGCTTTTTTTTTTAGTTAGGTTCTCTAAATCAGTACCTCAGTAGATGATGAAAGGAACAAAATCTGAACATAAACAAATAGAATTTCTAAGCCTAGAATTTTATTGTTTTATTATTTCTTTGTTAAAGAGATGGAGTTTTCTTAGTTCTAGATTCTCATTAAAATCAAGTAATACATATGTGGTCAAATATTCAGTAACAAAAGTTACCAATTACTCAGGTTTTATTGAGTGTCAGTCATTGTGCTGAGTCTATAGCTCTGTGTTGGTGCAGAGACTGAAGCCCTTGTGCCTTATCAGATTGCTTATTTAGTGTGATCATCATGTACAACACAAAAACATCTATCTCTCTTACAAACTATGACAGTTGGTTTTGAAAAATATAGAGAAAATATGACTGCCACAAAAGGACAATGCTTCACAAGTGTATTTCATTTTGTTATTATAAAATATTGTTTCCATGTAGAGAGTTCATATTCATAATTGCAATAAAAATTATTTCTTAAAATACTTACTTTGAAGTCACTATTTACATAAGGAAAATATCCTTAGTATTCCTAATTTTTGGCTTACATGTTAGCAAACTAACTGCTTATGAATTTGTCTTATAATAATCATCAGCCTCAGGACAAATTGAATATAAGGCAAAATAGTCAGTTAAACTTGACTCTTTTCAAAAGTTTTAATAATATA
The DNA here is from genome assembly GCA_011751065.1 of Lasiurus cinereus. NCBI lineage: Eukaryota > Metazoa > Chordata > Mammalia > Chiroptera > Vespertilionidae > Lasiurus > Lasiurus cinereus. The sequence continues at coordinate 7,135,457 of JAAGEH010000208.1, read as the reverse complement.
AAGAAGAAAAATTTCTTCAGACCATTCTAAAATCGTACATTTGTTGGGCTGAAGTATATTCATCTGTGTTAGGGTTGTTACTAAAGATCACAGAGTATAAATCACATTATTGGATCAGTTACATACAAAGAAAGTCTAACACAAAGAGTTGGTCTTTGCGAAGATAAACCCTGTTGTTATCAAAGTAAAAGTTCTAATTCCCAATGGCATACAATAACCACATGATAGAGTCTAGGGCGGTGGTTCTCAACCGTTTTTTAATGCTGTGACCTTTTAATACAGTTCCTCATGTTGTGGTGACCCCCAATCATAAAATTATTTTCGTTGCTACTTCATAACTGTAATTTTGCTACTGTTAATGAATCCTAATGTAAATATCTGTTTTCCGATGGTCTTAGGCGACCTTGCTAGCAGTTTTCAACCTGTGGGTCGCGACCCACAAGTTGAGAACCGCTGCTGTAGAGCCTAAGACCATCAGAAAACACAGATATTTACATGACGATTCATAACAGTAGCAAAATGAGGAACCACAACATGAGGAACTGTATTAAAAGGTCACAGCATTAAAAAGGTTGAGAACTGCTGGTCTAGGGGCTTAATCACAAGGAACAATAAAAGCCTGTAATTATTGGAATTGAGTCTAGGCAATTGTAATGAGATAAAAAGTTTTGCTTGTTCATAATATAGCTCCACTATCTAACCTTGTAGATAATACCAGTAGCTGGTATTTCTGTCAAAATGGCAACTAATACACATGTGGTGGTCACCATTACCTTTGTCACCTTGTATTCCTGCTACACGCCAGATACTGCAGCTTTCCTGGGAAATGTCTACTCTGTTGCTCAGTAGGCTGGAGCATAATGAGTGCTAGAAAGTAGCATCAGTACCACTTTAAAGCTCTAACTAATGAAGTGTCAATATGAAAATAGTCCAGGGGAAAATATTTTTAGAAAAGAGCCCATGCTGGTTTGGCTCAGTGGATAGAGTGCTGGCCTGAGGACTGAAGGATCCCCGGTTTGATTCTGGTCAATGACACATGTCCAGGTTGCAGGCTCCATTCCCAGTAGAAGATTTGTAGGAGGCAGCCGAGCAATGGTTCTCTTTTATCTTTGATGTTTCTATCCCCCTCTCCCTCTCCCTTCCTCTCTGAAATCAATAAAAATATATTTAAAAATAGTCTAGATTTTGGAGCTGAATTTGGTTCAAATTCCTGCTCTTGCACTTTTTAATAAAACTTGTGATCCTGGCTCTAGTTGTTTGAGCTATGGATACCTCAAATTCCTCATCTGTTACAATGAGAAAGCACATTTAACTTAGTATTTTCATGAGAGTTAAAAAAGAATATGTACATAAAAGTGTTTGACATGCAAAACTAGTAAGCTCTTTCATAGCTATCACTGAACAGATTTTCTAATATGCCTGATCTGAAAAATAATATCAACCAAAAATATACATTTTATAAGATATATTTTTTGTTAATCTCCACCCAAGGATATTTTCCTATAGATAGAGAGAAACATCAATATGAGAGAAACACATCAATTGGTTGCCTCCCAAAGGCACCCCGACCAGGGCTGGGGATCAGCCTGCAACTGAGGTATGAGGTACATGCTCTTGACAGGAATTGAATCCAGGACCCTTCAGTCTGAGAGCGAAGGCTCTTATAGGACACAATTTTAGAAAACATTGTCATTTTGCAAACAAATAAAACAGGAAGATTTTTTTTGTTGTTGTTTTCTGTGAAGGAAGATTGGTATAAGAATAGAAAAGGGGCTAACAATTGACAGAAAATCAGAGCCTGAACTACAAAATAGATGAGGAAAATTAAGTTTCTTTTAAAGAAAACTGTCAAATATTCATTTTAAGTTTTTTGTTATAAATAGTTCTTATAAAGATAGATATTCAGTAAAGTTTAATAAATAAATGTCTTCTCTGTATGTCTCTGTGTGTGCATGTGCATGCCTATGTTTATGAAAGAAGGGGTAAGATTCCACTGCACATCTGTGTTACACAGAAAGGAAGCGACAGATGCATGCAGGATGATGAAATATCCCTATACTGGATTATTTCAGCAAAAGACAGACCTTGGAACCAGAGGTGAGTATGAAAATATAAAGATCTTCTCAAAAATCTTGAGTGGGTACTGGGATGTACACATTCTGTAGATAATGGAAAGTTTATTTTACACTTGAATACAATAGTTGTCCCTAAACTACCGGTCTACAAACATGACTATCATTGAATTATTTGAAAAGCTTTTTCTGAATAAACATTTAAGGCCTCAACTTAATTCTTATAGTTACTTACAAGTGGAAAAGTGGAATCTGGGAATAAATGGGGGGAAATTTTATACACACACACACACACACACACACACACACGTATGTCCTCAAATGAATATTGACTCAAAGGGATTGGGTATTACCTATATAAATAAATTTATTATATTTTTGGTACCTATTTATTTTAATATAATCTCACTTATATAACAACAGCAACAATAAAATCATCTGTAAGGAGGGATAGGGGAAGACCACAGGCAATATTGAAAATGGATGCCATAGCTATTACTGATCAACAATTGTGTAAATGTTTTATTTCTATAATTTCAAAGGGTGTTGCTCTAAAATATATTTTAAACTTAAAAGTCTTTACAAGATAGAAGCCAAACTATCAGGGAAATACTCTGATCTACTCAGAAAAAGATGTTGCTGCTGCTTATTAATTTGGTGACAATAACCTGTCAGCTAATGATGACATTAAATTTGACACTGGGGCAAGAAAAGGGGGTCATAAAGAATAGTGATGATAATTAGGCGGTACAAAGAAGAAGACTGCTAAGAGAAGAAAGTTGTAAACAGAAACTAAGAAAAACCCCAATATTCAGAGCTCAGAAAGAAGAAACAGAGCTTTAATATACTACTGGAGTTTTTGTTTTTTACATTTAATGTGGAAATTGATGGAAAACCAGAAGATTGCTTGGTGGAAAAGGTGAACAGTGGCTTCTGTAAATAAGCATGTAGAACATAATTCAGCTTTTTGAGGACAGGGAACAAATAAAAGAATGCTAGTCAGATTTTACTATTAAACAAATATACTATATAATAAAGAAGTAATATGCAAATTGACCATCATACCCTCACAAGATGGCTGCCTATGACCAGGCCAGCAGGGAAGTTAGTGAGGGACGACCAAACCACTAAACAAGTAGGCTGTGTGGGGTGACCAGGCCAGCAGAGGGGTTAGTGAGGCATGACCAAACGACTGAACAGCAGGTTGCATGGGGCTACCAGGTTGGTGGGGAAGCTGTGAGGGGTGACCAGGCTGGCAGGGGGACAGTTGGAGGTGACCAGGCCAGCAGCAGGGAGGAAGTTATGGGTGACCAGGCCACAGGGGTGGGGGGGCAGTATGGGGTGACCAGGCTAGCAGCGGGAGGGCAGTTAGGAGTAACCAGGCCAGCAGGGAAGGGGCAGTTGGAGGTGACCTAGCTAGCAGTGGGGGCTGTTAGGGATGACCAAGCCAGTAGGGGAAGGGGCACTTAGGGGCAATCAGGCAGGCAGGCAGGTGAGCAAATAGTAGCTAGCGGTCCAGGATTGTGAGAGGGATATCCAATTGTCGGTTTAGGCCCAATCCCACAGGGACTGGCCTAAACTGGCAGTCGGACATCCCCCAAGGGTTCCTAGATTTGAGAAAGTGCAGGCTGGGCTAAAGTGATCTCCCCTCCCCCATGCACAAATTTCATGCACTGAGCCTCTAGTTAAATATAAAACAATAAAAGTAGGATTTTCACAGTAAGTTAAATCATAAATTAATTATCCAAAAGACAAAGCAGGTAGTTTAACCATTTAATCAGTACTAACAGAAATAAGAAAATAATTCTTATGTCCTTTGAATCAGGACAGTTTTATCTCTATTCAAACATACATATTTTACAGATAAAAATTAATTTATCTGTCTACTACTGACTTATTTTTTGCTCAAGGTAGAGGTGGTTTAAATGGCCTTTAAGAGCCATTCAGCTCTAATATGATATATGTAAAACAGTATAAGTAAAATTATAACATAGATATTTTAGGTATGTAAAAAAGTAGATTTTAATAAATAATGCATTAATATTGTGTTACTGATTATATCAAATATTATAGTAACAAAACAGTATTGAGTTTCCTAAAAAAATTAGAAATGGAACTTCCATTTAGTCCAGTCATACTACTTCTAGGAATATATCCTAAGACACATAAAACACTCATCAGAAGAATATATGCACTCCTATGTTTATAACAGTGCAATTTATAATACCTAAGAATTGGAAATAGCCTAAGTGCCCATCAGCAGATGAATGGATAAAAACTATGGTACATTTACACAATGGAATACTACACAGCAATAAAAAATGAATTCTTACCATGTGCAACAACATAGACAGACGTGGGGATTAATTAGGCTGAATGAAATAAGCCAGTCAGAGAAAGATAAGTATCATGTGATCTCACTTATATATGGAACCTAATGAACCAAATAAACTGATTATCAAAAATAGACCCAGAGTCATAGAAGCAAGAACAGACTGTTGAACCTCAGAGGGAAGGCATGGGCAAATGAGTAGGAAGAGATCAACCAATAAACTTGTATGAATGTATATATAACCTGTGGACACAGACAATGGGGCGGTGAGGGCCAGAGGGGGCGAGGAAGGACAGGAGCAGGCTGAAAGAGGTTAATTGGGGGCAGGGGGAGGAGAATCTATGTAATAGTTTCAACAACACATTTGTTTTTTTAAGAAAATAATATGAATTCAAAGATTTTGATAATAGAGGAAACAGGGGGTGGAGTGAGGAATATTAAAATTATTTGCATTATCTTTGCAATAATCCTGTAAGTAAAAAATTGTTCTAAAATAACTTTTTTACTTAAAAATGATAGAGATGCTAAAAAAGAAAAAAAGATGACTAGTATTAAAATTCAGAAGACTTATTTAACCATTAGGTTATATGCCATATGCTAAAATTTTGCAAAAGTGTTACATACATTTAATCCATTGAACCATCATCAAATTCAGAGGATATTAGAGTAATTTATTAGTGCTTACATGACAAATACCACAGAGGAAGTGGCCTAAGCAACATAAACTTTTTTTTTTCACAATTTCATAGGTTAGAAGTCAAGACATAGGCATCAGCAAAAATAGTTTCATTCTGAAGCTTTACTCCTTGGTTTGAAAATGACCATCATTCCCCTGGTCTCCACATGGTCTTCCCTCTGTGCATGTCTGTGTTCTAATTTCTTCTTCTTATAAAAAATTTAGTCATATTGGATTAGTACCACCCAATGACCATGTTTAACTGTAATTACCTTTTTTAAAAACCATCTTCAAATGTAGTCATATTCTGAAGTACTGGGGATTAGGGCTTTAATAAAGAAATTTGGGGTGATTAATTGAGCCTATAACAGAGCCTAGAAAAGGTTAGTTAAATTACTAGCTCAATTTTACATTGCCTAATAGTAAAGCCAGGAATCAAAACTATTTTTATCTATCTTGAGTGGCTATGGCCTTAAGAAGTATCCAGTTTTGTCTAATCTTTTTGGTCTTATTGTAAAATATAAGAGGTCCTTTCTTGCTTAATCAGTTAAAAATATTTTCAGAGTCCCAGGATCTGTTCTGGATGCATATCAATCAAATATTAAACCAAAAATATATACTGTTTTTCCTTTGAGTGGTGCGCTACAGTTTGAAATACAGACATGTAAATAAGAACTGTTGTCTTTTATTAACAGAGCAATAATAGAAGTAGGGAGAAAGTGCTAAATGGACAGGAGAAAAAGTTGTCAACTTCATTGAGAAAAGGGTAAAGTTAGATATGGAGAAGAGTCAAACAGTCTTTAAAGAAGTTTATACCTAAACATAAATAGTAATTTACCAAGCAGGTTGGCTGGTATAGGAAGGATCATTTTCATTATACATAATAATTGACTACTTGGAGACCAAATGGATCATAGATCATTTCATGTGTGTGGTTGGAGTGAAGTGTTAAAATAGGGTCGTGGTAGAAGCAGAGTAGCTAGTTGTTGAAAGTCCTGAAGGTTCTACTACTGATCTTGATTTTTATTTCAAGGGTAATAGATTTCAAGGGTAGTTTTAAATAGGAAAGCAAAATATTTTGTATTCTTGAAATATAGTACAACTACATTTTAAGGGGGCTAACCTCATGCCAAGATAAATATTTAAAATAGTATTTCAATGATATGCTAGTTGTGTTAAAATAAAAACTTTAAATTTGATAAATGAAAAGCATAATATAATGCTTGAGAGGCATGAAGAAGATATAAATGCATACATTATATTTCTACTTTGCACTATAAGAAACTTCAGTATAGCCCTCCAACTTCTCAGACAAAACAGACTTCAAGCATAATTACTATTGAATGAAAGTTATATTTCATAATCATAGCACACTAATTCACTAGAAAAATATAACAATTCGACATTTATTTAAAATAACATGTGTGTATATAGCAAAAATAAAGAATAAATAAAAAGATATAGAAGGCGCCCAAACCAGTTTGGTTCAGTGGATAGAGCGTCAGCCTATGGACTGAAGGGTCCCGGGTTCGATTATGGTCAAGGGCATGTAACTTGGTTGTGGGCGCATCCCCAGTAGGGGGCATGCAAGAGGCGGCTGATCCATGTCTCTCTCTCGTCGGTGTTTCTAACTCTCTATCCTTCTCCCTTTCTCTCTGTGAAAATCAATAAAAATATATTTAAAAAAGAAAAGATATAGAAGGAAATGCTTGTATTATGTTAAATAAGCTAGTCAGAGAAAGATAACTATCACAAGATCTCACTGATAAGTAGAATCTAATTAATAAATAGATCCAGAGATATAGAAGCATGGAACAGAGTGTGGAATTTCAGAGGGAAGGCAGAGGGAAGGCAGTGGGTGGATGGGAAGAGATTCACCAAAGGACTTTTATGCATTTATGCATAATCCATGGACAGAGACAATAGTGTGGTGACAGCATAGTGGGAGAGGCAAGTTAGAAGTGATCAATGGGGGAAAAATGGAACAAATGTAATGCTCTCAACAATAAGGATTAAAAAAATACAGCTTAAAAGAATCAATCAACCAAATTGAAAAAAGTGACATTTATAATGAATTGAATTCAACTGTAGAAGACAAATTCTTTAAAAATTCCTATCCAATAAAAGAGAAACATGCAAATTGACCATATCTCTCCCACATGACATGCCCACCATCCAATCAGGAGCAAGTATGCAAATCAATCCAAGCAAGATGGCAGCAACCACAGAGCTGGAGCAAGGAGAATGTTTGGGTTGCCTCTGGTGATGAAGAAAGCCAAGCTTTCTGCCTGCGCTGGCCAGCCCTGAACTCCACTCAAGGCTACAAAGTTTCAATTATAGAAGAAAAAATAAATCCCAGATACCTGCTTCCAGCTGGCCCTGGCCTCTGCTTGGGTGGCTGGGGGGTGTGGCAAGCCTGCAAACCACCACAGGCCCTCAGCCAGGCCACCTCACACCCCAAAGGCGTACCATCCTAATCCAAGACAGCCATCAGGGCAAACCAGGCAGCCCCCACCCATGCACCAGGCCTCTATTCTATGTAATAAAAGAGTAATATACAAATTGACAATCACTCCAACACAAAAGATGGCTGCTCCCATATAGAAACAAGATGGCCACCACAAGATGGTTAGTAGGGGAGGGCAGTTGAGAGGGACTAGGCCTGTAAGGGAGGGCAGTTGGTGGCGATCAAGCCTGCAGGAGAGAGCAGTTAGGGGTGACCAGGCTAGGAGAAGATGGAAGTTGGAGGCAATCAGACTGGCAGGGGAGAAGTTAGGGGTTGATTAGGCTGGCAGGCAGAAGGGGTTTTGGGCAATCAGGGAGGCAGGCAGGGGAGCAATTGGGAGCCACCAGTCCTGGATTATGAGAGGGATGTCCGATTGTCTGGTTAGGCCCGATCCTGGAAGTCAGACATTCCTTGACATCCCTTGAGGGGTCCCAGTTGGAGAGGGTGCAGGCTGGGCTGAGGGTCACACACACTCATGCATGAATTTCATGTACCGGGCCTGTAGTCCTATCTAATAAAAGGGTAATATGCAAATTTACCATCACTCCAACACACAAATGGCCACCCTCATATGGCCAAAGAAGGCTGCCCCCATGTGGACACAAGATGGCCAGCAGGGGAGGGCAGTTGTGGATGATCAGGATATAGGGGAGTGCAGTTAGGGATGTCTGAGCTGGCAGAGGAGGGCAGTTGGGGGTGACCCAGGCTTTCAGGGGAGGGCAGTTGTGGGGGACTGGGTCTGCAGGGGAGGACAGTTGGGGTGATCAGGCTTGCAGTAGAGGGCAGTTAGGGACAATCGGGCCAGCATGGGAGCAGTTAGGCATCAATCAGCCTGGCATGGAGTTGTTAGGAGCTGATCAGGCTGGCAGGCAGAAGCAGTTAGGGGCAATAAGGCATGCAAGCAGGCGAATGGTTGTGATTCAGCAGTCCTGCATTGTGAGAGAGATGTCTGACTGCCATTTTAGGTCTGATCCCTAAACGGACAGTCGGACATCCCTTGAGGAATCCCAGATTGGAGAGGGTGCAGTTTGGTCTAAGGGACACACATACTCTCCCCTTCTCCCCTTCCCCCCAAGCATGAATTTTGTTCACCAGGCCTCTAGTATATATATATATATATATATATATAAAACCTTATAATGCAAATAGACTGAACAGTGGAACACCCAAACAACTAAACAGAAGCTGACCACCAGAGGATGTATGCAGAACACTCGGTGCTGTCAGTGGGTGAAAGTGGTTGCTGTTGGCCCTGAATGGCCCTGAGGGTATCTTCACCTCCCCCTGCTCCTGAGGGATGAGTGGGGCAGCAGTCACTGCTTACAGCCCCTGACAGCACCAGCCCCACTTACACCCACTGCTGGTGGCTGCCCCAATTGCTCCACACCATCAGTGGGTGTGAGCAGGGCCTTTGCCATCCCCATGTGAGAGCAGCATTGGTGAGAGTATGGCTGCTGGCAGACAGAGGACGCGAGTGCTGCTGCAGAGGGAGGGGCCAGGTGGGGCACAAAGAATGGGCTGGTTGGGATCATGGAGGATGGACCAAGACTTACCCCTGTGCCCACCACATCCTCTTGGCCCAAGTTCCTTTCAAGGTGCACAAATTTGTACACTGAGCTCCTAGTAAAATTGATAATCCTCTAGCCAGACTCATCAAGCAAATAAAAATTGTAAGTTACTACTATCAGGAATTTATAAAAATAGTTACAAATGCCACACACATTTAAAACAAGTTATTATTAACAATTTATATCAATATATTTTACAATGTAGACAAAATGAACAAATTTCTTGTAAAACAAAATTAATAAAAGTGACCTAAGAATAAAAAATCTAAATAGTCCTCAATCTGTCAAATAAATTGCATCTTTAATTTAAACCATGCCACACAGATGTCTTTCTGTGACCAGATTACTTCATTGAATTTTTCCAAACTGAATATTAATTTTGAACAGATTTTTCCTAAGAGTAAAAATGTCCTAATTCATTTTATGAGATTAGCATAGAAAGGAAAATTAAAATAACTATTCCTGTAAGTGACATGAAAAATCATAGGTGGATATTTGCATATTGAATCTAGTAATGTACAAATAAGGTAATATAACAAAGTAAAATTTATCTTAGGAAAAAAGAAGTATATGTATAACATTTGAAAATCAATTCTTGTAATTCAACACATAAATAGAAAAAAGAAAAGTCATATTTTCTTTGGAGAATTTTAGACAATTAAAATATTTTGGGGATTAAAATAACAATAACAAAATCCTCTCAGCAATCTTAAGAGAGGGATTTACTTCATCTAACAATGATATCTAAAAAGAAATTCAAAAATAAACTAGCACTATATTTGTGGTGAAATATTGAAAGCTTTCCTAATTGGTATGTAAAAGTAGAGATTATTCACTTTTTTTTGTGTGTGAACATTTCCTTTAGGCAAGTAAACAAAATGAAATATGAAAAGTTTAGAAATAATAAGGTAACTATTAAAAGATGTCATGATTCTCACATGCAGAAAATTTCAAAGAAACATATGCTATTAGAATTATTAAGTAATAATAAGTAAAGATTAAAAGGCTTCTTGCAATAAAAAAGTCCCATGAAATTCCTCTGAATAAATATAATAGAAGATATATAAGTGCTCTGTTAATAAAACTTCTGAACATTGTAATGAAAATTAAATTAAAAAATAAAGATATATGTTACTTATTAAATGACTCTAAGATCTTAATTCTCTTCATATTGATCCATATACTTAATGTAACCTAAATAAAATATTTTACCAGGAATTACTTGTGAAAATTTATAAGGTGATTTACATTTATGTGTATATATAAAAGAACATATTTGAGCCAAAATCTTAAAGGGGTGAGTTGGAAAACTTACACTGTCAGATGTGAAGACCTAAATCTACACTATTTACTAGTTGCATTCCCCAATGATAGAGCTAGGAGTCAAAACTACTTTTGACTACTTTGAATACCTATGGCCTTAAGAATTATAAAGTTCTGTCTAATCTTTTCAATGAAATTATTGGTAAAATATACTAATATGATATGAATACTGATTCATCAATAACTACATAGAACACTGGAAGAAATATATAAAATATTCTCTTACTAGAAGCAGGCAATAGATAGATACATTATAAATATAAAATAAAATTAACATTGCTTTAAAATTCTGAAAATTTATTTTCAGAAGGATGTTGACCCAAATGTATAAACAGTTATTCAAATATATGGTATGTTGACATCAATCAGACATATTTTCATATCAAGATCATAAAGTCTTCACTTTTTCCTACATAGAAATAAAATCAAAATTCATTTGATCGTAATTCATTTGAGCAATGCAAATGTATAGAAAAGAACTACATGAATTATTGGTTACAGATTACTATTGGCACCTTCCAATGATGCTCTTTTGTGAACTTTCATATGCAGTTTAACTGACATCACTACATCTACCTATATCTCCTTCATTAGCCTGGTGACCACACTGCTTCCTCTAAAAAAAGGAACACTAAATATCCTCACTCACCCTCACACTTATACTTGTACTTTTTATTTATTATCATAGAAATAGCTTCTCCCCTATCATTCCTAACTAGCTCTTTACTTAAAATATAAAAATAACTAATGTCCAGTTTTCTTAACTAGGCTCAATTCACTTTATGGCACTCTTTTCCGCTAAAATCACATGCTTCTGTTTTTCAGAATAAGAGTGTGTGTATGTGTGTGTGTGTGTGTGTGTGCGTGTGTGTGTAAAATGAATATGAAATATTGATGCATTTATAAACTTATGTATAAATGTATATATATGAATTGATACTTTCTTATCGTATTCCCAAATATAGTATTCTAAATGATTGTGGAGAAAAGAATAAGTAACAGGGAGGAAAAAGAAAAGGAAAATGTTTGAATTCACTTCAGGAACTTTGATTAAATGTTTTAAGTTTTCACTTTGCATTAAAAAAGAAACAGGGAAACAGGTGAGGTCAGCCAATGACATGTAACAGCACATGGCTGCTTTAAAGCATCATCCACTTTGCACCTTCATTTTTATGTTCTAATTTCCCTTGCTTTTCATTGTGAGCTCTTACAGAAAATTACTTCTAATATATGCAGCACTTTGGCTATTATAGAAATGCCTGCTATTATACATTATAGGTCCAGCTATTCTGCATTTTATCTTCCATGACTTTCTCTTAATGATAGAGCATTGTGAAGAAGTGTGCACATGTCTGTATGTTTCAGATGAATATATTGGAATTGTTCAAAGCTACTGTGTATGGCAAGTATGCTTGTACCAGATGAATGATGTTTCTCTTTGCAATTTGGAAAGAAATCAGTGGCTGTGAGAGAAATAGCTTAGAGAGACTTTTTTCTGTCATGCAGGAATAGAATGGTTTTACCTTTGTCCTGTTATCCAGCTGCCTGGAGAGTAGATAACAGTGGTCAGAGATAGGCTCATTATCCAAATGGAAGCAATAGTGGCACTGTTCATCTGATATTCCCAGCACACAGAAGGCCCTCTCATTTGCCTCTGTAATTCTCCACTTTCCTCCCCAGGTTTATCAAAAGAATTGCTCATTATAATATACACACATTACCATTCTACTCCAGTCTATTCTCCAGGCAGTTATAAATGCACACAAAGCCTCTTGTTATTGCATGATCTACACAACAAACTAGAAAATACCTCTAAATTATGTGTAATTGTCTTTTCAAGGTATTCACTACTCTACAGCCTGGCATTTGTGAATTTGGATATTCTTTTCAGCAGGGTATCTGTTTTGCTCTGTGACACCTTTTCTTCTGCCCTTCAAGAAAGAGCGTTTATTTTAAAATGCAATATATCAAGTGAATTATTTCTGCACTTCAACTGAGGTGCCCATTCTGTATTTAAATTGTAATCCAGTAGTTGATTTATTTGAACATTCAAGTTCATTAATCTGGAAGTATAACTTTTCTATAAATGTACGTTAACTACCCTATCCACTCTTCTGTCTTTTTAATTAAAATGATCATATTTTTAGAGCTGAAATTTACCTAGGTTTCTCCTTCTAAATTACTTAGAGTATAAGAGTGCCACTAAGCAAGATAAGCTATTTACAATGTAGAGATGATTGATTTAAATAGGTAAGATGATGTAATTAATGTGACTTTTTTATATTGATATGAAGGTTATTGTCATATGCAAGTGAATGTCTTGTAGAAAAGGAGAGATTATGGGGTTATTTTCTGTGTCAACATTGGAGATGTAAGTTTAAGAATAAAGAATAATTCTATTAGTAAAAATTAAGCTGTTCAAGTGACTCAGTTTACTGAGAAAGGCAGAGGTGTGAAATACACACATTTACAAGTAAATGATAGCAAAGGATGATTAGCCAGGGAAGGAAGAAAAAGACAGAACTAACATGCGTTAGAGGTCAAGCCCTGTGATGGGTGCTTTGCCTCCATTATTTCATTTCATCATCATAACACATGTGATAAATAATTTTAAAGACAAAAATTTTGGGTTCAGTGAGATTAGGTAACTTGATTCAGCTCTAATCATTAATAGATGGAAAATTAGAAGGAGAGATAGTAAGGGAAGAAAAAGGAATGGAGAGAGTATCATGCCAGGAAGGTAAAGCAAAGAAAGGATGGAGGTTATAGTAGCAAATATTAAATGTTGAGATTTAGAGCTGAGGAAGGGCTGGTGAAATGTTTTCAATGGAAATTTAAATTAGGGTTTGATTGTGCACTTATTTTGACACTGTCTAGAGTCTAGCAGTCTTCATTCAATTTCTCATAGCTGCTTCCATGGTTTAGTAAAAAAATTTCCATCCTCCCCAATGGTTTCTTTTTTTCCTTTGTATCCCCTGAAATTTGAACTAGAATTCCGATTAGGACTCTGGAATGTAAAAGCGAAAGTTACAATATTCAGTTCTTTCTGTAAGATCCTCCACTGCTAAGTAATAGCTATATCAGGTTAGGACCCTGGAATGGGGCTGAGGCAGAAGACAGATGTGATAGTTGTTACAATGTTATTGTAGAATACTTTTCAGCTTTCTAGTCTTTCAAAAGGTGCAACATCGTCTTGGAACATGACATTACTTACTTCTGTGTTCTGGCATGGGAAATATTTATGGTAAACAAAATTATCAAAGGATTGTCAGGCCAGACCGATTGTCATCTTCATCAAATCATCCCTAGTAAGACTAAGGAGCCCACATGTTTTAGGTCTTATCAAAAGATTTTATCAATGACTATACCTCATTGTTATTGTTATTACCTACCAGCCTGGCCCTGGTTCAATCTCATTCTCTTCAACATTATTTCTATCTTTATTCCTGATAATTTCTGAATACAAACTGCTTGCTTTACAATGTTTTGAACCCTTCTCCTCCAATGACTGTCCTCCATCTCACTTCAGCCATGTTCATACTCTAGACACATCATTTTCTATAAATTCAATTCCTCCATAATCTCAAATGCATGCATTCTTCTCTCTGATCACCACTTCCTGTCTGCAGCGCATTCTCTCTTACACCATCTTTAACAATCATTTAAACCCAAAGCACATCCAAAGTTTTGATTCTATCACCTTTTTACTATCCCTTACTCCTTTGATTTCATCTCTTTTTTTACCTAGCTTACATTCCTAAGTCTGGTACATGTGGTACATTCATAAAGCACCTTATTCTCATACTCTAATCCAAAGTTTGTTTACAAGAGTCCAGTTCTTCTGCTTCCCTAGATAAAAATGCCAAACAGGCCCATGATTTTTCTGTGTCTTTAATTCAGTGGTTCCCAATGCTGGCTGTCAAATAGAACCACGCAGAAAGATCTTAAAACATGGATGCCCAGGACCATCCACAAAACAATTGTCAGAATATCTGGATAAGGGGCCTCCTTGTATGTGGATTATAAAAGCTCCCGAGGTGTAGTTAAGGTTGAAAAACCACTATCTTTACATAATAAATCATCACACTATCACTTTCCTACACAAAATAAAATTGATTCTGTTTTAGTGTTTCCCGTTTAATACATTAATCAATATTTTCAACTGTGTTTGAAGTTAAGTCTTCTCTTCTTGCTTGAGCAGGCTATGTGTGGACCACCTGAGTAGGGGAAGGGATATGGTTGGCTTCTTTTTCTTTTTCATCTCCCCCATTCCCAAGGTTCTGTCCATGACTCCTTCAGGACTAGAGGGCAAGAGAAGTTTGTGGGGAGGAAAAATTCTGACTCCATGGCATTGGCATGTTGTGGGAGTGGCAAGCATCTGAAGCTGGATTTTCCTGTGTTGGTGATGTCACCATTGCTCAGAGTGGATACATTTATGTTCTATCAGGTCATCAGCTACTTTGCTATTTCCTTTCCTCCAGCATCTACCAGTTGATCTAGTCAGATACTAGATCACTCTCAGCCCAAGCATCAGGGACAGTTATAAGTCTGAACAGCCATTCTCACAGGCTTAAAGTAAGATCTAGGCAAACTCTACCCTTCCTAGTTGGAGATGCCTATTACTGAGAACCAGAGCACATCAAAGCAAAAAATATGATTCACAAATTCTTGTTCTAATTATCATTTCCCTACATTAACATAGCCTCAAAGTGAAGGATTGAAGAATCAAATTTTGTTTTGTGTTTTTTTTTTTAAGATACAATGTAGAAAACACCGATTTTTCTACATTCTCACCTTAGTCTGGTACTGCATTATGGAAACTAATATTCAAATTTCTGAGTTCTTATTGAAATTTATATTATAATTTCTGTTAAATAGAGAAATTGATTAGAAAGTTGATTCAAGTGACACCAGAGAGGCCAACCTGATACCAGGGTTCAGGTTCTGTTTACGGCCCAAGAAAGGATACAAGAATATGAGAGAAGGATTTAGCAAAGCACAGTGAAATTATCAAAGTGATAATATGCACTTGAAAAATGAGAGCAGGTGACTTAGGAGGACCAGACTTCCCCGTAGGGTATGGGTGGAAGGTTTTTATTAAAGGTGGGTAAAGGAAGTGGGTGGGATGGTACTTGCTTTCTGATGCTGGTGAGGTAACTGTCTGCATGGCTTGTCCTTGTCCCTCCTCTCCAGATACAATTTTTTTTTGTCTACTCAATTACAGAGAATTGGGGAGAGGGAAATAGGGGAGGTGATAAATGAAGGTCAAATCTGTGATGTTCCAGCCAAGTTGGAAAAGGGGAGTAGAGCCCTTTATCCCTTCATAGCAGGTTTTTTTTTTTAATATTTTTCTTTGAAATATTTCTAATATATATTTTAAAAAGGCAAAAAGTGTGTTAGCAGATGAACAATCAAGAATAAAGTTAACATCAATGCACCTTTAATATGTATTAAATAATGTTTGCCCCTCTATTATTGGGAGGTTAGAATTGGTGGGACAGATAGCAGAAAGCATTGAGAGCAACACAGAAAAATGAGCATAATCACAAATCTGACAAAAAAATAATGACCCCAATGCTGGTCATTATGAAACCATTCCTGCTCCATTTTAGGCATTTAGCTCACAGCATTTGTCTATAAATGTAAATTTGCTAAAGGGGAATAAACTAAGAATGTAGAAAAAATGCATAGCTCTTACAACTATTATATAACATATTTAAGAGGGTTCATGGAGTACAAGAAGAGTCCAGTAGATATGTAAAACATATAACTATTTTATCTTAATTCTTTTTCCTTAATTGCCACCCCTTCCCAATAAGGGTTATATACAGACTATTAAGAACATTTCTTTATTTTCATTGCTCTTGAAAACATTGATAGGTTATACATATTAATAAGTACAGTGAGTTAAATAAGCATGTCATTGTATCCTATTAACTAGTTATTTTGTCATTTTATAATTTTCTATTGTCAATATTAGAAGACTTTCTCATTTGATTTGTTGGTTTTCCTTTGGCAGATTTTTGCTGTCAAGTGTCAAGTGTATGAGACAAAGTGAATGGTTATTAAATTCATCACTTAAAATGTCATGAATGTATAATTGACTATTGAAATTACATTGAGATAAGTAAACTCGGATACACTTTTACTTAGCTTTCTGTTTGGCAAATAGAAAAAAGAAGACAGGCCTAGAAGCTAAGCATCCTGTCAAGTTTGTCTCAGTATCATTTTAGTAATGGAAATATTTTGCTGGTGTTATCCTCACATTATTTTTCAACTTGAAGATCAACAGTCTAACTATCTAGTACAGAGATTTCACGAGTGTGTGGAGTGACACTTAATGTGGGGATGAGCACCCATCTTCCCCTGTCCAACTAGTAGTATTCTTATGAATGCTAATAAGAATTTTGTTATATCTAAAAATGGAGATAAAAACATATTCAGTTTTAAATATTTATATGTTTTTGATTTTTACCCATTGGACTGCTAGCATATAAAGAGAAGTAAAAGGTAGGTCTAAACCCATGTTGCAAATATGCCATTGTGTTTTCATTTTCTAGAGTATTTCATAATAACTGATCATCTTTAAAATTAATTTTCTTTGCCTATATCATTTTATCTTCATTGGTGTAAAAGTCTCAAACAGATGTCTTGATTTTTTTTGTAGGACCAATCAAGTCTTAAAGAAATAAGAGGTTTAAATAAATAAATAATTTAATACAATGATATTAACTTCATATCATTATATATTTTGTCAACAGAATCACTAAAATGTGTATAAATAAGCTATGATCTTATAAACACAATTTCTCAGAGGAATTCATGCAGGTAGTATGAGTTTTTAGAACGATATATTTAAGACTATTATGTTTAAGTTTAGTTTAGGGAATACAGCAGTGAACAAAACAACTCAAATGTGACAGTTAAAATGAGCTTTTGCTGATAATTGTAAAGAATAGAAATAATTGTGGCTTAAACAGGACAATGTTATTTTCAAGATAAATCTGTGAAATATGTATTTTAATCTTCATTTTACAAATGAAAAAACAGCCTTAGAGAAATGCATCTGGCTGTACATAATAGCAACATCACTCCCAAAATGTTGGGTGTTTCTTTTTTTTCTCCAAAATAAGAGGTTAGTTTCATTTTTATATTTGTGGAACTTTGTTCCCCCCTTAGATATAAAAACATTGTGGACAAGAAGAGATAAATGAGAAAAGGTCGAAGAGAGCCCTCTCTCAAGAATACAAACATTTGCCAGAAGTCATCCAGCTGACACCTGCCATTGATCTCATTGGCTGTAACTGTATTTCATAGTCATTCCATATTGGTCATATATAGTCACTTCATATTGGTGAGCCTAAGCGAGCTTTCCTCTAGCAAACAATTTAAAGATGTCTTCCTAAATAGTCTTCTGAAACCCAGTTTCCTTTTCATCTGCCAATTTACAGTAGATGCAGGAGAAAAATACCTGGTAATTGTGCAAGCAAAGCGATACTTGTTTTTACCTTATTATCCTTGCTTGGTTCCAGACTCATATCCAGTTTATCTGGCTCCTCAGTTTAGGAGAAACTTTTAACAGCTAATAGGATTTATTATTCTGCTTGAATTTAGTTCAGAATGTCCTTCTGGCACTGGACATTTTAATCAAAATCAGCATTTATTAGCAAGTGTGTATGGTTCGGGAGATTAAGGAGTACGCCTCTGGCATAAAATGGTGAGCATACAATCTGTCAGCAAACACACACAAAAAAAAATGAAGTCAAAGTCATTACAATGAGTTATCCAGTTTCTCCACAGCCTCACCAGCATTTGGTGTTATTGCTATTTTTTTTGCAACTATTCTGATAGGATTGTACTAAGATCTTATGATGTATTTTAATAACAGCACATAGTGCTGAAAATACTTGTATGTGCTCACTTGCCATTTGTAATTGCTTTTTGTTGAAATAGCTGTCCAAGTCGTTTGGGCATGTATTTTTTAATTTATTTAAAGTCTGCAGGAAAACACGGATCCCAATAAAAACAATGAGAGGATTAGAAATCCATTCAGCACACTTTCCCAATTTTAAATATTTAATGTTCCAGTTTTAGTGATATACTCAGTAGTTTGTCAAATCTTAAATAGGCTTCAGTGCAGAAACACTCCTTACTATCAATCTAATAAAATCAAACAGTTCTATATAGCACTCCGCATTCTTAGCATTCTTGTGATCACTAGTTCTACTAGGGCGTCTGATTTGGCTACATGTTTTTTTCATTGAGTGGTTTTATTTAATTTTTATTTAAAAATTTTTTGCTGTTCTAGGTGATAGATGCCCTTATCGTTTTAATATGTGATATGCATGCTCTTCCCTTTCTCCTCTATAGACAACTTGGCTTCAATCATACTTCTTCCCCATCGCACTTTGTAAATCCTGATCTATTCACTTTAGACAGTAAATTCATTTGGGAAGAAGCTTCAGATTACCCTGTATTTTTTCCTGTCTTCCGCTTCTCAGCTTGGATATTGGAAGAATTTATTTTTTTTTAATTAAATCATATGACTGGGATATACCTCAAAGTTAATCATTCTGTTGTAGTATTTTCCAGTAATATTGAAGGCATTTTATTATTTGCTATTTCTCTTCTATTGAATTCAAGAAATTTATATATTTTAATTTGAGGTTTGTATTCAGTTTTAATTTATTGGACTCTTCAGATATTCTAAGATACCTTTTATGAATCTCCTCTTTTGTAGTACACATTTTCCTTCATTATTCAGAAAATCTTTTATGCTTTTTGCCTCAAAAGTTTATTCATTGTCAGTAATTTGCTTTTGAATTATGTCTATTCATTTACTGTTTTTCATTCTCAACCTCTTTTTTTCTCTATTGTTGTACATATACAGAATTTTAAACCATTGAATTGTTTAAACCATTTAAACATTTGTTCTATATATTCTTTCACTTAAATTTGATTTAAATTGAAAATATATTTTCATAAATGCTTTTATAACACTTAAAATTGTTAGGTATGGTTATTATTTTCTTTGGGTTATATTTGCTTGCATGATATATTCATATTAAATTTAAAATTTTCCATATTTGGTATATTCTTTTACATTTTTTATTATATTTGTTTAGATGCCTTGTTATTTTTCTCCCTATATTGCTCATGTTTAAAATTAATAGACTTTTCCAATATTTTATTTTTGTTGAAATAATGCATGTGAATTTTCTCTGGCTTCCTACCACATCCTTCTGAGTTATTTATCTTCTCTTAAATGTTTATGTTTGAACAAAGAGTACCTGGGCCCTGAGCATGTAAGTATGGTGAGGAGAAGACAGCTCAATCAACTTTTATGATTATATATGATCTCTGTCCTTTCCCTTCTTCTACTCAAATTGTTTTCTGGTCTAAGCTCATGCCACTCTTTCTACATCTCTTTCTCCAATATGAAACATTCTTAGATTTCAAGATTTCCTAACAATCTCTGTAGAGGCCTAAAACCCCAGCTATGCTGGTCTGCTCCTTCCGTTTTCACACTTATCTCTTTTCGACATTCTGAAGTAGAAGAGGAAAAATGTTAATGAAGGTAACTTTTAAATTCGTGTTAAAACTTTAGAAAGGGTTAACACACAAAGGTAAATGGCCTGCTGCATGTACACCAGAAATAGAACAGTGTGGCATGCAGTTTCCTCTGTACCTTGCACTCTGACAGTCAGCTTTTACTTTGGCTTATTATTTGGACAGGAAGGAGGGTGAAGAGAGAAGAAAGTACAGTTTCTTGCATTGGTTTCTAACTCTAATAGCCCTCACTAAGTGGGTCAGGAAACCAATGCAGGGGTTCCATCAGTTACAGAATATACCTCTTTGCACTATACTAGTATATCCTGGGAAGGGACTATAGTCACAACTATGGCCCCACACTGGACCCAGTATAAAGTAGAAACAGGTGTAGACTTTATCTATCCTCTGACTTCTATAAGCTCTGATTGGTGGATGAAGGATTTTGTTTTTTCAATGTTAAGTACCAATAAAGAGCCAGTATTTAACACCTGGCCCAAATTACCTTACCCTAGAGTAAAAGTCACATCCTTTTTTCAGAAGGCTTGGGGAGTAGTCAGAAATATATATGTTTCTGTATTGAAGACCCTTTCCTTAAAGCCTCCCACTGTATTTAGATTTACAGTTTAGATTTAGAAACTGGGTAAAACAC
This sequence comes from Lasiurus cinereus, assembly GCA_011751065.1. Taxonomy (NCBI): domain Eukaryota; kingdom Metazoa; phylum Chordata; class Mammalia; order Chiroptera; family Vespertilionidae; genus Lasiurus; species Lasiurus cinereus. The sequence continues at coordinate 7,114,779 of JAAGEH010000208.1, read as the reverse complement.
CATAAATCCCCATTCTGGCAAATGAGTTAAGTGTTTGGCTGTCAAATCTAGATGTCTTCTGTTTATTTGTCTTAAACTAAATTTTAGTGATCTGCCCATCTATTTTGGTATATCTCTTGATTAAATAGCTATTGCCAGAAATTCTCTAAGATCAGAGTTTCTCCACCTCAGCACTATCAGCATATAGGGCCAGATAACTGTGGTGAGGAGTTGTCCTGTGCATTGTTAGATGTTCAGCAACATTGCTAGCTTCTATGTATTTACTAGATGTCAGTAGCAACCTGGCCCTTCCACAAGTTTTGATATGATAACCCAAAATGCCTCTAGACATTTTACCCTGAAAGCAAATGTCTCCAACTGAGAAACTATTGTTTTTAGTCAAAACACTGATTAATGTTCCATCCTTTAATAAGTATATCTGCCTTACCTTTCAGAATACCACCATTTGGCCTCTCCCATTCTGGTATCACATCATTTCCACTGAAATGTGGGAACCCGTTTCAATTGCAGACTCTCCCACTGACATATCTTGCCCAAAAGAACACCAGGAAAAGTGTTTCCATGGTGCCAGTACTTGTTTTTATATTCTTAATAAGTTGGTGAAGGATGTTTACTCTGACCCATCTTAATGGTACAGGTGGTTTAGTTAGGAGGTATATATGTAAATTGTAATGGATATATTCCAATATTCCCATCTCTTTGAGTCTCCCAACTTCTTCCTAGATCTTCAGGGAAATCCTTACCTCCCAACCTTTAAGTTGCAGTCTAGATGAGAATGCAACCCTGCTAACACTTTGATGTCAGTTTTGTGAAAGATTCTGAGAAGAGAACTCAGTTATTCTGTGCCCAGACTTTGAACATACAGAAGCTGTATGGTGTTGTTCCAAGAAAAAAAAGAAGAAAAGAAAAAGCATCAACTTGTGGTAAAAGAAAAAAAAAAAGAAAAAGAAAAAGTGGGATGATGGGGTTTTATGAAAAGTAACCTCACAGGTTTATCTGATTATAAATTTCTAACTGGGAAAGTCATGGTGGTTAGTCACAACCCAGGCATATAACTTTTGTACTATAAGGCTTATTTTTGCCTTAAGCAAGCAAGCCCTGTCTATTGTCTCTGTCCATCAAAATTAACACACCTTTGAAATGCCTCCTTTTAGACACCTCCTTGTAATACCACCCTTTCAAGCTCCATTTGGTTCACATTTAAATTAAGGTCTTGGAGCTCAGAAAATTGAGATACAAAGAAGGAAACAAGGAAAATACATAGTAGACATAAAGAGTAAAGCAATAGCACTCTCTGGTGTCTTACTCTCTGTATTTGATAAGCTGGTCCCTGTGCTAAACCACAGCTGGCATTGATGTTGACATTGCATTTTCTCTGTGAATATATTTTATCACCTCTGGTATCATTTCTGGGTCATCCTTCACTAATAACATTAAATTAGCACTAGATCTTAGGCCATATGAGCCTTAAAGATTGTTGAGAAATGGAAGGTGATCTCTGGATAGAGACTCTCTCTGAGGCTTTTGGTCTGATTTCTGAAAATGAAAATCCAGGCCTTACCTACTATTCTTACTCTAAAATGTATTTTTTTTCTCTTTTTTTCTTTTGCCATTTTAAAAAGGATCTTTAATCTGCAGCTACCATTTTTTGGGAGCTTAAAATAACATATATTTATTATCTCACCTCACCACTTTTTGGGGTTAAAAGGTTCAACACCATTAAACTGGGGCCTCTGCTCAGATCTCCCAAGGCTGCAGTCAAGATGTTGGATGGATGGGCTGTGCTCCTTTCTGGAGCTCAGAGTCCTTTTTCAAGTTCATGTGGTTGGTGGCAGGTTAGTATCTTGTGTTGTTGGGTTAAGGTCTGTTTTCTTTCTGGTTGTTAGCCAGAAGCTTTCAGCTTCTAGAGACTTCTCACAGTTCCTTGACAGCTACCATTTCTAATGGCCTTTTTCTCTTCATGTTGTTCATTTCAGATTTCATAGAAAGATATGGGTCATGTTTTGTTTTGTTTTTTTTCCCCTCAGGCAACATCAGTTCATTCTCTTACCTATATGTATGCTATCTCTATGGCAAGAACCCATGGCTAATCTAATACGTTGTGGCTGGAGCAAGACAGTCACATAGGGTCTACCCTTTAAGTAGGGGATATGGATGAAAACTTTCATTTAGAAATCCCTAGCATATCAAGTGGCCTGACTAAAAAATCTAATTTACTCATGAAATTAGAGGGGAGGAATATGCAATATGGCATCAGTTTTCTTTATCAGTTTTTCTCCCAGTTTATTCTTGAGGTCAAGGTCCAATGTGATAGGGACATTCTGAACTAAATCCAAACAGAATGATAAATCCTGTTAGCTATTAAAAGGGTCTGAAAGTTTCCCATAAATTGAGGAGCCAAAAGCAGATAAACTATTGTATGTGAATCTGGAGCCAAGCAAGAATAGTAAGGTGAAAGCAAGTGTGGTTTTGCCTTGTATAATTACCAGATATTTTTCTTCTTTACCCATTGCAAATTGATAGATGAGAGGGACAATTGGGTTTCAGATGACTATTAAGGAAGACATCTTTAAATGTTTCACTACAGGAAAGCAGGTGGAGGCTCACCAATGCATTAAGTGGGAAAAACAAAAATAGAAGTATAAACTAGAAGCCCAGAGAAATGGAATGTTTTACAGTAGCATTTTAAGAGTATTAATGTGAACTATTTTTAATATTATGTTGATTAGAATATGGAGTGAAATTATATTTGAAGTAATTGGGAATAAGCTTTAGAGTAAGAGTTTATTTTATCACATTTTCACTCATTTGTGATTAAATTCTGCTTGTAGTAGTCAGTAGTAATTTTGCACAAGTACATTATGAGAGTATTTACATGAAAGCATTTAAAACCTTCAATGATACCTTGTGGCCTATCTCCAAAAAGAATAAATCAATATTTAAAAATTCCTAGGTATTCCCACTGATAACATTTCTCAGTTCAGATGGAAGAGAATTAATATGTTTGACAAGCTCTTCCTTCACTGATAAGGGACAAACAGGAGAAAGAGATTAGGAATAAAGTCAAAATATATAGTCTCCAAAGAGGAAATATTTTCATCTGTAGATTAGATTATGACACTGATATGGTATTACTCTACAATATGGGTTTTGCTGATAGGTCAGGGGAATCTACTGAATCCAGACCCTTTGAGAATGAGATTTGGGCAAGTGGCTATGACAACTATCTTTCTTTTTTGTAATCTGGTCTTTGTTATTTGGTTTATATTGATAGTATGCTTTCTGATAGACTAGTGGCCTATGTCAACAGGCAGGAAGATAATAATAAAGTGAAATTTTGAAGACAAGCAAACAAAATGTGCAACAGATAAAAATGACCAGGCAGGCAGTGCTGATAACTGGCACAGTAAAATGAAATCCATTCCCAATATCCCTTAGCAATAAATGTAGCATCAGAATGCCCTATTCCACAGGTATGTTGGTCAGTCACAGTTGAGGAGAAACTCCAAAGCTTTGATAAGTTTTGCACAAATAACAAATTCATAGGTGACCTTACAGCCCTAAAGGAGGTTATCTCTTTTTCTCTATAAACTATATTTCTCTTTTTTTCTCATAATTTATATGAATGCTGATTAAGTGTTTCAGCAAAACAAATGTCAATTTTATGATACATGATGCATATGTTAATGCAAGTGTGTTGCATATTGATAAGAATTTTACTCCATATATTTTGGAGAACCTTTAAAAATTGATACTTTCAGTTACATAAATTTCTCAATTTTAACCATAATGGAAAACCATTCTACAGTTGGTAATTGATCACCTATTTGTGTAGAATGTCATGCTGGCTATGTGAAGGTTATAAAGACAACCTCAGAATATTAATCTTTCTGGTACCCATAGGATTATTAATTTGTGCTAAAAAATAAAATCTTGTCAGTATACTTCAAAATATCTGCCTTACTTGTGTATTTGAGGTTGATTGCTAATATATAAATAAGTCACAAAGCAACAATTTTAGAACATTATTTGCATAATCCAGGTTAAATATGAAAAGAAAAAAAAACTTAATAATCTGTAATGATTTATAACTAAATAGAAGTATTATAATACAAATACAAACTTTATTCACAGAAGAGATAAACCAAAGAACTAATATACTGACCTCTGGGGGCGGGGGGTTGGGATAATGGACTGGGAGGAGAGGGTTAAAGGGAGGAAAATGAGAGATATCTATAATACTATCAATTATATATATATATATATATATATATAAAAGTAAACTTCATTCACTTATGAAGCAGAAACAACTGGTCCTATTTTTTCATGTAATATCCTATATAATAAAACCCTAATATGCAAATCGACAAAACTATGGAATGACCCGTCACTATGACATGCACTGACCACCAGGGGCCAGATGCTCAGCACAGGAGTTGTTCCCTGGTGGTCAGTGTGCTCCCATGTGGGGTGCTGCTCAGCCAGATGCCAGGCTCATGGCTGTCAAGCGCAGTGGCAGTGGCATAAGCCTCTCCTGTCTCAATTGCAGGCAGATGATAAGGAGCAAAGGGTCCCAGAATGTGAGAGTCCTAGACTAGACGAGGAATCCAGGGCCTAAGCTGGCAGGCAGACATCCCCTAAGAGGTCCCAGGTTGTGATAGGGTACAGGCTGGCTTAGAAACACCCCCCACACTCCAGTGCACACTTTTCATGCACAGGGCCTCTAATTTCATTATAACAAACTATAAAGCTTGATTTTTCTTTATTAGTTGACCTTTCAAAATGTTAAGTTAAGGATAAATTGAATTCAAAAGTATCTCTGAATATTTTTTTTAAATATACCATTCTATTAAATGTAAAATTCTCAAAAATAAATTATGGGAGCTACTCTTGGTTGTGAAATGCTCCTTAAAATTGTATTCTAATTTATCCTTCAGAAAGAGTAATTATGCAGTGTAATATTTTCTACTATCCTGCTCTTTTCTCTTTGTTATTTACATTAATACTGCAATCATAAAATAAAGTTTGTCCTCAAGATTGTGGTCCACTTGGGTATTTTGAGTGATTTCATGTGCAATGAAACTTTGTGTTTTGTTCAGGATTAGGAAAAAAAATTTTGAGGACTGAAGGGTGGACAAGATCCATTGTGTATTCTCTTTTTCCTCAGCCAGTTACACATATTCTTGAAACTCTGAACTAGAGATTTATAAAACAATGTAATTAGAACAAACAACAACCTTTTAACAGCAACAAACATCCTTCAAAAATGAAGTCTAGGAGGGAACCAAGATGGTGGCATAAGGTATACACCTATATGTGCTGTCTCTTCCAACCACACCAAAACTACAACTGAAAGACAAAACAATTATCCCCCAGAACCATGGGAAAGCTGGCAGAGTGGAAGTTCTGCAACTAGAAGGAAATAAAAAAGTTCATTGAGACCTGGTAGGATGTGCAGAGACTCAGAAAGGCAGAGGTACAGAGACACATGTGAATTGAGCTGGCATGTGCCGCTTTTTTTTTCAACTGGGAGGGAGTTAGAAGTTCCTGACTCTCTGAACTCCAGTTTCCGGAGAGATCCTGGGGACCCAGACTCATACAGGGAGAAACTGGACTGTCTGTTATTGGGTTAGAAAGGGAAGGTGGCTCTCTCACATAGGAGTCATTTTTTACTGCGCTGGATGCAGGACATTTTACAAACCCACCTAGCTGTGCACAGTGGCCTTTTTATATGAATGGCCTGCCCTTTGGCAGCTTAATATAACAAATTGCAATTGGGTCAGACAATGCTAAAACTTTCAAACTCTAAGTGAAGAGGAGAAATCTGCAAATCTCCTTGTAGCTCCTGTTGGGTGGCCTCAGACACTGCTGACTTGCATCTCCTTAAAAATCCAGGAACCAGTGTACCCAGAGGTCAGTGTGAGATGACACCAGATTTCAATTTTTCACATTCATAAGTGACACACTCAAGAGGCAAACTCAGAGACCACGAAAGCCCCGCTAAAGCAAGTCCTGCCCCAGAGAGATGTCTCTAGCACAACAGTTCTTCCATTAATAGACACAGCTAAGCCTCACATTCAATTGGACTGGAAGTCAATTCCTCCCAGTGCACAATAGTAATCAAGGCTTAACTACACGACTGTGAACCCAGCCCACAAAGGGGTTCACCAAGAGTATCCACCTCAGGTGATTGGGGAGGCGGAGCTACTGGGCCCTAAAGTACATCTATCATACAAAGCCACTCCATGAACCCAGGGAAGTAGCCAAAATGCGGAGACCAAGAAACATGTCATAAATGAAAGAAATGGAAGAAAGCAAATGACTGGACATAGAGTTTGAAACCACATTTGTAAGGTTACTCAAGAATCTTCTACAAACCACGGAGAAACTTAGTAAGACCTCTGAGAATCTAAGGATCTTAATGAGAATGCCAAAAAAATGAAAAAGGACCAGTCAGAAATTAAGCATGCACTGTCTGAAATAAAGAATAATTTACAGAAATCCAACAGCAGACTAGAGGGTCCCAAGAATCAAATCAAAGATTTGAAACATAAGGAAGCAAAAAACACCTAACCAGAAAAACAAAAAGAAAAAAGAGTCCAAAAATGTGAAGATAGTGTAAGGACCCACTGGGACAACTTCAAGCATACCAACATCAGAATTATGGGGAGCCAGAAGAAGAGAAAGAGCAAGATAATGAAAACCTACTTGAAAAAATAATGACTGAAAACTTTCCATACCTGGTGAAAAAATAGACTTACAAGTCCAGGAAGTGCACAGAACCCCAACCAAAAGGAATCCAAAGAGGACCACATCAAGACACATCATAATTAAAATGCCAAGGGCAAAAGACAAAGAATCTTGAAAGCAGCAAGAGAAAAACAGTTAGTTACCTACAAGGGAGTTCCCATACAACTGTCAGCTGATTTCTCAACAGAAACTATTTAGGCCAGAAGGGAGTGGCAGGAAATATTCAAAATGATGAATAACAAGAACCTAAAACAAAGAGTGCTCTACCTAGCAAAGCTAGCATTCAGAACTGAAGGTCAGATAAAGAGCTTCATAGACAATCAAAAGCTAAAGGAGTTCATCACCACCAAAGCAGGATTATATGAAATGCTGAAGGGTATTCTTTAAGAAGAGGAATAAGAAGAAAACGTATGGATAAAAATTATGAACAACAAAGTTATAACAAATACATACCTATCAACAAGTGAATATAAAATTCAAGTGAATAAAAAATCTGATGAACAGAATAAACTGGTGAATACAATAGAATTAGGAGCATAGAAAGGAAATGGACAAACAATTCTTGTGGGAAAGGAGGTGTGAAGGGTGCAGGAAGAAATTGGAGAAAAATCTTACACCTACGGATGAGAACAGTGGTGGGAGGTAAGGGCATGAGGTGCTGGGTGGGGAATCAGGTGGAGGGGAGCTATGTAGGGAATAAAAAAGAGTAACATCTATAATAAGCTGAACAATAAAGATTTATTTAAAAAAATAAATCCTTGCCAAAACCGGTTTGGCTCAGTGGATAGAGCGTTGGCCTGCGGACTAGAAGGTCCCAGGTTCCATTCCGGTCAAGGGCATGTATCCTGGTTGCGAGCACGTCCCCAGTAGGGGGCATGCATGAAGCGGCTGATCAATGTCCCTCTCTCATCGATGTTTCCAACTCTCTATCCCTCTCTCTTCCTCTCTGTAAGAAATCAATAAAATATATTTATAAATAAATAAATAAATAAATCCTAAAAGAAATCAAGACAAAGAAAAGCTGAAGTCATTTGATGTAATACTGTCTAAATTATAAATAAGAAAATCTTCAAAATCTTTAGAACAATCACCTCATTGGCCTGTATGTAAGAGCCTTCAGGAATGTCTCAGAGGACTGGAAAATATTCGTTGCTGCATTGCCCTTAGTTCATGACCATCACATTCCCATATTCCTGATTCTGATAGAATATTCTGATCCTGATTTTGATCATGCATCAGTCTCTGTGGACTTTTTATGTGAACTTAGATTTCGACATAATTTATTTGCACCTTCAAATCTCTTGATATTCCTTAAGCTATAGCTTTAAAGCTCATTGAGCACAGTCTGTTGACAACACCTCCAAAACACATATATAAAGGGTTTACACCATTTAATGCCAAGTAGGCAGTCTTTACCATAAATATATAACAAACATTTGTTGAATGCTCCCTGCCCTAGGTGCTGGGATCATAATGGTCTATACCAGTGGTCAGCAAACCGCAGCTTGCAAGCCATATGTGGCTCTTTGGCCCCTTGAGTATGGCTCTTCCACAAAAAATACAACGTGCGGGTATGCACGTACAGTGCTATTGAAATTTTGTGGTTTATGCGCAGAAGTCGGTTTTTGGCTGGGCAAGTCTATTTTGAAGAAGTGGTTTTAAAAGAAGTGGGGGTGTCGGTAGGTTGTGCGACGGGAGACGCGGTGCATGTGCCTCGCGAGCTGCGGTTTGCTGACTACTGTTCTATCTATACCTTTATCAGTTAAATAATTTTGATTGAAATTAAATTAAGCAAAGTATGAGTTTTTAATAAGAAAAATTCATTGGCTTGCTTATATTGTAAAGTCTGTATGTAGAAATAACTGATGGAAGAATTTCCCTATGACCAATTTCATCTCCTTGCTTCCCTGAAAGCTTAGTAGTAGATATATTCATAGATGACTTACTTCATAATTTCAGAATAGCTTCCAGTAACTTTCAATGATAACCATTTCCTTTTCCTGGAAGAAGATAAGGTTTTTAAGCCAGCACTGCTAGTAAAAGGAGAGTCTTCTGACAATTGCTTAGGTCATATTTCTTTACAGGGATCACCAAACTACCGCTCTTGAATAAAAGCCAGCCAATGACATGTTTTGTTTTATGGGAAAGATAATAATGTTATTTACATTTTAAATGATTATATATAAGAAAGCAAGAAGAATATGCAACAGAGAAGTGTGCCATTTGCAAAGCCTAAAATAGTTATGTCTCTTTTCAGAAAAAATTTGCTGTCCATTGCCTTGAACAATTGGAGTAGTTAGGTAATATGATATACTAATTTGTTTAAGTTTGGGTTCTATGCCAATTCTTCAATAATTTATGTTGATCATGTGTTCAGGTATGCTGATGGGGATTGGAAATAAATTCTATGGCTACCAAATGGCTAACTTAGGGGGCCAGATATATTACCAGGCTAAAGAGAAGGACATAAATGATAGAGAGAAAATGAAAAAATTGTCCAATATGCCATCCTTGAGGAGGTGATATAATGATAGAAACAAATTAATAAACAGAACAAGTAAACACTACAAACACCATGATAGATATCAAAATGAGTGCATAGTTTTTAAGTACAATGTAAGGAATTACCAATTTCACAGAGATGAGAGGATTATTTCATTTGGGAAAGAATATAGCCTGAACAAAGAAAATTCAAAGAAAATCTTGAGAGACACAGAAGATAGAATATAGAAGGTCTAAAATATACATAGCTAACTACTGTAAATGCAATGCACAGTCTTCCAAGACATAAAATTCAAAAGCTCTTATATGTTTCTGCCTTTATGGAGGGATCAAAGGAGATATCCCACAAAATCTGGACTATCTATTTGGTATCTCTGGATCTCAGTTGACAAGTGAAGAATCTGTATATACATATATTTAATCTCTTCCTTATCACTTTTTATGGAAATAAAGCACTAAATCAGAGGTTATATTAATGATGTCAAATAACATGCTGCATGCATCAAGGTTTAAATGACTGACATCATCGTTTTTAGCAAGAAAAAACAGAATAAGCTTTAGAAGAAATAATAGGAATGTATAGAAATAAAAGGGACTTTCCTCAACATGATGAAGGGCATTTTTTAAATCCCACAACAAACATCATATTCAGTAAAGGACTGAAAATTTCTCCCCTAAGATCAGGAACAAGAAAAAGGTGCCTATTCTCATCACTGCTATTCAACATTTTACTGGGAGTTCTAGCCTGAACAATTAGACAAGAGAAAGAAATAAAACTTAATTATATTGAATAGGAAAAAAATAAATAAAATTATCTCCATTTACTGGTGACCTGATTCTATATTTAGAAAAGTCTGAAGAATATAGAAGAAAGCTATTAGAGATAATATACAAATTTAGAAAAACCACAGGGAATAGAATCAATACACAAAAGTCAGTTGTGTTTTTATACACTTGTAATGAGCAAACCAAAAAGGAAATTAAGAAAGCAATTTCATGTACAATGCCATTTAAAGAATAAAATATCCAGAAATAAATTTAATCAAGGAAGTGAAATACCTATACCTATAAAACAAAATCTGAAGAATAGAGATAAAATAAATTTAAAAACACCTAAGTAAATGAAAAGACATCCTGTGTTGTTCATGGGTAGAAGACATTATTTTCAAATTGTCAATACTACTTAAAACAATCTACAGTTTCAATGCAATCCTATTAAAATTACAATAGCATTTTTCACAGAAATGGAAAAGCCATTCTTCAAATTCATATGGAATCCAAAGGGTCCCCAAATAAACAAAACAGTATTGACAAAGAACAAAGTTGAGCCTGGTGTGGCTCAGTGGTTGAATGTCGACCTATAAACCAGGATATCATGGTTCAATTCCATGACAGGACACATACCCGTGTTGCTTGATCACCAGTACAGGGCATAAAGAAGGCAGTCAATCAATGATTCTCTGTCATTGATTTTTCTGCTCTCTCTACCGCTCCCTTTCTAATTGAAGCCTCACACTTCCCAATTTCAAAACTATAAAGCCACAGTAATCAAGATAGTGTGGTATAGACATAAAAGGGTAGATACATTGACCAATGGAATAAAGTTGAGAGTTCAGAAATAAACCCATATGTTTCTGGCCAAACATGATCAACAGTGGTATTTAGTTCATTCAATAGAGGAAAAATATTCCTTCAACGCATGTTGCTGGGTCAACAGAAATTCCACATGTAAAAGAATAAAGTTGGAACCATAACTTTCATCATATACAAAAGTTAACTCAAAAGTGAATCAACAACTTCAACATAAGAACTAAAATTATAAAGCTCATAGAAGAACCATATAAATAAATCTACAATTTGGAAATAGATTATTAGATATAGTATTATGAAAAGCATCATCAATAGAAAGTAAACTGAACTTGAGCAAAGTTAAAATTTTTGAGCAAAGAAAATTATATTGAAAATGAAAGCCAATCTACAGAATGGGAAAAATAGTTGCAAATCATATATCTGATAAGGGTTTAATATCCGAAATATATAAAAAAAACTATAATTTAACAACAAAGATAAATAGCCCAATAAAAATGCATAAATAACTTCAATAGGTATTATCCCTCAGAAAATATGTGAATACTCAATAAGCACATGAAAGATGCTCAATATTATTAGTCATTAAAGAAATGCAAATCAAACCCACAGTGAAATATCCTTTACACCTACTAGGATAGTCATAACATTAAAAAAAAAATCAACCAGAAAATAAGTATTGGCCAGGATATGAAGAAATAAAATGCTGCAGTGCGAACGCGGAGCCTGAGCCATCTTGCAGTGGGAGGTGGATGTCTGCAGCGGTCTGAAGTCTTCGGCTGGGCACCCATCGAGCAGCCAGGGACCCGGTGTCCCAGAACTCTGCTCTCCAAACGGCGCAGACACGCTGTGGAACCAGAGATCCACAGAGCACATGGATAGTGCCTTGTGTGCTGTACCTGATCGTGTTGTAGTTTGTGCCTTTCAATCAACGTAGGAGAGAGAACTACATAACCAGACACCCAGAGAAGAAAGACCATGGGCAGAAAAAGAAACAGCCCACATAAGACAGAAAGGCAGATTTCACCAGAAAAGGAAGTAAATGAAATAGAAGCAGAAATAAGCCTGCCAGAGAAAGAATTCAGATAAATGATCATAAGGTGGATGAAAAGAATGGAAGACAAATTCGACAATATGAGTAAGAGCCAAGAGGAAATGAAGAAGAACAAAGAAGAAATGCACAAAGAAATAAAAAATGACATCACTGCTTTAAAGAACTCAATAGAAAGCATCAAAAGTAGACTAGAAGAAGCAGAGGACCGCATCAGTGAGCTAGAAGACACGGTAGGAAAAAATACCCAAGTACAGCAGCTTCTAGAAAAAAAAAGTTAAAAAGCAAGAGGGGAGTCTAAGGGAACTTTGGGATGACATGAAACAAAACAACATCCGCATAATTGGGATTTGAGAAAGAGTGGAAACTGAACAAGGATTAGAGAACGTGTTTGAAGAAATAATGACAGAAAATTTCCCCAATATAGGAAAGAAAAAACCCACCCAAATCCAAAAAGCTCACAGAGTCCCAAGCAAAATGAAACCCAACAAACCGACACCAAGGCACATTATAATTAAATTGGCAAACACAGACGACAAAATAAGAATCTTAAAAGCAGCCAGAGAGACACAGAAAGTTACCTACAAAGGAACCCCCATATGACTAGCTACTGATTTCTCAACAGAAACTTGTCAGGCCATAAGGGAATGGAATGAAATATACAAAGTCATGCAAAGGAAGGGTCTGAATCCAAGAATACTGTACCCTGCAAGACTCTCAATCAAAATTGAAGGTGAAATCAAAAGCTTCACAGACAAAAAAGGACTAGGGGAATATATTACCACCAAACCAGCAATGCAAGAAATGTTAAACGGTCTGCTGTAATAAAAAGAAAGAGGAAGCGAAGAAGCAACTCGGGGGTAAGGACTAAAAATGGCAACAGATAAGTACTTCTCAATAATAACTTTAAATGTAAATGGATTAAATGCTCCAATCAAAAGACATAGGGTAACCAATTGGATAAGAAAACATGATCCATATATCTGCTGTCTGCAAGAAACCCACCTTAGGAAAAGAGATGCACACAGATTGAGGGTGAAGGGATGGAACATGGTATTTCAGGCAAATGGAAATGAAAAAAAAGCTGGGGTTGCAATACTTATATCTGAAAAATTAGACCTCAAATTGAAGGACATAACAAGAGATAAAGAAGGCCATTTCATAATACTAAAGGGAACAATCCAACAAGAAGAAATAACTCTGGTAAACATATATGCACCCAATATAGGAGCACCTAAATACATAAAAAAAACTCTTGGAGGATATTAAGGGAGAGACTGACAGCAATACAATCATAGTAGGAGTCTTTAATACCCCACTGTCAACATTGGACAAATCCTCTAAACAAAAAGTCAGGAAAGAAACATCAATCCTAAATGACTCACTAGACCAGATGGAATTAATTGACATCTTCAGAACATTTCACCCCAAAGCCACAGATTATACATTCTTCTCCAGTGCACATGGGTCATTTTCAAAGATAGATCATATGTTGATCATAAGAAAAGTCTCTTCAAATTCAAGAAGATAGAAATCATATCAAGCATTTTCTCAGACCACAGTGGCATAAAACTGGAAATCAACTATAATAAAAATAATAGAAAGAAATCAAACACCTGAAGACTAAACAGCATGCTATTAAACATCAACTGGGTAACCAGAGAGATCAAGGAAGAAATAAAAAACATCATGGCAACAAATGACAATGACAACACAACAATAAAAAATGTATGGGACACAGTGAAAGCAGTCTTGAGAGGGAAGTTCATAGCCCTACAAGCGCACTGCAAAAAACAGGAAACAATGGTAATAAATTACCTAAACCTACAACTCAAAGAGCTAGAACGAGAGCAACAAGAAAAGCCCAGTGTACTCAGAAGGAAGGATATAGTGAAGATCAGAGCGGAGATAAACTTGGAGACCAAAGAAACAATTCAAAAGATCAAGAAAACCAAGAGCTGGTTCTTTGAAAGGATAAACAAGATTGATGGACCCCTAGCCAGGCTCACCAAGAAGCAAAGAGAGAAGACCCAAATAAACAAAATCAGAAATGAAAGAGGAAAAATAACAACAGACCCTGTGGAAATAAAAAGGATTGTTAAAAAATACTATGAACAACTCTATTCCAACAAATTGGACCACCTGCAAGAAATGGACATTTTCCTAGAAAAATATAACCTCCCAAAACTCAATGAGGAGGTATCCAAACATCTCAATAGTCCAATAACTATGGAAGAAATTGAAGCAGTCAACAAAAAGCTTCCAGCAAATAAAAGCCCAGAACCAGATGGCTACACAGGAGAGTTTTATCAAACATTCAAGGAAGAATTAAAACCTATCCTCCTCAGACTATTCAAAAACATTAAAGAAGAAGGAACACTTCCAAACACCTTCTATGAAGCCAGCATCACCCTAATACCAAAACCAGATAAAGACAACACAATGAAAGAGAATTATAGGCCAATATCTCTCATGAACATAGATGCCAAAATCCTCAACAAAATTCTAGCAAACTGGATCCAGCAGTACAGCAGAAAGATCATACACCATGACCAAGCAGGATTCATCCCAGAATGCAGGGATGGTACAATAGCCGCAAATCAATAAATGCGATACATCACATAAAAAAAATTGAGAGATAAAAATCAAATAGTCATATCATTTGATGCAGAAAAAGCATTTGACAAAATCCAACACCCTTTCTTGATAAAAACTCTCAGCAAAGTGGGAATAGAAGGATCATACCTCAACATCATAAAAGCCATATATGATAAACCCACAGCTAACATCATACTCAATGGGAAAAAACTAAAACCATTTCCCCTAAGAACAGGAACAAGACAGGGATGCCAATCTAACCTCTCCTGTTCAACATAGTACTGGAAGTATTAGACATTGCAATTAGACAAGAAGAATAAATAAAAGGCATCCAAATATGAAAAGAAGAAGTAAAGCTGTCCTTATTTGCAGATGACATGATATTGTACATAAAAAACCCAAAGGACTCCATTACAAAACTAATTGACTTAATTAATGAATTCGGCAATGTAGTAGTATACAAAATTAATGCTAAGAAGTCTGTGGCATTTCTATACACTAACAGTGAAATTATAGAAAGAGAAACTAAAAAAGCAATCCCATTTACCATCGCACCAAAAAAATTAAGATACCTAGGAATAAACCTAACTAAAGAGGTAAAAGACCTTTATGCAGAAAACTACAGGACACTGAAAAAAAGAGATAAAGGAAGATGTTAACAGATGGAATAGCATACCATGGTCATGGATTGGGAGAATAAACATCATTAAAATGTCCATACTACCCAAAGCAATCTACAGATTCAATGCACTACCCATTAAAATACCAATGACATATTTCACAGACCTAGAAAGAATTCTTCATAGATTCACCTGGAACAAAAAAAAAGACCACGGATAGCTACAGCAATTCTGAGAAAGAAGAATAAAGTAGGTGGGATCTCAATACCAGACTTCAAGCTATACTACAAAGCAACTGTTCTCAAAACAGCCTGGTACTGGCACAAGAACAGACATATAGACCAATGGAATAGAATAGAGAAACCAGATATCCACCCAAACCACTATGCTCAATTAATATTTGACAAAGGGGGCATGAACATTCAATGGAGCCAAGATAGCCTCTTCAATAAATGGCGTTGGGAAAATTGGACAGATACATGCAAAAAATTGAAACTGGAACACCAACTTACACCAAATACAAAAATAAACTCAAAATGGATACAGGACTTAAACATTAGAAGGGAAACCATAAAAATACTAGCGGAATCCACAGGCAGCACAATCTCAGATATATGCCGAAAGAACTTCTTCACTGATACTGCTCCAAAGGCAATGGAAGCTAAAGAAAAAATAAACAAATGGGACTACATCAAAATAAAAAGCTTTTGCACATCAAAAGAAACCATCAACAAAACAACAAGAAAGATCACTGTATGGGAGAACATATTTGCAAATGTTATCACTGATAAGGTTTAATCTCCAAAATTTACAGCCAACTTATACAACTTAATCAAAGGAAGATGAACGATCCAATAAAAAAAATGGGCAAGGGATCTAAATAGAACCTTTTCAAAAGACGACAGAAGGAAGGCCAAGAGACACATGAAAACATATTCAAAGTCATTAATCATCCGAGAGATACAAATCAAAACGACAATGCAATACCATCTTACACCCGTCAGAATGGCAATCATCAACAAATCAACAAACGACAAGTGTTGGCAAGGATGCAGAGAAAAAGGAACCCTTGTGCACTGTTGGTGGGAATGCAGACTGGTGCAGCCACTGTGGAGAACAGTATGGAGTTTCCTCAAAAAACTAAAAATGGATCTCCCATTTGACCCTGTAATCCCACTCTTAGGAATTTATCCTAAGAAATTACAAACACCAATCAGAAAGGATTTATACACCTCTATGTTCATAGCAGCACAATTTACAATAGCTACAATTTGGAAACATCCTAGGTGCCAGTCAGCAGATGAGTGGATCAGAAAACTGTGGTACATCTACACAATGGAATTCTATGCTGCCATTAAAAAGAATGAATTCTTACCATTTGCAGCAACCTGGTTGGAACTGGAGAGCCTTATGCTTAGTGAAATAAGCCAGTCAATGAAGGAGAAGCATCAGATGATCGCACTCATTGGGGGATAATAAAGAACATTATAAACAGATGAACAAAAGGATAGATACAGAGACAGTAAAGCTTCAAACAGACTGTAAAATTACCACAGAAAGATTAAAAGTTAGATGAGGTAGAAAGAGATCAATCAAAGGACTTGTATGCATGCATATAAGCATAACCAATGAACATAGACACGAGGGGGTTGGGGTATGCCTGGGAGGGAGGGGGGGCAATGGGGAGATATGTATAAAAAATTAATAAAAATTTAAAAAATAAAATAAATAAAACATAAAAAAAGAAATAAAATGCTGCCCTGGCCAGTTTGGTTAGTTTATTCATGGTTAAGAACATTGGCCCATGGGTTTGATTCTGGGTCAAGGGCATGCACCTCAGTTGCACGTTCCTCAGCCCTGGTAAAAGTAAGTACGGGAGACACGCAATCAGTGTGTGTCTCTCACATTGATGTTTGTCTCTCTCCCCTCATACCTTTTTTCTCCTCTCTCTGGAAATCAATGGAAAATATATTATTGGATGAGGATTTTTAAAAAAGTAAGAAAATGCTTGTATATTGCTGATAAAATATGGTGTAGCAGCTGTGAAAAAGTTTGGTGGTTCCTCAAAAAGCTAAATAGATAATTAACACATGACCTAGCATTCTACTCCTAGGTATATACCCAAATTATTTGTAAATAGGGACTACATGATGTATTTGTATGCTAATGCTCAATGTAGCATTTTGTACAATAGCCAAGGATAGAAGCAACATAATTGTCCATCAACATCTGAATAGATAAGTAAAATATAGTATATAAATACTATACAATATTGCTTAACTATAAAAAGGAATGAAGTGCTGATATATACTACATGAATAATCCTTTAAAACCTTTTTCTAAATGAAATTAGACACAACAGGATGTTACATGATCCCAATTTTATGAAATATCTAGGTTAAGCAAATTCATAGAGATAGCAAGTAGATTAGAAATTATTAGGAGCTGAGGTGAGAAGAAAATGGCAAGTTTTTAACTTGATGAATTCAGAGTTTCTGTTTGGGGTAATGAAAAAGTTTTGAAAGCAGATATTAATGACAGTTGCACAACAATGTGAATCTAATTGATGGAACTGAATTATATACTTAAAAATGGTAAAAGTATAAAATGTTATGTTTTATAAATTTTACTATCATAAAAAAGAATTAATGTTGGAAAAATCATTGTAGACATGATCAAGACATTTTTATAAGTACTTTTTCCCATTTATCATTATGTGTCACGTAATATACACAAGACAATTGGAGAAAATAAATAATATAAAAAATCACCTAGAATCTCATTTCCATAAATAATAATGTTTGTCCAAGCTCACACTTTTATATGTGTCTGTACATGTGTGGGCATACACTCTTACACATGTGCATGCACATACACATAAAAATGAGAAATGATCCTAATAAATGCTGAGGTGTCATATGACCTAGCTAATAGACAAATGCACACTTAAGTTTCTAAAAAGTTTATATCATGATCCATGAACTTTAAAGAATTATGTAGTCTTTTACTGATATTATTTTTAAAATGTGTTACATATTTTTTTTAGGGAAATCAGAAAGCTTCCTACACATTCTAAATAAGTTGTTTTCCATTTCTGATATTTCCCAGTGAAAAATGTAGTAAATATTTTCTGGGCTCTTTTGTCCTTGGAGTTGCCATATTGATATCATTCCATTCCTTAGTTCTACATTTGCCCTTACATGCCATACAGTCCTCCTTTGACTGGGTATGGATGCTAAGACTCTTGGTTCCCATAACCTCTCCACCCCAACCAGAGTTTTCTAAAATTTTTAAGATTTCTTCATACTCTCTATGCCACCTTATTCTTCCTAACATGAAGTGGACAATACTTTGAGAAACAGCCTTGTCACCCTCTAAATCTTATTCTTGATTTTTAAAAGATCATCATAGAGTATTTCAAAAAATCCAATATTTACCTATATAATAAAAGTTTAAATGACTGTTACTGTGGAACAACCAAAACAACCAGTTGCTATGATGTGCACTGATTACCAGAGGGCAGATGCTCAATACAGGAGCTGCCCTTTGGTGGTCAATGTGCACTCCCACAGGGGGAGTGTCACTCAGCCAAAAGCTAAGCTCACAGCTGAGGCGGGACCCTCTCCCACCTTGGTGAGAGAGTGCTAAGGAGGAGCAGCGAGCAGGTCAGCAATAAAAAGCAAAGGGTCCCCAACTGCAAAAAGGCACAGGCCAGGCTGAGGGACCTCTTTCCCCTTTCCCCTCTCTCCCCAGTGCATGAATCATGCACCGGGCCTCTAGTCCATAATAAAAAGCTCTCAGCAAACTAAGAATAGGGGGAAAACTTGCACAACTGGACACACACACACACACACACACACACACACAGAATCAAGGTGCAGACCTTACTCAATTCATATAAAGAAACTAAAAATGAATTACACTAAATATAAAATACAAAACTATAAAACTTATAGAAATAGAAAGCACTTATGTGACTTTGGATTTAGTTATGAAGCTTTAGTTACAGAATCAAAAGCACAATGTATTAAATAAAAAGTGATGATCAGAATTTTATTAAAATTAAAATCTGTTGTGTAAAAGAAATTGCTAAAGGAGTGAAAAGACAAATCCTACAATGGGGGGAAATATTTATAAAATATATTTAATGAAAGCTATGTATCTAAAATATAACAGTATAGATCAAAAAAAAAAGTGGGGGAGAGAGGAGGTTCTATGCAAAGTAACCTCACAGTGTGATCTGATCATAAATCCCTAACTGGGAGCTCATGGTGTGTAGTCACACCTGAGGCATATAATTTTCTGGTAAAGCATTTATCTTTGCCTTAAAGAAGCCCTTTCATTGTTTCAGTGCATCTAGGTTAGCATATCTTTGAAATAACCACCCTCAAGAGAGCACATCATCTTGTTAATTATTTTGTAATCCAATCTCTGTCTTGCTTTCTTTCACCTCCATGTAATCTTTCTTACTTCCATCCTTAATTTCAAACACATAAAAGAAGAGATTACTTTTCATTTTTGAGATCTTGCTCCCCCACACATATTATCATTTTGGCTCTAATACTAGTAAACTCATAAAATTCTCTACAGGTATGTACATTCTTACATCAACAATAGGAACTCTTAAAACTCAACTGTAAAAATCAACAACCAACTAAATGTGCATGAAGACCCCACTGGTGTGGCTCATTTGGTGAACCCAGTCCCAAGAGGTCACCGGTTCAATGCCCAGTTGGTTGAAACTCAAGCAGTTTTTTACATAGTCCTACCATGTTATCCAGGAATCATACTCCTAGATATTTAACCCACTTATTTATAAACTTACTAGAGGCCTGGTGCACAAAATTCATGCATGGGCAGTGGCAGGGGGAGGGGGGGGAGGAGGAAGGTGTCCCTCAGATTAATCTGTACCCTCTCCAATGTGGGACATCCCTCTCACTATTTAGGACTGCTGGCTCCCAACTGCTCACCTTCCTGATTGCCCCTAACCACTTCTGCCTGCCAGCCTGATCACCCCCTAACCACTCTCTTGCCAGCCTGATTGATGCCTAACTGCTCCCCTGCCTGCCAGCCTGATTGCCCCAAATTGTCCTCCCCTGCAGGTCTGGTTCCCCCTAACTTCCCTACCCTGCAGGCTTGGTCCCCCGCAACTGTCCTTCCCTGCAGGCTTGGTTGCCTCCAACTTTCCTCCTCTGCCAGCAAGGTCATCCCTAACTGCCATCTTGTGGTGGTCATCTTGTGTCCACATGGGGGCAGCCATCTTTGACTACATGGGGACAGCCATCTTGTGTGTTGGAGTGATTGTCAATTTGCATATTATTCTTTTATTAGATAGGATAGAGACCTGGTGGGGGCTGGCTGGTTTTCCCTGAAGGGTGTCTCGGGGGTTTCCTTGGGGTGTGGGGCAGCCTGCAAGTGGTCTGTGGTGGTTTTCAGGTTATCTATGCCCCCTGGAGACCCAAGTAGAGGCCCTGATATCTGGGATTTATTTATCTTCTACAATTGAAACTTTGTAGCCTTGAGTGGAGGGTAGGGCAGGCCAGGGAAGGTGGGACGCTTCACTTCCTCTATCGCCAGGGTCAACCCAAGCCTCCTAATCTCTCCAGCTCCATGGCTGCCACCATTTTGTTGGATTAATTTGCATACTTGCTCCTGATTGGCTGATGGACATGGCTTGTTGACATAGTGGAGGTACAGTCAATGCGCATGTTTCTCTTTTATTAGATAGGATGTCCATACAAAACCACACATAAAAGCTTTAGTTATATCCATATAAACTAGAAGCAACAAAAATGTCCACATAGAGCCCTAGACTGTGTTTCTCAATGGTTAGAACATTGGCCTTGCACTGAAGGGTCTTGGGTTCCATTATTGGTCAAGAGCACAAACCTCAGATGCAGGTTTGATCCCTGGCCTTGGTCAGTCCACATGCAGGAAGCAGCCAATCTATGTGTCTCCCTCACATTAATGTTTCTTTCTCTCCCCTTCTTACTTCCCTTCCACTTTCTCTAAAAATAAACAGAAAAAATATCCTTTGGTGAGGATTAATGAGTAAAAATTAGCTGGGTGGATAAACAATGAGTCATATTCAGAGATTTAAAAATCAATAACTTTTCTGTTAACCTAAAACTTCTATAAAAAATAGTCTATTAAGATAAACAAATAAAATAAATTATATTAATTAAAAATAGCAAAAATGACCTATCAAGCCATTAAAAGACATGGATAAACCTTAAAGGCATAGATGAAGCCAGTCTGTAAAGGCTGCATATTATATGATTCCAAACTTACAATACTCTGGAAACAACATATCTGCAGAGAAAGTAAACAAGATCAGTCATTGCCAGTAGTTTAGAGAGGATGAGTCTAATACATAATACATACACAGATGATTTTTCAGGAAATAATACCATTTAGTGTGATACTATAATTGTGTATAAATGACACTATACATTTATCAAAACCAAAATACACAACACAAAAACTATACAGATTAAAAAATAACCATTTAGATGAGAGGGGGCATACCAGGATGAAATTCATAATGTTACAAACAACCTAACTATTATAAATGTATGAAGCAATCTCAGTGAAGGGATGAGGGAAAATGTGGTGTCCTATTCAACACTGAAAATGACTGAAGTCAGTAAGACTAAAAGGTAAAGCAACTATACATGAGCACTGCATTCTATTTGACAAACTTGTTTCCTATAGTGGTATGGGTCAACAATTCTGACACTGTTGTACATGTATTCTTGGATTGAAAATGAAGTAAATGGATGTTAATAACAAGAGGCAGGTTTTTCACAGCTGGAGTAGGAGCTTATAGACAAGCAAGTAGAGAAGCCTAGAATGATCCATGTAGTAAGAGATTAAAGTTTAATATACCAGTATAAACTCATGCTTTACTAATAGAAATATTGATGATAACATAGAAATATTTATAAATAAGTACACATATGTGGTTTAGTACATGTACACACCATACACACATACTTCCTTGATTTGTCCACTGAGAAGCTCTAAAGACATTCCAGCAGCAGCAAATATACCCCACACCTAAATCATAGTTTTTAACCCTATGCTTCAAGTAAAGAAATCTATAATATTTGAGGAGAAATGTTCATTTCTGGGAGTGGAACAGGAAATAGAGCAAGATAAACCTTAAGCTTTTGCCATGCCAGAAAGTAAGGAATTGCTCAAAGAAAAAATCCATGTGCAATTATGAGAGTATGGTAAAGGGACAGAGGATGTACTTGAAAGAAATCAACAAATACAAAGGATTATGAAAAAATACTCTGAACAACTATTCCAACAAAATGGACAACCTAGATGAAATGGACATCCTATATAATAAAAACCTAATATACTAAGTGTCCATTGGACTGGTTGGCCATTCAACCAATCAAAGCATAATATGCTGATGATATGCTAAGGCTGATCAACTGCTTGCTATGATGTGTACTGACCACCAGGGGGTAGATACTCTGATTGGTAGGTTAGCTTGCTGCTGGGGTCTGGCTGATCAGGACTGAGCAGGATGGGACAGACACACTCTGGAGCCCTCCCATGGTCCCTCCCTAGCTGGTCAACCTCCAGCATCTCTCCCCAGCCCAGATAGTGCATTGGTAGGGTCCCTCAGCCTGGCTTGTGTCCTTTGCAATCCAGGACCCTCAGGGGATGGCAGAGGGCTGGTTTTGGCCTGACAGTGGGACCGTCAGTCACTATGACAGGCATTGACCACCAGGGGGTAGATTCTCAATGCAGGAGCTGCCCCCTGGTGGTCAGTGTGTTCCCACAAGGGGATTACTGTTCAGCCAAAAGCTGGGCTCACAGCTGGCGAGCACAGAAGGAGTAGTGGGAGCCTCTCCTACATCCACAGCAATGCTAAGGATGTCCAACTGATGGTTTTGGCCCTCTCCCTGTGGTGGGGAGCAGGCCTAAGCCATTAGTCGGACATCTCCAGAGGTCTCCCAGACTGTGAGAGAGTGCAGGCCAGGCTGAGGGACTCCCCGACCCCATGCAATAATTTCATGCACCAGGCCTCTAGTATTTTTAGAAAAAGACAAGCTTCCAAAACTCAATCAGGAAAACAAAAAATGAATAAGCCAATAATTGCCAAAGAAATTGAGACAGTAATAAAAATCTTCCAGCAAAAAAAAGCCCTGGTCCATACATCTTTCCAGGGGAGTTCTACCAAGCATTCAAAGAAGAACTAAATCCTATCCTCCTCAGACTATTCCAAAAAAATTCAAGAGGAAGACACATTTCCAAGGGCTTTCTATGAAGCCAGCATTACCTTAATTCCAAAACCAGATAAAGACACCAAAGAGATCTATAGACTAATATCCTTGATAAACATAGATATTAAAATCCTCAACAAAATTCTAGCAAATCAGATCCAGCATTACATTAGAAAGATCACATACCATGACCAAGTGGAATTTATTCCAGGGATGTAAGGATGGTACAATACCCACAAATCAATAAATATGATATACCACATAAACAAATTGAGAGACAAAAATCACATAATCATATCAATCGATGCAGAAAAAGCATTTGACAAAATCCAACCTCCTTTCTTCATAAAAACTTTCAGAAAAGTGGACATAGATGGATCAAACCTCAACATAATAAAAGCCTTATATGACAAACCTACAGCCAACATCATTCTCAATGAACAGAAACTAAATCCATTTCCCCTAAGAACAGGAACAAGATAGGAATGCCCATTTTCACCACTCCTGTTCAATACAGTATTGGAGGAGCTAGCAATAGTGATCAGACAAGAAGAAGAAATAAAATATATACAAATTGAAAAAGAAATAAAACTATCCTTATTTGCAGAAGACATTATACTGTACATAGAAAACTCCAAAGACTCTGTCAAAAAAAAAAAACTATTAGACTTAATAAATGAATTTGGCAATGCAGCAGGATACAAAATTAACACCTAGAAATCTATGGCCTTTTTATACACCAATAATGAACTCACAGAAAGAGAAATTAAAATAAAAACATTCTCATTTACCATTGCACCAATTAAAAAAAAAAAAAACACCTAGGAATAAACTTAACTAAAGAGATAAAAGACCTGCATTTGGAATACTACAGGACATTGAAAAAAGAGATAGAAGAAGATATAAATAAATGAAAGAACATACCATGTTCATAGATTGGTAGGATAAACATAATTCAAATGTTCATACTACCCAAAGCAATCTGTACATCCAATGCAAGCCCTATTAAAATACCAATAGCATATTTCAAATACCTAAAAAAAATTCTCCAAAAATTAACCTGGAATAAAAAATAGACCCTGAATAGCCACAGCAATCTTGAGAAAGAAGAACAAAGTTGTAGGGATCACAATACCAGATATCAAACTATATTACCAAGCCACAGGTCTCAAAACTGCCTGGTACTAGCACAAGAACAGACATATAAACCAATGGAACAGAACAGAGAACCCAGAAATTGACCCAAGTCATTATGCTCCAATAATATTTGACAAAAGGGGCAAGAAGATACAATGGAATCATGACTATTTCTTTAATAAATAGTGCTGGGAAATTTGGTCAGATACATGCAAAAAAAATGAAACTAGATCATCATATTACACCATACACAAAAACAAACTCAAAATGGCTAAAGGACTTAAATATAAGATGGGAAACCATAAAAGTCTTAGAATATTCCATAGGCAGCAAAATATCAGACATATATCATAGCAATATCTTTACCAATACAGTTCCTAGGGCAATGGAGACTAAGGAGATAATAAAAAAAATGAGACAATATCAAAATAAAAAGCTTCTGCACGGCAAAAGAAACCATCAACAAAACAATAAGAAAGCCAACTGCATATGAAAACATATTTGCCAATGATATTTCAGATAAGGTTTTAATCTCCAAAGTTTACAGAGAATTCATAAAACTTAACAAAAGAAAGATCAATGGCCCAATAAAAAATTAACAAAGGACATAGACACTTTTTGAAAGAGGACATACAGAAGGCTGTGAGACATACAAAAATAAGCTCAAAGTCACTAATCATCTGAGAGATGCAAATCAAAACAATACTGAGGTACTATCTCACACCTATCAGAATGGCCATCATCAACAAATCTACAAATGACAAATGCTGGTGAGGAAATGGAGAAAAAAGGAACCCTCCTGCTCTGCTGATGGGAACACAAACTGGTGCAGCCACTGTGGAAAACAGTATGGAGTTTCCTCAAAAAGTTAAAAATGGAACTCCCATTTGACCCAGTAATCTCACTTCTAGGACTATATCCAAAAAAGACAGAAACACTAATCAGAAAGGATATATGCACCCCTGTGTTCATAGCAGCACAATTTATAATAGCTAAGATTTGGAAACAGCCCAATTACCCATCAGTAGATGAGTGGATTAAAAACTGTGGTACATCCACACAGTGGAATACTGCACCACTATAAAAAGAAGGAACTTTTGCAATTTGCAACAGTATGGATGGAACTGGAGGGCATTATGCTAAGAGAAATAAGCCAGTTGGAGAAAGATAAATTTTACATGATCTCACTCATAGTTGGCATATAATGATTAACATAAACTGATGAAGTAAAATAGATCCAGAGACAAATGGCTGGGGGTGGGCAGGTGTTAGAGATCAATCAAAGGACATGTATGCATGCATATTAGCATAACTAATGTATACAGACACTGGGATGTTAGGGCTTGCCCCCAGAGGTGGGAGTGCCCAGGTTGGGGGGGGTCAATTGGGGTAAAAGGAGACATATGTAAAATTTTAGACCATCTATAATAATAACAGCCTAAGTCACCATTGCAACCAGGGTGGCAGGGCAGTTATTGAGGGGCTATCAAACAACTGAGCAGCAGGCTCCATGGGACAACAAGCCCGGGAGGGAGGTTAGTGGGAAGTGACCAAACAACTGAACAGCAGGCTGCATGGGACAACCTGGGTGACAGGGGTGGCAGTTAGGGGTCACCAGGCTGGCAAGGAGGTGGCAGTTGGAGATTACTAGGCTGGCAGGCGGCAGCAGTGGGGGGGTGACCAGACCAGCAGGGGGCCAATTAGGGGCGATTAGGCAAGCAGGCAGGTGAGTAGTTTGGAGCCAGTAGTCTTGGATTGTGAGAGGGATGTCCAACTGCTGTGTCCTGGATAGGAGAGGTGAAGGCTAGGCTGAGGGGATGCACCCTCTTGTGCACAAATTTTGTGCACCAGGTCTCTAGTAAAAAAAATAAAAAATAAATAGTATTATCCAGTGCTAAAAAGAAATGAGCTATTAAGTATTGAAAAGACTCAGCTATTAAGTCTTAAATGTATATTACTAAGTGAGAGCAACAAATCTGAAAAGGCTACAAACTGTATGATTCCAACTATATTACATTCTAGAGAGGTCAAGTCTATGGAGACAGTAGAAATTCCAGTTATTGGCAGGTTTGGGACTGGGGGAAGAAGAAGGATGAATAAGTGGATAGCACATAATTTTTAGGGCAATGAAATATTCAATATGATGCAATTATGATGGATACATGTCATTACATATTTGCCCTAACCTATGGAAAGTACAACATGAGTGAATCCTATGTAAACTATAGATATAGGTTGACTATGATATGTCATTGTAGGTTCATCAACTATAACAAATGTACCATTCTGGTGGAGGATGTTTATAATCGGGGAGGCTATGCATGTGTTGTGGCATAGAGTATGTGGCAAATCTCTGTACCTTTTGCTCAGTTTTTCTGTAAGCTTAAACTGCTCTCAAATTAAAACCTCAATGAAAAGAACAAAATAGAGGAAGAAAAGAAGGAAACAAAAGAAGGAAGGAAGGAAGGAAGGAAGGAAGGAAGGAAGGAAGGAAGGAAGCAAGGAAGGAAGGAAGGAAGGAAGGGAGGGAGGAAGGAAGGGAGGGAGAAAGGAAGGAAGGAAGGAAGGAAGGAAGGATGGAAGGAAGAAAGGAAGGAAAAAGAAAAAGAGGGAGAAAGAAAGAAAGAGAGGAAGGGAGGGAGGAGGGAAGGAAGGAAGAACTCAACAGCTATGAGCCAAAGCTAGGATATTTGGGGAGATCAAATAAAGTAATATTGGGCTATAATCCTAATTATAAAACTACTAGAGGCCCAGTGCACAAATTCATGCACCAGTGGGTTCCCTCGGCCTGGCCTGGAGGATCGTCTTAAACCACCTCTCCAACATCCCCTGAGGGGTCTCAGATTGCAAGAGGGTGCAGGCAAGGCTGAGGGTCCCCACTGGTGCATGATCAGGGCTGGCAGCATTGTGGGAGAACTCCAGGGCATATCTGGCCTGTCTCGCTCAGTTCCAATCAGTAGGACCCCAGCAGCAAGCTAGCTACCAGTCAGAGTGTCTGGCCCTCGGTGGTCAGTGCATATCATAGTACCTGGTCTACTGGTTAGTTGTCTGTCCCCTGGTGATTAGTGCATGCTATAGCGAGCAGTTGAGTGGTCTTAGCATATCATTAGCATATTACACTTTGATTGGTTTAATGGCTGACCAAATGACTGGACACTTAGCATATTAGGCATTTATTATATAGGATTTCTTATAGCAGTAGTCGCCACACTTTCAGACCTCATGGAACACCAGTGGTCCATGGACCACTGGTGGACTACTGCTGTCTTATAGAGTCATACTTATATAAATTGTTAAATACATAAATTGGGAGAAGAGACAAATCTCATGTGCAGCAGAATTCCAAATAATGTATGTTGATACTCTGTCTTCACTGAGATAGAGTGTAATATTTGTCCCTTAGGGTTGGGCTACTCATATTGATTTTCTTCCAAAGAAAACAGTATGAAAAGAGAGTTTTACATATTTCTACTTTTACAGTGGAGAATACTGAAAAATATTACCTCAGTCAGTTGGTTAATGGCAATATTAAGTTATGTTGATTGCATGTACTGGTATACTTCATATGATGTAATATAATGGCACTTTACTTCTGTAGTCTTCTTCCCAAATACCCAAAACACAAATCTAAACACAAGGGGGGAAAAATCAGAAAAATACCAAGTAAAAGATATTCTATAAAATATCTAACCAGTACTTTTCAAACTCCTCAAAAATAACAAAACTGTCACAGACAGAGAAGTCTAAAGACACACGATGCATAAATGCAATGTGTGACATGGAATGGGATATATGAGAACAATTACATCAGGCAAAAACAAAGAAAATCTAAACAAAGTATAGACTTTAGTTAATAATAATGCATCAATAACCTTAGTCGGTTTGGCTCAGTGGATAGATTGTCGGCCTATTGACTCAAGGGTCCCAGGTTCAATTCCGGTCAAGGGCATGTACCTTGGTTGTGGACACATACTCAACAGGGAGTGTGCAGGAGGCAGCTGATCAATGTTTCTCTCTCATCAATGTTTCTAAATCTCTATCCCTCTCCCTTCCTCTCTGTAAAAAAAATCAATAAAATATATTTTAAAAAATAATAATGCATCAATATTAATTCATTAATTATGACCAGTATACTATATTAATGTAAGATGCTAATAATAGAAGAAAGTGGATGTGGACCAAGTGGAAATATCTGTAATATGTTTGCAAGTTTTTATAAATTTAAAGTTATTCTAAAATAAAATTTTAAAAATATATTAAAATAAAATAATAGTTATCTAAGAAACATTGAAAATATTCTGCATTCAGAATAGAAATTTCAAAATTTTTCTTGATATTTATGAAATGCTCAATACAAATTAATAAGGATATAGAATTTTTAACAAAATGATTGATGAGGAATGTATAAAGTTTTGCAACCATAGATTGAGAAATGCATGTTTTTCCCTGAGACACATGGAATAATAATAAAAAATGACCACATACTAGGTTATTATGCAAGCTTTGATATACACCGAGTGGCCAGATTATTATGATCTTCTAAATGCATAATAATCTGGGCACTCGGTGTATATCCTATCTAATAAAAGAGTAATATGCAAATTGATCATTGTTCCAAGATACAAGATGGCCATCCTCATTTGGCCAAAGATGGCTGCCCCCATGTGGACACAAAATGGCTGCCACAAAATGGCTGATAGGAGAGGGCAGTTGGGTGGGAACAGAAATTTAGGGGAGGACAGTTGCGGGGACAAGGTCTGCAGAGGAGGGCAGTTGTGGACGAACCCAGTCCAGCAGGGAAGGGCAATTTGGGGAACTAGGCCTACAGATGAGGGCAGTTGGGGGAGACCAGGCCAGCAGAAGAGGGCAGTTGTGAGGGGATCAGGCCTGCAGTGGAGGACAGTTAAGTGGGGGGGAGGGGGCACGCCAGCAGAGGAGGGCAATTTGGGGAGACCAGGTCTGCAGAGGAGGGAGGTTTTGGGCAATCAGGCCATCAGGAAGGGCAGTTAGGGGTGACCAGGACAGCAGAGGAGTGTAGTTGTGGGGGACCAATGCCTGCAGGAGAGAACTGTTGTGGGGGGGACCCAGGCCTGCAGAGGAGGGCTGTTGTTGGCAATCAGGCCAGGAGGGAGGGCAGTTAGGGGTGATCAGGCCAGCTGGGGAGTAGTTAGGCATTGATCAGGCTGGGGGTAGAGTGGTTAGGGGTGATTAGGCTGGCAGGCAGAAGAGGTTAGGGGCAATCAGGCAGAAGCAGGAGAGTGGTTGGGAGTAAGCAGTCCTGGATTGTGAGAGGGATGTCAGCCTAAACAGGTGGTTGGACATCCCTCAAGGGGTCCAGATTGGAGAGGGTACAGGCTGGGCTGAGGGACACCCCCCTCCATGCATGAGTTTCATGCACTGGGCCTCAATCCTATATAGTAAAAGGCTAATATGCAAATTGTTCCCTAGACCAGGAGTTCATCCAGCAGGCAGGCTGGCCAATCGCCCATGTCCCCTCCCCCTGGACCTTACCCATGCACAAATTCATGCACGGGGCCTCTAATACACACACACACACACACACACACACACATTGAGTGGCCAGATTATTATGCATTCTGAGATCATATTAATCTGGCTACTCAGTGTATATCAAGCTTCGATATAAATCCAGTATTATAGAGACCAAAATACTGACTGCAATTTAATGTTCATATTAATTACTAGAAAGAAAATAAAATCTCACATATGTCTAAGTTACTCATTGGTCAATTTAAAAAGTGTGATTAGAATTATAAAATATATAGAACTGAATATAATGATAATAAAACATAGAAACTTGTATGATTCAGATATGGTGGTTCTTAGGGAGAAATGTATAATCTTAAATAATTATGTTATGGAAAAATTAAGGAAACAGCTCTACAACTAAATAAGAATAAAAAATTAATTAATAAAAAAGAAAAAAGTCAAAACCGATTTGGCTCAGTGGACTGAAGGGTTCTGGGTCCTATTTCAGTCAAGGGCATGTACCTGGGTTGCGGGCACATCCCCAGTGGGAGATTTGCAGGAGGCAGTTGATTGATGTTTCTCTCTCATCAATGTTTCTATCTCTCTATCCCTCTCCCTTTCTCTCTGTAAAAAATCAATAAAATATACTTAAAAATAATAAAGAGGAGAAAAGTAAGAATAGATATTACTGAGACAGAAAGCAAGTGTACAAAAGAACAGTAATTAGTCTATGAGAAGGCTAATACTATTGTCAAATTTCTAGCAAAATTAATTAGCAAAACTAGAAGGTAAAAAATAAACAAACAGAAAATCTTAAGAATAAAAAATGTGGATATCTAGAGGCATAGCAGATACTTTAAAAATTAAATTACAGCCAAAACCATTTTGGCTCAGTGGATACAACGTCGGCCTGTGGAATGAAAGGTCGCAGTTTCGATTCCGGTCAAGGGCATGCATCCTGGTTGAGGGCACATCCCCAGTGGGGGTGTGCAGGAGGCAGCTGATCGATATCTCACTCTCTATCCTTCTCCCTTCCTCTCTGTAAAAAATCAATAAAATATACTTTAAAAAATTAAATTACATATTTGTACAAATTAATTTGGAAATGCAAATAATGGGCAAGTCATTAAGCAAATAGACCTTAATAATTTTTTTAAATTAAAAAATGCCTTGAAATATTTACTGATAGCTTTAGTTCCTGTAAATATTCTTATCCTGTGGATCCCCAAATTTTGAAGTGATGACATTCATTCTTTCAAAGAGAGGGTAAATGCCATCCAGAACAGTCCTCCACTAACTCATTCATTCATTCACTTATAGATATTTATTTAATGTTCAATGTTCCCATACTGTATTAGGTATAGATATTGATAAATCATTTGAGAGCTCACAGCCAATAGAAGTATTGGTCCTAAAACTAATAAAACTCTTTGAATCTCCTAAGTTTACCCTTTTAAATCTATGGTGACAATAGTGTCTAAAAAGACTAGCTGTTGTGCCCAGAGTCTGGGGTCCCCAATAATCCACCACTAAGGAGCCTTTTCCGATGCAAAAGCAAAGAGTCTTTATTCAAACCTGGGTTTGGCTCTCAGCCTCTTTCTGACGCAGCAGCGAGGCGAGAGAGTGGACCGGGCGGGAACAATGAGTTTTATGGGGTAGGATAATTAGGGGGCTTGGGAATGTGATGGGGGTTACAGAGATTGGTCACTTGAATTGGGGTCTTTCTGTGGGTAAGCCTAATTAGGACCTTAGCTGTGTCCCTGGAGCTTCATTGGTCCTTTCAGGTGAGGGTCAGGGAAGTTAAGACATTGCTGGCACACCTGTGGCCACTCCCAGAAAAGGGAGGGGGGTTTGGGCAGAGGTCCCAGCCCTTATGGGACAAGATGGAGGGGAGTTCATTTCCTTTCATTCCCCTCTTGTCTTGGGGTACATGTCTCAATCATGAGACAGGCTGCATTTCTGCCTCTTCTTGTATTGCTAGAGGCCGGTACTGGGCTTGTAAAACCATTAATTGTACTACTCCTATGCGTTCCTTGACAAATTTGACCAGTTTGTTAATAATACAAGGACCCAGAGTTAAAAGCATTAAAATAATTATAAGGGGCCCGATGAGGGCAGAAATAAGAGCAGTTAACCATGGGGACCAATTAAACAGTGATTCATTCCAAGACTGAGACTGCTCCCTTTCTAGCCTATGCTTCTGCAATCCCTCTCTTACAAGGGCATGGATTCCTTGACAACTCCTGAATGGTCAACATAGAAACAACATTCTTCCTCTAGGGCTGCACACAAGCCCCCCTGCTGCATGAGTAGTAGGTCCAGTCCCCTCCTGTTCTGGAGCACCATCTCAGACAAGGAAGTGAGGGATTCTTGTAGGTGGGTGATGGATTTTTCAATTCTTTCTATGTCCAAGTCAATGGCTATTCTTAGGGCCCTATAGTTCTTGTCCTGCATGACGAGTGAGGATATCCCAGTCCCTGCTCCCGCCAGTCCTAACCCCAGGAGCGCTGCTATGGTTAGGGCTGTGATGGGTTCTCTTTTATTTCGTGAATTAGTGGCCCCCAACTTATCAAATACTTCTTTTTCCAAGTGGTATATTAACTTGGGAATCAACTGCACGAGTATGCAAAAGCCTTCCTTTTGGGAGTTAAGGACTGAAGAATGGATGCAAGGAACGAGGCCGCTGGAACATGCCCACCATGAGTTCTAGGGGGCAGGAGATATACTGCTTCCGCGCGAAGGGCCAGGGTTCTGTTACAAAGGTGTGACTGGTCTGAGGACACCTTGCCTATGCACGATCCCTGCCCTATCACCCCCTGGAGGGTTAGCCTTGCAGCAGTTTGCTGCCACCTGCAGGAACTGGCATTGGCGGCCATTGTATAACTACCCTTGACTGCAACACCTTCATAATATGGTGGTTCAATGCCTAGACAGAGCCAACAAGATTCGGTTAGGTCAGTCCTAGAGGCGTTTAGGACATGGTAGGCTCCTATGACCAAGCCAAAGAGAGGGTCTATCTCAGGTGGTAAAGTCTGACTCTGGGTCCGGCTCCCCGTGGTGGGTGCAACCCATGCTCTCTTGGTGGGGAGCACTAGGAGCGTAGTTGGCTGGGGCCAGGGAGCAGGAGCCATTGCCAATACCTTGTTGGGCCCTACTCCCACAGGGGGGTGATAGTGAACGGGAGTGTTTTGAACCCGGAGGGTAAATAATCCTCCCTGATCCCTCGCCCCAAGTCTGATTGTATCATACATGCGAATTCCCCAGGTTTTGCCAGTGTCCCATCCTATTGCTTTCTCCCCCTGTTTTGTGAAGGATATCCGCACAGGGTTGCATGGGGTGTGGGGATGATCCTGACAGGCGGGTGCTGCGGCCAGGCCACAGTTATTAGGTCATCTGTTTTGGGAGGGGTCCACCAGATGTGTCCAGTCGAGACTCATGACCAGGAGGCACAGAAGTAGTCCTCAGCTCCTCCGCATGGGTCCTGGGTGTGCCTCCGGAGAGTCCGTGAGTGCCCGGGACAGACATAGAAATAGTGGCCCCATATAACCCTAGGGTCCCAGCTAAGGGGGATGAGGTCTAGCAGGTCACAGTAGAGGTCTGGATACCAAGTGTTCTTAGGGTGTATCTGAGAGGTCTGATTAAGTATTGTCCCTGAGATGGCGTCTATGATCTGCCATGTAATATTATAGGGAGTGTGTGGGCT
This sequence comes from Lasiurus cinereus, assembly GCA_011751065.1. NCBI lineage: Eukaryota > Metazoa > Chordata > Mammalia > Chiroptera > Vespertilionidae > Lasiurus > Lasiurus cinereus. Next base: position 7,081,098 of record JAAGEH010000208.1, on the reverse strand, counting down.
CCTGGTGGATCGTGAGTAAAGTTACCAACATCAGGCAGGTCAAGTGCGCCGCAGCTTGAGCTTGAGCGGGTTGCGCTGGTCCTGGTCCTGGTCGATGTTCCATTGTGCGATGAAGTCCTCCTGGATTGCAGAGGGGTCAGCTGGGCGAGTGTGCGTATGATGGACCCAGGTCGCGATGCCGTCAACCTTGAGAGCGGTGGGTGTGGTCAGCACGACGACATAGGGGCCTTTCCAGCGTGGCTCAAGGGTCTCTCCACGGTGCCTCTTGACGAACACCCAGTCCCCTGGCTTGTACTGGTGAGGCGTCGGAGTTGGGCTAGCCTCGTAGATCGCTCGGAGGCGTGGCCAAACGTTTTCGTGCACCCTCTGCAACCCTCTGGGTAGGATGTCTTCCAGTAGTTTCTTGGCGACCGTCTGGGCTGTTTCATGCTTGGTCGGGTACGCTTCTACCCAGCCAGAGAAGGTGTCGAGGTCTTCGTGCAATGCCTCGTCAAAGATGGTAGGCGAATTCTTGAACCCTTGGGGCAGTCGCGTCCAGGTTAGTTGTCCACTGTATCCTTCCTCCAGGTCATGCCATTCGAAGGCAAACAGGGGTTGGCTTTGAGGCGCTAGCGGCAGGCTGAAGAAGGCATCCTTCAAGTCTAATACAGTATACCAGATTCTAGAGGGTGTTAAGGAACTTAGGAGAGTGTATGGGTTAGGAACAGTTGGATGTATATCCATGACTCTCTTATTTACTTCCCGGAGGTCCTGTACTGGCCAGTAGTCATTTGTGTGTGGTTTCTTGACAGGCAGGAGAGGGGTGTTCCAGGCAGACTGGCATGGGATCAGCACCCCCAAGTTTCGCAGCCTCCGGATATGAGGCTGGATTCCCTCCCAGGCCTCCTGGGACATAGGATACTGCTTGACTCTTATTGGGCCTTCTCCAGGCTTTAGCTCCACTAGGATTGGGGCCCTGTGAACAGCCAGTCCAACTCCCCCCGTTTCTGCCCAAGCAGTAGGGAATTCCTGTAGCCATCTGTCCACAGTACTTTCTACTGGGAGTGCCCTCTGGTGGAGACAGTATTCATCCTCCAGTCTCAGGGTCAGAACTTGGATGGGATGGCCTCTACCATCAGTGACCTGGGGCCCCCCTTGTCTGAAAGTTATTTGGGCTCCAATCTTGGTTAGCAAGTCCCATCCTAGTAGGGGGTAGGGGCATTCTGGTATTACCATAAATGAATGGGGTACCCGGCCCGTTCCTAGATCTATTGTTCTTTGGGTAGTCCATGAATACTGGCTTATGCCAGTTGCCCCTTGCACACAGGATTTCTTGTTGGCTAGCTTCCCTTGAGGTGTACGAAGGACTGAATGTTGAGCCCCAGTGTCTACAAGAAATTCAATGGGGGTCCCCTCCACTCGAAGAGTTACCCTGGGCTCGGGGAGGGGGTCCGAGCCCTGACTCCCCTAATCACTTAATCCTTCCAGCTCTAAGACTTCTACCCGGTCTGTCTTGCTTCCCTTCCTGCCGGCTCTCTTTGCGCATTCCCGGGGCCCAGTGTCCTATCTCTTCGCAGTAAGCACACTGGTTCCGCTGCAGCCTCCTTTTCTCGCCTCTGATGACCCCCTTACCTTCTTCTTGGTCATCTGCAAGCTGGCGAAGGCGGCGGGTCCGCTCCTCGGGGGATTCTGCGCTGGTGGCCAGCAGGATCTTGGCCAGGTTTCGGGTCTGCTTGTCACTGGCAGCTGTCATGGCGCGGGCTTGCCTATCTTCAGGGGACTCCCGATTATTGTACACTTTCTCGGCCACCTCAAGCAAGTCTCGGAGACTTTTTTTCTCCTAATCTATCTATTTTCTGCAGTTTCTTTCTGATGTCTACAGCTGACTGGTTTATAAAACTCATGACTACAGCTGCCTTATTCTCAGGGGCTTCTGGGTTCATGGGGGTGTAAGTGCGGTATGCCTCCATGATCCGTTCTAAGAAAGCAGCTAGAGACTCATCCCTTTCTTGCTGCACGTTCCCTACCTTGGTCAAATTGGTAGCCTTTCTAGCAGCCATACAGAGACACCCCATTAGAGTCTGGCGGTAAATTCGGAGCCTCTCCTTACCTTCTGCCATGTTGAAGTCCCAGTCAGGTCTAGTTAAGGGAAAAGAGACATCTATCTGAGCATGGTTAGTAGTTGGGTTCCCGTCTACGCCAGGAACCACCCTCCTGGCCTCATTGAGGATTCTCTCTCTCTCTTCCGTTGTAAACAGGACCTGTAGAAGCTGTTGACAATCGTCCTAAGTGGGTTGATGAGTGAAAAGAACAGAATCTAGCATATCGATAAGCCCTGCCGGCTTCTCGGAGAACTTAGGATTCTGAGCTTTCCAGTTATAAAGGTCACTAGTGGCAAAAGGCCAGTAGTGGTGGGGCTGATTGCCATCCGCGTCCGGGGGGCCCGCAGCTCGCAAGGGCAGAGTCTTAATGGTGGAGTTAGGGGCTGCAATATGCAGTTCCCTCTGAGCCCTTTGCCTGGTAAGAGGTGGGCTTCCTACCGGAACTGCGGCCATACCCGGAAGCCCGCCCCCTGCCGCCCCCGGAAGCCCGCCCCCTGCCGGTAACCTGGGGAATTGGTACGGGGGAGGGAAAATTAACTCTTCTCCTGTTCCCCCCTGTAAAACCGGGTGGAGGGAATCAGGAGCTGATGGCAGGGTATCTTCCTTCTCCTTCTTCTCTGAAGTAACCGCCTTCTTTTTCTTCTCCGTTTCCTGCAAGGCAAGAATGGGTTCCGGCTCCGGAGGGCGCAGAGCTAGGAAAGGTTTAATCCAGATGGGAGGGTCCTCTACGAGATCCTGCCAAGTAATAATGTAAGGGAGTTGATTAAGATGGCCTCCCCTTGGCCGAGAAATGATTTCTCTGACCCGGCGAACGGTGGGGAGGTCAAAAGTCCCTTCTGGCGGCCATCCGGTATTGAGGGCTGGCCACGTGCTGGAACAAAATTTTTGCCATCTGCTTTTCTTCACTTCTAAACTAAGGTTGTTGCCCTTCTCTTAACCTCTCTAAAATGATCAACCATAATACTCAAGGGGGTAGCCTGAGTCTGTCCCATAACTTCTCTCCAATGAGCTCACAAAAGTACACAAAAACACACAAACTGATCAAACAGATAAAAACATCCAAAGCAGCCTTCCCGACCCGCGGAAATAAAGCCAATCGAACACATCCAAAGCAGTCTTCCCAACCCGCGGAAATAAAGCCAATCAAAAACATCCAAAGCAGTCTTCCGGACTTGCGAAAATAAAGCTAATCACTGGACGATGGCCGTGCGCCCACCCGTAGGAGCCACCCACTTCGTCCCAGAGGTTTGAGGGGATTCCACATCCCTCCTGTGAGGGGATTCCACGTCCCTCGTGGGGAAGCAGAGCGTCCTCTGACTCCCCCCTCGCCTGAGATCCACTAGTGCGTCCACCTAGACCATTTCGGGCACTACAGACTTCAGAAGCGAGCTCGCACACAGAATAGAAACAGACAGACACTTACCGCGGTCAGACGAACTCTCCGGATCGGGGTCCCTCGTGGGTATTGGGAATCCCGGACGAGCCCCCAAATGTTCTGCCCAGAGTTCGGGGTCCCCAATAATCCACCACTAAGGAGCCTTTTCCGATGCAAAAGCAAAGAGTCTTTATTCAAACCCGGATTTGGCTCTCAGCCTCTTTCTGACGCAGCAGCGAGGCGAGAGAGCGGACCGGGTGGGAACAATGAGTTTTATGGGGTAGGATAATTAGGGGGCTTGGGAATGTGATGGGGGTTACAGAGATTGGTCACTTGAATTGGGGTCTTTCTGTGGGTAAGCCTAATTAGGACCTTAGCTGTGTCCCTGGAGCTTCATTGGTCCTTTCAGGTGAGGGTCGGGGAAGTTAAGACATTGCTGGCACACCTGTGGCCACTCCCAGAAAAGGGAGGGGGGTTTGGGCAGAGGTCCCAGCCCTTATGGGACAAGATGGAGGGGAGTTCATTTCCTTTCACTGTGCGGTAAGAATAGTTTTTTTTTTTTAATTTCTTTAATGTTAAAATATTACATATGTCTCCTTTCTCCTCATTGACATCTCCCCAGTTATTTCCCAAACCCCCAGCACATGCCCTCACCCCCCTAATGTCTGTGTCCAGGGTTATGCTTATATGCATGTGCACAAGTCCTTTGGTTGGTCTCTCACATCCCTCCCGACCCTCCCCCTGCTTTCCCTCTAAAGTTTGACAGTCTGTTCAATGCTTCTATGTCTCTGGATCAATTTTAGTTCATCAGTTTATGTTATTATATTCCACAAAAGATTGAGATCATGTGATATTTCTTTTTCTCTGACTGGCTTATTTCACTTAGCATAATGCTCTCCAGGTCCATCCATTTCATCCATGCTATTGCAAATGGTAAGAGTTCTTTCTTTTCTTTTTCTTTTTCTTTTTTTTTCAGCAGTATAGTATTCTACTGTGTAGATGTACCATAATTTTTTAATCCACTCTTTTGCTGATGGACACTTGGGTTGTTTCCAAATCTTAGCTATGGTAAATTGTGTTGCTATGAACATAGGGGTAGCTTTCTTTTATTTTTATTTATTTATTTATTTATTTTTAAATATATTTTATTGTTTTTTTTACAGAGAGGAAGGGAGAGGGGTAGAAAGTCAGAAATATCGATGAGAGAGAGACATCAATCAGCCGCCTCCTGCACACCCCCTACTGGAGTTGTGCCCACAAGCAAAGTACATGCCCCTGACCAGAATCGAACCCGGGACCTTTCAGTCTGCAGTCCTAAGCTCTATCAACTGAATCAAATCGGTCTCGGCAGGGGTAGCTTTTTAAATGCCAATAGTTTCCTTTGCCTCTTTTAAGCTAGCTTTACTCTAAAGTAAGAGGTAAGAATTAACTCATTCATGGTTGGCTTTTTGTTAGCAACCTTCCTGGAAAAAGAGTCAACCTTTTATAAAACTTAATGCAACCTAGTTATGACTTAGATCTTGGACCCCAGGTCCCTGACCATGTCTAGGAAAGCTGAACATCTCTACCTCTTTTTCTTCAACATGTACAAATAGTGTATTGGAAGGCAACTAAAGCAAAACTTTGCCATCTCTACTTGCTATCCTAATTTCTTCATGTCAGAAAGCCAGAGGTGGGGTTTCTCTCCCAGAGTCTGATGTGAGTCATGCTAGGCATCTGTGTGGTGCCCTAGACTAAATGGGCACAGGACACTTTCTCTGATCACTCTGTAAATTTACCTAAGAAAGCCTTTCCTATTAGGTCTGATGTAGGTTCTGTCAGGTCATTTACTCTTAATTGTGTGGCATCTAGGCAGAGTTTATGTAGAATGTGAGAGGAATGTGAGAGGAATGTGAGAGGAATGTGACCACCCAGCAGATAGAGGAATAAGAATCCCCAGAAGAAAGGAGATTAGGTACAGCACAGAGGAAACACATGCTTTCTGACTTCTCACAACGAATATGGAGTAAAAGAATGAAGAAAGCAAGCAGTGGGGAAAATGTTGCTATTTTTAAAATCCAGGTATATTTAAAGAATTTAAGAGGACTAGGGCTTGTTTTTCATATTTCTAAATATAGACTGGGAGTATTTTAAATTTCCTTAGATAAGCACAATATCTAAAAGGACATCACCTCAAATAGAAGGCTGGCAGTGAAAATAAAAATATGTCACAGTTAGATACCAGAAGAAATTATAATAACCAATGACTCTAAAGTTTGTCATGAATAGATTAGCCCAATTATGTCACCTAGGTTTCACATGTACCTAGAAAAGATGTAAGTGAATTATCCTTTCTTCTGCCTTCAATTCTATGAAGTCAACCAGTGAAAAAAATCTGAACAGAAATTGTGGGATGCTCTGAATATTAGAAACAGAGGATATAAAGAATCATAACTTGATAATATCCTGCGATTAGAAAACTAGATAGGGCACTCCCAGCAAATTTCCAAAAAATTACTTAGGGTTTCCATAATAAAGCTAATCACCAGTGTTAGGTATCATATTAGGTATGGCTACCAGCAGCCAGAGCCAATGGAATGCAGCTTAAATGCTTCACACATATCTGTAAAAGCATAAAAAGTTTTTAAGTAAAATCATCAATCAAACAATGACTAATGAGGTTCAAGAGTGCACACTTGGATCTGAGTTTAGTTTGGAACATAGGTGTTCATCTACCTCTGCATATCAACTGGATAGAAAAAGTGGCCCAGGAAGAACTGTGAAAAAAACTCCATATTTAATCATAATAAAATTGGTTAACTTGAAAAAGCTTGCTTTAAAAAAAGAGTCTGAGCCCAGCTGGTGTGGCTCAGTTGCTTGAGCATTATTCCATGCACCAGGAGGTCATGGGTTTGATTTCTGTCAAAGCACATGCCCAGGTTGTGGGCTCATCCCCAGTAGGGGCTGTATAGGAGGCAGCTGGTCAATGTTTCTATCTATCACTCCCTCTCTCTTCCTCTCTCTGAAATATAATTTTAAAGATAAAAATAAGATAAAAAAGAAGACTGATATACCTTAATTGCAAATTTAATACCCATGTAAACCTTTGCTCTGATATCTAGTAACATAATAATGTTATAAGTAAAGACAAAGATGGTTATAGAAAAAGTGCAGTGTATGTTTTCAAAATCTTTGTGTAAAAGTTTGACCTCATTATAAATTGTCATGGGAGCTTTATTCAGATACCTTTAAAATATCACATCCTTTCAAGTAAACTCTATTAGATAGTTAAAGAGGTTTTTGTTTATTTGTTTGTTTCAAAATGACTACAAAGCCTAAAGTTTTTTTCTTCCTGGGAATGAAGCCAATTCATGAATTTGATCAATGAATTCCAACCACATTCCACTCTTTGTAAGAAGCAAATACTCTAAAGAAAACAATTTTTCTATGGCTTAGGATCTATGAATAATGCTAGGTAGTCAAATCTGCATCCCTAAAATGACTGAGAGACTACTTGCAGACCAGATTTTGTCTACAAATGTGTTTTTGGCAAGGCTATTATTTAACCAATTTGTTTAGTTGCCAACATATAGAGATTCCAATTTTCCACACAAAATCTGGGTTATTAAATCTGGTTTTATTAGAAAAGATGTCAAAATTGGGCATGTATTCCTTCCTAGCAACAAAATATGTTTACAAGCGACTTCCCCTTTAGCTATGGCAAGAAATATTAAATTCACTACTATCTCCAACACTCCCTATAAATTAAACTCAATCTTTTCCCTTGTTTACATTATTGGCCTTTATTAACATTTTAATGTTTGAACCCTTGACAGAGAGCTTCACTTATGTGTTGATGTATCTCTATATAATTTTTAACCAAATTATGATGATAAATCAAAATGTTTTTCATGGCATGGTACCTCCCATTAATTTCTCAGTTTTCCTAAAGAAATTTATTCTATACATATTCCCATGTTGTCATTTATCACAGATTCTAAAGTAGTGGCTAGATACACAGTATTCAGTTTTGGGTGGGAATCTATTAGCAGTCTTCACCTATTAAGAGAATGTCTGAGAAAGATCTTTCTTACTATCAAAAGCAGCATATTTTCCCCCAATAAAATTTGTTGTTTGAAGTGTAAGTAAAACAAAACAAAACAAAACAAACAAAAACAACACCCCTTCCATTTTATAATTTTATAAGTGAACTTATTCTACTAAATTCAATGAATTTTCATAACATTACTTTAACCTGATTTTTGATCTGAGACATCCTATTCTAGACAATAGTATTACTAAAATGTATTCATTTTCTAAATAATTCTGATTCTATCATAGCCAAGTCTATGCAGTCTCTTTGACTTTTCAGTTGTATTTCCAAGAACCACACTCAACCCATACTTCATTTTACCTTGAATCTTCTAATTGGGATATCACTAAGATATTATTTGCTTAAGTCTAAGGATAAATATTTAATCTAAGAGTTGTTTGAGTACTATCTATGAGATGCTAAATCTAGACTTAGCTATATGTAGTATACCCAACTCAAAAAAACTACAGGATCTTTTTTCTACCTTAGAGGCACATTCAAAGGAAACCTATACCTGACTAAGGTGAACCTTGAAGATTAATGTAGATGGGTTTTATTGGATGTTCAAAACTCCTCCCAAAAGTTTTCTAGATATCAAATCTCAGCTTAGATATCTTTTTCCCAAAGTCAACTTTCATGGAGCTACTGATGTATTTTATCAAGTCAACTATGCATTTTCTTACCACCTCTGGATACTTCTTAATTTTATCTCTTCCATTTTTCCTGTCACTCTGCAGTTTTCCAGACCATCATCTCCTTGTTACCAGATTTACCTGGCCACAGTAGTATGACAGAATAGGGTGTTATGGTCTGTATAACTAAGTCCTATCTCCCTGTAATTGGTATTTGATCCAAGGGCAACTAATTGAAATTCTAGCAGTTGACAATGAAACTAGAACAACTAGGACCATTATACAAGATCCATACAGAAACTAGATGGTAGTCAATATAGGACAAGTAAAAGACCATGTTATGAGAAAGTAAAATTATGAAAAAGAAAATGGTACCGATTAGTAAAGAAAAGAAAGTGGACCATAAAGACAGAGGAAAACGTTAACATACATAATTTAAAAATATATCTGAGGAGTTGCCTTACTTTTTGTAGTTTTCTATATTTTTTTATTTTCTTATTAATGTATTACATGTATACATATCTTTCCATTGCCCCACCCTCACTCCTATGCATACCCTAATCCCCCAGTGTCTTGTGTTCATTGATTATGCTTATATGCATACAAGTCCTTTGGTTGATCTCTTATCTACCCACCTCTCCCTAACCTTCGTGCTGTCATTTGACAGTTTGTTTGATGCTTTATTGCCTCTTTATCTATCTTTTTGTTCCTAAGTTTATAATGTTCTTTATTATCCATAAATGAGTGAGATCATGTGGTATTATTCTTTCATTGACTAGCTTATTTCACTTAGCATAATGCTCTCCAGTTCCATTCAGGTTGCTGCAAATGGTAAGAATTCCTTCTTTTTTATGGCAGCATAGTATTCCATTGTGTAGATATACCATAGTTTTCTGATCCACTCATCTGTTCACTGGCACCTAGGCTGTTTCCAAATTGTAGTTATTGTAAATTGTGCTGCTATGAACATAGGGGTGCATAAATCCTTTCTGATTGGTGTTTCTAGTTTCTTAGGATATATTCTTAAGAGTCAATTGCTGGGTCAAATGCAAGTTCCATTTTTAGTTTTTTGAGAAAACTCCATACTTTTCTCCACAGTGGCTGCACCAGTCTTCATTCCCACCGGCAGTGTAGGAGGGTTCCTTTTTCTCTGCATCCTCGCCAACACTTGTTGTTTGTTGATTTGTTGATGATTGCCATTCTAACAGGTATGAGATGATAGCACATTGTCATTTTGATTTGCATCTCTCGATTATTTAGTCACTTTGAGCATGTTTTCATGTGTTTCTTGGCCTTTCTTCTGTCTTCTTTCGAAAAGGTTCTATTTAGTTCTGTTGCCCATTTTTTTTATTGGATCATTTATCTTCCTTTTATTAAGTTGTATCAGTTGGCTATAGATGTTGGAGATTAAACCTTTACCAGTGATTACATTTGAAAATATGTTCTCCCAAACAGTGGGCTTTCTTGTTGTTTTGTTGATTTTTTTTTTCTGTGTAAAAGCTTTTTATTTTGATGTAGTCCGATTTGTTTAATTTCTCTTTAGCTTTCATTGTCCTTGGGGCAGTATCAGTGAAGAAGTTCCTTGTGTTTGTAGTTCCATCTTACATGTGTTTTCAAGTGCATGTGGAAATATACTTTCAGAAATTGCTATTTTCTTTCTCTTTGTTACCCTTTCCCCTCTGTTCAAGCAAATATCCAACTCCGTGCACATTACTTCAAAAGAGGTATGGATCTCAGTTGGGCAGAAGCTATAGCTTAGAAGTATAAGTTGTTTTTTACTTTTGTTTTTGTTTCCCAAGGTTATATATATTTGGAGAACTTAATGAATTTATTGGAGGAGGTAAAAAAGAAGGAATATATAGGCATGAGTGAAATATCTTGGCCTAATAAGAAAAATAAATGCTATGCATTTTTGTTTATTTATTTTTATTTTTAATATGTACTTTTTTAAAATGTAAAATAAATATTCATCTCCCATTACTCCAGATTGTAATAGGTAGGGAGGGAGAGAGGAAGAAAGAATAGAGAGAATGAGAGAGAAAGATTAATTCATTTGCTTGGCTTGTAGATGGCTAAATGGCTGTTTCCTCTCTCAGTCTTCATATTGTCTTCCCTCTTTGCCTATGTTCTAATCACCTCTCATAAAGATAGTGTGCATATTGGAGTAGGACCCACCAATATAGCTTTATACTACTTTAACTACCTATTTAACTACCTATTTAAATACCTATTTACAGTTACATGCTGAAATATTAGAGGTTAGAACTTCAACATTGAATTGGGATAGGAGGAGACAAAATTCAGCCCCTCTAAGATCAATCTATGGATCCTAAGGCTAGAGGAGTATGTGTAATGTATCACCAGAAAATTTATAGTGCAAGCACCAGAAAGGATGTAACCACATGTTATGTCTTGACAGGTCCATAGGTTAAAAAAATAAAAAGTCTGACCCAAGAGTAGTTTGCAGTCATCAGAAAGACAAGATCTGAAGGGATCTAAGCATCAGTGACAGTACTCATCCCAGTAGTAACTAGATAACTGATGAGCAGACCCTTTCAGTGACACAAAATGGAAAGTCAGAGAATTGATGTTATAAACAGGTTATAAGGTATATTTTCCTCAAAGTGAGAGGTAGAAAAGAATAAAATTTTAAGTTGTTTTTAGAAAATAAAGACAGTTATAGTTCTTATGGAACTAAATTTAGGGACTGTAATTAAAACCTGTTACCATAATAACCCCTTTTATATTTTGAGATAACTTGAGTGGGCTTCCATCTTTACAACCAAGTGAGTTTAATGAAAACAGAAAATGAAACTTACAAAAAGTTGCTGACTATGTAAGGTGGTGAAATGAACAATTAGAAAGATCCCTCTCAATCATGTGCTAATATATGTGAGCCAGTAACTAGTAATTAAACTGTCTACCTACAGTCTAAGGATCACATACCAACAAGTGTAAAGCTCAGAAGGATCTTGTAGCTAATGTTTTAGAGAAGTTCCAAGAGCACAAAGCATGCAGTGGTGAGAAAGGGATTAGCAGCAGATCCTGTTGCCTGTTGGAAACAGATAAGAAAAGGCAGAGATAGCTTCTGACTCTGTTTCTAGGAACATTTCCTGCTTGTAGGCAAATTCTGAGATCATTAAACTCATGCCCAAACTAAGCTATGCATGTTACTAAATTCAAACAAATTTCCACTTCTGTTTACAGTGGATAAAATTGTATTCCTAGTATGTGGAAGAATATAATTTTGGTAAAGAGGTTCAAGGGAGGGGTTCCCCTCCTGCAAAAAAACAAAAACAAAACTCCAGTTTGTTTGAAATCTTTCTATCCTAATATACCTGTTGTGCCAGGGAGGAGGAACACAATGATAACCCCCCACTTTTTCCTTTCAGCTCATCAACAAACCCACCCCTGTTAATCAATGTCTACCTGGCTCATCCCATCTTCAAAGGGAATCATCACCTGCCTGCTTTCCCATCATTCCTAAATAAACATTCTTCACTACATAGTGAGGGGTGACCATGCTGAGACTGCCCTAGACCATAGCTGATTTGACTAAGAGTTTGTTACTTGAAATAAGGAAAGTCAGTCTATAGGTTGCCTTGTAACCTCTTTGTAAAGGGAGCAAATATGAGGTGGGTCAACCAGATTCTTCCTTTAGACTTTGGCCTTGGGATATTAAGAACTTGTGAGAAGCTGATGACTGGAAGCAGAACGATTATGCTATAGGAAAGTGCCAGAGAAAGAATTTAATGTAGCTCTTCAAGGCTATGTGAAGCCAGATGCAAGGGAGCAGATTCCATGAATAAGTATGCAAAGACAGCCCATTGGTTTAGAGAAGATAACATAGCAAGGAGACAAAATAAAGGAAGAGACAGAGAGAGACTGCTGAGCTACATGAGTTTTCCAGTGACATTTCTAGTTCACATCTTTCCTTAGAAAAACTGGGTATCTCCCCTGCCTCTGTCCATCTTTCTTGAGGTACTCCCCACTTTTCTCTGATCTATTCTAAAATTAAAGCATATTTGTTAATTACCTGTAATAACTTAAGGTAAATATATCTTTATATCAATATACACATATTTACAACTCATTAAATGGTTGCTTCTCACCCAAATTTGATATTGAAATGTTTCTATCAAATTTAAATTTAGAGCTGAGAGAAAAATTGGCTTTATCCACCTGTACAACTGAATAGGCTGAATGGAAATATAATATTTAAAGAGAAACAATAGTTCAATAATTGAAAGGAATATATTATCTTATCCAATAAAGAGGGAATATGCTAATTGACCATTATGCCCTCACAAATATGGTGGCACCCACAGGCAATAAGAAGGGTTTATGCTAATTGACTGCTATGCCCTCAAAGATGGCAGTGCCCAGAGCTACACAAGATGGTGGTGCCCAGTCCCCTCAGCCAGGGAGGCAGGCATGCAGCATGGGTGGGCCCACGTTTACCAAGGCTGGCAGGGGGAGTTGATGGGGACAACTAGGCCAGCAGGGGGGTGGGCAGCTAGGGTCAATCAGACTGGCACACATAGGTAATGAGAGGCAATCATGCTGGCAGGGTGGGGCAGTTAGAGGCAACCAGGCAGGCAGATAGGTGAGTGATTAGAATTCAGAATTGTGAGCGGGATGTCTGACTGATGGTATAGACCAGCAGTTGGACATCTCCTGAGAGATCCTGGATTAGAGAGAATGAAGGATGGGCTTAGGGGACTCCCCACATGCACTAATTTCATGCACTGGGCCTCTAGTTGGAGAAAAGATCTGGGACAGTAATTATAGACAAGTCTCCATAAGCCACTGTGCAGTAGCATTGCGATAGTAAGGAAAGAATGATGTTTTTATTTGTTTGTTTGTTTTTTAATGAGGCAAATGTAATCCTCTATTTACTTCTATGACTTAGTAAGATAGATGCATGGGTCAAATTGCATGAAATTAAGAATATCATCTTCCAGTAAAACCTTATTAATCAGAAAGGCTGATATAACAACCATATAAACCTCAAGTTGCATAGATGGATTTCATATTTGGTAGAAACACTTAGGTTAGATTAAAGAAAAAAGAAACAGGCATAAGGTATTTTGGAAAATGGAATATAGTACACTTGACCAAATGATAGGTATAAATGAATATTTCTTTATCAATGTAATAAAAGTTCAACAGATGGCATATTGATATTATATTAATGTTAAACTTCTCAATATTATTAGAATTTGGCACCAGCCTCGTAGCTCAGTTGGTTAGAGCATTGTCCTGGGTTCATTCTGTAGCATCCATAAAGAAATTTAAACTTAGCCTAAAATTCAAAATCTGATGGTGTGTGCTTTTTGTCTCAAGCTAGCTTTCTTTCTTTATGAGTACAAAATTCCCAGATGCATTCCCATTCTGCAAAAAAATTTAAATGCAGACCAGGAAACAAAAATCATGGTGAAGATGAGATTTTTCTTAGCACTCTCAGGAGTGGGCGTCCATTTTACAGGATCACCAAGTGTCTCCCCACCCCCATATCCTGTTTCCTCTGGGGAAATTCACTAAAAGGTCTGGCTGTGTTTCTTTTCCCAATTAAACTACAGACATGATTAATAAACTAACAATAAATACATTAAACAAAAATGACAAATAAAACAGACAAACTATCAATCCATAACACAAGACTTAATAAATTACAGGTATTTTCCTCAATCTTTTCCTACTCTGCTCTCCATAGTATTGACTGGCCTTTAAAATTATTTTAGCTAAAATCTGCCTGTCCCAAGGTGTTCTATGGTAGTTTTTAAACAAAGCATTAGAGAGCTCTCCTGTGAGAGAGATGATAGCTCCACTTTCTCTAACTAGAAGCAGAGGATCAGGGGCCTTTTTAATTATTACAGATATTTTAATTCCCTATACAAATTAGGCATAATATAGTTTGAACAAGATTCCACATAAGTTAAAGATGACAATGGCACTTTTTTCCCTTGAGTCTGATTTAAAAGAGTACCTTTCAACATTTTAATTTCTTTATCCTTGAGCATGGAAGCTAAAAATTTACAATGATATTTTTGCCTTTTAGCTGAATCCTTCCCCATTATGGCCTGGCTTGAAACAAAAGACTTTCCCGCCTTCTCTGGTTCATGAAATCCAAAGCTTGACACAGGCTTTACACGCAGTGAATATCCCCATCAAATTTTTGGTGACCCCACCTTTACCAGTGATCCTTCTCCTCTCCTGGGCGAATTTCCTTTCTTTGCTCATTGGAAATCTTCTCCAGATGTCCTTGTCTCAGACACTATAAATTCTGGGGTTTTCCCACAGCTGCAAGGGTTCAGGAATCTGGAGGGCTATGCTTAAATTGAATAAAGAGACTAGACATGAAATATACATTTGGGAGGCATAGGGGACACAGGGGTGGCTCCACTTTCTAGTGAAGTAGACTCTCCAAATGTCTGGACCCACAGCTTTTTATTTGCTGGGGAACAGATGGGTCTTTTAGGTATGCAAACAGGAAAAGATTACCAGGTTAAGGAAAATTCCTTCACCTATTCCACCAGCAGCAGGTAAACAGGAAAAAATTATCAGGTTAGGGCAGTGGTCTGCAACCACAGCTCCTGAGCTGTGGTTTGCTGCTCTGTTGACTAATGAGTTTACCTCTTTGCACACAATTTGCCATAATTGCCTAATCCTTACAGCTTCCAACTACATGATGACGTTTAGTCTAGTCCAGTGATCGGCAAACTCATTAGTCAACAGAGCAGCAAACTGCAGCTCACAAGCTGCATGTGGCTAGCGAGTCGCAATTTGCCCACCACTGGATTAGTGGAAATGTCTATAGCTGTTCCAGCAGCAGGTAATAATATATGCAGATTTTCAGTTCTGCTGAAGCCCCAAGATCCATCAGCCTTCTGATGAACTGCCTCCAGCAGAAAAATATATCTTTTTAAGTTGCCTTGGATAACAATTTACTTTAAGGTACAGTAAGCAGCAAGAAAACCTGCTGACCTAAATTTCCAACAGAATTGAGAAAAATTTACCTGTAAATTAGAAAATATCAGAATACTGTTAATAACAAATAATCATGACATTTTAATATACACAGGGTGTCCCAAAAATGGATACGCACTTTGAATAATCATTAATTACAATAAGTTAAATCTAAAAAGATAGGAGCATCAATTGAGCTATCGCTGTTAAGTATGTATTTTGTTGTTTGTTTGTTTGTTTTTTGTGGGGGGGAACTCTATATTAACTTAGTAAAGGATCTGTGAGCATAGTGTGGCATGTAAGCTCCTTGACAGGAAAGTAGATTAAGTTAACAAGAAATGAATTAATAATATGCAGGTTCCAAACTTACTTTCATATTCATATAAATCATATCCCAGACAGGATATACCCTTATGAGAAAAACTATTGTTGGCCATTCTTAAAGAGTCACAAAGAAAGCACAGTGTTTGACAATTGGGAGTTAAAAAATAGGTTGCTTCCTTTCATAAAATGAGTGAAAAAAATAGATTCTCAAAACTCTAAAATAATGAAGTGGCTGTCAATCAGTACAGAATATTCTAATATATAATAATAAAAGTTTAATATGCTAATTACACTGTATGACCTGCAAGACAAAGCTGGGGATGGGAGGGCTGAGGCAACCACTGCGGTTGCTTCTGTTACAGCTGTGAGGGCAGAGCCCTTTGCACAGATTTTATGCATCAGGCCTCTAGTGGGATTAGAAAAAAAGTGTGGTTTAGTATAAAAGGAAGCACAAGAACACACAAAAAGTGGGCACTGGAGAGGGAAACCTGCCCTCAAGAACATGGAACACATTTAACTTTTGTGACCAAGTTTTTTCACCTGTGAAATGGGTAAAATAATAGTATGTAAATCTTAGTCTTGCAAAAATAATTAAATAAATAGTTAAGGTGCTTAGAACAATGCTTTAGATGTAATAAAACATTCAATGAATTTAGGTCAATATTGTTAATACTGATAAGTACTGTTACTATCATCACTACCAGTATTGCCATGATCATCATTATTGCTATTATTGCTAGTATTAATACAATTATGGTTTTTAAAAGTACCAAGTACTTGGTTTTTAAAGTAATATACATAACAAACAATGTTTTTCTTTAGTAATAATTATAATAAGAGAAGTAATAAATATGCTATCCTAAAGGCATAATATATATAGGATTTAGTAAGGCAAATAGACAAATTTTCTCAAGATCTTCTTTGTGAAGAAGTGTATGTGCAGCTTGGATTACAGCATGGCTAAGCTGATTTGCAGTACAATGAACTTAACTACAGTCTAACAATGCCAGTGCTATGCTATGTATAGCAAAGATAATCTATTATTAGTTTAGTTAAAGACATCAATCAGATCCAATCAGTAGTGTGCTTATAAAAACAGACAAAAGAAAAAGACAGACTGAGAATAAAATGAGAGAGAGAGAGAGAGAGAGAGAGAGAGAGAGAGAGAGAGAGAGAG
>JAAGEH010000208.1:7048196-7064458 GCA_011751065.1 Lasiurus cinereus | reverse complement strand
GAGAGAGAGAGAGAGAGAGAGAGAGAGAGAGAGAGAGAGAGAGAGAGAGGAGGGAAGAGAGGAAAGGAAAGGAAGAAATAAAAGAAAAACCTTTATGTATGGAACATTTGACAAATATCATTGTTGTAGATACTCTCTCATGGCCACTTTTAATCTATGAAACTACATACAGGACCTCACTGAACAGGGAATTGGGAAGAGATGCTCAAAATTGGTTCTTATGAGCCAATATGAATTGACAATAATGTACCATTAGATTAAACTTTACACCTCAAAATACTATCTAGTTTTATTAATAGCATTGATAACAAACTTACTATATGTCAGATATTTTGTATTATCTCAACTTTCATACCAATGTTAGGAAGTATAACTCTCAACATATCCTAATAAAAAAGTAATATGCAAATTGACTGTACCTCCGCTACACCCCACCAACTACGCCCACCAGCCAATCAAAGTGAGTATGCAAATTAACCCAACTAAGATGGCTATGGACACAAAGAGAACAGAAGGGAAGCTAGGGTTGTCCCTGATGATGGAGGAAGCCAAGCTTTCTGCAAAGTCTGGCTAGTCTAGGCATCTGCTTAAGGCAACAAAGTTTCAATGGCTTTGTGAGCAGAAGGCTTGGCTCTGCTCCAGGCTACAAAGTTTCAGTTGTAGAAGATAAATAAATCTCTGATTCCAGGGCCTCCACTTGGGTCATGGGGTGGGGGGGGGCATGGCTGACTTGCACACCACCACAGACCCCCTGCTCAGGCCACCCCACACCTCAAGAGAACACCCACCTTGACCCAGGACACCTTTCAGGACAAACCAGCTGATCTCCACCTGTGCACCAGGCCTCTATCTTATCGAATAAAAGAGTAATATGTAGATTGACCTTCACTCCAACACACAAGATGACTATCCCCATGTGGTCAAAAGATCTTGCCCCTGTGTGGACACAAGATGGCTACCGCAAGATGGCAAGATGGCCAGCAGGGGAGGGCAGTTGGCAGGGACCAGGCCTGCAAGGGAAGGCAGTTTGGGGTGATCAAGCCCGCAGGGGAGGACAGTTAGAGGTGACCAGGCTGGCAGAGGAGGGAAGTTGGGGGTGACCAGGCCTGCAGGCAAGGCCAGTTGGTGGTCAGGGGGGACCCAGGCCTGCAGGGGATGGCAGTTAGGGGCAAACAGGTGGCAGGGGAGCAGTGAGGCATCAATAAGGCTCGCAGGGGCGTGGTTAGGGGGTGATAAGGCTGACAGGCAAAAGCGGTTAGGGGCAATCAGGAAGGCTTGCAGGTGAGCAATTGGGAGCCAGCATTCTGGATTGTAAGAAGGATGTCCTACCTGGATCAGGCCTAAATGGGAAGTCGGAAATCCCTCAAGGGGTCCCAAATTGGAGAGGGAGCAGGCTGGGTCGAAGGACCACCCCCCCTGCACAAATTTTATGCACTGGGCCTCTAGTTCATTTTATAAACATATAAACCAGAGATACCCATATTATATAATTTGCTTTATTCAAGTTGATCAATTAGTCTAAGGCAGTCATTGGCAAACTCCAGTTTGCAAGCCACGGTTTGCTGCTCTGTTGACTAATGAGTTTGCCGACCACTGGTCTAAGGGGAAGAATCAATAGCTTTCACATCAAGGCCCAAGCTTTTGAGCACAGGACTCTCTAGTTTCTCCTTGTTTTTTATAATTTGAAATTGTCAGAATCAATAACATACTAAATCAGTGTATTTATATAATGAAGTAGTCTTAATAGTTTGAGATTAGGTATCACCAAAAGATAAATTTTAAGAGTGACAGTCAACTATAAGGCAAACATAGATCCAAAAAACAATTGTACAAATAGGAGATTAGGAAGATATCTTTTAGAAATTCTTGGGAAAAATATTGAGTTTATTTTTCCTTAGCTTAATATAAATCATACACACGACTAAAAAATTTAACAAAATCATTTTCATTTTAGCACTTTTAATGTAGATTAGATGAAGGAGACATTTGCTATTTGGTACATTTGGGAGTACTTTTGGAGCATTATCATATATTTTGGTTGCCATATTTTAAGAATTGACAAAAGTATAATAGAAATCAAGACATACTGTTAGGATATTGTGTCATATAAAAAGAGCTATCAAGAAAACAAATAAACAAAGACAAAAGACTTATGAAAGCATGGAAATCATCTTCAAATATGAATTTCTTGCATATAGGAGGGGAAATTAATCTATTCTGCATGGGTTAACAATAAAAAGACAGATGTTATATGAAGGGTATTCTGTGTTTAATATAATGAAGACTTGAATGTATACATTTATTTAAAAATCATAAAGAATTGTTGCAGTGATAAATAAATTCAGCATTCCTATTTGAGTTTATACAAAAGTTAAAGTCGACACATTTGTATTCAATATTCCTGCAATGGATAAAATATTGGAATATGTGATTTCTATGATCCTTCCAATGATTAGTAGAATTGGTCTATTTTCAATGGGTTATTAGTAAATGTATGAATGACTCTGAAATGGGTGTGATGGCTGTAGATTTAATGAACCAAGTAAAATATGATCATTCATGCTTGGAAGGGTCAGATGTGACCATTCAGGCAGAAAGTGGTGACATCTGTTGCCAGTTCAGAATTTCACAAGCACTGAACATTATCGCTTATGTGACACATGGAATGAATGTGCAGTGCTCACTGGCTAAAGTGTTGAGAACTGTTATATTAAATTTCTCTGCTAAGTCACAAAATATAGCTTTCTACTAAGATTTTCTTAATGATATCCTAAAATTTTTCATGAAACTGAAACCAATATTGTTTAATTGATTACCTAGTTGTTTTAGGTATATGAAGCATGAACAAGCTTTATGTGTAATAATAATTTATTGTAGCCTTAACTGGTTTGGCTCAGTGGATAGAGCATTGGACTGTGGACTGAAAGGTCCTAGGTTTGATTCTGGTCAAGGGCACGTACTTTGGTTGCGGGCACATCCCCAGTAGGAGGTGTGCAAGAGGCAGCTGATCTATGTTTCTCTCTCATCCATGTTTCTAGCTCTCTATCCCTCTCCCTTCCTCTCTGTAAAAAACAAACAAACTGTAAAATAAATAAATAAATATATATATTTAAAAATAATAATAATAGTTTGTTGTAGACAAATATATGTCAACATGACTTAAAACAGGTACTTCTTAATTTTTTTTCTGATTAAAACAGAAAGTTTTATAAAAGTTTTCCATCTGTGACTTGAACAATATTTCAAGGTACTTTATGTTTTGGGGGCACAAGAAATCTGTAATAGATTGGTCTATTACAGATTTCTTTTCAGTGGGTTATTAGTAAATGTATGAATGACTCTGAAATGGGTGTGATGGCTGTAGATTTATGTGTTCAGTAACACCAAGAATTCATTAAATGGAATTGCAACTTGAAAACAATATTAGCAGACTAACTGCTATGTAAAATGAAATATACATAGTTTGGGATCCTACAGTTGTTTTCTAGAATTTCAGGTGGAACAATAAATATATTTTATCCTTATTACATTTATTGGGGTAATATTGGTTAACATGATCACATAGGTTTCAGGTGTGGGTTTCTATGTTACAAGATCTATATATTGCACTGTGTGCCCACCACCCAAAGATTATCCCATCACCATAAATACTTTATATTAAATACATTTTAAAATAATATTTAAAATTATCTCTGTACAGAGAATGTTGATCACCTCTTTTAAAAAATTAAAGTGGCAGAATTAATAGTCTACCATTTTCTCTTCTCAGAAATACTCTTTTGACAAACAGGAAGTTTAGTAACAGAAATAAAGCCTAATTTTGAAGAAATTATATCTGTAGTCCCAAACTGCAATATGTAAAGGCTGCCAAATACAGGGAAAATCAAATGACTGTGGAAATTGTCAAGAAAGGATGGTTGCAACTTATTCCAGATACAGATGGCAGAACATAATTCCCTACAGTGAGTGGCACATTCTGAGGGCCGGACAAACATAGACTGGTAGTGAAAGCTTACTGGGACTGAACTGGGTATCATTCACTGAGTAATAGGAGAGATGGTTCTGAATGAATAAACACAAAGGCACAATCTTTTTAAAAGGCAGCACATCAAGAAGGGCATTTTTAGATGGCAGGCTAAACAGTGAGCACTGCTACAAATGCTAACCTCATTTTAGATTGAAGAAATAAGAATGAAAATAACTTCCTTACATACACGTATATATGTACTAACACATTTATATTTCATAGGGAGAGTAGCATGTAGTACAAACTAGTGTTAATTTCTGCAAGCTCTATTAATATGAACTCTTTTTTAAAAAAATCACATTTTGAAAAACATTTCTACACAAAACTGACAGAAGATAAGCTGACCAAAGGCTCAGGGGGAAAAAACAACAACAAAGAACACTTAACAAAGAAAACATTTGTGATATTGTCTCTGAGAAAATGGAAAGTATATATAAGCATGTGACCGTGAACAAAGTTGTTATGAAACCACTTAAGAATTCAAAGCATGGAGAGAAGAATTAATGAAAACATTCAAGTCGCCCCATGCAGCCTGCTGTTCAGTCATCCATCTGGTTGTTTTGTAGTGATGACCACTGGTTTTTTATATATTAGGATTCTAGTTTCCATGTTGCTAGCCAGTTTTCACAGCATCATTTGGTGAAAAGACTGTAGTTTCTTCATCGAATGGTTTTGGGACCCTTGCCAACATTTATTTGACGATAAATGGTTAGGTTTATTTCTAGACTCTATTCTGTTTCATTGGTCTGTAGGCTTGTCTTCTTGCCAGTAGCACACTGTTTTTATTACTATAGCTTTGCAATAAGTTTTGAAACCAGGAAGTGTGAGTTCTCCAACTTTGTTCTTTTTCAAATTGTTTTGGCTATTTGAAGCCCTTTGATATTCCATATGAACTTTAGGATGGATTTTTCTATTTTACAAAATATTCCATTGGGATTTTTATAGAGATTCATTTTGAATCCTAGCTTCAGGTAATATTGACATTTTAACATTATGCCTTTCAATTAATTTACACAGGATGTCTTTCAATTTACTTGTCTTCTTTAATTTCTTTCAAAGTATCAGTTTGTAATTTTCATTGTACAAGTATCTTAACTCCTTGGTTAAATTTAAACTTAAACATTTTATTCTTTTTGATGTTATTGTAAACAGAATTATTTTCTTAATATCTTTTGAATCACTCATTGTTAGTGCCTAGAAGCAACACATATTTATGTTTATTGATTTTTTTATCCTGCAATGTGCTGAATTAACTTGTTAGTTCTAACAAGTTTTCATTGTTGTTGTTTATGTAAATCTTCAGGGTATACCATATATGATGTCATGTCTTCTGCTAACAGAGATCATTTCACTTCTTCCTTCTTATTTGGTGTCTTGTATTCCTATTTCTTGCCAAATTTTTCTAAGACTTCTAGTACACAGAAGTGGTTAAAGTAAGCATCCTGTCCTGCCCTGATATCTCCATTTTTAATGAATATTTTTATATGAAATAACCTTGAGTGAAATGTAATAATCTGAGTCTATGACAATAAAAAAAATAAAAGCAGATAGAAGTAGTTTTGTTCTATAGAAGAGGTTATTAGGCGAATGAAACAGAGTTCTCTAAAAGCTAAAGGATTATAATAAAACAAAAATTTCAAGTTGTTTTTACATAAGCACTCAGGATCTTGCCTTAGAATACATTTTCTAAATACATACCTTCATAATTTTTGGGGGGTTTCTTATAGGTTAGAAATTTTTTGTTCTTATAATTAATTTTGAAACAGTGCTTAATGGAATTAAGACATACTTTGGTGAAATGTGCTCTCTAAGTCCCACCATATACACACACTATATTTGCTGAGCCATTCTTATGTATATTGAGATTTATCTTCCTTGGGGGACAGGCTCATATTTTAGGAGGAATTTTTGTCATTTCTGTTAAAAGCCCCTTTAATCTGTCTAGATCCATGGTCAGCAAACTGCGGCTCGTGATCCACACGCAGCTTTTTGGCCCCTTGAGTGTGTCTCTTCCACAAAATACCACAGCTTAGGTGAGTCTATTTTGAAGAAGTAGCATTATAATAAGTTTTAAGTTTAAAAAAATTGGCTCTCAAAATATATTTCAATCATTGTACTGTTGATATTTGGCTCTGTTGACTAATGAGTTTGCCGACCACTGGTCTAGATGATAAAACTGGTATGGGGTTATATAAAATACTATTAACATTCCTACCTAATCTCTGTTATAAATATGATTTTACTCTATATTTTTGCAACCTGTAGTGTGTGTGTGGGGGGGGCATAAACATATAATGCCTTATCAACATCACAATCATATCTGTCAGGAAAAATCTAAGCAATTTTATTTAGAACAGTCATTATTAAAAACATCTTTTCTTGAGGAAGGGTTAAAATTTAAAGCTGATGTGATTAAATTTTTAAATTGAATGAAAATTAAATTCTGGAGTTAGCAAAGAATGTTGATAAGAATGATTTGACTTAGCATATTGTAAGTGCCAGTTTACCTTATTAACATACTTGAAGCAATACTTCATTATTCTGAAAAGGATGCCTGCGTTGCAAGAATGCTCTGGCTAAAGACTATTTCAAAGTAATAGGCTCTTGCTCTATTGGAATGGTTTATGAGAGGCCCTTTGTTCTCATCATGTGGTTATCTATAGGAAGAAAAAAATCACACCAGATTTCTTATTTACTTAGGGAGTCTTTGTGAACACAGAATAATTCATTTTAGATAGCATTTTCTCAGCTGATTTAGGCAATTGAATATCTCCCTTAAACATTCATGGCATTTACCAATGAAATCCCTCTTCTCTAAAGAGAAACTAATAGAAAGTCTTTTCTCATTAAAATACCCCAAATCTTACCCTGAAAGAAAATACTCAGGTAAATTTAATACAATACATATTTGTTAAGTGCAAACAATTCTTTAAATACTGGACAAACTGACAGGGCATTAAAATATTAATAAGGCAATAAATGCTCCTGAAGTCAACAATAGGACAATTAAATAAAGCACACAAAAGAAAATAATAAAAGGATATTAATATTGTGAGAGAGAAACAAAAGTACACTTTTACCAAAAGATCCTGTGATGTAGATATACTATTTAGGGATGTATATAGTATAAATTCTACAGAGAAGAAAATGAGTTTGTGGTTCATGCTTTGTCCACCCTCCAGAAACAACAAATACAAGCATGAAGATAATATTTTGGTTAGCAGTAAATAACTTACAGAGATGGTCACTATGATCTGCTTATGATCATTAGGACAATCTTCCTGTAGTGGAAATAATGTATACCTCTCTTAGACATAGCAGGAAAATGAAAGATGGCATTTCTCAATTTCTTGGTAGTCCGTGAAATATTATTTTTTAAAATCAAATGATAGTAATAATCTGGAACTTTATTTTCTTATCTGCAGACTGCAAGCCAATGAAATTTGTCCAGCCACAAAGAAGGGGACGCTAAGAGATGTTACATCAGCCCCTGCCCCAACATTATAACCTCCAAAATAACTTTTAAAGTTCCATTTTTCCATTCTGATTCTTCAAGATGAGTACTTTGCAAATAAGGCAGGTTATAGAGGGTCATAGAAAACTATAAAATAGCATAAACTCTTATTTATGTCATAAGACAGGACAGTTATAAGAAATCCATTAAGTGCAAAGATTAAATTGATCAGGGAAAAATCCTCAGTGAGGATAGGTCCCAATACCAGCTTGCTGCCCTGGAGTCATGATGTGTCAAAAAGCCTTTGTTGTATGCTAGACATGGATATATCTAACTAGTCTGGGATGAGGCATTGGGGGACAGTCTAATCTTTTATGTTATCTTTACATTAACATGCTAGATACTTAACATTTTTGTCAAGTCCGTTCTTTCAGCTCTATATTATGCTACATTTTGATTATCTGGCATTACTAATAGGTTTGGTTTTACTATTCTTTACAGAATAGTGAAGAGATACAAATATTTTACAGAGGTACAAATATTTTCCACTTTTTCTCTTTTCTTTTTCCAAATATTGCTTTTATACCTACTTTTCCCTTATAGGCTATGACCAGAGCCATATCAGATGCAGCCCATATTAAATTAGTTTTCCCAAGTACTAAAAATAAAAAAAATCAATACAAAAAGTAATGAAATTGTGATATACTCCCTTGCACCCTGAAAAATTTCATATATATGGCATTTAGTTGAACTACATAAAGAAAATAGCAATAACAAATTAATTAAGAAATCAATAAAATTGTGTTTTATGCTCTTGATCTTCCATGCATTCGAGGCACAATATGAAATAAAAAACTAAGGTTTATTTTCTCAAAATGAGCTAAAAAGCATCAACATAGACATCACAAATGGCTTTACAGCTACCTGACAGGGCAAAATGTCTAACCTTTACATTTACACATGATTTGGCTAAATAATGTTTACATCTTGATAGTATTAATATAAATTCTATAAAATTAGAAATTGGTATGAGCTCACTGGTTTCTTACACAGATTCAACTTAGACTCAATTATATTTGATCAAATAACTCTGACTTTGTGATACATGTTTTATCTACCATCTATGATAACTGAATTTCAGTTTCTTAGAAACAAAATCTCCATATCAATTTTTACAGCATAGACAGTTATTTTCTAGGGGTGAAAAAGTACTTGAAATAAACTGCTCTGTAATGCAAGATGTTATATCTGGAGCAACATATATGTGAGTCAGTAAATTTTTTGTATTCTCTATTTGACAACTCCTACAAAATGTTACGAGATAGCCCCTCCAAAAATATGATAAAAATAATCACAGAGGTATAAAAACCTTGACATTTTTATCTTCCTTTTTTTCATTAGGAATAATTATCACCTTTTGCTATTTGATAGGAAATTCTGACAACTAATAATTTGAGTAAATTTGGTTTTAGTTTTACTACCAAACATGTTCAGGCTGGTACCTTTTTAAAGTGCTATCTGAAATAATTCCCAAAGACCCCGGTCAAGATAATATTTTGTCAATTCCTGTGCTTCCTTCAAACTCTTGTCTTCATCCTACTAGAGTGTCCTATAACCAAAAGCCTAGTTCTCTGTGTGTTTACTTCTTCGTAATCATTAAGATCTTTAGCATTTAGCCAAAACTGGTTTGGCTCAGTGGCTAGAGTATCAGCCTATGGACAGGCTCAGGTTCGATTCCTGTCAGGGGCATATGCCTTGGTTGTGGGGTCGAGGGTTCAGGAGGCAGCTGATGGATGTTTCTTTCTCATCAATGTTTCTATCTCTCTCCCTTCCTCTCTGTAAAAACTCAATAAAATATATTTTTTAAAATGTTAAAAAAAGTTCTTTAGCATTTAGTGTCACTTTAACACATACAGAATTCCTCCATATTTAAACTAGAACAGATACACTTGCCAGTTCTGGACAGGGTCAGTAGCATAGGTACCAGAATAGCAGTTGCTAGGACTAGCCACATCCATTAGGGTATGGCTAGACTTGCTGGGCACCAAGTAACTGGTAGATATTGCAGTGTATGTGCTTGCAGACAGAATACAGATTAAAGAAATAAATAGGAATTCACTGCAAACTGGCAGGAATTCAGAAACTAATACCAGTTTTAGGAAACAGGTCACAATCTAAGGTAAGGATGGATGAAAGATCGAACAGCCTGTGTATACTTGACTTATATGGCAATTGAAAAAAACAAACACTTAGCATGTAGGAAACACATGTGTGCTCTGAAAGCTATTCATAAACTAGATTAAAACTATATTTTTTATTTAAGACGAGAAACTGAGCCAACTGATTGCTTTATCTGTCTGTTAGCACATGTATCTTAACCATTGAGCTATTGTCCTTCACAATTGCTTAAG
Organism: Lasiurus cinereus; assembly: GCA_011751065.1. Lineage (NCBI taxonomy): Eukaryota > Metazoa > Chordata > Mammalia > Chiroptera > Vespertilionidae > Lasiurus > Lasiurus cinereus. The sequence continues at coordinate 7,054,566 of JAAGEH010000208.1, read as the reverse complement.
CAAATATATCACTTTTGTGACATTTATTATTTTTTTAAAACATATTTTATTGATTTTTTACAGAGAGGAAGAGAGAGGGATAGAAAGTCAGAAACATCGATGAGAGAGAGACATCGATCAGTTGCCTCTTGCACGCCCCACACTGGAGATGTGCCCGCAACCAAGGTACATGCCCCTGACCGGAATCGAACCTGGGACCTTTCAGTCCGCAGGCCGACGCTCTATCCACTGAGTCAAACCGGCCTCAGCACCTTTGTGACATTTAAATCAATGTCGCATTGCATTGAAATTGTCATATTAAAAACTTCACACTACTAATTATCCCTGTACACATTATTTTAAATTCTTAAGAATGTTAATTTAAACAGGGACAGTCAAGAATACAACACTTTAAAAATTAGACATTCTTAGAAAGTAGATTGAGCGATATTAATTTTTGGTGTTTGACTACAAGGATGGCAATGTGTTTTTTTTTTAATAGATAATTTAACTGAATTTTACTTAGAGAGATTTAGATTCAAGAAAATTAGTCATTTGCCCTGGCTGGTGTGCCTCAAGTTATTGACAATCATCCCAGGTGCCAAAAGATCACCAGCTCAATTCTGGGTCTGGGTCTGTGTGGGAGGTAACAGATTGATGGTTCTCTCTTCTCTCTCTCTCTCTCTCTCTCTCTCTCTCTCTCTCTCATCAATGACAAATGAATAAATATTTGTTTAAAAAGAAGAAAAAGAAAATGAATCAGCATTTCTTAAGAATAATTAATTTAGACACTGTATATAATTGATAAGTAATGTATTAGAATTGCATTTTATATTGTTTTATGAAATAGAAATGTGATCTAAGTTAACATACTAAAACTCTCTGCTTGCTAATTGAATTTAATAAAATATATTGAAGCAAAATAGGCTTAAATTGAGCAGAAAATAATCTGTGAGTTATACTGTGGTTTCACATAAACTTGAGAAAATTGTACTGTAGAACTCACCTCTACTATAGTTTCATACATTTAACCCTTGAGTCCACAGAGAATGCTACTGAAATTGGTTTGGTAAATTCTCCTACAATAAGCGAATTAATTATTTAATAAAGAGAAGAGGAGAAACTGTGCTAAGGTTCATGTTTTGTACTGCATTGGGTGGCCAGCATCTACCATAAGATTTTTGTTGCTGTTCTTGTTTTAAGAGGATGTGATCTCTTTCCATATCTGGAATTGGTCATTTTGATATCTGATTTCTATGTATTTAGCTACACTATCTTTTTCCATTTTGAAATTGGTAGTTTCTGAAGGCCTTGGGTGATTTCAAATGGCCAGCTCTTGCAGACTAAGCTTCATTTTCTTGAACTAAATGCAACCCTTGGATCCTCTTTAAGAAGCCTGCCATCTGAAACCACTGAATATTCAGGGTTTAAAATACTTATTTACTTCAGAAAAAAAAATAATAATTTGGCTTCATTGGTACTGAAACTTATCTTATGGCCTGTTTTATTTAATCTTCCCCAAGTATGGCAGGCACGAACATTTCCAGTGTTGCTTTTTTTTTGTTTTCAAACTTTAAAGGCAATTTAAACACTTGCATTAAAAATTTCAAAAAAGCTGGCGGTCTATTTTTTTTTTCAATGTCATCTATTTTTTATGAATACGGAATTTTAACCTTCATGGTTAAGCTTACTCAAAGATAACTTTTTGTTGTTGTTGTTATTGCAATGGTAAATGGAATTTTTTTTCTGAGAGTTTATTATTAGTGTCTAAAAATGCATCAATTTCTTATCTCAGGGACGCAAGGCTGATACAACATTTGCAAATCAATAAATGTGATATATCACATAAACAAAATGAAAGATAAAAATCAGATGATCATATTAATAGATGCAGAAAAAGTATTTAACAAAACTCAGCACCAAGCTTTTGTTTGTTTGTTTGTTGTTAATCCTTACCAGATTATTTATTTTTTCATTGCTTTTCAGAGAGAGTGAAAGGAGAGAGGGGGCGCGCGCGCGCGCACACACACACACACACACACACACACACACACACACGCATTGATTGTTTTTCTCCTGCATGCTCCTGATTGGGCTGGGTATTGAACCAGTAACCCAGTATGTGCCCTTTATTGGGAATCAAACCCACGACCCTTTGGTCTGCAGGCTAAAGCTCTAACTGTTTAGAAACACTGGCAAGGCCCCAGAACCCATTTATGATTAAAAACTCTCAGCAAAGTGGGAAGAGAGGGATCATACCTCAACCTAATAAAGGCCATATATGTCAAACCTACAGCCATCATTACACTCAATGTGCAAAAACTAAAAGCATTTTCCTTAAGAACAGGAACAAGATAGGGATGTCCACTTTCACACTCTTATTCCACATAGTACTGGATGCTTATCCATAGTGATCAGACAAGAAGAAAAAAATATAAAATGCATCCAAATTGGAAATGAAAAGATAAAACTGTCATTATTTGCAGGTGACATATTATATATAGAAAACTCTAAAGGCTCCACCAAAAAACGACTAGATTTAATAAATGAATTTATCAATGTAGCAGAATACAAAATTAACATTTGGCCAGGGGGAGGGGGTTAGGAGCAAGGTGGAGGGGGTCATTGGGGGAAAAAGGGAACATTGGTAATACTTTCAACAATAAAGATAATTTTTTAAATGTCAAAAAAGCAGAGCCACTGACTGGACTAAATCTATGTTTCTGTTAAACAATGAAAAGTCTTTTTTTTATAATAGTGGGCATATACTTTCATAATCAAAAGGAAGTCATCCTCTGTCCCAGAATAGTCAATCAAAGACTTTATTAGCATTACCCTAAGGATATACCTTTAACCTCAAGAAAGACCATGCCATACTGGATGAGTCATCACTCTTTTCATTCTTATAGACTCTTTTTTTTTTTCTATTTTATTGAGTGAATTAAGGCCAATAGGCATGAGCTTTTTAATTTCTGCCTCTAGAAGCTTTTGCCTTCCTCCCTTACACTTTCATTCGGTTGCACTTTAGAATATGTACCTCTACTTCAGTTTATGCCTACTCTGAGCTTCTTGTTTTTCTCTCTTTTATTTCCTCTAGGATTACACTAGCATGCCGCCCCTCTCTTTCTTGTCTTAGACCACTTCTATACTTGGTGTCTAAATAAGCACATGATCCATCATTTTAGAACAAAAAGAAAAACAAAAAAATACATCAAAAACCATACTCACAAATACATACACATACAAATATATGTGGGGAAAATTATATATTTATTGTTCTTTTTTTTTTCTTCAGCCTTATACAATCAACTCAAAGTTTTCTTTTTAAGTAGATTCATTTGTAACAGCCCACATTCCCTCAGACATCCTTATTGATGTTTTTCTTATTATGCATTTACTGCAATATAATAAAACTCAGTGCTCATTTCTGAGGAATTTGAAAAATGTTAGAGTCAAGTTTCTATAATCACAATAACATCCAAAACAGTTCCATCACTCCAAAACTTCCCCCATGCTAACTCTTTATAATTAAAGCCCCTTCCATTCCAAATACCTGCATCCATTTATTTATTCTGTAGTCTACACTTACTTTTCCAGAATGTCATATAAATGGAATCATACAACACATACTCCTTTATTTCTGAGTCATTTTATTTAATAACAAATATTTAAGAGTCATTCATGTTTTTATGTAAAACAATAGTCTTCCTTTTTTATAGCTGAATAGTATTCCATTGTATGTCTATAACACAGTTTGTTTATCCATTTACCTGCAAAGTGCATTAGGGTTGTTTCTATTTATGGCACTAATGAATTAAGCTTTCATACATATGTGGACAATTGTTTGTGTGAACATAAGTTTTGACTTGTGTAAATACCTTGAAGTAGAATTCTTAATACAATAATTACATGTATATATTTAATTTTTAAGAAACAGCTAAACTGCAATGTATGAGAATTCCAGTTGTTTCACATTCTCTGCAGCAGTTGGTATTGTCTCTCTCTTCTTTTAAGCCATCCTAATAGATGTGATTTAATTGAGATTTCCCTAATGAATAATTATGTTGTGTATCTCTTTATAAGCTTATTTGCTATCTCTAGATCTTATTTAATATAATGTGTTTGCTACAGATTATTTTGTGGTAATCTTTTACTCCTTCTATGTAATATATCTTTTTTGTATGAGTGACTTCAAGATTTTCTTTTTATCTAGTTTTCCATTATTTTGAATATAATATGCCTAGATAAGTTTTTTAAAATTATTTTTGTTCAACTTGTTTGCTTTGTTCTGTTTTGGTTTCCTGTGAGTTATTGGATTCTTAATTTGATTCTGTTGATATTTTTTGAAAATTTCCATTGTTCCTTCAAACATTTCGTCTTCCTATTCACTCTCTCTTCCAGTGAATTCCAAATTCATATAAGAAAGACAATTAAATATTGTCCAAGAGGCTTTGGATCTACTCTCTCCCTGTTTTCTCTCTGTTTTAGTTTGCATAATTCCAATAGCTATTTAAAATTCACTGACTCCTCTGTTGAATCAAATGATGAGCCATCAAAGGCATTTTTTTAACTTTGCTGCTATATTTTCCAATCAATCTTTATCATTTTATTCTCTCTGCTAGAATTATCTATTTGATCTGATGCTGTTCACCTTTTCTGTTAGAGCCTTTAACATATTAACCATAGTCATTTTAAATTCCCTATTGTATAATTTTAATGTATTTTCCATATCTGAGTCTAGTTTTCATAATTGATTTGTCTTTTGAGAGTGTGTTCTCAAATACTTTGTATTTATGTTTTCTTAAAAGATGAAAACTGTATGGGGAATTCTAAAAAATAAAAATAAAAAAGTACAATTAATATATTGTCTAGCAATGTCACTTTTGGATATTTATCCAAAGGAAACAAAAATGCTAACTTACAAAGATATAGGCATCCCATGTCTCTTGCACTATTATTTACAACTAGAGGTCTAGTGCACAAATTTGTACACAGGTAGGGTCTCTAACTCCTGCTGGCACCAGGCCTGGGCCTTTCTTCATTCCGTGCCTCCCCCTGGTGGTCAGCACACGTCATAACGAGCCATCAAACTCCTGGTCAGTAGAACTCTGGAGGGAACACTTTGAATTAGGCTTGTATATATATATATAGATAGCCAACATATAGAAGCAACCTAAATGTTTATTGATAAATGAAATAAAGAAAATGTGGTATACATATACAATAGAGTATTCTTCAGTCATAAAAGAAGATATTTGTAAATATGTGGGGTAATAGATATCAACTAGACATTATATATCATTACATTGTATACCTGAAACTAATGTCAATTATATCTCAATTAAAATAAATAAAAAGTAAATTGTAGACATTAACCAATTTATACCTAGAAACTTCAGTTTAATATTTATCTTTTTCTTTTTTTCATTAACTCTCACCCAAGGAATGAGGATATTTTGGAGTGAGGATACTTTTTTCCAATGACTTTGAGGATGTATATGTGTGTGGGTAAAGAGAAACAGAGGCAGGGGAGATAAAGAGAGAAACACTGATTGCTCTGCCTCCCACATATACAACAGGAGGCAGGGACTGAACCTGCAACCCAGCTACATGCCCTTGGCAGGGAATCAAACCTGTGATCCTCGGGTGTGTAGGCCAATGCTCTAATTACCAAGCCATGCTAAACAGATAACCTTTTTCTTTTTATGAAACTTTTACATACCTACAGTATGACTATTTATTCACTACTATACAGAAAAAATGCCATTGGATAATAATTTTTGCATTATATCATCCCACTAGTACATAGATTTGCTATAAGTATGACATCACAAAATGAGTATTATATAGTTGCATTTTTTAGCATCTATTATTCAGGACTATTATCCAAGATATGCTTGAGGGTTAAAATCTTATGGGTCAAAAAACAGGTTATAGAAAAATATATAAAGAGTTTTCATATGCAAGAATTACAAATGCCTTCCAGACATATTGTTAAACATTTCCCTATGCTGTCAGCATTTAAACAGCATAGTAAAAAATATTGAACATTTTCCATCCCATCACAATTTTGACATTTTTCCAAAGGTACATTCACTAGACACACTAGTTTTGCCTATGGAAAGATACTGTACATATTATTCACTAAGGTTAAGTTTCAGTCAGAAAGAATAAAAACAAGAGAAACAGATGATACCTAATGTCATCATAAAGGGATACAGAGTGCAAATAGTACATGGAATGTAATGACTTAGAGATTATATGACAAATTTATACGAGTATCTTAAGGGAAGCATACATTATATAATTAGTTCTCAGTCATCTATGGTAAGAGAAAATGGGAAAGAGAGAGAGAGAGAGAGAGAGAGAGAGAGAGAGAGAGAGAGAGAGA
>JAAGEH010000208.1:6788128-7048186 GCA_011751065.1 Lasiurus cinereus | reverse complement strand
AGAGAGAGAGAGAGAGAGAGAGAGAGAGAGAGAGAGAGAGAGAGAGAGAATATGACCATAAAAATTAAATCCTAATCTCTATTTTATAGAAAGTTTTAATTGCATCAATTCTTATATCCTGATGTAAAGAGAAACATTTATTATCAAGGTTCTTTTTCATTTTTTAAATTTCCTCTTCTAATAAATTATGAAACAAAAGATAAATAAGTGGTAGAAAGGATATGGGAATAATAATCAGTCACCACTAGGGTGTCATTTTTTTCCTCTTTCCATTGTGAGCCTATAATAACAAAATAATCTTTTTTAAACAATGCTAATATCCAATCTTTCTTTACTGGTAAATCAGTAGCTTTCTGGGAAAGTAATACTAGAAAAGTTCTTAATATAATGTTTCAAAACTATCTCACCTTTGTTGAGTTTTTATCCCTAGAAGAATCATTTGGAGGTAAACAGTTTGCTAATGCAGAGATATTAATAGTATCTAAAACTATTTTCAAATCTCCATAAGGAGATTAAATTAAAATTGTCATTATAGGATTCAAATGATTCATCACAATAGTATGTTACTGACAAATTATGTTTTATTGAACCATCTTAATATAGAACAGAAATATCAGAATATAAATATATTTTAATTTTAAATAAACATCTGATACATTTATCTTATGCAAATGACTCATGTGCTCCTATCTTGCTTTAATAAAACCTGAAAACATTTTACTATAAATTAATACTTCTCTCTAGATATAAAATATTAATATTTATTATTATTTTTACAATCACCAAGGCAAGCATATTTCATACCCATTAGTTTTAAATTATAATTAAAATATTTGAGTAAATTATTCAAACTTAAATAACTCATATTTGTTGAGGAAATTGAAAATGCGAATTAGTAAGTGAAATTTCATTTAGAAAAGGTATTTAAAAACTTTGGTTGTCTTAATCACAAAGGCAAGGGAAGTAAAATCCAAAATAAACAAATGAACTGCATCAAACTAAAAAGCTTTTACACAGCTAAAGAAATCATCAACAAAACAAAAAGCCAAGCAAACAAATGGGATAAGATATTTGCAAATGATATCTCCAAGAAAGAGCTAATATCCAAAATTAAAAAAAAATAAAAAACTGAATCAACACCAAACAAAGAATCCAATTTTAAAATATGGACAGAGGGCCTGAACACTTTTCCCAAGAAGAAATACAAATGGTCAACATATATATGAAAAAAAAAACACTCAATTTCACTAGCTATAAAGAAAATGTAAGTCAAAAACACAATGAAATACCACCTCCCATCTACTAGAATGCTGTTATCAATAAGGCCAAAAATAACAGGCGTAGGAGAGAATGTGAAGTAAAAGGAACTGTCATTCACAGCTGGTGGGAATGTTAACAGGTATAGTTTCTGTAGAAAACTAGAGGCCTAGTGCACAAAATCCATCCATGGAGGGGCTGTCTTTCAGCCCAGCTTGCTCTCTCTCTAATCTGGGACCTCTTGAGGGATGTCTGACTGCCCATTTAGACCTAATCCTACCAGGGCGGCTGGACATCCCTCTCACAATCCAGGACTGCTGGCTCCCAACTGCTCACTTGCCTCTCTTCCTGATTACCCCTAACTGCTTCTGCCTGTCAATCTGATCACCGCCTACCCACTCCCCTGCCAGCCTGATTGATGTCTAACTGCTCCCCTGCCAGCCTGTTTTCCCTTAACTGCCCTCCTCTGTGGGCCTGGTCACCCCTAACTGCCCTTCCCTGCAGGCCTGGTCACCCTAACTACCCTCTCCTACAGGGCTGGGTCCCCCACAACTGCCCTTCCCTGCAGGCCCAGTCACCCCCCACTTCCCTCCCCTGCTAGTCTGGTCACCCCTAACTGCCCTCTCTGCAGGCTTGATCACCCCCAACTGCCCTCCCTTGCAGGCCTGGTCCCTCCCAACTGCCCTTTCCTGCTGGCCATCTTGTGGTGGACATCTTGTATCTATATGTGGGCAGGATCTTTTGACCACATGAGGGCAGCCATCTTGTGTGTTGGAGTGATGGTCAATCTGCATATTAGTCTTTTATTAGATAGGCTAGAGGCCTGGTGCATGGGTGGGGGCCAGCTGGTTTGCCCTGAAGGGTGTCCTGGATCAGGGTGGGTATTTCCTTGGGGCATGGGGTGGCCTGGGCGAGGGGCCTGTGTTGGTTTGCAGGCTGACTGGCCACACCCCCCAGCGATCCAAGCGGAGATTTATTTATCTTCTACAATTGAAACTTTGTAGCCTGGAGTGAAGCAAAGCCTTCTGCTCACACAGCCATTGAAACTTTGTTGCTTTAAGCACTGGCCAGAGTGTGCAGAAAGCTTGGCTTCCTCCATCACCAGAGGCAACCCTAGCCTCCCTTGTGCACTCTCTGTGGCCATAGCCATCTTGGTTGGGGTTAATTTGCATACTCACTCTGATTGGCTGGTTGGGGCAATGGAGGTACGGTCAATTTGCATATTACTCTTTTATTAGATAGACTAGAATAGAGATTCCTCAAAATGTTAAGAATAGAGCTACCATATGATCCAGCAATCCCTCTTGGCTGCATGCACAATGGAGGTGGGTTTTCCATGGCCCTGTGCGCCTGACACAGGGGTAAGACCCCCCGCTCTGGCCTATCTCTTTGGAACAATCCATCTAGGAGCCCTGGATGGGTGGGCAGGGCCTACCTCTTTGGAAGGATCCATCTCAGGGCTCCTGCACTGTGAGTAGGCACAGACCAGGCTGGGGGACTTCCTCCTCCCGAGTGCATGAATTTTGTGCACCAACACTCTAGTATTTTATAAAGGAATAACTTAAATGAAGGATAACCTTAGCAGTAGAGAATGCATTATTTGAAACATGGCAGAAGAGATCCCAAGGGATAGTGAATTTAAAATAATTATAGAGAGAAACTTTTTAATAAATGCTACAGAATACCCTTCTTTAGGAGCACTTAAAACAGAATGTTGATTTAAGTTCCATGCTCACAGGATACAAATTTGAATAAAAGGACCATTATTTCATCTATAGTAAAGTATGATTTGTATGTGGGTATATTAGGAAGTATAGTTTAGATACTTCCTGATAGGTATTTTTAAAAAAAATATATTTTATTGATTTTTTTACGGAGAGGAAGGGAGAGGAATAGAGAGTTAGAAACATTAGAAACATTTATGAGAGAAAAATCGATCAGCTACCTCCTATACACCTCCTCCTAGGGTTGTGCTTGCAACCAAGGTACATACCCTTGACTGGAATCGAACCTGGGATATTTCAGTCTGCAGGCAGACGCTCTATCCACTGAGCAAACTGGTTAGGGCCTGGTAGACATTCTTATTCTTACTCAGCACATAATAATAACAATCTAAATTGTGCTTGTGCCATGCAACCTCCAAGACTGTTTTCCCTGTTTTCTAACTCCCTTTGCCAATATATACTGATCTGTTGAACATATGTAACTGTTGACTCTTAAAAATATGTAACATAGTTTCCTATGAAATTTCCTTATACCTAAATCTATTTATATATGGCCTAACAATAGGTGTGTGAACATACATACACACAGGCATAGACACATATGCATATATACATGTGCATGCATATATACAATTATGTATATACACACACATATATATGAGTTCCTTCTGAAAGAAAAATAATGGCTTAAAACAAACAAAAAAGCTTAAAACAAGTGATACAGTCTATGAAGTATGGAATTATAAGTACACATTGATTTTCTTATGCTATGAATAATATCATCAACCACAACACAAGATCTCACATAAACTTCATTGTTTTTAAAAGAGAATCAATAATATTTTCAGATGAAGAGGGATGTAGAAATGTATTAGATTCATTCTGCATAGTGTTTACTTTGCCCTTAGGTTTCTCCTATAGTGATTATCATCAGCTTAGCTGAAAGAAATATACTGTCCATTAATTTTTCATTTAAATTATATACTGCATATGATGATAACATATGAAATAAGATTCCCTGAGGTCAATTGGCACATAGGACAGAATTCTTATAATGTGCATGCCTTTGTCCTTGAATTCTATTTTTAGGAATACATCCTAATGAAATCATCTGAGGTCCATGCAAATTATAAACTGTGAGGATGTTCATCACATTGTCCATTGCAGCAAACTTGATTAGAAAATACAATCCTCCAACAATAGATGAATATAAGTCATATGCATAAAATAGTATATGATCCTGAAAATTATGTTCTGTCACAAAACACTTCTGACAAACAGAAGAGAGAACTACATTCATGATCATTTTATAAGTATTAGCATGACAAAAAAAGTTAAAAAGTGCATTTAAATTTCTCTTATTAAGTCTCTTCCCATCTACATGAATAATTTATATTTCAAACTGTTCCACTTTTTCTACACATTGGAATCAACTTTAAATCTTTACAAGAACTTGTCTAAAAGGTTATTGGGCATTCCCATTACATACCTTTGACTTTTCTTCCACCAGGCATCTTCTTATAAACCCAGACAGATAACTTTAACTGGTTTAGAGAAACTTTAAGAAAGGTTCCTGCATGATTCCTAGAAAACAAAATGTCCTTAATGAAGATGATCCAACATTCAAATTAAAAAATATATATAAACACAAAAAGATTTTCACTATTTCTAAGTAAATGATTAAAGCAGGAAATAAAAGTGCATCTTGATCTCATACATTTGTCAATGTCTATATAGGTATTTCTGGAAGAATATTGATCAAAACACCAAAGTAGCTCTGCTTAGTAGAAATGAAGGTAATAGTTATTTGATTTTATGCTCACCCTAGGACATTTGTCATTAATATTTTAGAGAAAGAGAATGGGAGAGAGGATGGAAAGGGAAATAGAGAAACATCATCTATTGTTTGTCTTCCACACACACACCAACTGGGACCAATGATCCAATCTGCAACCTATGCATGTGCCCTGACTGGGAACAAAACCTGTGAACTTTTCGTGTGCAGCAGGACACTCCTAGTTCCTACCAACTGAGCCACACCTGGCAGGGCTGATTTTATGTGATTTTAAATGAACATATGTACACAAATAAACATACAACCCTAAAAACTTGTTAAACTATAGATTTAAAAAATATTATCTTAGTTTTTAGTATAACTGACATAAATTATAATTTTAAAAATAAACTTTAAATATTAATTAATAAAAATATGTCATGCTCTAGCTAATTTGGTTCAGTGGATAGAGCATCGGCCTGCAGACTGAAGGGTGCCAAGTTCAATTCTGATCGAGGGCACATGCCAAGGTTGTGGACACAATCCCTAGTAAGAGGTAGGAAAGAGGCAGGAATCAATGATTCTTTCTTTCACTGGTGTTTCTCTCTCTCTCTTTCTATCCCTCCCTCCCACTCTTCCTAAAAAGCAATTGAAAGAAATATCCTCAGGTGAGGATTAAAAAAAAAAAAGTCAGCCAAGAAAACTTAAAATTATGAAGAGTCAAACAAGACTATTATGTAACAATTGACAGGAGGCGGGGAAATAGGATTCTGAAAATTGAGAGGCCCTGGAGTCTCTAGTTCTAATGAAAAGATGATAGTAATGTATACTTCTGAGTAATAAGACAGAGAAATAAAAAGCAAGATGGCTGTCACATGATTGAATTTTCAATGTCTTTGGAAAATCAGTCATTGAACTTATAAAGGTAGCAACCACTAACTGGCATTCTAAGAAGGTAAAAATAAAATATCTTAGTTTAGTTAGAATGCAGGAACAGAGACAGCAGCCATGAGAGAAGTAGATGGCAACTCAGTGGGAAAGAAACTGTATTTTTCTGTCTGATGAATGTTTTGAATAGGGGCTACAGAGAGTGAAAGATGAGCTACACAGACCACTGATGCTACCTCCAGGTGAGTCTGAAGACAGATGGTGAGCGGCACATGAAAATAATGGGCAGCACAAGCTGCAAGTACATGATCTGAACAGGAAAGACAATATTTTCAAGCTGATGCAAGGAAAGGATCAAATCCTTGCTGTCGAAAAGTACAATCTTGTGCCCACTGGGTTGTCATCTACTCCCTCTGTTCCTGCCTCCTAACTATATAGAGAGATATTTTCACCTTCTTGGAGTGCAGATGCCTATTAAGTGAAAATAAGGGTCATTGTATTAAAACTCCTGATGATATTTGGGAATTGATGATGCTATAGGCTGTAGATAAATAATGTTTGATCTATGTTACCTATTGTCTTGAGCTTCTTAAAACTTTCAAACAACTGAAAGCCAATTAATTGATTTGCTGTGTTTCAAATAAATAAAATTCATCTACAGAAAATTTAAGAACTTAAAAAATTATAAAAATAAAAATTATGTCACTTTTTCCCCAGACATTTTAGATTCCAAGCTTAATCATGTCAAACACAATCTGCAAAATTTATAATGTTCATTGTGCTTCTGTCCTTTTGACACACCTGCTTGGCAAAACCCTGGAATTGGATGAATCCAATTATCTACCTTCTCTGAGCTTGCACCTGGGTAGTTAAGCACAGCTGCCAACATAAATTTAAGGTTTGACATAACATTATTATATTTCTGCTAGTTGGGGGCTTCTCTCATTCTTCAAAATGACTATTTCAAATCTCTTTTATTTTCTTCAACTCTCCATCCTTTCCTTTTATTCTGAAAATGCCACTGTCTCCAATTCAGAGAGAAAACAAGCTAAAATAAGGGTATTTACAAATCCACTAAACTCTTCCCTCATCCTATCCTGCTTTACCTTTCTTCTTGCTATGCCCCCACCTAAACTGTCTCTCCACATCCTAAATAATCTTCTTCAGCATTAATACTTACTTAATTTTCTCAACTTATACAAAGTACATAATTATTTTTTTTCTCAAGCCCACACTGATTCCTTCAACTTTTTCCTTGTTTTTACAATGATGTGAATAAAAAGATGCCCTTTTTATTCACTAATTTCCCTGCATTCCTGCAGAAACAAAATATAGTACAATATGAATCATCACTATTCAACTGAAATCTCTCCTAGTAAGGTGCCACTAATTCTAAGGTACACTTTTCTATCTTTGATCTTCCATTATTATTTTTTATTATTACATCTGAATAGCCTTTGGCATGCTGATCACTTTCTCCTCAACTAACTCATTTTCTTCTTTCTTAGGTGTTTGTGGAACCTACTGTCCTTGTTTTCTTCTATTTCGTACAAATCAAATGAAATCAAAAGAAAATTGGAGTAACTATACTAATGTCAGTCAAAACAGACTTTAAATAAATGTTGTAATGAGAGACAAAAAATGGTGTTACATAATGATAAGTTATAAAGCCAAAAAAGAGGTTCTAACATTTGTAAATATTTATGTACCCAACACAGGAGCACCTAAAAATATAAAGCAAATGTTAGCACACCTAAAGAGAAAAATAGACAGAAATATAGTAAAAATAGTGGAACTTTGCCCATGCTTAAGCTGTTCTTCACCTCCTAAACACCCTACTGACATCAATGAATAGATAATCTGGACAGAAAATCCGTAAAAAATACATAGGCTTTAAATGAAATGTTAGACAAGAAGAACTTATCAGATATATATAGAATATTTCATTCAAAAGCAAAAGAATAAAAATGCTTCTCAAGTATACATGTATTACACAGGATAGATCATATATTACACAAGAAACAAGTTTTAATAAATAAGAGAACTGAAATCATATCAACACCTTTTACATTTACAATGGTATAAAACTATAAATTAATTACAAAGAGAAAGATAAAAATTGAAAATATGTGGAGATTAAACAATATGAAACTGAACAACCAATAGTTCAAAGAGGAAATAAAAAAAATATTAAAACCCTTGCTACAAACCAAAATGGAAATACAACACCAAAATTTTTGGAAGGCAGCAAAAGCAGTTGTAAAAGAGATGCCCACCTCAGGAAACAAAAGTAGTCTTAAATAACTTTACATCTTAAGGAACTGGAAAAAAGAAACAGGAAGTCTCAAAATTAGTAGAAGGAAAGAAATAAGATTAGAACAAAATTAAATGGTAAAATTCCTAAGAAGCCTTTAGATAGATTCACAAAGGAGAGAGTGATAAATTCAAATAAATATACTCAGAAAAAAGGAGATGGTAAAACTTATCCTACAGAAATATAAAAGATAAGAGTGTTTATAAATACTATATACCAACAGATTAGATAAACTAGGATAAATGGGTAAATTCCTAGAAACATACAACCTGCAAGACTGAACTATGAATAGGAAATCTAAATAGATTACTAGTAAGGAGATTGAATCAGTGATCATCCTTCCACAGCTTGGCTGATGTTGCTCAGTTGTTAAGGGTTGATCTCTGAACCAGGAGGACACAATTAGATTTCTGGTCAGGGCACATGCGTAGGTTTGTGGGCTCAGTCCCCAGCACAGGTGTGCAGGAGGCAGCCAATCAGTGATTCTCATCATTGCTGTTTCCATCTCTCACCTTCTTTCCTCTCTGAAATCAATAAAAATATATTTAAAAGTCAAACAAGAAAAAAAACTCCCAACAAACAAAAGTTTGGGACTAGTCAGCTTCACTGGTAAAGCTTACCAAACATTCAAAAGAAGAATCCTTTCTAATAAAGAGGGAATAAGCTAATTGACTGCCACACCCTCAAAGATGGTTATGCCAACAGCCACAAGATGGCAGTGCCAAGTCCCCTCAGCCCTGCCAGTGCAGCAGGTGAGTGGCAAGGCCTGCCTCCAGAGTCCCCAGTCCCTTCAGCCCCCTAGCTGCCCAGGGCCAGCACAAGTCACAGACAAGTCTCAGATGGTGGCTTCCCTGTTATTTCGGGCTGCCTGAGGCTCAGATAACCAGGGCTGGCCAAGGCTTGCACTGCCAGCAGTGACAGCCACAGAGGTATGATGGGGCGTCACCTTCCCCTGATCACCAGGTTGCCTTCCACCCCTGAGGGCTTCTGGACTGTGAGAGGGGGCAGGCAAGGCTGAAGGATTTTGATTTCTTATATTTAACCTATAATTTTTAGTCCTTTTCTTTACTAAGTGTCATAATTTTGTTACATTGTTGAACACTTAAAAATATGTGAAAAATTTTTTCTGATTCAAATCATAATGAATTTACCTTTTCCTCCTAGTTTTATAATGCTTCTCTTTATGTTCTGAAGAAATTCCTTCTGCTTTCAAGTTGCTATCCATTTACTCTCAATTCTTAAATCTTCTCACTCCCATTAGAACATTCTTTTGACTACCCAAAGTGTGAACCATGGATCACAGTGTGGGAATTTGTTCAAAATGCAGATTAGACCACAGCTCAGGCCTATTAAGTCAGAGCCTTCAATTTGACTAAATCCACAGGTGATTCATATACACATGACAGTTGAGAAACACTGCATCACACAGACAACTCTCAGCACCTAATTGGTCTCTGCAAGTGAGGCCCTTGAACTTAATGAAGTAGGGTTTTGTGGAAATCAGCTTTGTAGTAAAGGTGATTTCAACTCACTCCCATTGCCCAGACTTCTTGCTGTGAGAAGAGTTTATTTCTAAATAACACAGGACAGTGTTATTCTGCATATTGGCTCTCCAAAGTACAAGATAACATACCTCTTTATTTATGAATGTCAATGATGACTTGTCCAGCCTCTGTCCTAACCTGCTTATTGCACATTCTAGGATGCAAAGATAATGAAAAACAAACCGACTTTTCTTAGCAGCAGATTCCCTCCAGGCAGTTAGAGTTCATTAGCAGAGTGATTTTATAAACCTGTTCTGAATTGGGTCTGTAAGTCCTTGAAAAGAAAGAGGGGACCTAGTGGCTATGAAGTAAAAGACAAATGAGGGAGAAAATAAAAATCTGCAATGAAATGTTTACCTAGGTTGTTTGCTTCATAATGTGTGGCATAAATCCTCTTTTTTTATTCCCCCACTCCCCCCAAGAAACTTCTGTAAAATCTCCTTTGCACTCTAGTGCTTTTTTTGGAGTGGATTTTCTCCTCTAGGACAAAAAGTGCTGGGTCCTGCAGTGAAGTTGGCAGAAAGCAAAACCACAGGCTGAGCACAGGAGGACAGATGCCTGTAGGTTATTCCATGCCCTGTGGAGTCTCCCTTCCACCTCAGCCTTTGTTAGAGGACTGAGTCCTATGTAATTGGATGCAGAGTTCTTCTGATGGGGCCAGGGTCCCAAGAGCTTCCACCAAGTGAAAAGGCACTCTGCTCTGTAGGAGGAGCTAGATGAGCTGGGGTTTTTGAGTGTTTCAATCAGAAGCCTCATCCTTTTATCGTCTTATCCCTTAATATAATATTCCAGGGGTTAGAACTTGGTAGATTGCTCTAAGAATCTAAAATAAGCTGGAATATGTGCCTATATTTGTATTCCTGTTAATCTGTACCTCTGAGGCCTTCATGGTTATATCAATAGATGATTCTGGAGGATAATCAGGTACTATTTGATAGACAGTCTTCCATTAAACTCTCAAATAATCTTATGATAGAAAAATATATTGGTATTACAAGAATTTTCTGGAATTTTTGTAAAAAAAGTATATCAAGTTATAATATTTTCTGGAACTATTTAGGAGAATTTCATACAGGAAAAATGAGTTCTGATAATTATGACTTTAAAAAAGAGAAGCAGATTTTACCTATTTCAATTAGATAGGGTCACAGATGGTATTTCATCATTTATCTGAAGAATCTACTGTTTTCTTCCATTATTTTAATGAGTTGGACAACATCTTATCCCTTCCTTCTTACCTCTTTCTCTTCTCTTACCATGTCAGCAGTGCTAACTTTCCAATAAAAATGAATGACAAATAAAATCGATGACCATTCTTTAATGCCCTCACACTTTCCAATGAGCTCCTCCTCAATTATGGACAAAATATTCATGATGCAGAAAATATCTGTCCCATATTAGGGAGAAGGCTCATAGTAATTTCTTCAGTGGTACATAGAAGTTAATATGAATTCACTGGTTAGACAGAAAAAACAAATCATGAAAATATATACCTTTGAACTTGTTTCTCAGAAGATGGTTTATTTTAGCATAGTTTCTGGATGTGTGTTTTTTTTCCTCCTGGCATGATCATGTAAACTATTTTGTAAAGAAAAGACTAAATTGATTTTTTAAAAATAATGAATATATTTCTAAAAATGTAGAGCTTTATTTTTTCTTGTCTTAACTATTTTCAGGTGGAATTTGATCTGCTACAAAAAAGGCATAATAATGTTTAGGTACTATTTTGTATAAACTTATTTTTTAAAATAAGAAAAAATTATATGTGTTAACATTAATGTAGAGAAAATAGGTCTCCAATTGTTAATACCATTTTCTTCCCCATAATCCAAAATAATTTAACAAAATTGCATTTATAATCAAAAAAGAGTCCTGAATGAGGTCTTTTGAATGTTATTTATATAATGTCTGGATAGTATCTTTTCAAAGATTATTTGCAGATGGCACATAACCATTAATTTTAAATAGCATAGCATGGGTCTTAGCAGCAGGTTATAAAAGAATGATCATTTATAAACATAATACTTTGAATACAGAAGGAACTGTTTCCTTATTCTTTCAGAACAGAGATTTATATTTTCTTAGGTCTTCTATTATTTCTTAAAATTTTGCCATGGAAAATTTTCAAATAAATAATAAAAGACAAGAGAGGACAGTTTAATGAATCAGGATATACTTATAATATAGCTCCATTAAATATCATATTTTCCTAATTTTATTTTAATTATGATCTCTATATCACTGCTATTATTTGATGTTTTCTCTAAATTTATCTTTATTGTTCAAGTTATTACGTATGTCTCCTTTTATCCCCTTTAACCCCCTCCACTGCCTCCCACCTCCCTCAGGCCTTCACCAAACTATTGTCTGTGTCCATGGGTTAAATATATATGCCCACAAGTTCTTCGGTTAATCTCTTCAAGTCTCTTCACCCCTATTTCCTGAGTTTCAGCAGTCTACTCCCTGTATCCATGTCTCTGGAACTATTTTGTTTGTCAGTTTATTTTCTTTATGATGTTCCACATATAAGTGACATCATGTGATATTTATCTTTTTCTAACTGGCTTATTTCACTTAACATAATGCATCCCTTTGTTGATGTTTTAAAAAATAATAAACCATTATTCTTTTACTTTATTTCTTATGTAAATATTTCTAAAGGTATATTTTAAATGCACCCATACTATTATTATCACCCTTATTAATATTATCTAATAACCTCACTATATTAAAATTTATAAGATTATCTCTAAAATGTCTCTTTATAGTCTTTATGTAAATCAAGATCAAACAAGATACACACATTGCATTCTGTTTGCCAGTTTTTGTAGTGCCCTTTACTTCCTAACAATCCCTAGATTTTTTTCACCATGCCATATCTTTCTGAAGCCTTCTATTTTTGTGAGCATTATTCTTTTTTCTAAAGAACACTGCCTTCTCATTCTGTGTCCAAAGTAGGGCAACCTCCATTTTGTGATTTTTGCATCCAGATATTATTTTATTTATTTATTTATTTAAATTTAATAAATCTTTATTGTTCAGATTATTACAAATGTTCCTCTTTTTGCCCCCAAAGCTCCCTTTCACCTGGTTCCCACCCCACCCTCTGCTCTTACCACCCCTACTGTCCTCATCCATAGGTGTACGATTTTTGTTCAGTCTCTTCCCACACCCTCACTCCTCATTCCCCCCTGAGAATTGTCAGTCCATTCCCTTTCTATGCCCTGATTCTATTATGTTCACGTTTATTCTGTTCATCAGATTTTTTATTCAGTTAATGTTTAGATTCACTTGTTGATAGATATGTATTTGTTATTTGTTGTTCATAATTTTTATGTTTACCTTTTTCTTCCTCTTCCTCTTCTTAAAGAATACCTTTCAACATTTCATATAATACTGGTTTGGTATTGATGAACTCCTTTAGTTTTTTTCTTATCTGTGAAACTCTTTATCTGACCTTCAATTCTGAAAGATAGCTTTGTTGAGTAGAGTAATCATGATTGTAGCTTCTTGCTATTCATCACGTTGAATATTTCTTGCCACTCCCTTCTGGCCTGCAAAGTTTCTCTTGAGAAATCAGCTAACAATCATATGGGTGCTCCCTTTTAGGTAACCAACTTTTTTTCTGTTGCTGCTTTTTATGTTCTCTCTTTGTCTTTTGCTGTTGGCATTTTAATTGTGATGTGTCTTGGTGTGATCCTCTTTGGATTCCTTTTATTTGGGGTTCTGTGTGCTTCCTGGACTTGTAAATCTATTTCTTTCACCAGGTGGGGGAAGTTTTCAGTCATTATTTCTTTAAATAGGTTTTCAGTATCTTGCTCTCTCTCTTCTTCTGACACCCCCATAATTCTGATGTTGGTATGCTTGAAGTTGTCCCAGAGGCTCCTTACATTATTTTCACATTTTTGTATTCTTTTTTCTTCTTGCTTTTCCAGTGGAGTGTTTTCTGCTTCTTTGTATTTAAAATCTTTGACTTGATTCTTGCAATCCTCTAGTCTGCTGTTAAGTCTCTGTATAATATTTTTTTATTTCAGTCAGTGTATGCTTAATTTCCAGTTGGTCCTTTTTCATATCCTTAAGGGTCTCACTAGATTTATCAGCCTTTCCTAGAAAATTCTTGAAAAACCTTATAACCATGATTTTGAACTCTATATATAGTCATTTGCTTTCCTCCATTTCTTTCATTTGAGGTCGGTGCCTTTGTCCTCACATTTTGGCTGCTTTCCTGAATTGATAGAGTGGCTTTGTGTGCTAAGTGTCCTATAGGGCCCACTGGCTCAGCCCCCCCAGTTACCTGAGGTGGACACTTTTGGTGCACCTTTTTGTGGGCTGTGTGCACAGTCTTGTTGTTGTTAATTGGTACCACTGGAAGAAATTGATCTCCAGGCCAATTGGCTGCGAGGATCAGCTGTGTCTACACTGGGAGAACTTCTGTGCTGTAGATACCCTTAAGAGACAAGACTTTCAAAAGCCTCTGTGCTTAGCTTAGATGGGGTGGATTCTCAGGTCGGAGAAGGCAGCATTAGTTTCTCATCAGCCCTGCCCTAATAGGCCCAGTGTCTCAGTGTCCTGTAGTAATAACTGCAACCACCTCTGAGAGAAAGCCATCCACGAGTTCTACCCACTGCCAGACAGTCCATTTTCTCCCCAAATGAGTCTGGGTCCCCAGAGTTTCACCCAGAACTGAAGTTCAATGCAATCAGGAGTTTTTGTCTCCCTCCTGTGTGAGAAAGTCAGCCATGTAAATTGCCTACCCTCACTGGATGTGCCTCGGTACCTCTGCCTTCTGCAGTTGCTCTGAGTCTCAGTGTGCTTTTCTCTTTCTGACAGTCCAGTTTCACTCCATATGAGTGTGGGTACCCAGTGCCTCACCAGTAACTGGAGTTCAGCCCAGTCAGGAGCTTTTGTCTCCCTCCTGCTTGAGAAAGCCAGCCGTGCACTCAGTTATCAGTCCTCTCCACATGCATGTCTAAGTACCTCTGCCTCCTGAAGCTATTCTGAGTCTCAGTGTGCATTTCTATTTCCTTCTAGTTGTAGATTTTCCACTCAGCCAACCTTCCTGTGGTTGTGGATGATGTCTATTTTGTCCTTTAGTTGTAGTTTTGAAATTGTTGTGTGAAGCAGCAATTTAGGTGTTTACCTATGCCTCAATCTTGGTTTTTCTGAGAGTTTTTTCTTTTCTCCATCAATATTTTAGGCATAATTTGCTCTAGGACCTACACATTTGTCTTCCCAATGACCCAAACTATCTGTATACCTCTCTTCTTTAAAATATATATTATATAAAAAATATACACACTGAGTGGCCAGATTATTAGGACCACCTGACTTTTGTAGGAAAATTAGCCATATGCTGCATCATATGGGATATGGAAGCTGAAGGCCTATTCAAACATCTTTGCTTTCTGCAGTTACCGAGATAAAATGTCTCTAATCTACATAGAAACACAAAGATTGGACAGTCAAGCATTGGAAAAAAAGTTATGTGGTCTGATGAATCACATTTTCACTTGCATCATGCAGATGGCCGAGTGAGAATTTTGTGGAAACAACATGAAAGCATGCACCCCACATGCATGAGCACAACCCTTCAAGCTGGTGGAGGCAGTATTATGGTTTGGGGCATATTTTTCTGGCATGATTTAGGCCCCTTAATTCATGTGAAACAGTGTCTGAATAGTACAACATACCTAAGTATCATTGGTGATCAAGTTATCCTATATGTTGATGGTGTATCCCAATGGAGATGGCTTCTTCCAACAAGACAATGTGTCGTGCTATGGTGCTAGTATTGTGCAGGAGTGGTTTCAAGAACATAAAGGAGACTTTACCTTGCTTAGTGGCCCCCACAGTCACCAGACCTTAATCCAATTGAGCATTTGTGGGATGAAGTTAAAAGAGCCATCAGGCAGCTGGTTCCACAACAATCAAGTCTCACAGAAATGGACAGTGCTATTCATAAGGAATGGTGTCAGATTCCTCACATCACCTTTCAACATCTCATAGAGTCAATGCCAAGAAGAATCACAAGGCAAAAGGTGGCCCAACAAAGTACTGATGGGATTTTCATAATAATCTGGCCACTCAGAGAGAGAGAGAGAAAGAGAGAGAGAGAGAGAGAGAGAGAGAGAGAGAGAGTATACTAGAGACCCATTGCATGAAACTTGTACACAAGGGGGGAGGGTATTCCTCAGCCCAGCCTGCCCCCACTTCAATCTGGAACCCCTTGAGGAATGTCTGACCATCCGTGCAGGTCAGATACTGCTAGGATTGGGCCTAAACGGGCATTCAGATATCCCTCTCACAATCCAGGACTGCTGGCTCCCAACTGATTTCCTGCCTCTGCATGATTGCCCCTAACCACTCCTACCTGTCAGCCTGATCACCCCCTAAACACTCCACTGCAAGCCTGATTGATACCTAACTGCTCCCTGTCCAGCCTGATTGCCCCTAACTGTCCTCCCCTGTAGGCCTAGTTGTCTCCAACTGCCCTCCCCTGCTGGCCTTGTCTCCTCCAACTGCCCACCTCTGTAGGCCCAGTCACCCCTAACTGCCCTCACTGCTGGCCTGATCACCCACAAGTGCCTTCCCCTGAAACCTGATCCCCCCCAACTGCCATCCATTGCTGTCCTGGTCACCCCAATTGCCCCCAATCGCTCTTCCCTGTCAGCCATCTTGTTGTGGTCATCTTGTGTTCACATGGGGGCAGCAATCTTGTACTTTGGAGTGATGGTCAATTTGCATATTACTATTTTATTAGATAGTGTGTAAGTATGTGTGTGTGTGTGTGTGTGTGTGTGTGTGTGTGTGTGTATACATATATAGATTTTTAAAAGAAAGAGAGAGGGAATGATGGAAACATTGATGATAAGAGAGAATCATTAATCAGCTGCCTCCTGAACACCCTCTACTGGGGATTGAGTTTGCAACCATGTGCCCTAACTAGAAATCACACCTTGACTTCCAGGCATAGGTGGATGGTCAATGGCCGAGCCACACTGGCCAGGCTGTAGAGCTCTCTTCTAATACCACATTTTAAATGAATCATTATTTTTTCCTTTATCAGCTTTTATCACTGTTTCACTTTGGCATCTGTACACATCAATTGGAAATACAAGGGTGTGGATGGTCTTAACCTTGACCTCTAATGACACATCTCTGTTCTTAGTGATCTTTGGTAATTCTCCTATTGCTACTATTCTGAGTCTCAGCCTTAAGTTGATCTTGGCTGTAATCTCAATTTGAATTGATGTCTGAAAAAAGGTAAGCAAAATTTTTAACAATTTTGTTACCTTTATTATGTAAAAGTTGTGTATTTCCTCTGTGGTCATGATTTTTGTCTTCTTGATGTTTAAATACAGCCCTGTGTTGACACTTTCTTCTCTTACTTTCATCAGAAGTTATTTCAAAGAGGCAAAAGCAAAGTACAAGGTTGTACAACACATACAATAGAAATATAGGACATAAGAAGGATGACCCATGGTAAACAAGAAATTGTAAAGCAAGAAATGGGAAGTCTAAATATTGTAGTGCTTTGTGATAGCAAACTAAAATGGACTTGAATGAGACATTTCTTGACAGGCAGGGGCTACAATGCAAGTTTGAACTGAATAATATCAATTATATTATAAGAACTTATTGACATAATCATAATTCTAGTCTAGCTTCAAATACAGAGACTGAAAATAACTTAAAATATTTTATGCAAGTATCCAGAAAGAAAATGATCACACATTGAAATAAGACAGGCTGATAATTATAGGTAAATAGAACACAAAAGTTGGAAATAAAGCAGACTCAAATGTCATTAGAAAATTTGGAGTGGGTGTCAGAAATAAAGTAGATCAGTTTTTGGATTTTTCTGAAGCCAACAACTTGTCCATTGCAAACACATACTTGAAACAACTGAACAGATAATTGTGTACGTGGAAATCAGCAGATCGCAAATACAGAATTCAAATGGTCCATGTAATTGGTAACAGGAGATGAATAAACTGTATTCTTTCTGCCAAAATATGGCAAGGAGTGGATTGCGATAGTGACCGCAAACTATTAATATCAACATTAGAATAAAGCTAAAAATTGTGGTGCCAAAATATAATGTAACTAATATCCCTGATATATTTAAATTCCACATAAAAAACAGAATTACACTATTAAATTTAACCAAGAATCAGAAGAACTGTAAAACTAGTAATTTTACTAGGAAAAATGAAAAAAATAATGCCAGAAGAAAAAATAAAATAAAGATTGAAATGTATGACAGAAGAAACACTAAAAATCATCAAAAACAGGTGAAAGACAAAATTAAAAGATGTTAAAAAGTAGGGTTGGAATCCTGAACACAGTTTCTCAATGACTATCACACAGATAAAAATAACCATTACAATAGTCAATGTAAGAAAATAGAACAGTAAAACAAGAAAAAGAAAAAAAAAATAACAACACAACAGATCTCTGTCAAAGGATTAAAAAGTAAATAAAAGAAAATTCAAACCTAGACTAACAATTGCTGAAGGACTAACAAGGAAGCACATTACCTGATCTAAAGAAAATAAAAGATAGGTAGAAATAATACACTGAAGATCAAAATAGAAGAGATAAAAGAATGACAGGTACTTTTGAAAATGAGTCCTATGAGGAAGAACCTGTAATTTTAGAAAGTAAAATGAAGGCCCCCTCAATGTATTGGGAAGAAATAAATTAGCAGAGGTAAATGGGATACTGATAGAATAATTCAAGCCACAGAGACTGAATATCTGTTAAAATCTTAACAAAAATGTGTCAATACAGAAAATAAAACAAGGATCTACAGGCTGGAAATGTTCAACGTATATCTCAATTTTCAAGAAAGGCTATGGCAAGGAATTCATCCCCTTTCTTGAAAATTACCCTAATTTTACATACAAGTAAAGTGATGCTCAAGGTGATACAAAGAAGGCAACACCTTATATGGAGCAAGAAATACTGGATGTTCAGGAGGGATTGAGAAAATGAAGAGACATTGAAGATCTAATTGCAAACATTTGATGGATACTAAATGGCTCTGAAGAATTTCAGAAGTAGGTTAGTGTTTTATAAATTACAGAAAAGCCTTTGACTTTGTTGATTATCCAAAGTTATGGGTTGGGCTTCCAGTCAAGATGGCACCATAGGTCATATCCACAGCCACATCAAAATTACAACTAAATTACAGAACAACCATCATTTAGAACCACCTGAAATCTTGCCCTGAAACTAAGGAATTAAAGAAGAAGCCACACTGAGACTGATATGAGAGGAATGGGCTGGTCCCATACCATGTATGACAGATAAAAATTAGGAGGGAATATCTTGCCTACAGAGGTCCCCGCTGAGGAACAAGTGGTTCCAGCCCCATAACAGGCCCCCAGTCCAGGATTCCAGTGCCAGGAAGTGAAGTTCCCATAACTTCTGGCCTTAAAAACCAGTGGCAATTGAAGCTGAGGTAAATAGTGTGCTGCTGGAGTCCCAGGCAGTTTCTCTTAAAGAGCCCATGCACTGACTTATTCAGACTCACTCCCTTTAAATTCCAGCACTAGGGCAGTAGCTTTAAAAGAAAAAGACATAGAAAAATCCATGAATTACAGAGTCCCAAATGAGATGAATGCAAAAAGGCCCATACGAAGATACATAATTAAAATGCAAAAGATTAAAGACAAGAGAATCTTACCAGCACAAGAGCAAAACAATTACCTACAAGGGAGCTCCTATAATACTGTCAGCTGATTTCACAGCAGAAACTTGGCAGGTCAGAAGGGATTGGCAAGAAATATTCAGAGTGAAGAAAAACAATGGCCTATAATCAAGACATTACTCTTCCTAGCAAAGCTATCAATTAGAATTGAAGAACAGATAGAGAACTTACCACACAAGAAATAGCTAAATGAGTTCATCACCACCAAACCAGTATAATATAAAATATTGAAGGGTCTTCTTGAAGAAGAAGGAGGAAAAGAAAAGATGACAACAACTATGATGACGAAGAAGAAGAAGAAAAAGAAAGGAAGAAGAAGAAGAGAAAGGAAAATAAAAAAATGTAAATAACAAAATGGCAATAAATACATATCAAAAATTGAATCTTAAAAGACAAAATAAAGAAACAAGCAGAATAGAAACAAACTCAAAGATCCAGAGAACATTTTGACAGTTGCCAGATGGGAGGACCATTGAGGGGATAGTAGAATAGGTCAAGGGATTAAGAAATACAAATTGGTATTTACAGAATAGTCATGGAAATGTAAAATACAGCATAGGGAATATAGTCAATAGTATTCTAATAACTAATGACAGAGGGGTGGGAGATTTATTGGGATGATCACTTAGTAAGTAATCTAATGTCTAATTACTGAGGTATACACCTGAAACTAATATATAAGGTATGTCAACTGTAACTGACAAATAACAAAATAAATAAAATAAAAAGAGCCAATGTAGGCAGTTTATTAGACATCAGGGTACAAAAGTTCCAAATATATTTGATAGACACATTAAAAAATTGCTCTGACTTAATCATACACAATACCTTTTTATAGTCAGTTATTCATGACCAAACCCCCCTTATTCAAAACCCTTGATTTGAAAATATTCCTTCAATATATAAAATCACTTATTTTGTGGGGCCTATTTTCTTAGCTCATAAAGCCATATTTCAAACCAGAGAGAATATGAAACTTTTGTTTCCTGTTAGCATTCAAATTTTTTTCTGAATTCACTTAAATGCAGTAGTCAGTTTTTAAGATGTCTGAAATGATCCCAGCCTCCTGGTATTCACACCCAAGAGTATGAATAAATCTCCCCTCTCCCTGTTAAGTGTGTGCTAGAGTGTGTGGACTAGACTTAGTGATTTGCTTCTAATGAACAGAGTAATAGACATGTAATGGAAGAATCTTTATATATAAAACCCAGATATGCAAATAGACCCAATGGCAGAACAACCAAATAACTGGTTGCTATGATGTGTGCTGACCACCAGAGGGTGCGCGTAGAACATGGCAGGCATCAGCCATGGCTGGATGATGGAGCAGGTGAGTGGGAGCACCAGACCAAGAGAGGGCACCAGTTACTGTCATCGGGTCGAGCCTCTGATGGTTACCGAAAATTCTTTGCTCCCATGCACTTCTGCCCAGCACTTGCACCTGCTGTCAGCACCAGCTGATCACCCCTCAGGGCTTCTCCACCTCCAGCTTCTCCCTAGGGGTGATTGTGGCCAGCAGCTGGCTCTTGCACCTGCTGTTGGTGGAGGCCCCGCTCGCACCCTCTGCAGGCATCAACCGCTCACATCTACTGCTGGTGCCTGGTGTTGGTCCTGATCGCTCAGAGCAGAGCAAATGCCATCCACATGAGGGAGCAGCAACTGTGGGAGTGGGGCTGCTGGTAGACAGGGGACTTGGGGGCCGTGGCAGGAGGGGCCAGATGGTGGCACAGAGGATGGGCTGAGACCCACAGTTCCTTTCAAGGTGCATTAATTTGTGCATTGGGACCTTAGTTTTATATAATAAAAACCTAATATGCTGTGTCCAACTGTTCGTTTGACCATTTGACCAGTCACTATGATGCACACTGACCACCAGGGGAAAGATGCTTTAAACAGGTTAGTTTGCTTCTGGGGTCTGGCCAATCAGAACTGGACGAGACAGGCCAGACATGTCCTAGAGCCCTCCCACAGCCCCTCCCCAATCCTGCTCGTGCATTGGTGGGTTCCCTTGGCTTGGCCTGCACACTCTCACAATCCAGGACTCCTCAGGGGATGTTGGAGCACCAGTTTTGGCATAATCCCTACAGGCCACATGGAGGGACCCCCACCAGTGCAAGAATCCATGCACTGGGTCTCTAGTAGGTCATAAAAAGCAGAGTGACTTATTTTTTATTTCTCTCTTTGGAGAAGCACAAATGACTATATACTGAAGCTACTGAAGCCACCTCCTAAAAGTAACATGAGTTGAGCTTAGAAGTGGATCCTTCAGCTCACATCAGGTCTTCAGAGACTGCACAACCCCAGCCCTGATGCAGTGCCATCAATCAAGCCACCCCCCAACTCCTGGGAACTTTTGGTCATGACTAAAACATTGTCTCAACTGTCAGTAGTTTTTATATAAGTGTGTACATTTGATAAAAGTCAGATTATACACTTAAAATGGGCTCAATGTATTGTATATAAGCTATACTTTAGTAAAATTGATTTAAAAAATAATGAACAATAAAAAAGGAAGAAATAAAAGCTATGGGTTGCTCTTAAAGACATGGGCATGACTCAGCATTTGATTGTCCTAATTGGTAACCTGTATAATAGGAAGCCACTGTTAGGAGAGATATGGAGAGACAAAATGATTTCCATTGGCAAAAATGTCAGACATTTTATTTCCATGCTATTTGTTTAATCTTTACTCAGAATATCTTTTTAAGAACCCAAGTTTAAGACCAGTTCAGTTCATTAATGTTCCACATCAGGACTTGGTTGGTTGATTGTCTTTATGTTATTCAAATTGTCCTTCACTCACCATATTATTGAGAGGACAATGAAAATAAAGTTTGTGTATTACTGTTTTGTTTTGTTTTAAAACTAAAAGTGCTATACAAATACTAGTACTATCTGCTTTCCATTCAATCACATCAGGAAGCAGCTGATGTTGGACCTGCAATTGATTGATTGATTGATGAATATAATTGAATATTTTCCATCATATCTCCTTTCTCTTTCATATTGGCCTTTAAAAACTATTATCATAGCAACCAAGACATTAAATTGCATTGGTCTTATGTGTGTTTTCTGCAAACTGTGAACTCCTTGAAGTAAAGAAAGCATTATCTTTGTATTTCTGATGCATTGTTCTAACATATTTTAATGTAAAATGTAAAAATAAATTAATTTTTTGAAACATCGACCTTTTTTTTCTTTTGAATTATTTTACACACCACAGGAATAACAGAAAAATAAATCAAGCTATATAAATATTTCAAAATATAGATAAAATATATTACATTACTAAGTCATTCCACAAATAAGAGACTGACAACTATTGGAGTGGGAGTGGGCAAAGGAGAAGGACCTTGATAAGGTGGAGCAATGGATGAAGAAGATCAAAAGGTACAAATGTCTAGATATAAAACAAATAAGTCATGGGGATGCAATGTACAGATAGTGCAGTAGAGTCAATAATAGTGCATAGGTTTTATAT
Source organism: Lasiurus cinereus (assembly GCA_011751065.1). Taxonomy (NCBI): domain Eukaryota; kingdom Metazoa; phylum Chordata; class Mammalia; order Chiroptera; family Vespertilionidae; genus Lasiurus; species Lasiurus cinereus. Next base: position 7,025,489 of record JAAGEH010000208.1, on the reverse strand, counting down.
GATAACAGATGGTAACTGGGCTTCCTCATCAAGGTCCTTCTCCTTTGCCCACTCCCACTCCAATAGTTGTCAGTCTCTTATTTGTGGAATGACTTAGTAATGTAATATATTTTATCTATATTTTTAAATATTTATATATCTTGATTTCTATGCATTATTTCACAATGCATAGAAATGTCGAATTATTATGCTGTACAGCTCTCTGAAACTATTATAATATTGTATGTCAAAAAAAAAACTATACTGGAATTCTATTAATCACCTATCAAGTGGGTAAAAATCCTAAATTTGGCAACATATACTGCAGAGCTTCAAAACAAAATTGCAAGTGTTATTATAACTAAATATAAGCCAAAAAAAAAAATCCCCCAAATTCCTCAAAACTTATTGTCTCCATCTCATTTCTATCAGACTTCTTTTTGCATTCCTAAATTTGTCCATGCCTTATGCTTGGTAACTTTTTGCCCCTTGAAATGAAAATTAAATAGTCTTTTTACTTCTGTATCTCCTATGTTAAGACAAATTCTGTGTAAATAAGAATGAAGGCAGAAATTATGCTTCACCACTTTTCTTACCTACCAATGTGTGTAATCATTTCTACCACATGACTATTTCAGAAAAGTCTGCCATTCAGTGTAATTAAAAATCTAATGTATTAGATCCATATTTCATGTGTGATTTTTTTTTTATTTTTTAGCTTCTTCTTTTACCCAGAACTTCTATGAATGAAAAAAAATGATTATTTCTCCTTTTCATTTTATGCTTTTGTTTGTTTTGTTTTTTGTCTTCTTGAAGGAATCAATCTTAAACTAAGAATAGAATGACAAGAGTTAGAATCTGGGTAATCCATGAACTGAATAATCATTTGCCCAACCTCTCACCTAACAAGTGACAGAACACTACTGATTTTAAGCCAGTCATTTGTTCTCACCTGATATCTTATATGAAGCCTGACATCCTTGCATAACAGGTCTGTGATTCTTTCTTCCATCTGCCTGACTTAGTTTTAGAACTCCTGCTATTGCCAGGCAAGATTATTCAAGACACTGTGAGTGCTAGGGTAGAGAAGAGAGAGACTTTCATATTACCAGAGAAGTTTCAGCATCAGAAACAAAAGAGTAAGTCTGTTTAGACATGTTTGTAGAAAAATGATGCAAACTGCAATTCTAATTACTGGTTACAAAGATCTAACTGCTAAATGGGATCACAATTATATCATGTATAAATTTTTTTCTAATATATTTTATTGATTTTTTTACAGAGAGGAAGGGAGAGGGATAGAGTCAGAAACATCCATGGGTGAGAAACATCGGTAACTTGCCTCCTGCACACTCCATACTGGAGATGTGCACATAACCAAGGTACATGCCCTTGAATCAAACTTGGGACCTTTCAGTCCACAGGCTGATGCTCTATCCACTGAGCAAAACCAGTCAGGAATAATGTATAATTTTTCATTACACAAATCTCTTTATCTGATCTCAATTATTTCCAGTATGAAATACATATATCCTTAAATCACTATATTGCCTGCTTTCATGTGTACTGTGTAGTGCCATGACTAAAAAGATATCCTGAATGAAAAGGGTGAGTTTTGAAAAGGATGAGTGTAAGTTAAGAGAAAATATTGGATTGTACAGTGGGCAGAAATAACATAAAAGCTGGTATAATATTAGAGATTAAATATTTTTATATGGGAGGTGTTTATTAATAGAAAGTATACAAATAAAAGGCTGAAATTAGAAAAGGTAGAGACACATACACCTTTTTTATATGTTACATGTATGCAGGACTCTGCATGTGACTGTTTATAATTTCCTATAGACCTTGCATGTGACTCTTTATAGTTTCCTGTAGACCTATCTCTTTTTTAGCTTTCATTACTGTCATCATCTTGGTAGTGAAATAAATATGAAGGAAAACCCTCATTTCCTATGACATAATCCCTAATTTCAATTATTGATATATCTTGTAAAGAATATATACAAATCAAATAGTTCACCATGGCATAAAGATGAAACCGTTTAAAATTCATTCAGTTTGGTGTTTGAGAGAAACCAAGATGGCGGCATAGGTAAACACCTGAAATTGCTGCCTTGCAAAACTACAACTAAAAGACAAAACAGTCATCAGCCAGAACCACAGGAAGGCTGGCTGAATGGGAATTCTACAACTAGATGGGAAGAGAAAAGCTCACTGAGACTCAGAGGAAGTGTGGACAAAAAGTGTGGAGGTATGGAGGCACATGTGTGGAAAGGGCTGGCAACTGAGGACACCTTTGTCTTTCTAAATCAGGAGGGAGACAAAAGTTCCCAATTGTTCTTAACTCCAGTTCCAAATGAGACTCTGGGGACTCATCTCATACAGGAAGAAACTGGACTATCTGGCACTGGGCGGAACTCAAGGGCGGCTTTCTCTCAGAGTTGCTTGCAGCGATTACCAAGGGACATGGAGACCCAGGCCTCTTAAGGAAGGGCTGATGATCAGCTATAGCTGTTTGCTCCACCCTGTTAATTCCCTGAGACCCTGCCACACCAGAGGCCTTTGCATTCTAAAATTACCTAACAAACTACTGTTTGGTCAGAGAGACCCAGAACATCCAAAAGAAGCTCTAAGGCCCCACAGCAACTTCCGTTGTTTCACAGATGGGCCTCATCTGGACACCTCCAAAACCCAAACAAAGAAGAGGAATCTGCAGATCTCTCCATAGCTCCTGCTAGGTGGCCTCAGGCAGAGGCTAAATTAACACCTCCTTAGAGATCCAAGAGCCAGTGTACTCTGTGGTTAGAGTGGCACTATCCAGATTACAAGTACTCAGACACACTCAGGGGGCAGACTCAGTGAGAACCAAAGCCCCACTGAAGCAAGTATTGTCCCATAAGGGTGTCTTTAGCACAGAAGTTCTCCCATCATAAACACAGCTAATTCTCACAGCCAATTGGCCTGGAGGTCAATTTTTTCCAGTGATACCAACAACAATCAAGGCTTAAATATAATAAGATTGTGCACACAGACCTCAAAGGGGTGCACCAAGAGTGTCCACCTTAGGTAACTGGAGAGGCTGAGCCAGTGGGCCCTATAGGAAACCTAGCACACAAAGCCACTCTATCAACACAGGGAAGCAGCCAAAATGTTGAGACAAAGAAACAGGTCACAAATGACAGAAATGGAGGAAAGCAAATTACTGGATATAGAGTTTAAAACCACAGTTATAAAGGTTTTCAAGATTTTTTTAGAAATCACCGATAAATTTACTGAGATCCTTGAGGATATGAAAAAGGACCAACTAGAAATTAAGTATACACTGACGGAAATAAAGAATAACATACAGAGATCCAACAGCAGACTAGAGGATTGCAAGAATCAAGTCAAAGATTTGAAATGCGAAGATGCTATAAATACCCAAACAGAAAAGAAAAAAGAAAAAAGAATCCAAAAATATGAAAATAGTGTAAGGAGCCTCTGGAACAACTTTAAGCATACCAACATCAGAATTATGGGGGTGCCAGAAGAAGAGAGAGAGCATGATATTGAAAACAATTTAAATAAATAGTGACAGAAAACGTCTCCTACCAGTGTGAAAGAAAAAGACTTACAAGCCCAGGAAACACACAAAACCCCAACAAAAGGAATCCAAAGAGGGCCACGCCAAGACACATTATAATTAAAATGCCAAGAGCAAAAGACAAAGAGAAAATACTAAAAGCAGCAAGAGAAAAATAGTTACCTACAAGGGAGTACCCATATGATTATTAGCTGATTTCTCAACAGAAACTATGCAGGCTAGAAGGGAGTGGCAAGAAATATTCAAAATGATGAATAGCAAGAACCTATAACCAAGATTACTTTACCCAGCAAAGCTCTCATTCAGAATTAAAGGTCAGAGAAAGAGTTTCACAGAAAATAAAAAGCTAAAGGAGTCCATCACCACCAGACAGTTATTATATGAAATGCTGAAAGGTACTCTTTAAGAAGAGGAAGAAGAAGAAAAAGGTAAAGATAAAAATTATGAACAACTAATACATATCTATCAACAAGTGAATCTAGAAATCAAGTGAATAAAAAATATGATGAACAGAACAAACTGGTGAATATAATAGAATCAGGGACATAGAAAGGGAGTAGACTGGTAATTCTCAGGGGGAAAGAGGTGAGGGGGGATGCAGGCAGAAACTGGACAAAAATCGTACACCTATGTACGGATGAGGACACTGGGGGAAGGATAAGGGCAGAGGATGGGATGGGAACTGGGTGGAGGAAAGATATGGAGGGGGAAAAGAGGAACAATTGTAATAATCTGAACAATGAAGATTAAAAAAAAACAACACTCATTTAGCCTCACCCAGTTGCTCTGTTCTTGGGGCTGATACCTCCTTGCCTCAGTTAACATAACTGAAAAGTAGAAAGAATAAGATCATGTGATATTTCTTTTTCTCTGACTGGCTTATTTCACTTAGCATAATGCTCTCCAAATCCATCATCCATCCATTCTGTTGCAAATGTTAAGAATTCCTTCTTTTTTTTTCTTCTTTTTTTTTTTTTTACAACAGCTTAGTATTCCATTGTGTAGATGTACAACCATTTTCTAATCCACTCCTCTTCTATAGGTACTTAGGCTGTTTCCAAATCTTAGCTATTGTAAATCATGCTGCTATGAACATAGGAGTGCATATATTTTTTTTGACTGGTGTTTCAGTTTTCTTGGGATATACTCCTAGAAGTGGGAATACTCGGTTAAATGGAAGTTCCATTGTAATTTTTTTGAGGAAACACCATATTATTCTCCACAGTGTCTGCACCAGTCTACATTCCCACCAGTAGTGCAAGAGGCTTCCTTTTTCTCTGCATCTTTTCCAGCATTTGTTTGTTGATTTGTTGATGATAACCATTCTTACAGGTGTGAGATGATACCTCATTGTTGTTTTGATTTGCATCTCGGATGATTAGTGACATTGAGCATGTTTTCATGTCTGTTGGACTTTTGTATGTCTTCTTTTGAGAAGTGTCTGTTTAGGTCCTTTGCCCATTTTTTGATTGGATTGTTTATCTTCCTTTTGTTAAGTTGTATGAATTCTCTGTAAATTTTGAAGATTAAATCCTTATCAGAGATAACATTGGCAAATATATTCTCCCATGCAGTGGGCTTTCTTGTTGTTTTGTTATGGTTTTTCTCACTGTGCAGAAACTTTTTTATTTTGATGTAGTCCCATTTATTTATTTTCTCACTCATTTGTGGAATATAATGAACAAAATAAACTGATGAACAAAAATAGAGCAGCCTCATAAAAGCATCAAACAGACTGTCCAACCTATGAGGGAAGGTGGGGGGTGAGGCAGTAAGAGATCAACCAAAGGGCTTGTATGCATGCATATAATCATAATCAATGGACACAGACACTAGGGAGGTGAGGGCATGAGCTGGGGTTGGTGGAGGGGGGGCACCAGGGGAAAGATCAATGGGGAGAAAAGGAGATTTGGGTAATACTTTAAACAATAAAGAATTTAAATTGAAAAAGGAATAATATGTAGATGAAACAGGCAAATCACAGAGCTTGTCATAGAAAATTTCAAACAAAATTTTAGCAATTGTTCTCTTCTATTATTCCTTTTTTTTGTTTGTTTTACCCTGAATTGTTTTGATCTGCTGATGAAGGTATAGGTTTGATGATTCTTTGTTAAAATGCCAGTTCTGTAGAAACTTCAACAGAGTGGCACTTAGAAAAAAAGGAAACCTGAAATATAGATAGTATTTAAAAAGGAAAAACTTCACTTTACTCATCACTGTTTTATCTTTAGAGCTCAATTTGTTCAAAATATAAAATATTAATTTACTAATAATGTATGTGATTAAAAACAAATCAACCAACAGTATTTATTATCATGATTTGCCTATGTCCATAAACAAACAAAAATGACAAACAGTTAAGAAATCTGTGTTCATTTGTCTATTTCTAAGTTCCCATTTGGGTATCTATTTATACTTTTGTGGGGTTTGTGTTATACAGATAGCACACTCTTTCTTTTTATACTTTATCTGGAACTTGTAGATGAATAGGGCCAATAAAAATAAAATGCATATGTAGTTTGGAATGTATTTGTTTAGAAATTAAATTCCTTTAATACAAAGTTTATTTGGGTTAAATTAATACCAAATACAAAATTTGGCATATGTTTTGATTTGCATATGGGAAAAGTTTGACAAAGAAAACATTTCCTTTCATGATTTATCTTTGCTTTAACATCTTTCCTGACAAATGAATTTCAGTAGGGTGAATACAGAAAGAACTGGACTAAATTTGGACTAAAATTCTATTTCTCAGACATCCACTTAAAAAAAAGGCATCACTAAAAATGAATAAAACAGCTTTGGTTTAGATTGCTTGGAAACCCTTCCCTCAGCTGCAATTACTGGGTAAAATGGACATTAAGCTCAGAGGAGTTCTTCACTAAGTCTCTTTTGCCTCTTGCCTCTGTGAGGGACTGTTTTTTTTGATGCCATTATTGGCAGATCACCATATTGCACCTGCTGATCCACCTGCCTCTCACTGGCTTGCAGTATTTAAAATGTTACACAATTAAAGTAAATGAGTTTAAAGGGCTGGATTTGCACTACACCCCCTGGGAAGCTGTTGTTCATCCTTAAAAGTGTCTGATGATGATTTGGGAAGTGCTACTGCTGGCCTAGTCCTGGGCTGCTGAATTGGTCCCCTTAGAAGAACTCTGTAGTGAATCCCCTCATGAAGATGCTAAATGAGAAAGAGGCATAAAGAGGGACATTTTGTACACCGGGAATCCAGTCTTTAAAGACTGAGACTAGGCAGCAAAAGAAAGATTGCAAATGAACTAGAACCATCTGGATGCTTTTGATAAAATATAACTCTTTATCTCTACCTATTTTTATTTGTATTTATGAATGGAGTTTTAATTATTCCCTACAAATCTGTTTACAAAATGGAAAAGTTATCTGCTTATTAGGATACCTTTTAATATCTCATCATTTCCATGGCAGTCATTAATTATTCTCTGGTACCTATTTTTTCTACTAGGCATAATGTAAAGTTAAAATTAGGTGGTTGGTTTATTTCAATACCTTTTTTTCTTTTTTACACAAGAAGTTTGAACATACCTAGAGGCATTGGTTCAGACCACAAAGCCATCCTTTTAAAACAAGTTAATTTATTCACTGAAAATGGCTTTCAATGCCAGGCACTGGCATATGGGATATATGAAAGACCTCAAAAGGTTTGAGAGCTTAAGGAATTTACTCTGACGTTAGCGATTAATAGTCACAGATAATTGATTCTTTCAGTCTACATACATATCATGGATTTTCGTTTCTCCGGAGATTCTGGCCACTGTTACAGGGAAGCACAAGAACTTCCGGTTTCCAGGCTTGCCCATAAGGAGCTTGGAAATCATCACTTTAATACTCACAAAAAAATAAGGTAAACTGAAAATCAACAACTCCTCTTAGATCTACCAGAAAATTAAAGTCATAAGGCAAAACACTGCCCCCCAAATTAGAGAGACAGATAAGTAGATACAGATACTCACAACTTAGCAGAGCAGAAATCTCCATAGTAACCTGCACTGGGCCAGACATACTGTGTTTGACAGGTAGCTAGAGTTTCAGCTTGGCTGTGTCTAAAAGTAAAAAATCCAGAAAGTGGAAAACAATCTTAGGGAGGTCTTCCAGTGTTAGAAATTTTACCTTATAGGAGCTCTATAGAAATATCCCCTCTTAGTTGTAGCAGAGAAAAGAAAAGTAGCTATTTTGAAATTATCCCTGAACAAGAATAAGGACTGCCCTAAAGATAACTTTTTTTTTTTTACCAGAGCCAAACCAACATTGGAAAAAGAAAACACCAACCCCAGCCACTGCCTGTTTCCAAGGAGTGGAAAGAAAATACCTAATTCCAATCACCTCTATTCTTCCTGTCTCACCTAAGTGTGTCAGGAGTGAGGAGTCAAATTGAGAAGCGCATGTGAAGGTCACATCCCAGGAGTACAGGCTCAGTAAATGACTGAGACCTAATCATAGAATATAGGATTCTTCTCCTCCCACACTTCACTACTACTTTAATATAATAACAAGAAAATACAAACAAAACAACTACACTTCTCTGATTTTATATTTAAGAACAATAGGGAAACCCACACCTAAAAGGGGAGACAAAAACAAGGACATCAGAGGAAATTTTAGCTCTGCTGCCTATTTACCCATAGGTAGTGAACATAGCCTAACCCCTAGCCTGATAAACAAAACCTCACAGTAAAGGCACCAGGTTTGGATTGGATCACTGGTGAATTTTACCAAACATTACAGCAAGATTTTATCTAATATCTACAATATTTTCCAGAAAACTGAGGCAAAGGAAATGTATAAAATTAATTCTAAACAGTCAGAATTACCTTATTACCAAAACCAGATGAAGATGTATAAGAAAACTACAGACTATGACTCTTATGAACACAGATGCAAAAATCCTCAACAAAATCTTATAAGTTGCATCCAATATATAAAGAATTTTATACCAAACCAAGTGGTATTTATTTCATGTAGACGACGCTGATTCAAAATTCAAAAATCAATTCATGTAATCCATCACATCAACAGACTCAAGAAGAAAAATCATATGATATCATTAGATGCAAAAAAAGAATTAAAACAGTCCAATATCTATTTTATAATAAAAACTCAGTAAACTAAGAATAGTGGAAGACTTCCTCATTTAAAATGATATCTACAATAAACCTGAGCAAATATCAAACTTCATGGTAAGAAACGATATTTTTGTGCTTAGGTCAGGAATAATGTAAAGATATACATCCTGTAACTCCCTTTTAGCATTGTACTAGACACCTGGAAAAATGAAACAAGACAATAAATTAAAAGAAAGGAAGAAATAAAACAGTTTTATTTATAAATGATAGATTATATAGAAATTCCAAAGATTCAACAACAACAAAAGACACCTACTTGAAATAAAAGAAATTATAGCAAGGTTGAAGAATATACCTTTAACATACAAAATCAATTACTTTCTTCTATACTAGCAATGAACTTTTGGAATTTGATATTAAAAACACAAAAGCATTTACATTAGTACAAAAATTAAGTGCTTAACTATAAATCTAAAATATGCACAAAATCTACATGAGAAGACTTACCAAAAAAGTCTGATGAAAAAGAGTACGGTATATCTAAAGAAATAAACGATGCTCCGTGTATATCACTTCTCCCCAACTTGTCTAAAGATTCAATGCAATCTCAATCCAAAGCACAGCAAGTTTGATATTGACAAACTGATTCTAAAATTTTACGTAAAGACAAAAGACCCAGAAAAAAAATAATATTGAATGAGAAGAACATAGTGAAGCACTAACACTACTCAAGTTCCACACAGTTTAAAACTACATTATTCAAGATAGTGTGGAATTGGTCAAAAAGAGACAGGTTAATAGAAAATAAAACAAGCCCAAAAACAAATCAATACAAATATAATCAACTGATCTTTGGCAAAAAAGCAAAGGAAATTTAATAGAGAAAGGATTGCCTTTTCGTCAGACTATCTGAACAACTGAACATTCACATGCAAAACAATAAATCTAGATATAGATTTTATACCTTAACAAACATTAACTCAAAACAGATGCTAGATATAAATGTAAAGTGCAAAACCATAAAATTTCTAGTAGATGGCAGGAGAAAATACGTGGCCTTGAATATGGTCATTGACTTGCTAAATATAACGTCTAAAGCATGATCTTTGGGTGAGGGGGGTGGGGGGGTAGTTACACTTAATTAAAAATAAAAAGTTCAGAAACCTCGTCCAGAGTCAGGCGTGTAAACCAGCCAGAGCGGTGGCAGTGGAGGACCACCATGGTGCCTGGAGCAGCAACCAGGAGGGGCAACGCTGGCTAGGGGTACCCGCTGACAGCGTGAGAGATACTAGCTTTTGACAGGTTTGCACCATGCGTGCATATAAGTTAGTGTTCTTTGTGAGAACCTCTTTCCATGTCCTGCGTGGTTCAGGGTTCCCAGGTCAAGGTTTGGGTTCTGAAGGAGGCCACACGCAAACAAAATGAGAGACTAGAAAATATTAATTTGGCGATATTGGGGGGCCAGGTGGGAGCCTTCCTGTAGTGGAAAGGACTGCCATTTGCTCTGGCCTTTTTCTCCCTTTTATTCAGGCTTTGGGACACACCCCTAGCCTTTAGGCAGGAAACAACAGAAATTAACATGATACAAACAGATAATTTCAACTAAACAATGAGTAATCAGATCTGACCTTTCAGAGCAATTAAGGTTGGTCAGCCTTCTGGCTTCCTGTTTACATCCATTTAGTGAGAACAATATTTGGTTTCCGACAGTTCTTGGCTCAAGAGGCACAACAGTACAGTTTGTTCAAGGAATTTTTATTGAAATATATGATCCTACAGTAGCAGATTCTTATAGAAAGCAAGTTGAAGTAGAGCACAACAGTGTATGCTTGAAATTTTAGATACTACAAGAATGGAACAATTTACAGCAATGAGGGATTTGTACATGAAAAATGGACAGGGCTTTACATTAGTTTATTCCATCACAGCAAAATTCACATTTAATGATTATTAAGATCTGAGCGAACAGATTCTTTGAGTTAAAGACACTGATGATGTTCCAATGATTCTGGTTGATAATAAGTGTAACTTGGAAGATGAAAGAGTTGTAGGAAAGGGAACAAGACAATGAAACATCTGTGCATTCTTAGAACCTCTGCAAAATCAAAGATAGATGTTAATGAGATCTTTTATGACCTAGTGCGGGAAAGTAATAGGGAAACTCCAGTGCCTGGGAAGACCCGCAGAAGTTATCATGTCAGCTTCTTTAATATGCTAAATGCATTGTAGCTCTGAGCCAGATCTGAAGAACTGTTTCCCAATTTAACAGTGCCAGCATTCCAACTTGTTAAACTTACCAACATCTTAAATGGACTTTCTGTGGTGGTACCCTTTAAGAGGAATATGAAAGCTACCATATTATTTTGTACATTCTAATCACTTCCCAGTAACTAGTGGCCCGGTGCACAAAACTCATGCAGCAGTTGGGAGGGGGTGTTGAAAGGGAGTGTCCTTCAGCCTGGCCTGCACCCTTTCTAATCCGAGTCCTCTCACACTCTGGGAATTTTGGCTCCTAACCACTCACATGCCTGCCTGCCTGATCACACCTAACCACTCTGCCTGCTGTCCTGATCTCACCCTTTCAGCCTCATCACCCCAAATGCCCCCCCTCCTGCCGGCCTGATCACCCCCAAAGCTCCCATGTTGGCCTGCTGATCCCCAACTGCCATCCCCACTGGCCTGCTCACCCCCAAGTGCCTCCCCTCTCCCCCGCCAGCCTGATTACCCCCAACTGCCCTTTCCTGCTGGCATGATCACCCCTAACGGCCTCTGCCTCAGTCCTGCCACCATGGCTTTGTCTGGAAGGATGTCCAGAAGTTCTCCCTGTCTAATTAGCATATTATTCTTTTATTAGTATAGATAGCCTTAGTGCATGCATCAGGTAAAACCGGAGGCTACAATCCAGTATTACTGCTAAGAGACATTTTCATCCACCAATGTTGTATATGTATGAAAATGGTGTACTGCATACTATAACAAGCCCCATACTTTGTTTTGGAGCATACAATAATGTAAATCCTAAAAGCACCACTATTTTAGCATAATAAAAGGAAGTCCAAAGAGCTCCTATATAGACTACTCCAGATAACTTCACTTTTGATACTTGTAGCTTATTGTAATTTTGTAAAGAAAATCAAGGTTATTATCATTGTACAAATAAGTGCTTTGATTAACGCAGCAATATGGTGTGTTTTTTTAATTTTTAAAAACCTGTGGAGACAGTGATATTGTCTTTAAAAATACAATAGTCCTTTCAATATAATGTCTTAGATTAAAAATGTTGCCTTTAATACCTATTGGAAAGGAAATGTCCAGATTTTTCAAATCTCTTATTATATGTTTCTTTTTTTTGTTTGCATAGGGAACAATATTTATAGTTGTGTGTATAGTGGGGGTCTATAAGAAATGCATAGTTTCAAAAAATTTTTTAATGATTTAACATTTTTTTGTAAATCATTTTCAGGCTTATGCAGCTGTAGATTCTCACTGTGAATCCCTTGCTTGCTCATGCATGAGTGTATTTGCAATGCCAAATATACAAATTTAGTATTTTTGCCTGTCAGTGATTGTTTCACATGTATAACATTTTGGTTGAGATGTTAAATGGTGGATGAGTACTGTGAATGTGAATGTGGGAAGTAATTTTAATAATGTACAATTGGTCACAAGGCCCAAGTTGCAGTAAGTAACTATTGCTGTTTTATTTAACAATGCCTTGTTGCTTTGTATGCATTAATGATTGGGTGTAAAGATTGTGTGTCTATCCAACAGGGAGCCACAGTATTTAAATTGTTACAACTACTTAGAAGTGGCCAAATGTTAACTTAAAGCCTTAATTAAAGTGGTGGAATTTTGTATAACTTAGAATCAGTAGTTCAAAAATTTAGATTGCCATGCAAAAAAAATAAATAAATAAACATAAATAAATAAATAAATAAATAAATAAATAAATAAAATCAGCTTTGTGAAAGACACTATTAGAGGAATGAAAGACCACAGACTGGGAGAAACATTTTTGTTAAACACATATCTGATAAAGTACTAGAATATGAAATACATAAAGAACTCTTAAAACTCATCAATAAGAAAACAACCAATGCAATTAAAACAATAGGCAAAAGACCTGAAGAGACACATCAAAGAAGATACATAGATGGCAATTAGGCATATGAAAAGATGCTATCATCTTATGTTATTTGTGACTTGCAAATTGAAAAAAAAATAATGAGATAACACTATACAACTATGAGAATTCTATATAATAAAAAGGTAATATACAAACTGACCATCACATCCTTACACAAGATGGCCACCCCTCTGCCACCCCTCCGTGGTCACAAGATGGCCAGCAGAGGAGGACAGTTGGTGACTGAACTTGCAAGGGAAGGCAATTGGGGGCAACTGGGCCTGCAGGGGCGGGAGAACAACTGGGGTGGACGAACCAGGTCTGCAGAAGAAGGCAGTTATGGGTGACCAGGCCTGCAGGGGAGGGTAGTTGTGGGTGACCAGGCCTGCAGTGGAGGGCAGTTGAGAGTAACCAGACCTGCAGGGAAGGGCAGTTGGGGGCAATCGGGCTGGCAAGGGAGCAGTTAGGCATCAATCAGGCTGGCAGGGGAGTGGTTAGGAAGTGATCAGGCTGGCAGGCAGAAGCGGTTAGGGGCAATCAGGCAGGCAGGCAGGCAGGCAGGTGAGTGGTTTGGAGCCAGCAGTCCCAGATTGTGAAAGGGACAGACATCCCCCAAAGGGTCCCAGATTGGAGAGGGTATAGGGTGGGTTGAGGGACACCCCTCTCCAGTGCACAAATTTCATGCACTGGACCTCTACTAGCTAAAATAAAAACATTGACAGTACCAAATACTAGTGAAGATGTTGAGTAAGGGGTATGTTCATTCATTATCAATGGAAATGCAATTGGTAAGCTTACTTTGTAATAGTTTGACAATTTCTTACAAAAATTACACTCTCACCATGTGATCCAGAATTTACAATGTTCAGGATTTACTCAAATGAGTTGAAAATTATTATCCACACAAAATGCTGCACATGAATTCATAATTGCTAAAACTTGGAAGCAATTAGAATGTTCTTCAATAGACAAATATATAAACAAATTGTGTTATATCCATAAAATTGAATGTTATTCACCAATAAAAAGAAATGAACTATTAAGCCTTAAAAAGACATAAAGAAACCTTAAATGCATATTTCTAAATGAAAGAATCCAATCAGAAAAGGCAACATACTTCATGTTTACAAATATATGACAGTCTGGAAAAGGTCTAACACTATAGAGAAAATGAGATCATCACTGGTTGCAAGATTTCATGAAGAGGGTGGGATAAACAGAGGGTATTTAGGGCAATAAAATTATTCTGTAAATACATAAAATTATCTTTCATTGTAATCAAAACAGCCTGGTACTGGCACAAGAACAAGCATATAGACCAATGGAACAGAATAGAGGCCCCCAGAAATCAATCCATGCCAATCCAATTAATATTTGACAAGAGAGGCAAGAAAGAGCATACAATGGATTAAAGATAGTCTCTTTAATAAATGACATTGGAAAAATTGAACAAGTTCATTTAAAAAAAAAATGAAACTAGACCACCAACTTACACCATACAAAAGAATAAACTCAAAATGTAGAAAAGTCACAAAACCATAAAAATCCTAGAAGAAAACATAGGCAGTAAAATCTCAGATATCTCACATAGCAGTATTTCCACTGATACATTTACTAGGGCAAGAAACAGAGGATAAAATTAAACAAATGGACTGCATCGAAATTAAAAGCTTCTGCACCACAAAAGAAACCATCAACAAAATGAAGAGGGAGCCCATTGTATGGGAAATATGTAGGTATCATATTTGCCAATGATATGTAAACAACTCATCAAGTTCATCAAAAGGAAGACAAACAATTCAGTTAAAAAATGTTCAAAAAACCTGAATAGACCCTTTTCCAAAATGAGTATACAGATGACAGGTAGACATATAAAAAGATGCTCAAGGACACTCAATCTTTAAAGAAATGCAAGTTGAAAGCACAATGAGATCACCTCACACCTGTCAGGATGGCTAGCAGCAATAAATCAATAAACAAGTGCTAGCAAGGATGTGGACAAAAGGGAACCCTATCATATTGCTGGTGTGAATACAAAGTGGTATAGCCAATGTGTAAAACAGTATGGAATTTTCTCAAAAAATTAAATATGGAACTACCCTTTGACCCAGCAAACCAACTTTTGGGAATATATCCTAAGAACTCCAAAATACCAACCAGAAAGAATATATGCACCACTAGGTACATATTGTTATTTACAATAGCTATGGTGTGGAAACAGCCCAAGTGCCCATCAGTAATGAGTTGATAAAGTAAAAAATCCCTGATACATTTACACAATGGAATGCTATGTTGCTGTTAAAGAAAAACATCTATTTCCCTTTATGAGGGCATGGATGGATAGACCTGGGCATTATTGTGCTAAGTGAAATAAGCCAGTCAGAATATATATATATATCACATTGATGGGAAAAATTAGACATTTAGACATTTTGGGGGGCTAGCAATCTGACTCTGTGCTAGTAACTTAATGTACATTCTTGATAGCCTATAATTAAATCATTGCCCTTTCTCTACTATCTGGTCTAGCAAGACCTGTTTTCCTAATTAATCCCAATGTACAAAGTATCCATAAATGTAACAGCTTAGCTACAGGATAGGTCACTGACACCACTCAGACCAGGCATTTATATACAATTTAACTTCCCTATACTAACTGACTCAGGAGGGGTTGTGGAAGCCCACCACAAAAGCCTGATAGTTAGGAAACAGATAGAAAACAAACCATAGAGTATAAAGAGAAAGCTTCCTCCATATTGCTTACTCAGGATTTGGAGAACTGACTCCCTGAGTCACTGTACTAGTACATGTGAAACATCTAGAAATAAATGGTTTTTTTCTGAACCTCTACTGTGTATTTTTTGGGTGCCTAGTAAATTCTGTAACATGATCTCACTTATATGTGGAATGAACAAAATAAACTGACAAACAAAATAGGATCAGAAGAATGTAGGCATGGAACAGACTGACAGATCTCAGAGGGCGGGGGAGAGGGGGAGATGGTAAGAGATTAACAAAATAACATGTATGCATATATGCATAGTTAATGGACACAAACAATATTTTGGGAAGGCTTGGAGTAGGGAGGGGGTAGGTGAAGGGGAGTGAAAGGGGATAGGGCCATCTGTAATACTGTCAACAATATTAAAAAACAACAACAACAACACAGCATGTACAACACAAAGAATGAATCTAATGTAACCAGGGACAGTAGTAGCAATATATCAATATTGGCTTATCACTTATAACAGATGCACTACACTAATGAAAGATATTAATAATAAAGGAAACAGGGAGGAAGGTGAAAGGGTATATGAGAATTGTGTATTTTTCACTTGATCTTTTCTATAAAACTAAAACTGCACAATGAATGGACTATTTTAGCTGAAAAGAGATGTATAGCACTATATTCTGAATCATAAAATGCTACATATATTTATTTACCTATTTATTATTATTAAACAAATTTCAGCCCAGCCGGCATGGGTCAGTGGTTGAGCATCCTATCTAATAAAAGGATAATATGCAAATTAGTCATCAATCCACCACACCCACAAGCCATGCCCACCAGCCAATCAGGAGCAAGTATGCAAATTAACCCAACCAAGATGGCTACGACCACAGAGTAAGCAGGAGGCTTGGGTTTCTCTGGCAGTGGAGGAAGCCAAACTTTCTGCATACCTTGGTGGGCCCAGGCTTCCACTTAGGGCTACAAACTTTCAGTTATAGATGATAAATAAATCCCATCAGAAAATGGTGGCAGCTACAGAGCTGGAAGAGCTGGAGGATTGGATTGCCCCCAGCAATGGAGGAAACCAAGCTCCTGCAGCCCAGGCCTGCCTTGGCCTCTTCTACAAAGTTTCAATTATAGAAGATAAATAAATCCCCCAAAAAATGGCTGTGACTATGGAGCAAGCAAGAGGCATGGTTCCACTCAAGGCTACAAAGTTTCAATTATAGAAGATAAATAAATTCCAGATATCAGGACCTCCACTTGGGTCATTAGGGGGCATGGCTGGCCTGCAAGCCACCACAGGCCTCTTGCCCAGGATGCCCCATGCCTTAAGGTAACCCACACCCTGATCCAGGACACCCTTCAGGGCAAATCAGCTGGCCCCACCTGTGCACCAGGCCTCTATCTTATCTAATGAAAGATTAATATGCAAAGTGACCGTCACTCCAATACACAAGATGGCTTTCCTCATGTGGTCAAAGATGGTTGTCCACATGTGGACAGAAGATGGCCAACAGGGGAGGGCAGTAAGGGGTGACCAGATCACCAGAAGAAGGAAGTTGGGGGTGACTGGGCCTGCAAGGAAGGCCAGTTGCAGGGTGGGGAGCACAGGCCTACAGGGGACAGTAGTTGGGGGGGACCCAACCTTCAGGGGAGAGCAGTTAGGTGACCAGGCCTTCAGGGGAGTACAGTTAGGGGTCACCAGGCCTGCAAGGGAGCAGTTAGGCATCAATCAGGCTGGCAGGAGAGTGGTTAGGGGGTGATCAGGATGGCAGTCGGAAGTGGTTAGGAGCAATCAAGACAGCAGGCAGGTAAATAGTTGGGAGCCAACAGACCTGAATTGTGAGAGGGATATCTGACTGCCCCTTTAGGATTGGACCTAAAGGGGCGGCAGTCGGACATCCCTCAAAGGGTCCCAGATTGGAGAGGGTACAGGCTGGGTTGAGAGACACATTCCCCCACCCTCTCCCACCCTCCCCCACGTGCATAAATTTTGTGCAGCAGGCCTCTAGCCAATTTATAAAACAGGAGGTCAGAGTTCTATTTCCAGTCAGGGCATATGGGTTGAGGGCTTGACCCCAGTGTGGGGCATGGCATGCAGACAGTCAATAATGTTTCTCTCTCATCATTGATGTTTCTATCTCTCTCTCCCTCTTCCTTCCTCTCTGAAATCAATAATATATATATATTGCTAAGTGGTTAAAGATTTGGCCCAGGGACTGAAGGGTCATGGGTTCTATTTCCAGCCCCAATCAATGTTTCTCTCTCTCTCTCTCTCTCTCTCTCTCTCTCTCTCTCTCTCTCTCTCTCTCCCTTCCTCCCTTTTCCTCCCTCCCTTCCTCTCTGAAACAATTAATGGAAAAATATTCTCAGCTGAACATTTTATGTGGAGTTAATAGTATGAGCCAAGATAGAAATACAAGGTTGTCTTCAATGGCAGGTGTTACTCTGGTATGAGAGGTTACACGGTAGTGAGGAACTGCAGTCAGAGGTGTTGTTAAAGAGCACTTCCTCAGAACCTTACTTGTTTTGGAGAGAAGGCTGGGCTTCCTCTGGATAATGGAGGTAGTGTCAGAGTTTGTCAGAAAAATGTCATAGTATATTGAAGCCATTCAAGTTATGTCAGCTTTCCCTCAGGATTCCTGAGGAGTTCTTGAGTTAATACTTTTTAAAAACAAGTATAGTTTTAAAGAATAGAATGATGATGTAAGAGGTTTTAGATATTGTCACTATAAAGGCCACTTAACTGGGTTTTGTTTAATGCATTTCTCCACTGCTTTTGCTTTTGAGCAGTTTGAGATTGTGTTATAAATGATACTCTAAAATGGCTTGATTTTTTATAAGTGAAAATTTCTAATAGAAATAATAGATACCAGGAGAAGGACTTTGTTCAAGACTCTTATGAAGAGTAGCATGAGTATCTATACATCTTGACAAACACATGCCTATACATACTGGTATTATATATGCAGGGGTGGGCAAAAGTAGGTTTACAGTTATGAATACACAAAACACAGAGTTTATTCTTATACTATTACTTATTAATTATTGTATTATTTTCCAGATGAACAACTGTAAATATACTTTTTCCCCACCCTGTATATGTCTATATTAAAAAATTTAATCTACCTATAGGTATTAGAGCTTACTTCTTCCTGGAATTTTTTACTCTAAGCTAATTGTATAGCACAGCATGCATAATTTATTTCACAGCTTATAGAACAACAGAACAAATATCAATTAGCATTTTACTCTTTATTCTTCCAGGAAAAGTAATATAGACTATTTAAATTTCCTCTTGGGTTTTCCTTTATGCATTCTAATGAGCTAATACAAAAAAAATGTTGAACTGATATTAGAAATATACATACTTACCATACACATAAATTATTACCCTTGGGTGTGAAAATAAAGATATTTTTAGCTAATTAAAAAGTATTAAAGAAATATGTCAAATAAAAGGTCTACATTGTTTCTAATTTTAAGTTAACATTTTATTTTAATGCCAATTTAAAAACTGATTTACATTTAAGCTCTACTATATTTGAATAAAAAGGTTCAATAAAAAAAGTTCTGTATCCTTATGTGCTTTTAAAATTATGCATAATACTTGGTGAATACAAATTATAGTGACTTGAAATTGGGCTTAATTCAGAGAACACTGGGGAAATAATATTTACCTACTTTTATAATAAACAAGCTATTGTTGATCTATGTATTTATTTGGGAGTAAATATTCATCTTTTATATGAAAACTTTTTCTCATGCACTTGAAAATAATTTAAATGCATTCTAAAAGGCAATAGTGCTATGTACTAACTGAAAATTATCATTTTAAACTTATTAAATATAGTTTGGCATATAGTATATAAAATTTCATTGAATAATTATATGAAAAATACAGTAATATCATAATTCTGTGCACATTATAACTTCACCTTAAAAAGTATTTTTGTAGGCTTTTATAATTCAGACCCATCTTCTCTCAGTTAAGTTACATGAAAGGTAATTTGTAATATAAAAATGTAATCATATATAACCATGTTACAAATGTGTACACTTTTCTTTCTAGCAACAATTTCAGTATTTTAGAACTTTTTTTTCTTAAAGTCCACTGCAATGCTGTCATATATATTGTATTAACTGCCTTCAGAAATCATCTCTAAAAATTTCCAATTTAATATCAGAGAGTACATTTCAGCTACTAATTCTAAATTTTTCACAATCTTGCTCAATATATGTGATTTCTTTCCATTAAAACACAAGAAAAGATTGAATTTTTAACATTTAGTTCAGAAACTATATCTGTTTAGTATTTAATAAAGTCTACCTCCTCTTTACTCTGTCATAAGATTAAGAAAAGGGTTAGCTGAAGAGGAATGACTTTCCAAAGGTTAATTTTGCTGAATGACTTCAGATAAATCATTAATCATCTGAGTAAATGAAAGGGAAGAAATTATTAACTTTCTGGATCTTCTTACTAAGATTTTTCTCTGAGAGCCACTCTTCCACAGAATTCCTACTTCTACCCACATTTTGATTCCCATCCATATTCCCCAATGCCTTTGCTGTAAAAACTCCCTTCAAAGATTTTCTGAATCTGTATTCTCTTCTTTCAATAGTGTGTGTATTACTTCCAGTAACACTTGCATGTGTATGTTTGTTTTAAAATTTCTTAAAAAGTCACCAAAACTGATTTGGCTCAGTGGATAGAATGTCGGCCTGCGGACTGAGAGCTCCCAGGTTTGATTCCGGTCAAGGGCATGTACCTTGGTTGTGGATACATCCCCAGTAGGGGGCATGTAGGGGGCTGCTGGTCAATGTTTCTCTCTCATTGATGTTTCTGACTCTGTCCCTCTCCCTTCCTCTCTGTAAAAAAAATCAATAAAATGTATTAAAAATAAATAAAATATCTTAAAAGATATAGAATTGTTTCAAGTTATCTATATAATACAGAGCCAGGTTTGTAATGACCTTTATGACTGAAGGCTCAACCGGTCTGTAAGCCAGTGCACTGGGGCAGCTGCTGGCACCCTGACCCAGCACTAACTACCTAGGAGTCTGTAGATCATGCCCGGAGAGAGGCCTGCAGAGAGAGAGGCAGGGTCTGATCCATAGCCTCTGTGGCAGCTGTTGACCAGAACTTGCCTCTCTTTCTCTCCCAGCCTGGTGAACAGCTGTGCCTCCATTTCTCTCCAAGCCTCCACCAGGGCTGCTGATCAGCCCTACCTTTCTGATCAGGCTCTGTTGATAGGCCCAGAGATGATGACTGGCATAGAAACTGACCAATCAGAACCAAATTTGGGTCAACTGTGAGGAGTCAATGGCCTAGAAGGTGGAGCTTTTGATGCTGCCTGGCATAGAAACTGATCAATAAGAAGCAAATTGGCCAGCAGAGGAGGTTCAGTTGGGGCAAGATCAGGCCGGCAGCAGAGAGCAGTTAGGGGTGATCAGGCAGACAGAGACAATTAGGGGCTATCAGGCCAGCAGGAAAGAGCAATTAAGAGCAAGATCAGACTGGCAGGGGAGGACCATTGGGGGTTAAGATCAGGATAGCAGAGTAAGGCAGTTGGGGGTGAGATCAGGCCAGCAAAGGTGGACAGTTAGGGGTGATCAGGCAGGCAGGAAGGTAGGCAGAGGCAGTTAGGGATAATCAAGCAGGCAGAGACAGTTGGGGGTAAGATCAGGCTGGCAGGGGATCTCAATTGGGGGCTCAATCAGGCCAGCAGGGGAGGTCAGTTAGGGGCTATGGGGCAGGTGGGTAGGCAGGCAGGCAGAGGCAGTTGGGGGTGGGATCAGGCTGACAGGCAAGGGCAGTTAGGGGCAATCAGGCAGGCAGGCAGCCAGTAGTCCCAGATTGTGAGAGAGGTCCTCCAAGAGGTCCCCAATTGAAGAGGGTGCAGGCTGGGCTGAGGAAAGTCCCCCTCCATGCACAATTTTTATGCACCGGGCCTCTAGTTTACTGTAGTATTATATCTCATCCTTTTCAGTAAATATTAACACCCAACAGTCACCCAGTTACTAAACTAAAATCCTATAGGTTATTCTCATTATTTATTCTCTTCACCTTTCATCCAATCATTGAACTCTGTTTATATGCCTAGAAACCTCCACCACCAATTTATCCACTATGTTTATTACATGCTGTTAGGACTCTTTTTCCAGGATGAAAGCACTGGCTTTCAGTCTGACCCCATTTCCACACTTTCACTCTTTGATCAATGCTTTATGTAATATATAGAGTAACTTTCTTAGAATGTAAATAAGACGGTAGTGTCTTCCTTAATACTCTCCAATGCCTTTCTATTATACTTAAAGTATGACCTAATTTTTTATCCTGCCTATAACCCTGCTTTGATGTCACCCTTGATTTTCTATCAAACCTTTCTTCTGCTTCCTACTTCTCCTATTAACTCAGTTATGTTACTATGCTGTGTCACTATAGACTTCCAAACCCTTTCTTTGACAGGATATTTGCGGATTGGCTACTGTATTCTTTAAAGCAACCCCTTTAGAACTCTTATGTGACATCTTAGAAAGTGATATATGGTACAACATTAATTTAGTCAAATTATCAAGTAAAGAAAAAGGTGGGGTTTGTTTGTTTATTCCCTGGTTAGATCACATAGCAGCAAATTCAGTGAGAACTGACTTCTCAATCTCTATATGCCATATTCCTTCTGATCCCATGCTCTATTCTCAACTGTTGTATTCAGTCACTCCTGCATCTCATCTTTGCTTATCTAAATTTCATTTTAAACCTATTTATCTTCTATTTATTTTTAGCCTCTTCTATGTATTATTCCTATAAATTCTATTTCCTCTGCTAGTCAACTCTATTCAATGTAGCATTTAAATATTTTAAGTGTATTCATGTTTTTTAGTTTTCTTTCTCCAAATAAGTTTTTTGATGGCAGTGATTTATTTTCATCTCTACTCAATCTAAGAAACCTAGTCATTCATCCTTTGCCAAATATAAATATTTATCAATTTGTAACACACATATGCATTTTCAAGATGTTTTATAAATATTTCCTCTGTTATTTCTCTAATTAATAACATCAATCATAAATTATTATAATTCTTCCTGTTATTTGCATCATCAGTTTTCCACAGTATTTAACACGCCATTCTAATGTTGTCCTATTGATATAATATGAAGGCAATATCCAATGGAAAAAAAAGGCATAAATCTTGTTCATAGGAGTAATTTATAGGAACAGAACTCTGATTTATTATTTGGAATGAATTTTCTATGTTAGCTCTCCTGTGTACCAGAATATGTGTATGTGTGTGATTTCATAATAAGCATATCCTCTGTCTTAGAGAGACCCACTCAGAAAAATCAATACAGAAGGGAAATGGTAGTTTAATCATTTACAAAGATATATACAATATTAAAAATATTTAAGAATATAAATGACCAGTTTTAACACATATCTATAACTAAATCTAAACCATAACAGAAAGAGAGAAAGGATGTTCCCTCTTCCTATTAGAAAAAAAAAGATAAATTAAATTGAATATCTAATATTTTGTTGTAATAGAAAATGATATATTATTCATAAGTCTTGAAAATTAATATAGTCTCAATCTAGCTTGAATGTTCTTGTAGTTGTATTTTAAAGACTGTATTGGCTCATGTAAGTTAGAAAACTAGGGGACAGCGCCAGTTTCAAGAATAACTTGATCCAGAAATATTTTTTAAATGTAATAAGCTGAGAGATATCACACAACTCAGTCAATTTAGCACAACTCAGCAGCAGGAAAAAGGAGAGGCACCTGAAAGTAGTAAGATTTATTATCCTCTCTTTTCAGTATTTCCCTGTGTTTTATTTTTGAGGGAGTTCACATCAATGAAAGCATATTTATGTACATGATTTTATGTGGGCAACATAATATTCAGCCCACTGCAATAATAAATTCTAATCTCATTTGTTCTTTATAGAATACTAGACACCAGTAAGCTATTTCATGTATTCTTCTGTGGTGGATATACCACTACATTTGCTGGGACATTATTTTAAGAGATGATATTGATGTTTCTGGTTCCACAAATTTTTTGTTTTTATATCTCTGAACAATAAAAAACAAACTTTTAACTAGAATCCTATATCAGGAGTCATGAATTATTGCACAAAGAACACAAAAAGCATTGCTAAAATCAAGGTGTGAGGTCTCAAAAAACAATCAAAGCCAATTAATATGCACATTTTTCTATATTGTCCACATTAAGAAACACAAAATATAGGTTGCTTTGTACACATACAAAGCCTTCTCTAAGCACTCTTTTCTTTCGACATCATGATTTGGAGAAGGGGCAAAGGAACACGGTCAATATTCTTAAAATTCACTTTAAACCGTCAAATACACTTCAATCTGCGTGATATTTTGTGTCCAGTGGGACCAAACAAAATGTAGCAAGATAAGAACACATTAAAGTAATTGTGTCCAATTGCCAAAACCTTTTTAGAAGAAGTAATTGTCTGTTATCCTTTCTTCTATTTTTTATTTTTTTTTTGAGTAAATAATACATAAATTACAATCCAAGAACAATCTCAGGGTTGATTTGAAATTCAGCAAACGCACCAGATTATGCTTTCAGGTGGTAAACCTCCAGGGTTCCCTGGCTTCTTTTGTGTTCCCAGGCTTGTAGAGTGCTAGGAGCTGACAGATGCTTATCAAACATTCATATAAACACTGCTATCAAAGCTGTGCTCTCCAGCTCTGTCTTCCCACAGTAGGGTCAGCATGGAACATCATTAACGCTGGGCCAAAACAGAAATGTCAGGCCTGAGATTTGTAATGCAAGAGAATGCCTACACTGCTGTTCTAAGACACAGCGCCCAAATTGTTACCTTTGCTGACACCAAAGAAGAACACAGAGGCAATGTTTAAAACATTACTGTTAAGCATTTTTATTCTTGTTTTCTCGAGTTTAAATAGAGTTTAGGGCTATTTTTTGTTTGTTTATTTTTACCTGAAAGGATGCAGAAATGTGGTTCAAATCAGAGACGTGTATAATAATGACTTCATAAACAAAGAAAATATCGCAGTAATTTAATGATTTCAGCAGCAATAATACAGGAGGCATGAGGTTGAATTCTTTGGGTCCAGGATATTTACCGCATCTTGAAGGACTCTTTTCCTTTGTCAGTTTCTCCAGACCTCCTCCAGGTTTGTAGTCTTTCCATGCACAGGGATCACCCTGCTTTTGGATGACTCTTTACTAGGTGAGAGAAAAGTCTTGGTAAAGTCAGGCGGGAAAAGTAACCTAACCCTTCAACAGGACCTGGGAGAAGGGCTTCCTCCCATTTTATTTCACTTGCTCATTTTCACCCGAATAAATTGTTACTTAGCCAGCTTCAGTACAGAAGCTATTTCTCAGAACACAAAAATCAGGGGGAGTTTGAGAAATAAAAGTTTGGGGTATTTACCAACCAAATAGGACTCACCTAATGTTAAGTATTTTCATATTCTCTCCTAGACCTACTTTACTCTGGGAGTGGATAGAGCATCTGTAGTTTAGAAAGCCATCTAGTATCTCTAATGCATGTTGAAATTTGAGAACTATGGCATTAGGCGTAGTCTCCTAAACCTGCCTATCTGCTTATCTGGACTGTTTCAACACGTTGCAGATCCTTTTTTTAAACCTGCTTTTTTACCTTCTACTTGCAGTCTTGCCTTAACTATAAAAGGGTTTCAGTCCCCTACAGTCCACTCTGTGGGTCCTATTAGTTTGGTAATACTGTATATTAGGCATTGTGTGAGATGATAGATAAAAGAGATGTGATCCCTACCTCAAGGGGCTAATAGTGTTGTGATAGAGACAGAAAACAAAGAGAAAGATATCCTATATAATAAAGCCTAGTATGCAAATAGACCAAACTGTGGAACAACCAGTTGGTGGGGGGGAAAGGTTGGTGGATTGGGTGGCTCCAGGCCAGCCAAAGTGAGTGCCAGTGAGCATAGGGAGGGGATGGCGATCAGGGGCGGCAGTGATTGGAGGAGGCAGAGGGGTGACCAGGGGGTGAGGATGGCCACTCACTAGCTGGCGCTGTCCCCTCCCCCCACATCACTCTGCCAGTTGCCTCCACAGAGGGGGGCCAGACTGAGCAAGCCATCAGGGGGAACATCCTCAGAGGGCTCCTAATCTGCAAGAGGGCGCAGGCGAGGTTGAGGGATCTCTCCGAGTGTACGAATTTTCCCAACCAAATAGGACTCACCTAACATTAAATGTTTTCATATTCTCTCCTAGACCTACTTTACTCTGGGATTGGATACAGGGCCACTAGTGTAAATAAATAAAAGAATAACAATCTTACAGATAATAAAAGTAAAATTTTAAAAACCTGTATTGACTTTGTTTTCTTAGCTCATGATGTGTTAGCATCTTGACCTTGCTGATTCAGGGTTAGCTAATGGCTAGTGATGGTGTATGGCTTGCCTGGGAGTATGCTTTTAATGTGTAAACAAGCCAATTCAAAACCCTGAACCCCAACCACCTCTTTTTTATGGGGCTCTCACACTCTGGAACAGTATTATCCTGTTCTAATCAGTTCAATTACCTTTCAGAGCCCACCAAAATTATTCAAATTATCCAATTCTAAATCTACTTAGCTATATTACCTTTCCTCTTCCATTTTTCCCCTGAAAACCACAATGAAGGTGCCAGCTAGCAGTTTCTTTCTTTTTCTCTGCCTGCTCATCCCAGCCCTGTGCTTCCCCATGTAGCCTGTATAGTGGCTGTGCCTCCTGTTTGTCGGGCACTGAATATAATGAAAACTTCCTTCATGACAGTCATTTCCATGTCTGTGTCTTCCCATACCTGACTGAAACAAATGCTGGGCATCATCAAAAGAAAATCACAAGTTAATATTTAAAATCAATATTATCTATTTCCTAGGAAAACAATTAAAATACGTATTTGATAAGAAAAAGAAAATCAGTCCTGGCCAGTTTGGCTCAGGGCATAGAGCATCAGCTTGAGGAACAAAGGGTCCCAGGTTTGATTCTGGTCAAGGGCACGTACCTCCATTGAATGATCCTCCCTGGCGGGGGCCCTGGTGGGCTCAGGCAGGAAGCAACCAATCGATGTGTTTCTCTGACATTGATGTTTCTCTGTCTTTCCTTCTCTCTTCTACTCTCCCTAAAAATCAATGGAAAAATATCCTTGAGTGAGGATTAACACCACCAAAAACAAAAACAAAAAACAAAATCACACACCAAGAAATATGAAATCAAAAGAGACTTCTGACCAAGAAACCACTATTCAAAACTTGTCCCCAAAACCTAATACCCCTCTTTCATACCCATTCCTAGATACTATTGTAAGTTACTGCTACCAAACTTGCAAGAAAAATAACCTATGTATAATAAAAAGATAGAAAAATTCAGCTTATTTTATGAAGCTTACATAGAAATTCATAGAGGAACTGTATGAGAAAGAAAAGTATACTGAATAATGTAGATATAAAACCCTAAATTAAATGATAGCAAATACAATTTAGTTATGCTACTAAAACGTTTTCAAGATATGCAACCGCTCTAAGAAAATAAAATTTGTAAAATTGTAAACTACAGCAACAATTATCTAGTATATATTATTTATGATAAATCTTTAAATATGTGAAATAGTTACATAAATAAAATCTTAATAGTGAATCAAACATCAACATAAGACATAAAAGAAGACCTAAGTCAATTGAAATGTTTCATTCTTTAACAATATAAAGATGAAAAATTTCCACAAAGTAATCTATAAATACTTTGAAATTTCATGGAATTTGACTAACTGATCCCAAAGTTTACTTTTCAAATGAAAGGATAAGAATGATTAAGACAATTTTCAACATTCATTTCAAGCAGAAATTCCACTTACCAGATAGAAACATTTAGTAAAAATTATGAAGAAGAAATTAAAATATAATACTTAGTATAAGACTAAGTATCAGGATTTTGTTTTCCTGCCTTGACTATCACCAATTAAAAAAAAAAACCTCCATTATTTTTTTAAACATTTATATTCTAGAAGTAACCATGATTAAAGTCAGCTGAAAAGCAATAGATATTTAGACCCATATAACTGGCACATATTTATTATCCAGGCTATATTAAAAATATTTAGCAAAAATATTATAAAACGATACACACTTAAATTGGAAAGTTTGTGGATAAAACATTTGAAAAGTAATACACAAAATGAAAATCCAAATGGACAGCAAATTTTCTAAGTAATCAGAGAAATGCAGACTAAAACAACCATTGAAGTTTATTTCACACTCACCAGAATAGCAAAATAATAAATGTCTAATAAGCTTATGTCATAGACAAAATGTGAGAAATGGGAACTGTCATATATTACTCCATTGTCTGATTATACTGAAACTTTCAAAAATTGTATTATCTGTTGCTGGACATCTGGGTTGTGTCCAATTTGAATATCATAATTAAAATTGCTGGGTATGATTTTG
Organism: Lasiurus cinereus; assembly: GCA_011751065.1. Classification (NCBI taxonomy): domain Eukaryota; kingdom Metazoa; phylum Chordata; class Mammalia; order Chiroptera; family Vespertilionidae; genus Lasiurus; species Lasiurus cinereus. Next base: position 6,997,492 of record JAAGEH010000208.1, on the reverse strand, counting down.
TACAAATTTTAGTGTATTTATGATAAATAAGTTCACTTTAAATAATATTTTCTTATATGTCTATTGTGTGTAGACCTGTTTGAAACACTTTTGCCTACCCAAAGTGTCCAAATGTTACCATGTAATGCTTCCAAGAGATAATAGCTGTAACTTTTTATTTTCAGTCTATGATACATTGCAATTTAATTTGTTGTGTATGTTTTAAGATGAAAATTAAGGTTTTGTTTCTTCTTAAGTTCATTTACTGTTTCTAGCAACATTTTATTGAAAATTACCTATGGAATTTACCATTGTGTTTTTGGTGAAATTAATTGATTATATATGTATAAATCTATTTTTAGGCTTTATTTTGTTTCATTCATCTATGTGTCTAATTCAATGTGATACCCATTTATGTACCTTTGTGAAAGTCCTGAGATCAGAAAATACATGTCTAGCAACATGCATTCTTCAAAATTGTACTCTTCAATTCCAAACTTTCCATTATTTTATGTTTCTATGTCTCTTAAAATTCATCCTTTATATAGACATAGATATTATACTTTCCTTTAACTTTTAAACATTTTCAGCTTTAATATGTAGGTTCAATATATATAATTTAAATGACTGCTTTACATTCTTTATTTGCTAAATCCTGCAGGTGGGCTTACAAAAAAGAACAAAACAGATTTTATTGGCTTTTCCTGAGTATATGTTACACTTTTCTGTTTCTTTATATCATGAATTTTTTGTTGTTGAAAATTCAACACAAATAATATACTTAGAAAATATATATTAGTAAGATTGGATTCTGACACCCCCCCACGAGATTTACCCTTAATGTGTTGTCTGTTTTTTATTTAGTGATTTTTCTACAGTAAATCTGTAAAATCAGCCCCCCATAGCAGTATGTGGCTCCTCAAGTCTTTGCCTATTTTTATGTATCTACATAATTTTTTTAACCTGGACTTTTAGGGTTCATTCATTGGTCTGCATGGATTAGTGGCATGGCAATGATTTGTCAAAAGCTATGCTCAAGCTAGCTGAAAAGTACCTTTAACTATCTGGTTATTTGCAGACCTGCCATGTTTTTTTACTGAATCCTCTTGTATCACCTCTGCATATGTAAGCAATATCCTGGTCATCTGGGAAAGTGTGCTTATCTTGGACTCTTTCTAGTCTCCTGAATATTCATGCAGAAGGTGGTCAGAGATGTGTGGAGACCTCACATAGAGTTGCTGTATTTTCTAAATTTCTTTGTTAAAATTCTTATTAGTTCACTGATCCTTGGCTTGCTCTAATCAAAACTGGAACCTCTGACCATCCAGAGCTGTTGAACTTCTCCATTCACTTACCACTATCTGCTATTTTTACCAACAACAGGAGCATGGGTTTTTGTGCCTTCTACTCCAAAATGAATCACCTTCAGCACTGAAGCTGAGGAGTATTAAGTCTTCTTCCATCCTGTTACAACTATAACCCTACTGGCCTGAATGGATGGGTGTAGCCTTAGACACCACAGACATCATTGTTCTTACTCAAAGTCCAACACTTTTTCTAGAATACATTTGTTCATATTTGGTCAGTTTCCAGAGCTCATCAATGTTTGTTTTTGACAATTTTATGCAGTATTTATAGTTGGTTTGGGGAAAGGGATATACCAACTTACTGACATCACAACATAGAGCTTATACCTCTCTGATGTTTTTAATCAGATTAAACAACTGAAGAGATATCTAAAAATAATTGTTTAATAATAATAATAATTGCCCTAGCCAGTTTGGCTCAGTGGATAGAGTGTAGGCCTGTGGATTGAAGGATTCCAGGTTCAATTCTGATCAAGGGCACAAGTCCAGGTTTTGGGCTTGATCCCCAGTGTAGGGCATGCAGGAGGCAACTGATCAATGATTTGCTCTCATCATTGATGTTTCTCTCTCTTTTCCTCTCTCTTCATCTCTGAAATCAATAAAAATATTTAAGTAATAATAATAATAATGCCAAGACCGTTTTGGCTCAGTGGATAGAGCGTCGCCCTGCGGACTGAAGGGTCCCGGGTTCGATTCCGGTCAAGGGCATGTACCTTCGTGGTGGGCACATCCCCATTGGGGGGCATGCAGGAGGCGGCTGGTCGATGTCTCTCTCTCATCTATGTTTCTAACTCTCTATCCCTCTCCCTTCCTCTCTGTAAAATATCAATAAAATAAATTAAAAAATAATAATAACATGTGAAAACTTTATAGGTTTTTAACTGAATTATAATAATATTGTAAAGTATTTGCTCTTATTTTACATTTTTTTAAATTGTGAAATTTAAAAAGCTGAGTAGAAAGTAGGCCAAAAGCATATATATAAATTCACTTGTCTTTTTTCAAAGTTTGTCTCTACCCAGCAAAACATCCAGTGTTAGGGTATGGATGTAGAATTCTTAGCCCACTAATCAATAAGCATCAGGCCATTGTGCTTAAATTAAGATTATCCCAATAGAATTGGCATTCAATAATTTATTTAGTGGCCAACCATTTATTTAGTGTTATATTTCCTAGTAAAGCAGGGGTAAATCTTGAAGTATAGTCTTTACGTTTCATGTTCAGTATTTTTTTTTCTTCTTCTTCTTTTTCTTCTTCTTTTTCTTCTTCTTCTTCTTCTTCTTCTTCTTCTTCTTCTTCTTCTTCTATTGATTTTAGAGAAAAAGAAAGAGGGAGAGATAGAAACATTGATTGATTGATTGGCTGCCTCCTGCATGCCCCCTACTGGGGATGGAGACTGCAACCTGAGCATGTGCTCTGACTGGGAATTGAACTCATGACCTAGGGGAGGATGTTCAACCAACTGAGCCACACCAGCTAAATCTTTAGTTTTGAGATTTCATAAAGAATATTGTCTATTAGTCTATTGGCAAGAAGCTCTATTCAATAGTCAGAAAAACATAAATTTTCCCATGGCAGAAGACAGGTTATATCATCCCATTTACCTTGGTTAAAGCACAACTTAAGATATAATTTCTATTGTAATGAACTATAATTCAATGGTGTTTTTATTTGATGGTAGCTCTTCCCATATACATATTAATAACAGATTTCTTTGTTAATGGCAGATACTTCTTAGTGAACCTTTGTATTTAAAACCCTACCTAATAAAAGAGAAACATGCAAATTGACTATACTTCAGCCACACCCACAAGCCATGTCCACCAGCCAATCAGGAGCTAGTATGTAAATTAATCCAACCAAGATGGCAGTTAATTTGCATAACCAGGCACAGAACTAAGACTGAAGACAGCATAGAAGGATGCCAAGCACTGCAGAAGGGAGCAAAGTTGTGGAGAAGCAAGTAAGCGGGGTGGCAGAGAAGGGAGGTAATCAGGTGGGGGGTGGAAGAGAAGGAAGGGAAGCAGGCTGGGCAGCAGAAACCACCGCAGTAAACCATATTGCAGGAATCTTCCTGCAATGGGCCTCTAATGTATAATAAACGTATAAAGATAGTGAAGTTCAGAAATAAAATCAAATTTTTATTTTAATAAAATTTGTTATGTGTCACTAAGCAATTTAAGCCCAGCCAATTAGGCTCAGTGGTTGAGCATGGTCTACCAATCAGGAGCAAATTGTTTGATTCCTGGTCAGGACACATGCACAGTTTGTGGGCTCAGTCTCTAGTAGGGGGTGTACATGAGGCAGCCAATCAATGATTCTCATCATTGATGTTTCTATCTCTCCTCCCTTCCCCTCTAAAATAAATAAAAATATATTTAAAAAATAAGTGTAAGTTACAATCAAATGTTGGTTGACTAAGGTTAAGTTCAAATTTTTGCCTCAATGGTCAGTTTAAGTAAACAATGGAAAGTTTTGCTTTGAAGCATATTTGTGTAAAAATTTTTTTAGAGTTTCTACTATTAAAAAGAAAAAAATGAATTCAGTTCATTTAATCTTAGCTCTTTGTGATTTGGCAGCAACTGATCACATTTATGCAAAAGAGAAAATCCACATTTTTATGGCATTGAATTAGGAATATTAACCAATAATTTAAGATGTAAACTAAAAATATATATCATGATATAAAAAGGCATATTTCTGACCCATCAAAAATTATACATAAAATTATGCTGACATTGTTTTTATAAAGTGCCTTAGTATTTAGGAATACATAAAAATTTGCTGACAGTCAAACTAAAAGTTTGCTAATTTTTATATTAATTATCTATCCAAAGTCCTTTTATTATCTTTCATACACATATAATAAGACACATCTGATTTAAAAAGTACAGAAATAGAATTTATACTAAATGCAGCCCAGTTGTAATAAGTTTCCATGTCCCAGAAAACCAATAAAACTATTATTTATCAACTATACCCAACCTTGTTACCAGAGTAAATGTACTTTCATTTTTATCTATGTAAGCAGAGTTAATGACAAGTTAAGTCAAATAACCGTTATTCAAAAATTTTATCTGCTTAGGGGGCAGACACTCCGACTGGTAGGTTAGCTGGCTGCTGGGGTACAGCCGATTGGAACTGGGCGAGATGGGCCCAACACATTCTGTAGCTCTCCTGTGGTCCCTCCCCAGACCCAATCATATACCAGTGGGGTCCCTTGGCCTGGTCTGCACCCTCTCACAATCTGAGACCCTTCAGGGGATGTGGAGAACTGGTTTCAGCCCAATCCCTGAAGGCCAGGCTGAGGGACCCCTCTAGTACATGGACAGGATAGAGAGATGATAGAAGCATACCCAGTAAAGTTGGGATGGCTAAGGGAAGGTGGTTATCGTCAGTCATACCTGGGAACAGGGCTCATTGGCCAGAACAGGTTGGTCACTGCTTTCACAAGCAGGTTTTGAATGTACAGTCACCTGAACAAGGAAGCTTGCTGTTTTGGTTCCTCTCAGCACACTTGGCTCATGGCTCACACTTGGCTTCATGGCATTTTCCTGTGTGGCCCTTAGCCACACAGACCCCTACACACAATGAACTATTGGACTGCAACTAGCCTGATGGTGTTTTGGATCCATCTCCAACATGGGAAGGAAACTGGCTTTGCTTCTAGCTTTACTGAAACTCCAGCTCCATTTCTATGACTGGATTAAAGGAAGTGGGAGTTTATAAATGCAGAGATTTGATTCCACTCAAATAAGAATAACTATTTCTCCTGTGTATGTCTCAGAAAATTCTTCTCTCAGGGTATTATTATAAGCAATCCCTGGGGAAGAGGACTCCCTCCACTTTGTCTGATATCAGTAATACTGTATTTAATACTGCAGTTACAATTTTAATCCATATTTTAAAGATGACAAAATGGAGACACAGAAGGGTCACACAAATAGCAACTGACAGAAACTAAATTAAAATCCAGGCAATTTACTTCCAGTGTCTATTTTTAACTGCAGTGTATATTATTTATGTATATTTCACTAGCCCTTCAAATAGTAAGGTAAATTACATAATCAAGAAATAAAGTTTTATTAATAGTGCATAGATTATTTTTCTCTTGGGACTTACATCAGAAAAACCCATTTCACAGTTGAAGCTCTGGGGAAATGTGTGTAGAGAAGGGTTACAGGGAAATATTAATTAATTTTTGATTCCATGGAATTAAATGAAAATACTTACATCAAATTCTCTAGGCTGTGAGGTTTAGGAGCAAGTCAAAGATGCAAGTAAAGCTTTTTCACTGGCAGGTAAATTGGCTCCTCTCTCTATCTTATATCAAATAATTAAGTCTTGCATATATAAAAATGTAAAATTAAAATTCATGGAGAATGACCAGAAGGGAAGAAAAATTCTTTCATAAAAATGTAATAGGATATCCATGATCTTTTATTCCAATATATATTGGATTGTGTCTTTCTCCATAAAGAAATATGTCTTGATGTTTGACACATAAGACAATTCCCTGGGTTCAAAATCAATCATTTTTGTTTGTTTCCTAAGAATTTAATAAAGATAAAAAGGTTTAATTATAATTGCAAGAAATTCTCTGTGGATTTTTGCAATGAATTAATCATACTCTACATTGAAGCAGAACATAAGAGTAAATGAATACCATCATACCTAACAAGAAATATTCCAAATCTTTCTATTTTATCATTTAAAAAAATTTAAAAAATACAAATCTTCAATTTTAAGACATGGCTTTCTGAATGTAAATACTAAATTATATATTCACCTCTAAAAAGCTGTTAAATTGATGTTTATAAGCATTAAGAAAAATCAATGAATCTAATGTCAAAAGGGAATGAAATTTTAATGCATGAGATATTTCATCTTGCCAACAGAATTGGCCCTAACAATGCCTACTTAACACAAAAATTATCTAAATTAATAAAAGAGAAACATGCAAATTAACCATCACTCCCATAAGCCAGGCCCACCAGCCAATCAGGAGCATGTATGCAAATTAACTCAACTAAGATAATGGCTGGCCACAGAGCTGGAACAAGCAGGAGGCTAGGGTTGCCTCCACAATGGAGAAAGGCAAGCTTCCTGCCCTGGCAGGTCCTGGCCTCTGCTCAAGGTTACAAAGTTTCAATTATAGAAGACAAATAAATCCTAGATACTTGCTTCCAGCCAGACCTGGCCTCCACTCAAGGAGGCTCTGAAAAAAAAAAAGTAAAAGTAAAAAAGGAGGGGCTGGGACCTTGGGTAGCCAGGAGGTGATTAGGCCAGGATGGAATGGCAGGGACTATTGGGGATGAGCAGGCCATCAGTGGGGGTTAATTGGAGGTGATCAGGACAGCAGGGGAGCAGTTTGGAGTGAGCTGGCCAGCACAGGGCCATTTGGGTGTGAGCAGGCCAGTGGGGAGGGAAGGGAGTGTGAGCAGGCCAGCAGGGGGCAGTTGAGGATGAGCAGGCTGGCAAAGGGGAAAGTTGGGGTTGATCTGTATGGTGGGGGGCATTTGGGGGCAAGCAGGCCAGTGGCAGTGGACAGTTGTGGGTGACCACGTCAGCAGGCAGAATGGTTAAAGGCAATCAGGCAGGTAGGCAGGCAGGTGAATGGCTGGAGCCAGCAGACCCTGATTCTGAGAGGGATGTCCAACTGCCAGTTTAGGCCCGATACCTGTAAACCAGCAGTAGGACATCCTTTGAGGGGTCCCATATTGGAGAGAATGCAGTCTGGGTTGAGGAATACCCCTCAACCCCCAAATTTCATGCACCAGGCCATTAGTCCTATATAATAAAATGGTAATATGCAAATAGACTGAATGACAGAGCAACCAAACAACCAATCAAACTGTAATATGTTAATAATATGCTAACTTTGCTCAACTGCTCACTATGACATGCACTGACCACCAGGGGGCAGTCAACTGGTCAACCAGTTGCTATGATGTACATACACTACCAAGGAGCATATGCTCCAATTGGTAGGTTAGCGTGTTCCTGGGGTATAGGGTATGGCTGATCAGGACTGAGTGAGATGGGCCAGGTATGCCCTGAAATGCACCCATGGTCCCTCCTTGGACCAATGTCCCTCCATGTCCCTCAACATGGCCTATGCCCTCTCACAATCCAGGACCTCTTGGGAGATGTTGGAGATCTGATTTCAGCCTGATCCTGCAGGCCACTTTCCTTGGGAGGGTGCCAGACACAGAGATCACTGCTGGCCAGCACTGCTGTGGCAGCCCAAGCTTCTCCCAATTGGGACTGATTGGGCGCAAGCCCAAGGCAGGCAAGTGGGGCCGGATGAGCGGGAGCGGCAGGTAGGAGCTGCAGGTGGCGTTGGACTATGGGGTTTCAACTCGATCCCTGCAGGCCACCCAGAGAGAACTCACCCATGAAGGAATTTGTGCACCAGGCCTCTAGTTTGATTAATGAAAAACTTTTATAATGCCACACAATGTTCCTTGAAATTAAATAAAATATTAGAATCAGAATGAAAATCACAAAGTTAAAAATGAAGTTACATTGGAGATGTTATTTATTATACTGAACTCTCATTCATGCTTGCTTTAAAGTTTTTTTTTTTAATTTAACGAATCAGAAGAAGAGAGAGAGCAAGTTTCACTAGTTTATTCTGTTCATCAGATTTTTTATTCACTTGATTTTTAGATTTACTTGATAGATATGTTTTCATTGTTCATAATTTTTATTTTTACCTTTTTGTTTTTCTTCCTCTTCTTCAAGAGTACCTTTCAGCATTTCATATAATAGTGGTTTAGTGTTGATGAACACTAAGTTAAAAATGAAGTTACATTGGAGATGTTATTTATTATACTGAACTCTCATTCATGCTTGCTTTAAAGTTTTTTTTTAATTTAACGAATCTTTATTGTTCAGATTATTACAATTGTTCCTCTTCCCCCCATACCTCCCCTCCACCCTCTGCCCTTAGCCCCCCCACTGTCCTCATCCATAGATGTACAAATTTTGTCCAGACTGAGAATTGTCAGTCTATTCCCTTTCTATGCTCCTGATTCTATTATATTCACTAGTTTATTCTGTTCATCAGATTTTTTTATTCACTTGATTTTTAGATTTACTTGATAGATATGTTTTCATTGTTCATAATTTTTATTTTTACCTTTTTGTTTTTCTTCCTCTTCTTCAAGAGTACCTTTCAGCATTTCATATAATAGTGGTTTAGTGTTGATGAACACCTTTAGCTTTTTCTTATCTGTGAAGCGCTTTATCTGCCCTTCAATTCTGAATAGCTTTGCTGGGTAGAGTAATCTTGGTTGTAGGTTCTTGCTATTCATCACTTTGAATATTTCTTGCCACTCCCATCTGGCCTGCATAGATTCTGTTGAGAAATCAGCGGACAATTGTATGGGTGCTCCCTTGTAGGTAATTAACTATTTTTCTCTTGCTGCTTTTAATATTCTCTCTTTTGCTCTTGATATTTTAATCATGATGTATCTTGGTGTGGTTCTCTTTGCATTCCTTTTGTTTGGGGTTCTGTGCACTTTCTGGACTTGTAAGTCTATTTCTTTCACCAGGTGGGGGAAGTTTTCAGTCATTATCTTGCTCTCTCTCTTCTTCTGGCACCCCCACAATTCTGATGTTGATACACTTATAGTTGTCCCAGAGGCTCCTTACACTATTTTCAAGTTTTTTTTATTCTTTTTTCTTATTGCTTTTCCAGTTGAGTGTTTTCTGCTTCTTTGTATTTCAAATCTTTGACTTGATTCTTGCATTCCTCTAGTCTGCTCTTAGGTCTGTGTGTGTGTGTGTGTGTGTGTGTGTGTGTGTACTGAAATAAATAAATAAATATATACATATATGTATATATATATTTGTGTATATATATATATATATATATATTTCAGTCAGTGTATGTCTAATTTCTAGTTGGTCCTTTTTCATCTCCTCTTAAGTTTTGCTAAATTTATTCATTCCTCTTTTCTAGGAAATTCTTGAAAAATCTTATACCTGTGGTTTTGAACTCTATATCCAGTCATGTTTTTCCCTCCATTTCTTTAGTTTGTGATCTGTTCTTTTGTCTCCACACATTTTGCTGCTTCCCAGAGTTGGTGGAAGAGCTTTGTGTGCTAGGTGTCCTATGTGGCCCAGTAGCTCCGCCTCCCCAGTTACCTGAGGTAGACTCTCTTGGTGCACCCCTTTGGGGGACTGTGTGTACAGCCTTATTGTTGTTAAGTCTTGATTGTTGTTGGTATCACTGGGGGGAATTCACCTCCAAGCCAATTGCTTGTGAGGATCAGCTGTGTCTATGCTGGGAGAACTTCTGTGCTGGAGTTAGCCTTATGATATAAGAATTGCAAAACTGCAAAAGCCACTGTGTTTAGCTTGTATGGGGTGGAGTCTCAGGGTTGATCAGACAGCCTTGGATTCTTGTCAGCACTGCCCCACTTGGCCCCTGGGTCTCAGTGTCCGTTTGTAATCAGTGTAGCCCTCTCTGTGCACACTCATGCTCACGCACCTCCAGACCTCTGCCTTCAGTGGCCCCCCAGAGTTTCCATGAGGTCCTCACTTTTCCAACAATCTGGACTACCCCTGTATGAGTCTCACCAGGAACTGGGGTTCAGTGCAGTTGGAACTGGGGTTCAGTGCAATCGGGAGTTTTCGTCTCCCTCTGTAAGAGGAAGTCAGCCAGGCACTCCACTGCCCGTCCGTTCCACATGTGTGTCTCTGTAACTCAGCTTTTTGCAGCTCCTCTGAGTCTCTGTGAGCCCTTCTCTTTCCTTCTAGTTGTAGAATTTCCTCTCAGCCAGCTTTCCTGTGGTTCTGGATGATGTTTGTTCTGTCTTTTAGTTGTAGTTTTGAAATTGTTGTGTGAAGCAGCATTTTAGGTGTTCGCCTATGCTGACCCCTTGGTTTTTTCCCTTCTGCATGCTTTAAAGTTTTGATGATATTTCTAAGGAATTAGCACTGTTAATCATACTACAGTTTCTGTTTGCTGCATCTTTGGTTTCTCTGGCTGTGTAAGCAACTTTGAGTTTGCATATCTTCTTTTCTTCTTCCATGTATCTATCTATTTATCTATCTATCTATCATCTATCTATCTACAAGGATTAATTTTATATGTCAACTTGATAGGGTCACAGGGGCTCAGATATTTGCTCAAACATATTCTGTGTGTTTCTGTGAAGATATTTTTAGATTAGTTGAACATTTAAATGAGTAAATTTACCAGTGAGTAAATGGCTTAGTAAAGCAGATTCTACTCCCTAATGTGGGTTGAGCTCATCCAGTCAATGATAGGCATGAATAGAACAAAAAGTTGATCCCTCATCCTGTCCAACTGACTTTTAGCTGGACCACAGTTCCATCCTCCCTCCACCCTTCCCAACTGAATTCAGATTCAAACTGAAACATTGGCCCTTCCTGATTCTCAAGCTTTTGGCCTTTAGGTTGGAAATTAATACCATCAGGTCTTCTGGACTATAGATAGGTCTCTCTCTCTCTTTCTTTCTCTCTCTCTCTTTCTCTCTCCTCTTCATCTATATATACACACAAATGTGTGTGCTTGTGTTTTTTGTTCAAACATGAATAACTGAAATGTGCAGCATTATTTAGAGAGATTAACCTTTCTTAGACATGTTTAAGTATAAATAAATAAAAAAGAAGTGTGAGGACATTCAAGGAAACTAGCTATCTCAAAGCAAGTATAAACTTCCATTTTGTTCATTAAATGTTGGATAATTTCACTTTTTTTTTCTTTTCCAGGGATTTAGACTCAACCATGGTGGTTAAAAGGCTTAGCTCTCTAATCTAAAATAAATAGTTTTCAATTCAGATATGGAAATCTACGTCCTAACACTTATGTCCTTGTGTAAATTATTCCTCCCACTAAGACTCAGTTATTTCACCTATGAAATATTGGCAAAAAAATCATCATCCACTTCTAAGGTGTTGGATATGGTGACTTACACATGATTAAAGTTTAAGAAATGGTATTTTAATTTGTTAGTTATCTCTAAATTATGCATATTGGGTTAAAAATCATAATTCAAAGAGTTCAGTTAGACATTTCATTCAGAGAGCTGTCAGATAACTTATTATATTATTATTTTACACTTGATTCTCTATTATAATTATATCAGAATTACATTTTAAATGGCATTGTCTTATGCTTCCACAACTTTTAAAAGATATTTTAACACATACTTAAGTGGCAATGTATGACAAGCATACCAATGTGTGAAAAAGGTACTATATTCCTCCTTTGTGTTCAAAATCTACAAATTATTTGAGAAATAGAGACAAATTCCTTGTAAATAAGTCATCTTTCTGGGTAGTCTCTAAGCTCCTCTTTCCAGATGTACTAACATTACCTGAAGTTGTATGGGTCACTACAGTTGTCTACCCCAGAGAACCAGATAACTCTTTAAAAGAGCAACTCATGTTCATTGTCCAGTTTGTAAGGCTCTCTTATCCTTCCTAAGTTCTCACTGATCATACAAAAATCAGTGAACAGAGATTGATCTAACTTTAAATTAGAATTACATCATGGTGTGCTTGATGCTAGATTTTTGGTTTTAGTTTCTCTTGATCTTTCCTATTTGTACAATATACATGAAAGAGGCATTTATTATTCAAAATCAAAAGCAAACTAAAACATGAGTATTTTTTTTTTTTAGAAAACTGTTATTGCTGCCCAGCTAGAGTGGCTATTGGCTGGAGTATCATCCTATGCAGGAAAAGGTTTCATTCCTGGTCAGGGCACATGCCTGAATTGCAGATTCAATCCCCAGTCTGGGTGTGTTTAAAGGCAATGTTTCTCTCTCTCTCTTTCCACCCCCTTTATTCCCTCCCTCCCTTCTTCCCTTCTCTTTTAATCATGTCCTCTGGTGATAATTTTAATTAATTAATAAACAAACAAACAAATAATTAAGACAATTGTTAGTGTTTACCATACTTATCTTTATCTTTTCACAAGAAAAAAAGTCATTCAATAAATAAAAGACGCATTTCTTGGCATACATTTTGGTCCTCCTGATGTAGCACTGTTGTTGAATGTGCTGATGGTCAATAAAAACAAAATATTCTATATGTCAAATTTACCTTTTCATCTCTTGGAAACCTGGGGAGATACATTTTTCTAAACTCAAATGTCACAGCTCTATTCTGACTCCCAGTATGATGGCTCAGCAGTGTGCAATTGCACACTTCAGCAGAAATGTCTGTCTGACTAGATTAATGCTCAAATTAATGGTATCTGTTTGTTTTAAATAAATCTATCTTGAGACAATGTCTAAAGGTATTGGCCTAGTTAATTCTCAAGGTTCTCTAAAGAGTCCTAGAATATGCCTAAAAGAAATAAAGGATTTTTTAAAAGGTAATTATCTCTGGTCAATAATTATTAGTCAATGAGTAAATTCATTGGACAAATAAAAAATCATAAAGAACATTTTTTGGAACCTGAAAAGTTAAGATTAGGTTGCTTTTGTTATTTTTATAGCTCATAAGCTTTGGGGATACTTAATAATGTTCACATATAATGCTCTAATAACTGATGAAGTTTGTCCTTTTAGCTAGTGATTATAAATGATAAGACAAAATTCAGTGGATCATTATTTAACTCTTTCATGACTCTTTGAATCCATATTTAAGAAGATGACACCAAGTTCTTCTCTGTAATTATCCAATCAACTCAGAAATGTGACTTCAGCTCATTTTGGTAAGGTTATCAGTTGGTTCTGAAAAGGTAAGTATAATTATCTCTTTGGTTAACTCCCGATTGTCCCTCTCTTCAAGCGTGACACTGTCAATCATCTTCATCTATAAACTTTCTGCCTATTGACTTTTTCAGATAGGTGGGGCATTCTTCATCTCAGGCTTTCTCTCCCCCGGTCCTCCAAAGAGAGAGAATTAGAGAGGAAAAAGTAACTAAAACTGATTGCTCACCTTTTATATACTAAGTGGTTTCATGTATAATCCTATTTAATCATCATGACAACTCTGTGCTTTGGGGGTATGTTAGTTTGCAAGGGATACCATAACAGTATCACAGATTGGCTGGCTTAAACAGCAGCCATTTATTTCCTTCCAGCTCTAGAGACTAGAAATTTAAGATCAAGATGTTGGCAGGGTTTTTTTTTTTTTTAAGGGCCTCTCTCCTTGTCCTTTTTAAATGTTATCTTTATTATTGAAAGTATTACATATGTCCCCTTTGCCCCCATTGACCTCCTTCACCTGTCTTCTTCCTCTGTCTTCACATGCTCTTCTTCTGTGTGTGCCTGTGTCCCAACTTCCTTTTGTTAGAAGGACAACAGTTAAACTGGATTGTGACCCAAATCACATAACCTGATTTTACCTCCTTAAAAGCACAATCATTACATGGCCTAATTTTACCATAATTACCTCTTTAAAAACCAGTATCTAAATATAGTCATACACTGGTACCTCGAGATACGAGTGCCCTAACATACGAGATTTTTAAGATACGAGCTGTCAAGGGAGTGATTTTGCTTTGAAATACGAGCAACATTTGAGATAGGAGTAATCCCGTGGATCAACCGGTTGCACACGACCCGCCAGTTTACCGTGACTTGAGCGTCTCATAGTTTCCCACTCCTCAAGGTTACGGAACGAATTAAACTCGTATCTCGAGGTACCACTGTACTAGAAGCCAGGTGCATGAAATTCATGCAGAGGGGTGGGAGTGAGGGGGAGGGTGTGTCCATCAGTCCAGCCTGCATCCTCTCCAATCTGGGATCCCTTTAACAATCCAGGACTGCTGACTCCCAACTGCTCACCTGCCTACCTTCCTGATTTCCCCTAACTGCTTCTGCCTGCCAGCCTGATCACCGCCTAATAATTCCCCTGCCAGTCCAATTTTCCCTAACTGCCCTCCCCTACTGGCCTGGTCACCCTTAACTGCCCTTCCCTGGAAACCTCATTGCCCCTAACTGCTCTCCCCTGTTGGTCTCATTCCTCGCCCCTTCAACTGCCCTCCCTGAAGGCGTGGTCCCCCCCAAATGCTCTTCTCTGCAGGTCTGGGTCCCCCCACAACTGCCTTTCCCTGCAGGCTTGATCATTCCCAACTGCCCTCCCTTGTTGGCCTGGTCCCTCCCAACTGCCCTCCCCTGCTGGCCTGATCACCCCTAACTGCCCTCCCTTGCAGGCTTGGTCCCTCCCAACTGCCTTTCCCTGCTGGCCATCTTGTAGTGGCCATCTTGTGTCCACATGGTGACAGCCATCTTTAACCACATGGGGGCAGCCATCTTGTGTTTTGGAGTGATGGCCAATTTGCATATTACTCTTCTATTAGAATAGAGGCCTGGTGCATGAGTAGGGGCCAGCTGGTTTGCCCTGATGGGTGCCTCACTTCAGGGTGCGGGTTCTCTTGGGTCATGGGGCAGCCTGGGAGAAGGGTCTCTGGTGGTTTGCAGGCTGATCACACCCTCTAGTGACCCAAGTGAAGGCCAGGGCTGGCTGGATGCAGGTATCTGGGATTCATTTATCTTCTATAATTGAAAATTTGTAGCCTTGAGAGGAGGCCAGGGCAGACCAGGGCAGGTGGGAAACTTGGCTTCCTTTATCACCCGGGCCACTCCAAGCCTCCTGCTCACTCCAGGTCTGTAGTGGCCGCCATCTTAGTTGGGTTAATTTGCATACTCACTATGATTGGCTGGTGATCATAGCAGGATGATGGCCAATTTGCATGTTTCTCTTTTATTAATGTAGATACTGAGGTCCTGGGGATTAGGATTTTAACACAGGAATTATGGAGGGGACACAAGTCATGGGTTATGTAAGAGGCAACAGAAGCTCAGTGAGTTCAAAGATGAGTAATCCTGTTATGAAGTGTATATTTTCTATGTTGCTTTTCACATTCTGCATCCCACCTGGGTCTTATTCTTATCTTATCTTGATTGTTAATTTCTGAATGACTTTGAGAATGTTCGTAAACATTTGTTTTTTTCCTTTTTGGCTTTTATTGATTGTGCAAAGTGAGGAGGTCAAGTTTTATAGTATTTAAAGAAACTTGAAATTTGAATATTTTTTGATAAAATGGCAGTTTTCTGTTTTCTGTTCCCCCCCTTCTAAATCCTAATTCCCCAGTTGCATTGTAGAATCCTTTGGGATGAAACCACGTGTCACTTTTTTATTCCACAAATAATTATAACAATACAAAGTTTATGATTAATTAATCAAATTTAGGCTTTTTAACTCACTCTTAGAATGAAGGAATAAAATATTATTACCTCAAAATATATATTGTTTTCTGTGTAGCAGCATCATATGATTTCAGTCTAAATTAGTAATGGAGCAACAGCTACAAGGTGATTGGGTGATTGGGAACAATTACTTGAAGAATTGTTCAAGTAATTGAAGAAATGTTTTTGCAATCATGCAAATACTTTCAATTCTTTGTGTATATAATATACAACTCTTTTCTCTGTTTTGTGGTTTGTTTGTTTTAATGATCCCACATGTTAATAAGTGGAGAGCATACAGCATCCATGGAATAGAGGACCTGCGACTGACTTATTAAACAAATTCAGTTTTTAGGTTGTAGAATAATATTATCCTCGTTGGCACACACTCAATTTAAGTTTCATGTCATCTTTGAATTCTTGAAGTTGAACATCTGTTTGTAATGCTGTTCATATATTATTATATCTGTGTAAGTATTGGCTTCCTGAATTTCACTTATGTTAAAATAATAATTCATTTCTTTGAAGATATTTCAATTAAGGTTTCCTTTAGGTTAAAGTATAAGTACATATCCAAATATTTTTCACCTCCATATTTCACACTATAATTAATATTCATACTAGATATAATATCAAAGCTGTCACCTTTCATATGGCCTATTTCCTTTACCAGTAATAAAACTTAAGTTTTCATTGTTACTTTGATAGAAAACATAAATGTATGCTGCAACAAAAACGTAGCAGAGTTTTAGGCTGGCTTTGACTATGTAAAAAAAAAAAGCATAATTCACATGTAGAAACCCTAACCCCAAAAAATAATGGGATGAGGAGTCAGGGCCTTTGGAACTGCTTCAGCCAAGTGGGTGAGCTCTCATGAATGGCATCAGTGCTTGTAAGGATCCCTCATTCTTTCCACTCGGTGGGGACCTGGAGAAAGTCCGAGTTGGGGAATAGCGGGAGGACCCTCAACAGAAGTTGGCCATGCTAGTGCTTTTTTTTTTTTTAATATATTTTATTGATTTTTCACAGAGAGGAAGGGAGAGGGACAGAGAGTTAGAAACATCAATGAGAGAGAGATATTGATCAGCCGCCTCCTGCACACCTCCTACTGGGGATGTGCCCGCAACCAAGGTACATGCCCTTAACCGGAATCGAACCTGGGACCTTTCAGTCCGCAGGCTGACGCTCTATCCACTGAGCCAAACCGTTTCGTCCATGCTGTTGCTTTGATCTTCATCTTTGTAGCCTTCAGAACTGTGAGCAATTAATTCCTGTTGTTTATAAACTATGTGGTCTGCGGAGTTTTGTTCTAGCAGCCTGAACTAACCACAACCTTCTTATCGTCAATACACTCTTCAAATCTGCTACATAAATCTCAACAATTATTTTGAATTGAATGTTAATCCTATAATACTGATTAACAGAAACAATATTTTGTTCAATGTTATATGAACTAGATAGACACATTTTATTTATTCACCTGAGTATTAGGCATTTTAAGACTGACTGTACAACCATTTTATTCAGATTCTGCAAAAGAATATTTTATTCTTAACCTTGACCTTTGATGTAGCTATTGTTTATATAGCAAAGACACAAATTCTTTTTAAGGAACTCCTCATTCATGTATGTTCTTATAAAAAATTAAGTGTGATATTAACTACATTATGTGATTATGAGAACATGTCAATGAAAGTGTGACTTTACTAAAAATTATTTTCTAACTTTTATAAAGATAAATATTAAGGCAATGGTGTAGCCATAATATTTGGATTACTTTTGCTTGTTTAAAGTATATTCCAAGCAAAAATATATTATTGCTTCATAGATATTCCATACTTGAAGAACTAACAAATATATTAAAACATTTGGAAGAACAAATGTTTTATGTTAATTTTTCTAAAACATACTTATAAATTTCAAAAAGTTGACCTCTCATTTTCACATGTACTTTCATAGCAAAATGAACTCTAGGCATTGCCAATATTTTCACTTGCCTACAATATAATTTATCTTTGCTTTAGCCTTATTCTTAAGGTTTAAAAATATGAGAATCATGTTTCTTTGCTCAGATAATGTAATAATTGTATATGAAACTACTTAGCATGATAAGCAGAAAAAATAAAAATGATCTGAAATTTAAAATTAGTTCCCTTTTATCTTGCTATTTATTCTGCCTTACTTATAATTTGGTTCTTTGAATATATGACATAACATAATCTTTAACTATTTCAGATAAAACAAGTCAATAAGAATATTTTAATAACATCACTATGACAGTACTCTATACTGAGTATTTCCTTTGTTAATCACCTTATAGATGGAACTTTCTACTAGGGATGGCTGAATTTATTGTTTTCCTTTGTTCATTTTTTGCCTTGAAGAATATATAAAAATTCTTCCTGCTACTAGACTAAAATTCCTCTTGTTGCTTCTACTGATTATTTTCTTTTCTTTGAATAAGGAACAAGCATAATTCTCTCCCAAGTATCTTCAAATAGATATTAACTTATGAGATATGTATTCTAGAGAACCATTATTTCCAGTTGTTTTTTTTTCAATAATTCATCCCTTTACTTTCCAAAAATGTATCCAAATACCTTTAATTCAGTCTCAGTCTGGGATATTTTTATTCTCCTTACAATGGGGTGTTCAGAAATGGCAGGAATGCCTTAGCAATGTATAAGAATAAGGATAGCTTTTATTCCTTAAACATAAGTAATGTCACCCCAATAAGTTTAATTTAAAGAAATAGAAAACAACATGAAATAAAAAGATATGTATGACTGGGGATTTCTCTCTCTTTAAGTAACACTTGAATTTTGTTTAATTAATTTTTTTTTCTAAAATTGTTATGTGGGTTTGGTTTGTTAGTTGGTTTGTTAGTTTTATTTGTCCAGTTTGTTGACAATTTGAAAAGTTTACATGGGGTAACTGAAAATAGAACTTTATTTGTATGCCTCTTGAGTTTTACATCCTGCATCCCAGCTTATATTTCTAATTTGTGTAAATCCTTCCAGAACCTATAATTGCCATTTATTATCTCTTCCAGTTTTATACCACTGTAGTAATCATTAGAAATATTAAGAGATACTTTAGTTCATCTTTTCTTCCAGGTTCATGATAGGATTATACTTCCTGCATCTTGGTAGGTAGTGCATTTTTGTGATTTGCTTTGTCCTATAAAATTTAGCCAACATGTCCCGTGTCATTTCTGAATAAAAAACAATAACAACTAGTTATTTTTTTCTTTCTATCAGTGTGATTGGCAACTTAAATATTATCATCCTGGATCCAGGAGTGGGGATGGCACAAAACAGACACCCCTCGGGAACCTGAGAGTAACATGATGCAAAATAATAAATAATCCCTCTTGCTTTAAGCCACAGAGATGGTGTGTGTGTGTGTGTGTGTGTGTTGGGGGGTGGGAGGGTCAGGGTGCAGGTGTGTGCACATGTCACAAGATTTTATTTTTGTATAAACGAATCAGTATAGTCAGTTTTTACAACAAAATGTAATTCCTTGCTCATACAATGTCTAATGTGGCAGCATTGCTCATTATAATAACTCAGAAACACATGCTGGTGGCAGTCTTTCTTGATGCAGATTTGATCATCTCGTGCCAGGGAAAGTGAGTGTGGGGGAAGTTTAGAGTACTATGTTGCCCAGGATGTAAAACTCACATTTTACATATTTCTTTTTTCGTATTTGTGACACCATATATTTTTTCAAAGTTAATTGGTCAAAAGAAATGATGCAACTACATCTAGTTTCAAATTGGTGGGAAATCTCAATTATCTGTTAGCAATTCATCATAATCACCATATCCCTTTAAAATGTCTAGATAATATTAGAGAAGCTTGGAACTATATGTCTCAGAATCCCCATTTAGAAAGCAGAAGAGTAACAGAGGTCATTAATCCCTAGAAGTGGTTACAAAAACAGAGTGAGCAGACATGAGATTCACAGCTGCTTCTTAGTGAGACTTGAGAACAAACACTGCACCACTTTCAACTGAGAGAAGTGAAGTGAGGTTCCCTGGAAATTTCTTTAAAAAGGCAATAGTCTCCAGCCTGGCCAGCTTGGCTCAGTGGTTGAGTATCAACCGATGAACCAGGAAGTCATAGGCTAGATCCCTGGTCACGGCACATGCCCAAATGGAAGGCTCAATCCTGTGGTGTGCAGGAGGCAGCTGATCAATGATTCTTTCTCATCATTGACATATCTCTCTCTCTCTTCTCCCTTCCTCTCTGAAACCATTTTTTTTTGAAAAGGCAATAGTCTCCAGCTAGCTTTTGACAATTACTTTGTTCAGTAAGTGCCACCAAGTTTTTCAGCTCTGCTCCCCTAATCTTATGGTGGCAACTTCTCTGCCTTTTCACAAGGATTTCCCTGTGCTTTGCTTCCCCATCTTCTCTACATTTATAATAAACCTCAATTTTCTATGTTATTTTCTATTCAGAATACTTAACATCACTTTGTTTTCCTGATAAAACACATATGGATACAGCAGAAACATGCATCCTAATACTTACCATGTTCTCCGAAGAAGGATATTTATGGTCAGTCCTAATGACTGAAACATATAGTATTTTCCCATGGATAAATATGTTATTTTATTTCAAAGGTACCAAACCATTCAATAGGGAAAGGTCAGTTTTGTCAACAAATGGTACTGGGAAAACTAGATATCCACATGCACAAAAATGAAGTTGGACACTTACCTAACAGCATATACAAAAATTGACTCAAAATGGATCAAATAGGTAAATGTAAGACCTAAAAATATAAAATTATTAGAAAAAAACATAGCAGAAAACCTTCATGACATTGGATTTGGCAATAATTTATTGGGTATGCCAACAATGGCAGAGGAAACAGGAAAAAAAAAGGATAATTTGGATATATAATTTTTTTTTAATTTTACATTGTGCATCAAGGGACAGTATCAACAGAGTAAAAAGTAACCCAAGAATAAGAAAAAAAATATCTGTAAATGTTATATTTAATAAAGGTTTATTACCCAGAATATGTGGAGATCTACTAGTAAAACTTAACAGTAAGTAAAACAAAACAGTCTGATTCAAAAATGACCAAATGTCTTAAATAGACATTTCCTAAAAGAAGAAATACAAATGACCAATAAGCACATGAAAAGATGCTCAACATTACTAATCATTAAGTAAATGCAGTTCAAAACTACAATGACATACCACTTCACACACATTAGGATGGCTACTATAAAAAATAATAAAACAAGAAATAAAAACAAGTGTTAAAGACAATGTGGAGAGAACAGAATCCTTATTTACCATTGGTGAAAACAATACAGCTGCTGTAGAAAACAGTGTGGTGGTTCTTCAAAAACTTAAAATAGAATTACCATGTGGTTCAACAATACAACTTCTGAGTATTTACCCCAAAGAATTGAAAGCAGAGTCTCAAAAATATCCAAATATTTTAGACTTAAAAAGAACCCACATACTTACCATCTGCTGCAACATGTATCTCATTACATATATATATATATATATATATATATATATATATATATATATACCATATTTTGCTTATCCATTCATCTATTGATGGATATTTTTAGTTGTTTTCATGTTTTAGCTATTGGGAGTAATACTGCTAAGGACATGGTATATTTTAGGCAGAAGTTTTAAGGGACAACAAATAAATCATCATGCTTTTTTTCCCCTCTGCTATGGTTACCTACAATGATCCAGGTGATATACTCTTCATCATTCTGGATCCTCGAGAAAAGAACTAGAAGCAGAACCCTAGATCTACACATGGGATGAACACATACCTTTTTATTGCAAGCCATTCCATTTGGAGGGATTATTACTGCAGTATAACAAAGATTATCTTGATATACACATGTGTAATTAGATCATAAGGTGGAATCCTCATGAATGGGATTAATGATCTTATAAGAAAAAACTAGAGACCCAAAGAGGGGGTTTCTGGGTCATATGGTAACTCTAGTCTTAATTTTTTGAGGAACCTCCATACAGCTTTTTATAGTGGCTTTACCAGTTTACATTCCCACCAACAGTGAATGAGTGTTCATTTTTCTCCACTGCTCCAACATTTGTTATTATCACATTGATAATAACCATTTTAACAGGTATGAGCTAGTATCTCATAGTTTTGAATTGCATTTCTCTAATAGCTAATAAAGTTCAGCATTTTTAATATATCTGTTGGCCATATGTATGTCTTTTTGGGAAAAGTGTCTGTCCAGGTCCTTTGCCCATTTTTTTTTATTAGATTGTTTGGTGTTGTTATTGAGTTGGATACTATTTTTTTATATACATTGAACATTAACCCCTTGTTGGAGTTGTTTGCAAGTGTGTTCTGCCATCCATTTGGTTGCTTTTTGTTTTATTGATGGTTTCTTTTGCTGTATAGAACTATAGTTTGATATAGTCCTATTCATTTATTTTGCTTTTACTTCTGCTTTTGGGGTTAAATGCATAAAATCCTCTCTTAAGACCAAAAGTGCATAAGTTTAGTATCTATGTTTTCTTCTGCATAATTCATTTCTTCTGAAGTTCACAAGAACATCCTTCAGGTCTTATATTTAGGTCTTTGATTCATTTTAAGCTAATATTTGTATTTGTACATGGGGACAAATAACAATCTAGTTTCATTCTTTAGCAGGTGTCTTTCCAATTTTCTCAGCACCATTTATTGAAGAGTCTTTTTTTGCTTCATTGTATGTCTTTGGCTCCTTTGTCAAAAATCATTTGCCCATATGCATGTGGGTTTATTTCTGGGCTCTCAATCCTGTTCCATTGTTTTGTCTGTTTGCTTTTCTACCAATACCATGCTGTTGCTTTTTTGTTTGTTTGTTTGTTTTTAAGTATATTTTATTGATTTTTCATAGAGAGGAAGGGAGAGGGTCAGAGAGCTAGAAAAATCGATGAGAGAGAGACATCCATCAGCCGCTTCCCGCACGCCCCCCATCGGGGACGCGCCTGCCACCAAGGTACATGCCCCTGACCGGAATCGAACCCGGGACCCCGCAGACCACAGGCCATTGCTCTATCTGCTGAGCCACACCGGTCTCGGCACCATGCTGTTTTGATTATTGTTGCTTAGTAGTATAATTTGAAGTCAGGGAGTGATGCCTGTGGCGTCATTCTTTCTTCTCAGGTTTGTTCAGAGATTTTTGTGGTTCCATGCAAATCCGATGATATATATAGATAGATAGAGATATGTACTTATATATCTATATCTATATCAATACCTATATCTATATCTATCTACATCTATATCTATATGTATATCTATCTATATCTATAAATGTAATATATACTAGTATAGTTATACATATATTAAAATATATATATTTAGAATTCTATATATTTATCATTTAAAATATATTTTAATAAGAATATTTTCTAATATCTTTACATAAAGATTATTTGCACTTTTTAATTGAAACAGCTCTGGCATTAGGACTTAATTGCTTTCTGGTCCATGGGGCTGAGATGCCACCTTACTACTAACTCCACAGAGCTCTTGAGGCAGGTGTGAGCCACATCCATCTTGGTGGAAAGTCCTTGTGGCAACTTCAGGGGCTTGATTCTTATCAAATGTTTAACCACTTTCAGATTTGCATTCTCTGAAAGGATGTTCTTGTGAACTTCAGGAATATGTGTTTTTTTCTAATCCAAGCATTTTTACTAGTATTACATCTTTCCCCCAATATGGATGATTTTTTTGTTGTTTTTATTCTGGTAACAAAATGCAGTTTTTGAGGATGCTGTGGAGCCCCTCCATATTTTTCATGATCTTCTGGTGAAAGCTGAACATTTTATCTGGAATTCTTGACTTGGCAAATTTATGACAAATCCAATCTCTACAAACATGAAATTCCACACCTTTTGTCACAGTGTGTAGTCTGCCTAGGGGCCTCTGAACTATAGAGCACAAAATCCCGGCCATGAGTATGGTGATTGTCTTCTGCAGAGGCAATGGTTGTTAAATGGTGTGAAGCCTGAACTTGACCACAAACAGATCCAGAGACCACCTAGTCCTCTGATGATATTTTTTGTTCTATTTCTTTAAAAAATGCCATTGGAATTTTGAGGGAGGTTGTATTAAATCTGTATATTGCTTTGGGCAATATGGCTATTTTCATTATGCTGATTCTTCCAATCCATGTGCACAAACTCTTTCCATTTCTTTGTGTCTCTTTCAGACATCTGACACAGAGATATCAATTGGCTGCTTCTCACAAGAGATCCAACTTGGGGTTTAACCCACAACTGTGTATGTACCCTGATAGGGAATCAAACCTGCCATTTTTTGGTATTTGGGAGGACAATCCAACTGACTCAAACTGTCCACAGCTTCATCAATCTCTTTTAATAATGTCTTATGGTTTTCAGTATATAGGTCCTTCACATCCATTGTTAAGTTTATTGTAAGTTTTTATTCTTTTTGCTGCAGTTTTAAAAGGAATTATTTTTTTTCATTTTTTTCCTGAAATTTCATTGTTAGTATATATAGGAATGCAATGAATTTTTGTACATTAATTATTTTAACATGCAACTTTACTGTGTTTATTGTTTCTAATATTTTGGTGGTGTCTTTATGGTTTTCTGCATTAAGAAAATTAAGTATATTGTTACTGTATGATCCAGCAAACCCTCTTCTAGGTATCTACCAAAAATTTAAAGCATTTATTCACAAATATATAGAATTTTTCTACTCATCGCAGCATTATTCATGATGGCCAAGACATGGAAACAACCAAGGTGTCCCTCAATAGATGATTGAATAAATAAGGTGTGCTACATATATACAATGGAATACTACTCAGCTATTTGCAACAATATGGACAAATCTTGATAATATCATGCTCAGTTAAATAGGTCAGACAAAAAAAGATAAAAAACACTATGATTTCACTCATATATAAGATATAAAACTGAAAATAACAACTAAAAATATAACTCCAACATAAACAAAAACTCATAGGCACAGATAATAGTATTGTGGTTTGTTACCAGAAGAAAAGGGTTGGGGCCAGTAATGGGTAGAGGAATTCAAGTGTATGGTGACAGAAGATTTGATTTTGGGTGATAGGCATACAGTGCAATGCACAGATGATGACTGCTAGATTGTATACTTGAAATGTATATAATTTTATTAACCAATGTCACCTCAATAAATATCATCCTATCTAATAAAAGAGTAATATGCAAATTGGCCATCACTCCAAGACACAAGATGGCTGCCCCCATGTGGTCAAAGATGGCTGCCCCCATGTGGACACAAGATGGCTGGCACAAGATAGCCAGTAGGAGAGGGCAGTTGGGAGGGACCAGGCCTGCAAGGGAGGGCAGTTAGGGGCAATCAAGCCTGCAGAGGAGGGCAGTTAGGGGTGACCAGGCTGGCAGAGGAGGGAAGTTGGCGTGGGACTGGACCTGCAGGGAAGGGTGCTCCCCCTGTAGAAGCAAACTGACCACAAGAGGGCAGCCCTGCATTGAACGTCTGCCCTTTGGTGGTCAGTGCATGTCATAGTGAGTGGTCATTCCTCCATTTGGTTGATTTACACATTAGCTTTGAATGTGTTATTCATTCACACAAACAACTCTAAACCTACTTTTTCCCTACTTTGTATATAAGAAACTCCGATCTATCTGTGTAAAAGGCTAATATGCTAAGTGTCCAACCATCTAGGTAATGACCTCAAGTAGTAACGCCTGGCTTCCTCTTCCTAGAGACAACTAGCTGCAGGTGGAAACTCTTTAACACTGTAACCAAATGTCTGTGAAGTGTTTCCCATGCTTCTTCTCATTTGATCTCACAGAAGTCCTGAAAGAGGTAGATAGGAGCCTGGACGGAATCCTATTTTCTTTCATTAACCTGAAAATGGAGAGTTAGAAAGCTTAGAAACTTGACCCAACTGAAAAAAAGTAAGAAACGGTGGACCTTGAAAATGACTTCAGGTTTTCTCACTGCACATAATATAGTCAAACACTGCAGTTAAATATTTTACCCTTTATTCTCCCTATGTGATCTATAATAATAATCTGCTTTGTGTTAATACTTACTGCTGTGTTGCTGACAATTACCTGAAAGAGAAGTTGGGGTGCTTCCCTGGGCTGGAAAAAGTTTAGCTACATCAGTAATCAGGTCTAATTAAGCAAGTTTGTTTTATATACATAAAATGCTAAGTTGTCTTACACATGCACGATTCATATAAAGCTCTTGCTGGCACCAATTGCATGTGTGTGGTTTGATCTGTCATTGTCAATCATGAATTGGGTTGTTTTGTTGATATTCTCAAGCTGAAAGAAAGCAGAGGTGGTGCATGGAAGTAACAATGGTGATTTAACATGATCATAATAGTGTTTCAGGTAGATATACAATGGTACCTCGAGATATGAGTTTAATTGGTTCCGTAACCTTGAGGTGTGGGAAACTATGAGATGCTCAAGTCGCGGTAAACTGGTGGGTCATGTGCAGCTGGCCGATCTGCGCGATTACTCCTATCTCAAATGTTGCTCATATTTCAAAGCAAAAATCGCTCTCTTGACAGCTCATATCTCAAAAATCTCATGTTAGGGCACTCGTATCTCGAGGTACCACTGTAATTATCCCCCTGTAACTGAAGTTGCCATCATTTTCAGAAATGAAGATGGAGGACCTCCTTTTGAAAGGGACTTGCTCATTCATTGTAAACCAGATCCCAATAATCCAAATGCCATTAAAATGAAACAAATCAGCATCCTGTTTCCTACATTAGATGCAATGATGTATCCTGTTCTTTTCCTTCTTAGTGAAAAGGCTGGGGAACAGATATTTATTTAAGACTCAGAGATGACAGTGTAATTGACAATAATACTAAATTCAAAGGATGATGCCAAAAAGGAAAGTTTTCCCATTGAATATCTTAAAAGTATTACTCCTTCAGAATGCTGTGTTATAAATTAGAATTGAAAGTAGGTAATATTTATTTGCTTAGATGTGTAATCTCTCTACATGTAAAGTATGACCTAAACTTTAAAAAAATCATTAAAATAAAAATATCTAAAATAAACTAATAAGTTTTATTTGTATTTCTTTAAATATTTTATTACAATTTTTATATTTTATTTTTTTTCCAGAGAGGAAGAGAGAGAGAGAGAAACATCAATGATGAGAGATAATTTGTACACCCCACATTCGGGATCGAGCTGGCAACCTCGGCATGTACCCTGATAGGAAGTACAAGCATGACCTCTTGGTTCATAAGTCAATGTGCAACCACTGAGCAATGCTGGCCAGGAAATTTGATTATTATATACTCGAACTCTTTCAAATATTTTAAATAGGAATAAGTTATTTCACTAAAGTTAGGGCCTATTAAAGTTTATAGCACATATACTAGTTAAGAGCTAATTATTTGGAAAGTTTAGAACAAAATTATTTTCATTAGGATGAATTTGACAAATATGTTTTATTTCAGGTATCTTCTGAATGTATTTGAATCACTACCCTTGTTATAATTCAAATTAAACAAATGAAGACAGTCTTGTGTTTCTACTTTAAAATATATGTTAAGGTCTAAGAAAAAATATTATTCAAATATTAAAATTGCATTTATATCTAGGAATTCTTAATATTTTTAAAACAAGGAGTGTGGGTACAATACCAAAATACCCAGGTCCACACACATTTTATTTAATCTTAACAACTGTACAATGTAAGTTATGAAAGTATCAAGAATACATGTAATAAGATATGTGTCTTATGTTAAAAAAATTAACAATAATAAAAATAATGAAAAGAAAACATACTTGTCAATTTCAGCAATGACATTGATAAAACACTGCTCATTTCCATAGTGGCATATTACTCACACTGCCCTTTCCTTGGGATGCTACTACAGGGTGCAATCCATTTGGCAAAATAATGAATATATCATAAATCCACACCAATTAAACGATCAGAAGTAAAACAAATTATTTGTTTTCTTTGTATGAAACAATAAAAGTGGTTACTTAAAAAATAGGCTAACTCTGACTTGATCATTTTTCCTTAACTAAAATCATATGCCTTCTAAATAGTCTTTCCTACTGAAATGACCAAAATCCATGAATGCATAGCTGATTAACTAAAAATTCCATTTAAAATTATTTCATAGTGGTTTATTAGCCTGTTTACTCTTCAGTGGAAATATTTTTCTTTAGCTTTTTTATTTTACTTTTTTTATTGTTTAAAGTATTACATATAGCAGTGTATACATCTGCTTTATTTTTCCTCATTGACCTTCCCCCAGTCTCCCCTACCACCTGTTGCATACCTTCATCCCTCCCTCCTCCCTCAGTGTCTTGTATCCATTGGTTGTAATTATATGTATGCATACAAGTCCTTTGATTGATCTCTTTCCTCCCCCTTCCCAAAACTCCCCAGACTTCCCACTGTAATTTGACAGTCTGCTAGGTGCTTTACTGTTTCTATATCTATCTTTTTGTTCATCCTATCTAATGAAAGAGTAATATGCAAATTAACTATCACTCCACTACACCCACAAGCCATGCCCACCAGCCTATCAGGAGCAAGCATGCAAATTAACCCAACCAAGATGGCTATAGACCCTGAGTGAGCAGGAGGCTTGGGTTTCCCTGACAATGGAGGAAGCCAAGCTCCTGCAGCCCTGTCCTGCCTTGGTATCCACTTAAGGCTACAAAGTTTCAATTATAGAAGATAAATAAATCCTTACAAAAATGGCAGCAGTCACAGAGCTGGAGAGAGCAGGAGGCTTGAGAGTTTCCCCTGGCGATGGAGGAAGCCAAGCTCCTGCAGCCCTGTCCTGCCTTCGTATCCACTCAAGGCTACAATATTTCAATTATAGAATATAAATAAATTCAAACAAAAATGTCTGTGACTTTGGAGCAAGCAGGAGGCTTGGTTCTGCTCAAGGCTACAAAGTTTCAATTAAAGAAGATAAATGAACTCCCAATACCAGGGTTTCCACTTGGGTTGCTGGGGGGGAAGGGCCGGCCTGCAAACCACCACAGGCCCCTTGCCCAGGCCACCTCACACCCTAAGGGAACCCCAACCCTGATCTGGGACACCATTCAGGGCAAACCAGCCAGCCCACACACATGCACCAGGTCTCTATCCTATCTAATAAAAGAGTAATATGCAAATTGAGCATTACTCCAACACACAAGATTCTGCCCCTATGTGATCAAAGATGACTGCCCCCATGTGAATACACGATGGCCAGCAGGGGAAGGCATTTGGGAGGGACTAGGTTTGCAAGGAAGGGCAGTTGTGGGGATCAAGCCTGCAGGGGAGGGAAGTTAGGGGTGACCAGGCTGGAAGAGAAGGAAAGTTGGGGGGAGGGGACCAGGCCTATAGGGGAGAGCAGTTAGGGCAAACAGGATGGCAGGGGAGCAGTTAGGGGCAATCAGAAAGGCAGGCAGGCGAGCAGTTGGGATACAGCAGTCCTGGATTTTGAGATAGATGTCCGACTGTCTGTTTAGGCCTGATCCTATCTTAATCGGGCTTAAATTGGCATTCGGACATCTTCAAGAGGTCCCAGATTATAGAGGGTGCAGGTTGGGCTTAGGAACACACCCCCTCCATGCATAAATTTCATGCACTGGGCCTCCAGTCAGGTTATAATGTTCTTTATTATCCATAAATGAATGAGATCATGTGGTATTTTTCTTTTATTGCCTGATTATTTTACTTAATATAATGCCTTCTAGGTCCATCCATGCTGCTACAAATGGTAAGAATTCCTTCTTTTTTATAGCAGCAAAGTACTCTTTTGTAGATATACCATATTTTTTCTAATCCACTCATCAGCTAATAGCCATTTAAGCTATTTCCAAATGTTAGCTATGGTGAATTGTGCTGCTATGAACATAGGGGTGGATATATTCTTTCTGATTGGTGTTTCTAGCTTCTTGGGATATGTTCCTAGAAGTGGTATTACTGGGTCAAATGGGAGTTCCATTTTTAGGTTTTTGAGGAAACTTCATAGTGTTCTGCACAGTGGCTGCACCAGTCTGCATTCCCACCAGCAGTGCACAAGAGTTCCTTTTTCTCTGCAACCTCACCAGCACTTGTCGCTTGTTTATTTGTTTATGATTGCCATTCTGACAGGTATGAGATGACACTGCATTGTTGTCTTGATTTGCATCTCTTGGCTAATTAGTGACACAAAAATAAACTCATATGCCTGTTTTTATATGTCTCTTGGCCTTCTTTCTGTCTTCTTTCAAAAAGATTCTATTTAGGTCCGGTGCCCATTTTTTTTATTGGATCATTTATCTTCTTATTTTAAGTTGTGTAAGTTGCCTGTAGAGGTTGAAAATTAAATCTTTAACAGTGATAACATTTGCAAATATGTTCTCCCATACAGTGAGCTTTCTTATTGTTTTGTTGATTGTTTCTTTTGATGTGCAAAAGCTTTTTATTTTCATGTAGCCCCTTTTCTTTATTTTCTCTTTAGCTTTCATTACCCTAGGAGCAGTATCAGTGAAGAAATTTCTGCATCATATGTCTGAGATTTCTCTGCCTGTGTATTCCTCTAGTATTTTTATGGTTTCCCGTCTTATGTTTAAGTTCTTTATCCATTTGGAGTTTATTTTTGTGTATAATGTAAGTTGGTGATCTAGTTTCTTTTTTTTTTGCATGTATTCTTCTAATTTTCCCAATATTATTTATTGAAGAGATTGTCTTGACCCCATTATGTTCATGCCTCCTTTGTAAAATATTAATTGAGCATAATGGTTTAGATTGATATCTAGGTTCTCTATTCTATTCCATTGGTCTATGTATCTGTTCTTGTGACAGTACCAGGCTGTTTTGAGAACAGTGGCTTTGTAATACAGCTTGAAATCTGGTATTGAGATCCCACCTACTTTGTTCTTCTTTCTCAGGATTGCTGTGGCTATTCAGGGTCTTTTTTTTTATTCCAGATATATTTTTGGAGATTTCTCTCTAGGTCTGTGAAATATGCCATTGGTATTTTAATGGAGATTTCATTGAATCTATAGATTGCTTTGGGTAGTATGGATATTTTAATAATGTTGGTTCTACCAACCCATGGACATGGTAAATTCTTCCATCTGTTTATGTCTTCCTCTATCTCTTTTTTCAGTGTCCTATAGTTTTCCGTGTATAGGTCATAGTGGAGACATTTTTAACAGTATGAGAAGGTACCATGAGAATAACTACAGAATGCATAGTGACTTAGAATGAATTTATATTTATTTATGTTCAAAATATTTTTGAGCTTTAAGAAGATCCTATTAGAAGTTAAGTTAAACTTAAAAGGGTTATTATGAAATATAATTCATCAATCATATATGCATATGCATTAATCTGACAAATTCATAATATTACTCAGTCTTCTGAAAATTTGATAATGAAAAATCCTAAAACTTCAAATGCATGAATTGCAAATACATATGTGTGGCATTTTTACATGTTGAAAGAAAGGTTTGATATTACAAAGAATTTTACAGGTCTATTAGAAATATACTGAATGAGAATACTCAGTTGTTAGTAAATTATTCAAATGTTAAATTCTATGTCATTAATATTCATTGTTGACTTATTTGCAATTCTTCTTATTATTTTATCTAAAGGAAAATTCATTTTCTATCAGTTCAGCATAGAAACCAATAAGGAATTAATGTATCAGATTCAGAAACTGCTCACTGAGACTATACCTTTTAAAAATACTGTCTTGCTGCCAAGAAATAAGTTACAATCTTATTGAAATGAAATAATCAATTCATCAGACAACTTCATAAGAATTAATTATTGCCTGGCTGGTGTGGCTCAACAGTTGAGTGTTGATCCATGAACCAGAAGGTTCCATACCTGGTCAGGATACATGTCCAGGGTGTAGGCTTGATCCCTAGTGTGGGGTATGCAGAAGGCAGCCAATAGATGATTCTCTTTCATCATTGATGTTTCTATCTCTCCCTCTCCCTGATATCAATAAAAACATATTTAATTTTTTTTCTTAGCCACTTTTTGAATAACAGTTTTGGTTTTAATTTAATTGAAAAAATATTATTCTTGCTTCATGATGGCAATCCTATACAATAAAAGGCTAATATGCAAATTCTCCCCTTGACTGGGAGTTCAACCAGGGGATAGGACCAGTTGGCCAATCGCCTGTGGACCCTCTCCCAGACAAGCCCACCCATAATCGTCCTTCCAACCCCAATTGGGGCAAGCTGCAGGACCCCCACCTGTGCACAAATTTGTGCATGAGGCTTCTAGTAGTTAAGATAAAATAATAACATACTGGTAAAATATGATACTTGCAAATTGTTTTATATCAGCTGATTCTATCACAAATGTTGTCTTTTTATTTTCTGCCTTTTTATTGTGTGTTTTGTTCACTGAAGTAAATGTCAACAATGTATTTCTTAAACTAATTAACATGGAAAGAACTATATTTCCTACCAGTGGAAATGCCAAAACTACCATGTCCTATAATTCATTTTTAGATGTTGAAAAATACAGTTATACTGCAGATAGGTTTCATGACATAAAAAGTTCTCCAGTTTCACTTACAGGAATGATTACATAATGTTGCCATCTAACCTAGATCTTGAAAATAAATACAGTGAAAAGTATTTAATCCCAACATTTCAGGGGGAAGATAGACTAAACTTTTACAACTTGAGACCTGAAGAATCAACCACTATAAACTACTTTCACCAGCCCATGACATGAATGTATAAGTATTAAAAGTCATATTATTAGAAACAAAAAACGAAGGTAAGTAAAGACTATAAAATTTAAAAGTTTTGAAATGGAAAAAAAAACTGCCAGCTTAGATTACCTGCTGAAATACACTTACTATGAGAAATGGTGCTTTAACTAAGAGGAGGTCAGTGTATTCATTATTAGAATTTAGTTCAAGGATTTCATGTTTAAAGATGAAAATCTAAAGTTGATGGGGGTGATGAATAATGTGAACTACTGAGTGATATATTCAACGATCTATAACAGAACAAGATAAAAAAGAGGATAGCACAGTGGTTGAGGATCAACCTATGAACCAGGAGTTCACAGTTCAATTGCAGGTCTGGGCACATGCCCAGGTTGCAGGCTCTATCCCAAGAAGAGGACATACAGAAGCAGCTGATTAATGATTCTCTCTTGTCACTGATGTTTCTGTCTCTCTCCCTCTCGCTCACCCAACCCTCTCTGAAATCAATAAAAACATATTTAAAAAAGAGGATTTTGACACTATATCCACTTACTGTATTTATATCATTTCTTTTTTACTAAATCTGTTATTTCTATTTTAAACCCTACTTTTAACATTTAATTATGGATATTTTTTCCAGTTTGTCTTCATAGTCTCTTTGAGGTAACTTCAATTTTTCTGTTCTGATAATTGCTTCTTCTCCCCCTGCATTTGTCCCAACTGCAATCAATGTCTACCAGAGACATTGTTGAAGAAATTCATGAGTCAGAGGAATAGTTAGCTTCTTACATACCCCCAAACCCTGCCCTTCTATTAAATACAGATTATATTATAACCATGTTACTTACTGACTTCCTTGGGGGAAGTATTTATTAGTAAAAATATGTAAGTATTGATGTAAGTAGGTAAATGAAAGTGATGACACTATCAAACAATCAAAAGAATGAAGGTTATTGATAAATGAGAAAATCATAATCTCTTTAAGGATATAAATCTGGTAATTTGTACTATAATATTTATAGAATAAATTATAAAATAACAAGAGGCCCCGGTGCACAAAATTTATGTACAGGGGTTCAGCAGGGCGAGGGGTCCTCAGCCTAGCCTGTATCCTCTCACAATCTGAGACACCGCAGGGGATGTTGGGCCTAAACTAGCAGTCGGATATCCCTTTCACATTCCAGGACACTGCATGCACCAGTGACCATACTTTCCAGATAGGTGAAAGACATCTTGCTGTTATTTGGGCAGCTACATTATTTTGCCCTGATTATAAAAAGTAGTACATATCATGATCCTTCTGAGGCAGGAGTGCCATTTTCCCCATCTTATGGGTGGAAAAACTGAATCAGACAGAAGTTAAGTAATTGGCTTTGTCACATAGTTGTAAGTGTCAGAATCAGGGCTCACCACAAAATGTGCAAGCCAGTGTCCATGCATGTCATTGCTACATCAACCTGTTTTTTCAGTCTTAGAGTAGCCTTGCCAGGTTTTAATTTTTAAACCTAAGAGACTATTTCCAATATATAGAGTAGATTCCGGAGGCCTGGCCAGAGATCAGAGCCATCTGTGGGGCAACTGGTAAGTGAGGCAATCAGGGGGCCTGCTGGCACCGTCCACTGGCCAGCCCTGTCTCCCAGCTGCTGCCACTTATGCGGGTGATTGGGTGTCCCCCTCGGCACCTGCTTTGGCTGGTGGACTGGTGTTACCCACTGGCCGGCTCCGCTCCCCCAATCACCACTGCCAGTCACCTCCCTCTCAGGGGACAGAGGCTCAGCGTAGCAGGGGGGGCAGCTCCTGCATCGAGTGTCTTCTCACTGGTGGTCAGTGTGTGTCACAGTGACCAGTCATTCTGCTGGTCATTCTGCCATTTGATCGATTTGTATATTAGGGTTTTATTATATAGGATATACCGTATATTTATAGTGCTCTAGTCCTCAGCTAAAGCCGGACAAAAATAACTAAGATTTCTGTTCATTATCAAATAAATTTATATTTTCCTGTGGTGAGTTCCTTAATGATGAGTAGCAAGTAAAAATAAAGTCATCACATATAAAAGGATACTGGAAGGAGGTCGATGATGTTTGTGACCAACACTCAAAATGCAAGTCAAAATCCATCTAGCTGGTTTGCTCAGTGATGAGAGCTTCAGTCTACAGACTGAAGGGTCTTGGGGTGTTTGATTCCAGTCAAGGGCACATACCTTGGTTGCAAGCTCAAGCTGCATGCAGGAGGCAACCAATTGGTATGTCTCTTTAACACCCTTGTTTCTCTTTCTGTGTCTCTTCTCCTTCCTTCTACTATCTCTAAAAATCAATTAGTTAAAATACAACAATAACAAAAAAAAAGCATTTGTGGTCAATTTAGTGATTTTATCAACAATTTGATTTATTTATTTAGAATGCTTATATGTTTAAGAAGCATTCTTTATTTTATTTATTTATTTTTTAATCCTCTTCCAAGGATAGTTTTTCCATTGATTTTCAGAGTGCATGGTAAGGAGGGTGTGTGGGGAGAAGACAGAGAGAAGGGAGGTAGAGAAATATTGATATGAGAGAGATAAGGTGATCATCAGTTGATTGCATCCCACATCCACCCTATCTAGAGCCAGGGATTGAATCAGCAACCCGGGTACATGCCTTTGATAGGAATTGAACCTAAGATCCTTGAATGCACAGGCCAGCAGTCTAAGCATCAAGGCAAGAGTCATTCTTTTTTTTTTTTTAACAAAAATGGCATTTTATTTATTTATTTATTTATTTATTTATTTATTTATTTATTTTTATTGTGTTACATGTATACATATCTCCCCATTGCCCCCCCTTCCTCCCAGGCATACCCCAACACCCCAGTGTCTATGTTCATTGGTTATGCTTATATGCATAGATACAAGTCCTTTGATTGATCTCCTATATACCCCACCTCTCCTTAATCTTCCTGCTATAATTTCACACTCTGTTTGATGCTTTACTGCCTCTGTATCTATCCTTTTGTTCATCAGTTTACAATGTTCTGTATTTTCCACAAATGAGTGAGATCATGTGGTGCTTCTCCTTCACTGACTGGCTTATTTCACTAAGCATAAGGCTCTCCAGTTCCATCCAGGTTGCTGCAAATGGTAAGAGTTCCTTCTTTTTAGTGGCAGCATAGAATTCCATTGTGTAGATGTACCACAGTTTTCTGATCCACTCATCTGCTGATGGGCATTCTTATTCTGAGTCAAAGACACAACATTTGAAAGATACTGTGTTAATAATGTAGAATCACATTGACAGTATGCAGTTCAACGATAATAAATAAGATCAAGAATTATTTTAATGTAAATATTTATAATACAT
Source organism: Lasiurus cinereus (assembly GCA_011751065.1). Taxonomy (NCBI): domain Eukaryota; kingdom Metazoa; phylum Chordata; class Mammalia; order Chiroptera; family Vespertilionidae; genus Lasiurus; species Lasiurus cinereus. The sequence continues at coordinate 6,961,917 of JAAGEH010000208.1, read as the reverse complement.
TTACATGGAGTAAAATGTCATAGGTAAGCCAACCAGGTAGGTGTTGTAGGTATATAAGCACAAAAATAAGTAGATAAGGAGAGTTTTGAGAAAAACTAGAGGAAAAAAAGGATAAAATAAAATACACTGTCATATTCAAAATAATTGGAAACATGACTATGGTATTAAGAATTATATGGCTATTTGAAAGTATTATTCTTGTAATGAAAAAGCAAATTCTCAAAATGTGTTTTTGTAAGTGTAACAGAATCACAGGAGTGACAATTGAAATGCAAAGTGTGGGGCCTTCTCCCAAAGTATTTAATCCAAATATCTATAGGTAGAGTACAGAAATATATATTTTTTCATAGACAGCTTAGATCATCCTCATGCACACCAAGACTTAATTAAGAACAGCCTCCTAGCCCTCACCGTTGCGGGTTAATGATTAGAGTGTTGGCCCATGCATCAAAGTGCTGTGGGTTCGATACCTGGATCACAGGTTGCCAGCCCTGGTAGGGACACATATAAGAGGCAACCAATCTTACATTGATGTCTCTTCACATTGATGTTTCTCTTTCCCTTTCTCTCCAACTCTTTCCTCCCTCCCGCTCTCTCAAGAAATCAATGGAAAAATATCCTTGGGTGAGGATTAAAAAAAAAACAAAAAACAGCTTCTTAATATTCCAACCTAAAAGTATCTTTTTATCAACACTTTGGAAATTTTCACCAAGATACTGATTTAACAATGCTCCATCTCACAATTTTCTCACAAAATCCATTATGCCTTTAGCATTGCAAGAGAAAAAATAAAATGACATGAAATGCATTCTGATGAAATTCTAAAGATTATAATGGAAGTACATTCATATAAAATGTATCTAGTATTGGAATTTTTATGAGTACATAGGATAACAGTATGTTCTTGCATTCCAATGCCACAGAGAAATAATAGAATATGATAGAAATTTAATTTCAGCAATTGTCAATCTCCTGCTTCTTCTAAAGTACATATTCTGATTTTTACTTATTGAGATGCAAAAACTATGGAAGCAGTGAGAAACACTTGGTATTTCAAAAGAGAATTAAATATCATCTAGTTAAAAGTTCCAGTTGATTATTTGTAGGCAAAGCACTGTAATTAGTATTTAAATAATTCAATGTTAGAAACCGTGATTCGTTCTTACAAGCTGTGTTTTTAATCAAAGAGGTGAAAGGTGTACAGCATGGGACAAGAACAAAGGTGTCTAGTTACAAACTCACTCTTTCAATTTGCTATTAATATGCTTGCCTGCATGTTGAAAAACAACTCAAATGTAGTGTGTTGCTATTCAGACCTTAGTGGGAATGTAAATGAGGCATTATTGGTTCCACCGGCAGTTGATATTTCTTTAGAAATATTGCCTGAACTTTATTGTTTTCCAACTTCCAAAAAATCTGTACAACAATGCACTTCATTAATGATATTGTCATTGTTATTTAGAAAACATGTGGAGACCTACGAAGTCATTATTAATTATAGCCACATGCATCAAAGCAGAAACACTCAAATTCATCACTGTATTTGTTAATTAGCTGAAAAATCAGTCTCATTTTATTAGAATTTGCATGAAAATAAACCTATTATTTTTTTTATTAAGAATTGGATTACTTTTTTTTCAAAATAAGCACTGATCAGAAGAATCATAATATACTTGTACATTTCAAAACAAACTATTCAATTTATTCCAGTCTAAATTGTCTCATCAAAAAGAACACAGTAAATACCACAATAGCAAGGAACCTCCCCCACCCCCAATTTTGCCTCCATTAAAATAGTCTGATTGCCCCTTGCCCATTTCTAAATGATAGATAATATCTTCTTTTGCTTTTCTTGTCTATTATGTCTTTATAGAAAACCTATAATGAGGCATTTCCTGCAAGCCTGCAGAGAGAGAGAGAAGACTGAATAGGAGGCTGAAAGGGAATATAGAGAATAGGATAAAATGTAGTTATTAAATTTGTGAACTCTATCAGAAGACAAGAAAATAAACTGTACCACTGACTGGAAGGGCAGTGAAGTATGACATTTCATTTTTATGCAGGTCTCAGCATGACAGAGGTAACACATTGAAGAACTCTTTAAAAAAAAAGCCCAGTCAGTGCATTCACTGAATGCCAGCATGGCTTCTCTGCTGTTCTCTGGTTGATCCTTGCTTTGTCTTTGTGGAACAGTAGTTCAGAGACTCATATATATGAGATCAGCTCCTCCATCAGCCCTTTGTGAATTTTCATGATGAGAGGTTGAAAGTTCATTCTATGTAACTCCATGAGATTCAGGTCCAGGTTCACTTTATATTCTTCTTCCACATATCTTCTCCTTTAATGTAGGAATGCATTCTCATGAAGTCTCAGTCTCTTTCTCTTTCCCACTCTCCCTCCCTCTCATTCGTTTATAGCCAGCCTTATAAAATAAAATGTAATAAAAACATGCAAAACATCCTTATGTTGAGAAGTCTTAGGCATTTAGTGGTCACTTACTTTGTTACTTTAGTTCATGAAAATAATATTAAAACTAAAGCTTGGTTGTTCTCTTTGGTTCTTTTACATATTACATAAATAGATCTGAGACAATTAAGTGTGGTGTCTTACACTTACATATTTACAACTTGTTTTAACATATTTAAATAAACTGTGCTAAAGAACAAACACAATGCAACTTCATTTTTCCTCTTCTTTTCAACAAATCTGACTTCTGGTCACCATGTCTACCAAACTTGGATGAAATTGTGAACAGGATGTATTGCTTTTCAAATACTATTCAGTCATGCACACACAAAAAAATAACCTTGGATAAATAAATGAAAAGTGCTGTCCTGTGTCACTTTAATGCTTCAAAAACATAAAAACTTTTCCCTTCTGCACCTCAAGCCTGACGTAAGCTAGGGAGCCCGGAGTGGGGAGAGGGATTTTTAAGCAGGTTACTGCCCTCTAACTCCAAAACACCATACCAGCCAAGATTTCAGACCTTCTTGGATGCATTAGGAGAGGAACAAGGACTGTTTTCCAATCTGGGTGTTGGTGCCAGGTGTTCAATTGATGAGTCTCTCTGGGCATTTTTGTTAGTGGATTCTTGACAAATCTTCTGATAGAGACCTCCAACTATACTTTTTTCATAATTTCTCTACCCAACTGCTTTTCAATACACATAGAACAAGACATTTGGCAGTTTATGTTTCCCCAAGATCTCCTTGCCCTTCCAAAGGATCCTCCAGGATAAAAATTTTTTTAATAGCTCCAGGCAGATCCACATCTGCTCCTTGGTAAATAGGAAGGTCTGTCACCCCTTGGGGAAGTACTGACTCCTTCCTAGCAGTGTCTTTTTCCCTTTTATTTCTTTGGCAACTTTAGCCTTTAGAACTATAGTAATGTATATTTAGATTTGTCCCTGCAGAGTCCAAATTCAATCCATTTACCCCAGAGACTTCAACCAACACTGGCCCTTATCTCCTAATGTTGCTTTAAGGATCTCTTCACTTGGTTTGAGAAGAAGGGGAACATATTCTTCTTTTTCCACCACTTCTTAGGAAAGCACTACAAATATCACTAACTCATTCTAAGGCTTTTGCTCTTTAATTTTCCCTCACTATATGAAACTATCAATTATATTTTAAATATATTTTTATTAATTTCAGAGATGAACTGAAAAGGGAGAAAGAGATAGGAACATCAACAATGAGAAGGAATCACTGATCAGCTGCTTCCTTCAAGCCCCACACTGGGGATAGAGCCCACAACCTGGGCATGTGCTCTAACAGGGAATTGAACCGCAACCTCCTGGTTCATAGGTAGACCTCAACCACCAAGTCACACCAGTTGGGCAAAGTTGTCAATTATTTAAAAAGCCCAAGGAAAAGATTGTGTTCCGGTTTATAAAACGGATTTTTACTTCATAGATGCCAAGAAAGAATTTTACTTAGAAGTTATGGCTTGTTTACAGCTTTGGGTGTCTTTAGGAGAAAATCCTAAAGACACACAACAGGAAATGTCTTATTGAATATTCATAATGGCAAAGAAAACTATTGTGTCAAATCTGCTCACATCAGCAGATGTCCTAGGGTTGTTGTGGCACTTTAACCTGGCCCACCTTGGTGTTCCTTAGCAGTGGTCCTTCACTCTGCCTGCACATTTAAATTACCTGGAAACTCCTAAAGCACTTAAAACACCCAGGTCCCATGTCTAAGGATACTGTTGTTTGATTTGTTTGCTTTGCAGCATTCAATTTCTTATTTATTTTTAACTTCATAAAAACTTTCAAATATGTACCCTATAAGTAGAAGGCATAGCACAATAACCCACAGAACTTGTTTACTCTTTGTTAACAGCCATTAATATATGAACTTAATTATTTCATCTTTCTCTCTACTGACTAATTTTAAAGCAAATTTTATATATTTACTAGAGGTCTGGTGAACAACATTCATGCACTCAGCAGGGGGGCCCTCAGCCTAGCCTGTGCCCTCTTGCAATCTGGGAGCTTTCCCAGAACATCCTTAGTGCTTCCTCGGAGAGGGGAGAGACTCCTGCCACAGTACTGAGCTCGCCAGCCATAAGCCTGGCTTCTGGCTGAGTGGTGCTCCCCCTGTGTGAGCACACTGACCACTAGGAGGCAGCTCCTGCATTGAGCGTCGGCCCCCTGGTGGTCAGTGTGCATCATAGTGACCAGTCATTCTGCCTTTCAGTCAATTTACATATTAGCCTTTTAATATAAAGGATTATTTCACCTATAAATACACTGAGTGGCTAGATTATTATGCTCTCTGAACCCATAATAATCTGGCCAACTCAGTGTGTATGTATGCATGTGTGTGTGTGTGTGTGTATATATATATGTATATTTGAATATATGCAAAATAATATATATATATATATATATATATATATATGTTAGTGGCCAGGTACATGAATTCATGCATGGGTGGGGTCTGGCCAGCCTGGCCAGGAGGAGGAGACATGGGCAGTTGGCTGATCTGCATGCTTGTTGAATTCCTGGTCAAGGGGACAATTTGCATTTTAGCCTTTTATTATACAGGATATACACTTAGTGGCCAGATTATTATGCATTCAGAGATCATAATGATCTGGCCACTCAGTATATTTTGAAAAATGTTCTAAATAAAGACATTTTTAAAAGCATTATCATAAGAGCATCACATTTAATTTATATTAAAAAGAATTTCAATTACAGTTCACATTCAGTACTAATTAGTTTCAGGTATATTGCATAATAGTTATATAACTTAATAAATGATTCCCCAATAATTCTAGTCCCAGCCTGAAATCATACATAGTTATTATCACAATATTGACATTATTCCTATGCTGTACTTTACACCCCTATGACTATTTTGTAATGGCTAATTTGAACTTTTTTTTTTAGAATAGTTTATTGACTTTTAGAGAGAGAGGAAGGGAGAAGAGAGACACATCCACATTGGTTGTCTCTTGCACCCCCCTTGCTGGGGGTCAAGCCTGCAACCGGGCATGTGCCCTTGATTGGGAGTTGAATGGGCAATCTCTTGATGAACTGAATGGCACTCAACCAATTGAACCATACCCACCAGGACAGTATCCCCTCTTCTTTATCTAATCACCTATTGATGGACACATAGGTTGCTTCTATATCTTAGCTATTGCAAATAATACTGCAATGACAAAGGGGTATACGCATATATCTTTTCAAATTAGTGTTTTGGATTTCTTCAAATAAATGCCCAGAAGTAAAATTTCTGGGTATTATGCTAGTTCTATTTTTAATATTTTGAGGAGCCTCCATATTATTTTCCATAGTGGTTTCACTGATCTGCATTCATACCAGTAGTGCATGAGGGCTCCTTTCCTTCATATCCTCACCAACACTTATTTGTTGACATGATGATAGCCATTCTGACAGAGAAAAGGTAATAGATTATTTTGGCTTTAATTTGCATTTCTCTGATGATTAGTGACCTTGAACATCTTTTCATATGTCTACTTTAAAGAACTATCCAGACTTTTGCAAATTTTTAAATTAGATTGTCATTTTGATGTTAAGTTGTATGAGTTCTTTAGTTTTTGAGTATCAACCCCTTATCGGATGTATCATTGGTGAATATCTCATTCCATCAGTAGGCTGTCTTTTCCTTTTGTTGACAGTTTATTTTCTGTGCAAAAACTTTTTAATTTGATTGGTCCCATTTGTTTATTTTCTCTCTGGTTTCTCTTGCCTTAGGAGAAATATCCTAAGAGCAATGTCATAGAGTTACTGTATCTATTTTCTTTTAGGAGTTTTATAATTTTGGTTTTAACATTTAAATCTTTAATTCATTTTTAATTTATTCTTGTATATGGTGTAAGAAAGTTGTCTAGTTTCATTTTTCCCCCTGGCATTTATCAACACCATTTATTGAAGAAACTTTACTTTATACCATTGTATATTATTGCCTCCTTAGTCATAGATGAACTGACTATAAAGGCCTAGGTTTATTTCTGGGCTCTCCATTCTGTTCCTTTGATTTATATGTCTGTTTTTATGCCAGGACCATGCTGTTTTGATTATGATAGCCTTAAAGCAGCAGTTCTCAACATGTAGGTCGCGAACCCTTTGGGGGTCAAACTACCCTTTCACAGGGGTCGCCTAAGAACATCAGAAAATGCAGATATTTACATCACGATGCATAACAGTAGCAAAATTTCATGGTTGGGTGTCACCACCACATGAGGAACTGTATGCAAGGGTCTCAGCCTTAGGAAGGTTGAGAACCACTGCCTTAAAGTATAGGCTGATATCATGTAGTGTGATACTTCCATCTTTGTTCTTTCTCAAGATTGCTATTCATGGTCTTCCATATAAATTTTAGGATTCTTTGTTCTAGTTCTGTGAAAAATGTCTTTGGTATTTTGGTGGAGCTTGCATTGAATCTATAGATTGCTTTGGGTAGTATGGACATTTTGACAATATTAATTCTCCCTCTCCTTCTATTTATTTGTATCATCTTTTTTATATAGCTGTACTCAGTTCACTGATTCAAATGCTGATCACTTCTGGAAACACCCTCAGCTATCTGGGCATCCCTTAGCCAACTCAGGTTAATACATAAAACTAGCCATCACACGTATAAATATGCAGTAGATGTTTACTGCATAATATGTAAATTCATACATAAATTAACATAAATATTACATTTAATAAGATATTAATTTATGATACAGGCTAAGATTATTTGAAAGTGTTCATTTTTTAGAACATATCTTAGTAATGCTCAATCACTGTATTTCAAAAATGGAGAAAACAATTTCCTATCTTAATATACAGTTTTATTGTTTTGTTTTAAAGTTTTTAATATCCAAAATATTTGTATCACCTTAAAGTCAATATTATATAAAATTATTAGAAAGTCTAGCCTCTAAAATATACCCTCCAAACTATTCCCTTCACACCTTTATTTAACTACTTTTATTAATGTTGTTCATCTTTCATTTGATATATTTAAACTTATAAACATGTATATACTGGAGACCCAATGCACAAAATTTGTGCAAGAGGCTTGGCCTCAGCTGCCTCAGACAATCCTTGCAGCAGCTCTCAGACTTGGCTGGACCTTGCAGCCCTGGCTTCATCCAGAAGGTTGTCCAGAAGGACATCCAAAATGTCATTCAGCTGTTCAGTCTAATTAGTATATTAGTTCTTTATTATATAGAATTAGAGGCCTGGTGCATGAATTTGTGCATGGGTGGGGTCCCTCAGCTTGGCCAATCAGGGAATCTCACCCAGTCCCAATTGGGGCTGGCTGGAGGGGTTTCAGGGAGGGGCCACAGGAGGTTGGCTGGGGAGTGTTGAGCTTCTTCTATGTGGTGGTCAGTATGTGTCTTAGCAACTGATCAACCAATCATTCCAGTTGTTTGGTGGTAACAGTCAATTAGGCTTTTATATATATAGATGCATTTCATCAATTTCTTAATAAAAGATATTTATATTTTTAATAGTATATCCTAGCAATCAACCCAAAGCACTATCTAGAGATTGTTCTTTTTTAAAACTGGTACTGTGGTGTGTACGTGCAATAATTTCTTATACATAACCAACACTGATGATCATTGGGTTCTTTCCAGTCTATTTCTATCTTTAAAAGCACAGCAATGCATAACCTTTAGCCGTTAGCCATTTTGAATTTTCACAGTGTGCCTTTAGAATAAATTCCCAGAGGTAGAGTTACTGTGTTATAAGATAAATACAGCTGTAATTTTGTTAGATACAGCCTAATTCACCTCCATAGGAGGATGAAACATTTTGTATACCCAAAAATACTATAAAATCATACTTGTTTATCATTAGTTCATCAAGAAAGTTTGTTGTCAAATGTCTCAGTGGATAAGATATAGTTTTTCATGTAACATTAATTTATATTTATAAATGAGAACAGTTTCTGTAAACTGATTCTATATCTTGTCCAATTTCTGTAAGTGATGATGTTTTTTATATCATTTTTTTAGTATTCTTAAAAATATATTAATCATATGAAAACTCTGTGATATCATTATAATTATTCCTAAGTATTCCATGTACATTTTACTTTTTATCTCACTGTATTTTTATATGTGATATTTTACATTTCTTTTTAATGATGTGTATTAATAATTTATATTATTATTTCTGAATTTGAGCCTATTTTGGGATATTTTCCCACAACCATTTTGAAGAGAAGAGAAATGGCCCTAATTTTTCTAGCAATAATATGTTTTACTTCTATCTGTAAATCTTTAATCTATTTATAAATTATTTATTTTCTTACATGTTACATCTGAACTAGATCAAATTTTTTTTAAAATATATTTTATTAATTTTTCACAGAGAGAAAGGGGGAGGGATAGAAAGTTAGAAACATAGATGAGAGAGACATCAATCAGCCACCTGCTGCACGCCCCCTCCTGGGGATGTGTCCCCAACCAAAGTACATGCCCTTATCTGAAATCGAACCTGGGACTCCTCAGTCTGTAGGCCAACACTCTATCCACTGAGCCAAACCGGTTTCAGCCTAGATCAAATTTTCCATGTGAGTATCCAATTATCTAACACCTTTTTGATAAACATCCTTCATTTCCCATTAATTTATTTGCTATCTTTTCACTTACAAAATGCTTAAATGTACTTTAGAATTTTTTATTCTTTTCTACTTTATCTCTATTAATGAATCAATGTGCACAATTTTGATTAAAAGGACCTTATAAATAATATCTGGTATATTTATCATTAGTCAACAATTGTTGGTGTTTTTTTTTTTTTTTACTTTTCCAAGTCTAGTTTTATACTATTTTCCCATGTATATTAAGGGCATTTTTGTTAAGTTTGTCATGCATAAATATTTTAAGTGGTCTCCCGGTGAATCTTATTTTATAGCCCAGATAGAGACCCATTTACTCACTAGTTTACAGTTTCTGCTGAGTTTGTGCTTAATGTTGAAATATTTAGTAAATAATGAAGAACAACATGAATTTAAAGTGTAAAATTAGTGGAACTGTCAGAATGCAAATATGAAGAAGATAAAATATTAGTAAACAAAAAACTGAGTGAATCAAGAAATGAAACTTTTACTTGTGGCAACATGATGAACTACAAGTTCAGAAAACAATGAAAAGTCTGATAGATTATGAATGTTATGAAACCAGGCTTGAATCTTATTCGTTGGTACAATTATTGTCACAACTAGTCTTTGAATAAAAATTTAAAAGTAATTTATACATGTATGCAGATGTTGTGCCTATTATTAATCATCAAGAGACAAGGAAAAAAAAGACTGATAAAGTTGAGAAGAAAAAATTGTGAGCGTATAACTAGGACTCTAAACTTTTTTTTGATTAAATAAAAGGCCAGAACAGAAACCCCAAGCATCATGAAAACAATATAATAAAATATTTTAAAATATTTGTTAGAAGTCAAGGGTGGTTCTATATATTTTGTGAAATTAAATAGAGAAATAAAAAGTTTGAATTTTTCATTGATCATAGAACTCTGGTGTCCATAATATAAAAATGTATATGGCAATGTGTTTCTGTCCTAACTTCCTACATCACTGTTATATTCTCCTATAATTAGGCTTCAATGCTACTCTAAATAACAGAAACTGAGTTTAATATAGCATTAATGAGACTTATGATTTTTTTTTGTTATATGATACATCACGAAGAAGCAATTATTTAGCAAATGATTATTTACAAATAGTTATGATAGGCTCTGAGGTTCTAAAGATGAATAAAATGAATATCCCCTAGGCCAGTGGTTAGCAAACTGACCTAGACTCTCGATTCCAAGAATTACAGGCTGTTGTTGTTCTTGTGATTAAGCCCCTATCTCAGTGGTAGGCAAATTCAATAGTCAACAGAGAGGCAAACCGCAGCTCCTGAGCCGCATGTGGCTCTCAAGCCTCAGTTTGCCGACCACTGCCCTAGGAAAGAATTATTTTTAAAACATGAAATACTCCAATCCTTCTAGCCTCAGTAAATTCACTAAACTGAGAGCTATCTTCATTAAAAACATCAGTGTTTACATAATTCCTCATTAATGCTCTGCAAATAATGGAGAGAATTAATGGTGTGTTTGTCTGCATCTTTCAGTGGTGAATGATAATCACATAAAACAAAGCAAACCAAAATAAACAAACAAAAGCAGCCTCTATGAAAAGTAAGGATAGAATCAATTCATAGTTTGATAGCAGTAGTTTTCCTTGCAGTCTTCTGCATGTACTATAATATATTTATGGTAAGTACTTGTGATAACGCCAGCAAAATTTTTCCATCTTGCTGCGTGCTTAATTTCATCTAACTTGTTTTATGGCAGTGTACTGAAACACAGAGCCGAGGTCTGTTTAAACCATTTGTCTCTGTTTCTCTTTGCAGAATGCCAACAGATTTGTTTAAACCAAAACAAAATGCATAAACAATCAGGCCTTCTTTTAGCTAACTATACAGCCTACATTCCAGAACTTACTTTTATAGTATACTGAAATTCAGTAATTCAGACTCTGATTGTGATGCTAGCAACTTCTTTTTTTGTTCCTCTTTTTCATTTTTTTCCTCAAAGTAAAGATGTTTACTTATTAATTCCTTAGGTTTATATACACATATTATTTATATTAAATGAATTACACTATGCAAATATTCACTTTATTGGAAATAGGCTAATTTCAGGTCACCAGTTAAATGTAGTGTTTGTTTTAAAACTGTTGTTTTTTTGTGTGTGTGTTTATTTTTAATATCAGGTTGCAAATGTGGGCACAGTTTCTTATATATATATTTTTTTCCATTTTGGGAGTACCTATAAAATTTTTCCTGCTCAGGTAGCTAACAACGAATTATTTCCCACAAAGGGAGTCTATTCCCTTTCACGTGTGATTTGCAGGCAAGCAGCAACAGCATCACTGCGTAAAAATTCAGAATCTCAGACTCCTTAACACCATAACTACTGAATCAGAAATGCATTTTAATAAGATTTTAACGTGATTAATATGAATGTGAAAATATGAGAAGTATGGTTTTGAGAACCAAGTGATGAAGAAGTTACTGTGAAAGAAAGGTTTATTCTTATATTAGGTCATATTATTAGTGGGTGTGGATGAAAAGGATGGTTATTGGTGGTTTTGCTAAAGAGAAATTGTTCATATGTCTTAATTATTTGAGCTTTAAAAACCTTATCTTACCTAATAATAGACAAACATGTAAATTGACCTTACCTTCACTATGCCACCAGCCAATCAGGAGTGATATGCAAATTAACCCAACAAAGATGGGGGTAATTTGCATACACAGGTGCCAAATGACAGGAGTGGGACACTTGCATCATCACCATGGCAATGACACAGTCCTTCTGCCGAACCCCTGGTCTCTCAGGGCCTCTGGGCAGTGTGGGAAGGCAGGGCTGGAGTGGAAAGAGGTGGCTCCCAGAGCAGAAAGAAGTAGCTCCAGAGCCTGAGTGGAAAGGGGCTGGGCTGGAGTGGAAAGGCAGTGCCAGCAGCCAGGGAAAGGAAAGCCCATTCTAGCACGAATTTTTGTGCATGGGGTTTTTAGTCTGTATAATAAAAACCCAGTGATCATGAGGCCGTAATGACCAAAGACAAGTCACCAGGAGGCTGCATGCGCAGTGAGGTGGATGCAGGTGGGCACGGCTTGACTCTGGGTCCTCAGTGTGCTGGGACTAAGGGGAGTCCTGTGGTGCTGGTCTAGATCGCACTCAGGTTTGGGTCTTGTGCAATTTCATGGACTAGGTCACGACTATATTATATCATTGATAACCCTATTTTTACATGAGAAAATTGAAGATATATTGTTTTATCACTTTAATATTTTGAGAAAGCACCTAAAGATGGATTCATGTCAGAATTATAAAAATATTTATTTCTATATTAATGCTATAATTTGTTCCAGAAAGCTTTTAAAGGATTTACAATGTGTAAAATATAACATGTTAAACAAAATTAAAATAAAATAAAAAAACACAAATAAACATGGGGAAAATGTGGCTAAAAAAGCAATGCCAAATTAGCTTTAAGAATTTTATTTTCAAAGACACAAAAGGAACATGGTTTGTTAGAAAAAAATTACTGCAAAGATAAGAACAAAACAAACCATTTGCTAATAAGAAGAATATTATTTTTTGTACAAATTGCAGATAGAAATTTCTCTGCTGTGTAATAAACATCTTCAAATTATTTTTTAAAGAGATATATATAGAATGAGTTTCATGAGACTGTATTTTTTCTTATAATGGCATTTAATAGCAACTAAATATCTTATAAAATTATGTTTTGGGTAAACAATTCTGTTAGTGGGCCAGTGAGATCTGAATAAGCAGCTTTTGTTGATTTGACTGCAACCAATGAGTAAATAAATTTCAACTATAGAATGTTTTTATGGAAAACGCTTTATCTGAGTATTGTTTGAATATTACTATGGTCTTTGTCAACCCAAGCACAACTGGCATACATAAAAGTCTTGTCTGCACACTTTCTTACTCAATTTCTGAGGATTATAGGTAAGGATAAATATTCCTTATAATAAAGCTTGCTACACAGCCTATAAGAGAAAATAGAAATATAAGATATTCTCTACAGTGACCTAAACCACAAAAATTCCAGTAAACATTTAATCATCTATCAATAACTCCTAGGAGAAGTGCAGCAATGTTAGCTGAGAATCAGGCAGCATAGGTGTGAGTCCTGGATCAATCACTTCCTGAAGTTGGCAAAGATATTCCAAGTCCTGAAGCTTAGATTTCTCTGTCAAACAAGGATACTATCTGTTCTTATCCCTAATTATTTATCATGAGAGTAAATCATTAATTTTGTTTCCCTGCTGTCTTTCACCTGTTGAATTTTAGATTTCCTAAAATGGTGACATCTTTATATCTCCTTGTGCCACACTAAGATATGATAACAGAGCTATTTCCAATCTATTTCTAAAATATCTTTATAATACTAAGATTTTGAAAAATAATTTATAATTTATTTTGTTAAGATATCACATTTATAATGCTGAGCAGTTATGTTTCATATTTTTAAATGTTATGTTGCAATCTCATCACTTATACTTTATAATCTTGGCTAACTGACAGCTCTTTCTATGGATAATATTGTCCAATTTACTTTTCTCACTGTTTCCTTTCAATTGCATTGTTAATATTTTCTTTAATACACATTTTTGTGCAGAGACAGTTTATGCTATTTTTCTATATGGTAATAGTAAAAAATTAGGTTATATAATTCATGATTCTAATATATCTGCATAACAATTCATCAGAAAACCTTGAGAGCAAAATAAAAACTTGGAATGTCACTGTAAGCTCCTCTTCTTTTCAAAAATATCATACCCAGAAGGTTTCTTAGACACAGTATAAAAAGGATGCTACTGTTGCCCAGTTCAGTTTGCTAAAACAAGATACACATGGAACATTTCTTTTTTCTTACAGACATCTGTTTTCTTATAATTTTGTAAGCAGAATTTAAATATTAAGGAACTGACCAATTCAGTTCCCAGTGAGGAACTTCTTCCTGGTGGAGATTGGCTCCTAGTCTCTTTGTAAAACGGCACTGATCCCATTCATGAGGACTCCAATCTCATGACTTACCTACCTCTGAAAGGCCCCATCTCTTACAAAGATCCTCCACAAGCTAATGACACAAGCATTCAGTCCATAGCACACATATTAAATACTAGAGGCTCAGTGCATAAAATCCATGCATGGGAAGGGACTTACCTCAGCCCAGCCTGCACCCTCTCCAATCTGGGACACCTCAAAGGATGTCCAACTTCCCTCTCACTATCTGGGACTATTGTTCTTAACCACTTGCCTGCCTGCCTGCCTGATTGCCCCTAACTGCTTCTGCCTGCCAGCCAGATCACCACCAAGTACCCTCACCTGCCATTCTATTTGCCTCCAACTACCCTCCTCTGCCAGCCTTTTTGTGGTGGCCATCTTGTGATGACATTGGGGTGGCCACTTTCTAATGATGTGAGGGCATCGCACGGGGATGTCAGGGCCATCTAGGCTTTTATTAGTATAGATTATTAAAGCTTACTTTTAATTTTTAATTAAACATATACAAATAGATTATTTAAATTTATTTTTCTCTTTTTGTATTATATTATGCTCTTCTAGAATGCAAACACCCATGTAGGAATGCAAACACTTACTTACATGTAAGAGACAACTAGTTAAAGTACAAATGCATAGTGTTAAGAGAACAAAACAAAACAAATAAAAAAGAACATTCAAGAGTGCGAAGATGATCTAAATCATGTTTCATTAAAAAAGCCTGGTTAAGCAGCATAATTTAATTTGATCCAGTGTCCTGTTGTGCAAGAATTTCATAGATGCATTGATTTTCAAATTCTTAGGGGAACTTGTACATGCCTATCTTAACTATAAGGTAGGTCAGCATCTCTTAAAAATATATATTTGTAAGTCAACTACCTTTACAACTTTCATTTCCAAAATCATTATTTTCTAATTTTATAAGTTTTGGGTAACTACACAACCATAAAATACACCCTTTATGTGTATAATTCAGTGGTTTTTAGTATACTCACAGAAATGTACAACTATCACTGCTATCAAGTAGTATTAGAACATTTCATTATACCAAAACAGAACTCAATATTCATTAGCGGTCACTCTCCATTATCCCCTCTCCCAGACCTTGATATCACTAATCTATTTTTGTCCCTTTGATTTTCTTATGCTAGATATGATATCAAAGGAATCATATAATTTGTGGGGATTTTTGTCTGGCTTTTGCCACATAGCATGTTTTGAAGGTTTATTTGTGTACCACCTATTATCAGTACATTCCTTCTTTAGCTAAATAATGTTCCATTGCATGGATTTACTGTATTTAGAAAAAAATCTATTAATTTGTTCATAGAAATATAATTTTTCCAGTTTTTGGCTATTATTAATAATGTTGCAATGAAGATTTATGTAAAAGTTTTTCTATGGACATAGGTTTTTAGGTCTCTTTATTATATTCCTAGAAGTGCAACTGCTGGTTTTTATGGTAGTTCTATATATAACTTTTGAAGAACTGCCAAACTGTTTTTCAAAGTGGCTGCATCATTTTATATTCCCTCCAATTACTTAAGAGGATAACAATTTCTCTATATCCTTGCCAATACCCTCCAATTTTTTTATGTTGGCAATCCTAGTGGATGTGAATTATGCTTCATTAGGATTTTAACTTCCATTTCCCTAATGAATGATAAACAATGTTGAACATAGTTTGACATGTTCATTGTCCATTTGTATATATTCTCTGAGAGAAATACCTGTCAAATGTTTATCCAATTTTTAATGTCCAGTTGTTCAACATAGAACTTTTTAATATATTCTGAAAATAAGTCACTTAATAGGTATATATATTGAAAATATTCTGTCCATTTTCTTTTCATCTTCTCGATAGTAATTTTCATTTATTTTTTAAAATATATTCTTATTGATTTCAAGATGGAAGAGAGAAGGTGAGATAGAAACATTAATGATGAGAAAGAATCATTGATTGGCTGCCTCCTTCATGCCCCACATTGGGGATCAAGCTTGAAACCCAGGCATGTGCCCTGAATAGGAATCAAACTTTGACCTCCTGTTCATAGTTTGGCACTGAACCACTTAGCCACACTGGCTGGACCTTGGTAATATTAAACACAGATTTTTAAATTTGATGAAGTTCAGTTTATCTATTTTTTTCTTCTGTTGCTTCTCTTTTGTTATCCTATCTAAGATATCATTGCTTAATCAAATATCTCAAAGATGTACTCCTATTCTTCTAAGATTTTTATAGTTTTATGTATTGAATATGGGTCTGATATTAATTTTGATTTATATTTTGCATATGATGTTAGCTGGACATCTGATTTTATTCTTTTGCATGTAGTTATCCAGTGGCTCCAGCTCTTTTTGTTGAAGAGACTTTTCTCTCCTTCATTGTCTTGACTCCCAGTCTAAAATCAATCAACCATAAATATTCTGAAACATACTTATTTTTAAATGCTCTAGATGTCTGTCCTTAGGTGAGTCCCTCACTGTCTTGATTACTGTAGTTTGTAGAAAGTTTGGAGTGACAAAGGGTGAGCCCTCAACTTTGTTCTTCTTGTTTAATATTATTTACTATTCTATATTCCTTGAATTTTTATATGAGTATTTGAATTGGCTAGAAAATTTCTGAAAATTTTTCAGTTTGGAGTTAGAGATTGTATTGATTCTGTAGATCAATTTGGGAAATATTTCCATCTTAATAATGTTAAGTCTGCCAGTCTATAAAAAAATAATGAATACCTTCCCATTTTCAGGTCTTCTTGAATTGCTTTCAACACTAGTAAAATTAGAAAAATTCATATATTTTGTATATTGATTTAGATACTTTGTATATTGACTTATATAATATAAAATTATATTTAAGGCTTTGGCAATCACGCTATTGATTTTTCTAGTAGGATATTATTCTTTAGAACATTATGTATTTTTAAGCATCTAATATTGAAGGCCACTTTAAAACCTTTTTAAGTGATTATATTCTCTTTATTAATAGCAAGATATAAAAGTTTTAATTTTTTCACAGGTAAAATATCTTGGTTCAGAACTATTGGTGAAAAAACCTCCATAATGTTAAATTGCTACTTGGAGAATTGTTATAATGTAATATTTATGATTAACCTTATGGTAACTTTAAAATAAGACACTTGTATGGCAGTGAATCACATCTCCTATTTGAAATGAACATTTCAATTACATTTTACAGAATTTTAGATCTCCAAACTCAATTAAGAAATATGTATCTACAAATAATTTTTGAATTACTATACTCCTTTGAGTAAATGAGGCAAATCTTACTCAGATAATTTAAATCACTCCACTAATAGGAGGAAAAGGGGGAATTGACAATCAGACTCGTCCACTGTCTACGATATTATAGATATTCTGCAGCACTTTCTTGCATTTAATGCTTCTAAAATATGAGAATTTTACAGACTGCCAAATTTAGCAAATATACATACCGGAATCCCACTTAAATTAGAATTTCAGATAAACATGAAATAGTTTTTTAGATAAATATGCCTTAGATATTTTGTGGGACACATTTATACTGAAAAGCATGTGTTATATATCTGAAATTCAAATGTAACTGGTTGTTCTATTTGAAAAATCTATATGCAACCATTGTCTAAACTATGCTCTCTCATAGGCTTGATTTGGTAACTAAATACAAGATTTAAAAACTCAGTTAAATTCAAGATTATTTTTTTTAATAACACACACTGACCTTTACTTACTAACTTTAAGACTCATGAAAAGAGTTTGTGAACTCCTATAGACCAAGACTTTATCTACATAGTTCCTTTGGAAAAATGTTCTACAGAAAAGCTATTAAGTCATTTTAAATTCAAAACAATTGTAATGCTTTATAAAACACATGCTTTCTGTGTTAATTTCACTAACAGATATGTGTGATTTTCCTACCCATTTAAAACAGAGGCAGAAACAGAAACTCAGATTATTAATTATTTAAGGTTTTATAGTTGGTGACACAACAATTATATGCTCATCTGTTTTATTCTAAAATCTATATTCTTCCCTTGCATACTTCTTATGCTTCTAAATGTTTGCGTATAGCTATCAATACTATCAAAATGAGGTAAATATTTACTATTTACTTCACTTTGTACATGCATACCTACACTTTAAGATAATAAGTATCTAGTACTAAGTCCAGAAAATAGTTATACAAATCTTATAATTCACTGACAATTATTTATTCGATTTTATTATGTAAGGACAGTGAACAATGAAATACATTTTTTATTTTAACTCTTCTATAAACATTTCAAAAGAGAATTTTTTATTATTTATCTTGTTACATACACTTATTCCTTGACATAAAAACATTTTAAATGTTACCAGACCACTAATTAAAGTAGAACCTCATATTTTATTATATATAGTATGTTAAAGCCTTTCTGTTCTTCAACATTGCCACAAGATAAAAGAAACATTTATATTCAAGAGTTTATAAGCCCCCAGCTCTTTGGTACATTGCAAAGTGAAATAGAAGTGCTGTTTGCCACTTACTGGATACAAAATTAAATTTCACTAGGAAGACATAAGCTGCTTTTCTAATATAATTCCCCTGCAGTGATTGAACCAACCGAAAATATCAATAAATCATAGGTGAAATTTTTGCTTTAGGCTAAATCTAGTTTAATCATATTTTTTTACTTGAAAAAAAATACCTTACTTATAAAATTCAAGGTTATCTGCTATGCATATACTTACTATTGGAAAGACTCTCCTAGTAACCTTAATGAATCTATGATACATTCTGATCATGTCAAAGTAGAAAATGATGGCTTTATTATCTCTTTAAGAAATTGGCAGGTAACCAACATGGCAGATACATTATATGTAGAGAAGCTACAATGATGTATAAACTACCTAGGCTTCTAGTAATTTATATTCCAAAATTTCAATACTTGCTTTTTATTTTATCCTAAACCTAGCAGTTTCAGCCCCAGGTTAGCCAGAAGCAAAGCTGTGAGATGTTTGAAAGTAGTTGTTACAATTTCAGTCTCCCTCTTCTCCCAGAGTTGCAACATCTTCATTCAGCTCTACCATGTGTCCTAGGCCTTTAAGCTCTTAAAACACCTTGTAGACTATTTTCAATTCTTCAGTTGAGGCTACATCTTCTAGCATTGTTTATAAATTCACATCTGCATTTTCATTACTTCAACATTAATTGAGTATCTACTGTGTTCAAATCACTGAAGACAAGTTCTAAGAACCAAAGCTCCCATAAGGAGCTGATGGCCTGATGGATAGATAGAAACAAATAAGAAATAGGAGCTATCCATGAGAAAAATAAACACCTTTCTTTTTTTTTATTTAGCCTACAAGGTTCCATGTTCTCTAAGTTTTATCGCTACTTCTCTAGTAAATATCTCAGAGCCTGTGCTATTGTTTCTTGTCTTTCAATGATTTAGCTATCATGAGATCCAGTGATCTATCATGGGATTTTTCTCATCTCTATCTACTTCTACTCGTTGGTGACCTCATATTGTCCCCTGGGTTCAAATAAATTATCTCCAGCCTGATTTCATCTGAGAGTTCCAGACTTATAGTAAATAACCTTCAGGTTGGCATTTTCCCTCTAATGCTTAATAACAACTCACATTTAACATGTAGATAGGAAACTTCTGTCAGGACAGACATGGAGAGACATAATGATTTCCTATAGGAAAAAAAATTCTCTCAGAAACCGGTTTGGCTCAGTGGATAGAGCGTCAGCCTGCAGACTGAAAGGTCCCAAGTTCGATTCCGGTCAAGAGCATATATCTTGGTTTGGGGCACATCCCGAGTAGGGGTTGTGCAGAGGCCGCTGATCGATGTCTCTCTCTCATAGATGTTTCTAACTATCTTTCTCTCTTCCTCTATGTAAAAAATCAATAAAATATATTTTAAAAATTATCCTCATTTGCTTAATCTATATGCAGTACATATTATGTAAAAAACTGGGCTAGACTCAGAGGAAGGTGGAATGAAAATTAATGAAAGAAATAGCAATAAGCTGAAATATGCACACAGCACCATTTTATGGGCAGAAAGTAGCAATGATTTGAAACATCTGATAAAAGTGAAAAAAGAAAATGCCAATGCAAGTCTGCATTTGAATATCTCTAGAAGAAAATAATTATGACTATAGAAGAAATATACAACTTTAACATAGACAATGAAGACATCAAAATTGTTACATGTTTTGCTTACCCTGTTTCAATTATCAGTTCAAATGCAGGCTGCAGCTAAGAAATCAAGACAAGGCTGAAACCCAGAAGGGTAGTAATGGAAAATAGGAATGGATTACCAAGAACAAAGATGTGTCATTAGAGAACAAGGAGAAGATCATCCACACCCTCATATTCCCGAGTACTATGTACAGATGTAAAAGTTGGACAGAAAAGGCGAGTAGGGGGAAAATGATTTTTCTGAAATATGGTGTTGGAGGAGACCTCTAGATACCCAAGACCATCAGAAAGAAGAACTAGTGTGTCCTAGACTAAATTAAGCCTGAAAACATCCATTGAGGTGAAAATGACAAAGTTGAAGCTGTCCTTCAAGCATATCATAAAAAGGCAGGATTGTCTGAAAAAAAGATAATCCTGATGGGAAAAATTGAACCAGCAAGAAAAAAAAAGAGAGAGAGGGAGAAAGAAAGACAAAATAAGAGATGAATTGACTCCACAGGAGGCATGAGTTTACTGGAGCTGAGAAAGGCTGCTGTCCATCATTCATTCATAGGACCACTAAGAAGTGGGTCCAACTCAGAGGTATGTAACACACACACACTTCCTCCTTTGCCTACTCAAAACTGTTCCAGGCCCAAGCTTTCCCATCAAAGGTATTGTCATTGCCTTTGTCCAAGATGCTTATGACAAAAAGCTATTCTATTTATGTCCATTTTCAACAAATCTTTTGGCAAACACTATCAAACTATACCTGTAATTCTATCAAATTATTTCCATTTCTGATTTTTTGTTTTTGTTTTTTCTCTTTTATTTATTTTTAGAGAGAGAGGAAGGGAGAGGAAGAGATAAATAAAAACATCAAAGAGAGATATCTCCAAAGAAAACATCATCTATCATCTGCCTCTTTCACACCCCAGACTGGACGGAGCCCACAGCCTGGACATGTACCCTGACCAGGAAACAAACCAGTGATCTGGTTCAACTGCTAAGCCACACCAGCTGGACTCTGATTTTCCTAAGCCACAATTATCTTTCCCCAGGACTGGAAAATAGCATCTAACTTGGCCTCTCTGCTTTCACTCTCAGTTTCTTTTCCTTCCTATAATTTATTTTCTATCATCTAGGAAGTGAGATACATTAAAGATAAAAAAAAATCATGAGCTGCTTTCAACTCTCTTGGAATAACATTTGAAGTCTGTAACATATCCAAAGAACCCTATACGATTAGAAGTATGCCAAAGTCTTTCACTTCATGTTCGAAGGCTCTCTGTCCTGCTCATTCCAATCCATTTACACTGGAGTTTCTTGCATGCCTGAAAGCCTTTGCATGCACTGTTATTTCTCCTTAGAATACCCTTTGTATAGTCACTTGAATTGTATACTCACACGGTTTAGGTATTTTTCTTCATATTTTACCCATCACTGACATCTGTGCTTCACCTGTAAATCAACTCTGTCCTCCATCTTTATTCTGAATCTTTTACTCTATCTCCTTATCTGATTTTATTTTTCTTAGTGACATTATAACAAACTAGGGATGCAGTGCACGAATTTGTGCACCTTGAAAGGAGCTGTAGGCCACAAGGTTGTAGTGGGCACAAGGGTAGGTTTTTGGACCATGCTACACACCCCTGCCCAGTCCCTCCTGCATATTCCTCAGTCTCCTGTCTGCCAGCAGCCCCACTTGTGCCACTACCACTGCCACTCCCACAAACTGAATGCTTGGAGTGATTGGGGCTGGCAACAGCAGCGGGTGTGAGCCGCTGTGGCTGCTGGCCCAATTGTCCCTCAGGAGCAGGGGGAGATGGAGAAGCCCTGAGGAAAGATCAGGTCTGGTGCCAGGCGCTGGCAGCAGATGGGACCAATGGCTCCAGCTCCAGTAGTGGGTACAAGCAGGGCCAGGGCTGGCAGCAGGTGCCTTGTGCCCTACAGGATCATGACATGCAGGAGTAAAGAATTTTCAGTAACCACCAGAGGCTCGCCCCAATGTGAGTGACTGGGGCCCCATCTTGCTCTGGTGCCCCGTTCACCTGCTCCATCATCCGACTGCAGCAGATGCTTGCCATATTCTGTGCTCTGCTGCCTACTCCCAACACCTGCCATATTCTGCACACATCCCTGGTGGTCAGTGCACGTCATAGCCAGAGGTTGTTCATTTGTTCTGTAGTTTGAGATATATATATATATATATTGATTATATTATGTCTCCCTGATAACAAAGTAAGTTTCAAAAAGTTAGAAACTTTATGTTCTCTATACTGCTATTACCTCAAGGCCTAGAAAATTAATGACAGTATACATTATTTTTTCCTCTCTCTTATGGCATCCATTATAGGATAGTTATTTGAATTCACTATTCCTATGTTTAATTTCCCACTTTCTCTTTTGAGAATTACAATTTGCATTTGATCCCTCCCCCACAACACACACACACACACACACACACACACAAACTCATCCATTAAAATAGCTCAGTTTTCACATAAAAGAACAACAGTTTTCAGTCATTTTCAGTTATGCAGACAACTGGTAAAGATGATTTGTCTTTGGGTGATGTGCACACAATGTAATATACAGATCAGATATCATAGAAATGTACCCTTGAAACCTACATAATCTTATTAACCAATGTCAGCCCAATAAATTTAATATTTTTTGATTAATAAAAATAAAGGCATCACCCTAGCAGGTTTGGCTCAATAGAGAGAGCATTGGCCTGATGACTGAAAGGTCTTGGGTTCAAATCCAGTCAAGGACACATGCCTGGGTTGTGGGCTCAATCCCCACTAGGAAGCATGCAGGAGGCAGCCAATCAATGACTCACATTCTTCATTGATGTTTCTCTTTCCCTCTTCTTTTCTCTCTGAAATCAATAAAAATATATATAAAAAATAAAGACATGAACTGGATAATATTTATATGGTTGAACCACTGAGTAACATAACCCAAAAAAAGAGTTTCTGTTTCCACCTCTCTCTTTCTTCCTCTCTTTCTCTTTCTCTTTTAATAGCATGTATAAATTAACATTCAACTTACAAGTCATATTTAAATTAATCAATCTAGAACTTAAATAATAATTTTCTAAGTATCCATATTTCATATTACATGCCAAGGTGGAAATGTTTTTGTTTTAATTTCTTTGCCTTATTCTATCTAATTAAAAGATAATATGCAAATTGACTGTACCACTGCAGCAGCCAGTCAGGAGCAAGTATTCAAATTAACCCAAACAAGATGGGTGTGGCCACAGAGAAAGCAGGAGGCTTGGGTTTCCCTGGCAATGGAGGAAGCCAAGCTTTCCGCATACCCTGGCTGGCCTAGGCCTCCACTCAAGGCTACAAAGTTTCAATTATAGAAGATAAATAAATTCCAGATACCAGGGCCTGTGCTTGTGTCGCCCAGAGATATGGCTAGCCTGCAAACCACCACAGACTCCTCGTCCAGGCCTCCCCACACCCCAAGGAAGCCCCCACCCTGATCTGGGATACCCGTCAGGGAAAACCAGCTGGCCCCCACCTGTGCACCAGGCCTCTATCCTATCTAATTCTCTTATTTAATAAAAGAATAATATGCAAATGACCATCACTCCAACACACAAGATGACTGCCCCCATGTTATCAAAGATGACTGACCCCATGTGGACACAAGATGGCTGCCACAAGATGGCCAGCAGGGGAGGGAAGTTGGAAGGGATCAGGTCTGCAAGGAAGGGCAGTTGTGGGTGATCAGGCCAGTAAGGGAGGACAGTTGGGAGGGACCATGCCTGCAAGAGATGGTAGTTGGGGGAGACCCAGGCTTTTAGGGGAGGGCAGTTAGGGGTGATAGCAGTTAAAGGTTATCAGGCTTGCAGGGGAGGGCAGTTAAGGGCAAACAGGCTGGCAGGGGAGCAGTTAGGCATCAATCAGGCTGGCAGGGGAGTGGTTATGGGGTGATCAGGCTGGCAGGCACAAGTGATTAGGGGCAATTAGGATGTTAAGCAGGCAAGCAGTAAGGATATTGTGAGAAGGATGTCCTACTACCCATTGTGAGAGGGATGTTTGATTAACCATTTAGGCCCAATCCTACCTTGGCAGTTGGACATCCCTCAAGGGGTCCCAGATTAGAGAGGATGCAGGCTGGGCTGAGGGACCCTCCACCCCCAGTACACAAACTTAGTGCACTGGGCCTCTAGTTGTATATAATCCTAAGGGATCCTGCTTAAAATGTGTGATTGGCATGGAATATCCTATGTTTTGATTTATTTTTAAGGTTTTGACATAAAGATAATGTGGGTCTCATAAAATGATTTAGATAATGTCCCCTTTGTTTCTATTAATTGCCTCTTCATTATTATAGTAAAATTCACTGGTGAAAATATATAATCCCAAAAGTTTCATTGGGGGAGATTTTAAATTAATATTTCAATTACTCAGTAGTTACAGAATAAAGTCTTCTACTTCTTTATGTGTCTGTTTCAAAGTGTTGAATTTTCCAAACGATGATTTAACTTACTTGGGAAATTTGCTGTCATGAAGGTGTTCTTAATTTTTACATTTTAAAGTATTTTTTGTTTAATGACCTAAAATTTGCATATAGTAAGGCATAGATTCAATGCATGTTTTACACAGGCATACACTACAGGGGCTGAGACCTGGAGCACTGTCATCATCTCCAGAAGGTTCCCTTGTGCCCCTTGTCAATAACTTATCTAACTTCTATAATCAAAGATTCATTTTGTTTTTTCTTGAACTTCATATAAATGAAAATATACCATAATGTGTCTGGCATTTTTGTTCCAAATAAGCTTTTTAAAAAACCTTATTCATATTGTGTATCACTAGTATACTCATTATTACTGTGCTAGATCAATTTTACCACAATTTATTTATTGATTTCCACT
The DNA here is from genome assembly GCA_011751065.1 of Lasiurus cinereus. Taxonomy (NCBI): domain Eukaryota; kingdom Metazoa; phylum Chordata; class Mammalia; order Chiroptera; family Vespertilionidae; genus Lasiurus; species Lasiurus cinereus. Next base: position 6,936,764 of record JAAGEH010000208.1, on the reverse strand, counting down.
AGATGAATGTGTTGTTTCTAGTTTGGAGCTATCATATATAAAACTGCTATGAACTCTTTTTATTCTTCATGGAAATATGCATTCATTTCCTCTAAGTATGTATCTAAAAGTATAATTCCTATATTACCTTTAGAAATGATTGAATAGTTCTCCAAACTGAATGCAGGAATTCAGTTGTGGCAATTATTATGAGATTTTTGGTTGTTCTATAATCTTGCCAACAACTAGTATATTTTTTTATTTTTATTTTTTATATTAATTACTTAGAGTAGAAGCTGATATAGAGACATCTTCTCTGGGTTTAATTTGAGTTTCAGAACCTTTTAATATTTTTCTCTTGATTATTTGGATATACTGAAATTACTGGTGCACCTCTACATAGGTGGGTTAGGATTGGACCACAGAGCCTCAACCTTCCATGGCCCCTCCCCCAGCCAGCCTGGCCCTGATCAGCACCCCCACCAGTGGACAAGGGGTGGGGACAGCACTAAAGAGCAGCTAAGGAGCAGGGAGCCCTGATTCTGGTTGAGCAGCACTCTCCTCCATCTTCTCCTCCCCTACCACTACACCTCTTCAGCTTGGCCAGAAGCCAGGCTCACAGTTGGTGAGCACAGCAGTGGTGGTGGGAGCCTCTGCCACCTCCATGACAGGTGGGTGATAAGGAGCAAGGGTCCTGGACTGTGAGAGTGCCTGATCCCTTGGGGGGGGGGCAGAAAGGGGGAGATTCCAGAGGGATCCCAAATTATAAGAGGGTACAGGCTAAGCTGAAGAACCTCACACTCAGTGCAAGAATTTTGTGCACTGGGCCCCTAGTTTAAAAAAAAAATGACTGATGAAAAATTCCTGGTTTTGTTTATAATCTTTGTATGTAGGATCTGATTATATGCGATCTTTTTAGTTCCCTTGACATTTATAGTAGCACCAGCCAATCAATGATTTTTTTTCTCTTCATTGATGTTTTCCTCTTTCTCTCTTTCTCTCTCTCTTTTATCCTCCCTAAAATCAATAAAGTACATATATTTTTAAAAGTTAGTTTCCTACTCAATAAAACTATTGTCACCCTTCTCTCCTGATCATTCTTATAGAAAATATTTATTTCCTTTGCTTACCTTCCTTTAATTAGTTATCTTGTTCAAGTTTTAATTTAAAATAAAGGAATGTAGTAGATTATGTTTTAGATGGTAGAGAATTAAAGGATGCAATACTACATTTTACTTTTCCCTGTTGTGTGTTGAAAATGCTAATGTAAGTAAAGCAAAAAAAAAGCAACATATATATTCATATTTAAAAAAATTAAATATGAATTGATGTGATATTTCCCTAAATATGTTATCAAAGCAGGGATATAGCCTCAAAATAGAATTATATGAATAGGTAAGAATGTCTACTTTGAATAATTTCTGAAGTTCAACACTTCCCTGTTTATACAATCTTGTGCATTTTGTTTTTTTCAGGTGCAGAGTCTATGTGTGGTTTAATCAAGATTGCTAATTATTCTGTTCATATGTATAGTTACTAATCTTTCTGCCTTTATCTACTAATAACACATTGAGACCAAATTCAGAATATGCATAGATTATTTTACAATATCCATTGCCGTAACGTTTGTGTCCCTCTCTACATAGCTAGATAAGAGTGGACTTCTCTTCACAAACACTAGAATTTTCCATATTGAATTCATGCTATATTACTTCTTTGGTCTCTGAGTTCATAGTCTTTGGAAGCCTTTGTGGCAGAAAGGAAAAAATAAGAAGATTCCATGTATGAGAAAGATTCCAATTGCCATTGTTGATTCTAAGATGTAGGGGTCCAAGTGCAATGACCAGAAAGAAGCTTCTTATATTAAGGGAGGTCTCTGGCTGACAGCTAGAAAGGAAATATGGACATTAGTTCTGTAACTGCAAAGGACTGAATTTGCCTAACAACCTAGAAGAGTTGTTTTTCCTCAGAGTCTTTATTTTAGATGCAGCTCTGCAGTAACTTTTCAACCTGGTGAGACAGATGTCTGATTTCCAAATTACAGAAGTGCAATATAATAAGTGGGTGTTGTGTAAGCCAACAAATTTGTGTAATTTGTATGATATTGATAGGAAAATAACATAGGCGACCTCAGAACAAAGTCTATGGGGAGTTTTACAGTATAGAAATACCTCATTTTATTGAGTTTTGCTTTATGGTACTTCACAGGTACTGCATTTTTTTACATGTTGAAGGTTCATGGCAATACCTTCTGGAATAAGTCAATTGGTACCATTTTCCAACAGCATTTGCTCACTTCAAGTCTGTGTCACATCTTGATAATTTTCACATTATTTCTTACCTTTGTATTATTATTGTATTTGTTATGGTGATCTATGATCAGTGGTCTTGGTTGTTTTTATTGTAATTATTTTGTGGTGCTATGAATCATGCCAATTTAAAACAGCGAACTTACTTAATGAATGTTGTGTGGGTACTGACTTCTCCACCAAACAGGTATCCTCCTATCTCCCTCCCTCTCCTAAGTTCTCACTATTCTCTATGACACAACAATATGGTCTGAATAAAGATTAGCCACAAAATTCCCTTAAGCCAAAGTCTAATCTATAACTAGGCCCCAACTCTCCTCAATTCTATGAAGGTTATCATCGGACTATCAATTTAGTAACATTTTTTAGAATCAAGTTGTAGGTATTCATATATAAAATAGGTATATTTATTATTAATACTAGTGGCCCAGTGCACGAAATTCATGCATGGGTAGGGTCCGTAGCAGTGCCAGTGCCAGGCCAGGGTGTCTCCCTTCCCCTGGCTGCATGCTGCAACCACTGCTGGCCTCATCCCACCAGTAAAACTCCTGGTAGAACTCCCAGTTACGGGGACAATTTACATATTAGGCTTTTATTATATAGGCTTTAGTTTAGAACTTTTATGTTTTTCTAATTTTTATTGCTATATATGCATGTAAAATAGTGACATCTTCACTACTGATACAGAATCTTTATTACGAATAGATTTTTTGGTATGTTTTTAAATACAATGAAAATTGTTTATAAAAGTCTGCATCTGTACAATGCATTCCCATTGTTCAAAATTGACATTTTCTATTTGCCTTTATCTACTTGAGGCCAGATTGTGTCTTCTTGACCTTGTATGATAACAGAAGCCTAATATATCAAGATGAATTTATGAGATAAATATATACAGACAGTCCTCGGATTACATTGGACTCGGCGGACATCATTTTGTGGTTACATCGCTATCTCCCATTTATTTATATAAAAATAAAAAGTTTCATCATTTTGACATATGTATATATGTGCTTTATGTTTTTTTATTATTTATTTACCACAAATAAAGGTCAGGAATTGTTATCTTTCTTTTAGTTTTTTTTTATTGTTTCACTTCATTACTGCTGTGCATGTGCTGCTTCATGTGAGAGATGTAGGTGGTTATGTAGGTGGATTCCAATTTACAGTGAAAATTGCGTTAAGTTGTGCTATAGGAACGAATCTCCAACTTAACCCAAGGACCAACTGCACTTGAATGATTATAGCAATAGTGATGCTATTATTTAAAAAATAAATTTGTAAATTTTATTTCTATGTAGTATAAAAACACTCATTTAGGATGAAATTTCCCAAAGTATATGCAATCAACAGATTTGGCTAAATTATATCATGGTAACAAATAACCCAATAATCAGCAATCTACAGTGAAGGAGTTTATTTTTTCTCATAATACATGCATTTGAGGATTGCCTGAAGTTCTGTTCCAGATTCCTCTACATGGAATCCAAGCTAAAAGAAACACCTCAATCATGGCCTTTTAGCAGAGGAAAATGGACATGGGCAATCAATGATACGTTTTTTTAAAAATTTTTCTCCAACTATGTCTATGTCGCATCTGACCACATTCCATTGCACAAAACAAATCATATAGCCAAGCCAAAAGCCAATAGAGCAAGAATATAGGTTCTGCTAGTTACACAGTGACTGGCAGGAACAAGTCACCTTCTTACAGGTAAGGGAACCAACAGTTGATTGCAATAAGGCAATCTATAACATTTAAGACATGAGGAAGTCTGGTTGAAAATATGGGTTCTCTCGCCCTCCCAGTAGCATACCTGAGCATTTCCCTTCCCCCTTTACTTTCCCATATGAATGTACCTTCTAAACTTTAAGGAACTCCAGGAGACTTATAACCAGGAGAGCAATGGGCAGCTTTTCTGGGTTAACCCGCTGAACCTGTCCCCAAGTCCCCTTTTCTCTAACTCTCCAGTGAGATGACAGCAGCCCTGCCTAGGCTCTTCTGTTACTGCTGCTTCTTCTTAAATATATTTTTATTGATTTCAGAGAGGAAGGGAGAGGAGAGACAGAAACATCAGTGATGAGAGAGAATCATTGATCAGCTGCCTCCTGCACACCCCCTACTGAAGATTAAGCTCACAACCCAGGCATGTGCCCTTGACTGGAATTGAACCTGGGGCTCTTCAGTCCACAGGCCGACACTCTATCCACTGAGCCAAACCAGCTAGGGCTCCTGTTGCTTATTCTGTCCTAAGCCCTTCCTTGTTTCACTGTTGGCAGCTTTAATAAAAATAAAAAAGAATAAAAAATAAAGCCTAGGAAACTTTGCAAGTTATATTTATTTGCAGATCATGATGTATGTTAATATATTAAATGTAGTCACTTTTTTTAGTGTAAAGGTGCATAAGTTTCTAGGTTTATTATTTTTTAATGGAGTAATTTGCTTTATACATTGTCTTGTGGATGGTGACTTCATCTCATATCACTTACAGAGACCAGCTATTTTTCAGCAAATATTTGAGGTCTGAAATACTGTACAGGAGAGTACCAGGTTGAGAAAATTCAGCAACCTATGCATTCTCATAAAATATAATATAACACATGCCTAGGAAGCCTCTTGGTCATTTGTTGTCTTAGAAACAACCTCCATCACTTCAAAGGAGAGTGGTACATTTAAAGAATACTAAAATATATTCTATTTCTCACTTCCTTATATCATCCAATCATAAGTTTTTCTCCATTACTACTTCACGCTTTCCTATTATCAAGGAAACAAAAAAAAAAAAGACATAGTATCTAGGAGAGAGGAAAGAAACTCAGATTTGCAATAATTGAAAAAGTGCTACTACTGGCCTTTTAGAAAGTCATTTACTAGGTGGGAATGTCATTTCTATTATCTGCTGTTACAAAGCCCACAAGATTCATTTACATAGGATCCCTTGACACTATTATTATCCCTTCATCTTGATAGTGGAAATGGTTCCTCGTTACAGAGTAATGCAGAGATGAGTATTTACCACTTCAGCACTATGGCATTGGCCTTTATATATACTATTAAATCATTCCTTAGAATTATATGCCTATTGTTAAGTGAGTACATTTTTGTGTACTTGCTAATAAAGTTTTATCTGCTCTTATTTTCTGTTCCAATTCTAGGAATTTCAAAATAATGGATGTAGCTGAGATTGTACTTATACGCAGCAAGCCAGCTGCTGCCACTTAAATACATATTTAATGATATAGAATGTTATTTGTTATCATGCATAATAAGAAAGTGAGTAAAGTTTACCATTCTACACAGTTTGGTTAATATATTTAAAATACATTCTACTTAGAAAAGGTATACATTTATCCTACATTTACCTTCAGAGGTAATAAAATGCTACTCATTGTGGGCAAGTGGATATTTCCATGGATGCTAAAATATTTTTATGTTTACCAATTATTTGTAGAAGACCTGTGATTCTCAAACATTAGTGCATATTTACAAATTCTTTAACATTTATGTCATTTTTCATGCTCTTTCAAAAAATGTGGCTAAAATGCACTCATGCTTTTCACGTGTACAATACAAGATATTTGGGGAAAAGGTACTCACTGTATCAGTAAAGTTTCTGATAAAGCTTTTGTTGACAAAGTTTTAGATAGGCTTCTCTCAGCCTTCTTCTCAACTAGGCCTTAACCTTGGATTTTAGTATCCTGGCCTAATCTAGTATTAGTAAGATTCTATTAAGTCAGCTTAGCAAAAATCCCACTCCCAGCCCCTTGTGCCACCTTTTATGTCTAATCACCCTTCTTGTTTTTAGCAGGAATCCTATTAAGTCACTTTAACAAGAAGCCCCTTCTACCCTGGATGTCTCTTCTTAGTAATTTTCCATACACTGACCCCTATTTATAGTTATAATTAGCTAATTATTAATAATAGTAAAGGAGCAAAGAGAAGACTAGAAATTATAACCATGTTCCCTGAAAAACATTGGGGAAAGGGACTGGGCAAAGGGAAAATAAACACATGCCCAGCAATCTGGATCACAGAGATGATACTTTCCTGGTAATCATACCTGGGACAGAAGTGGTTGGCCAAAATGGGCATGGCCACTGAAAATCTGAGAAGATCTGGGATACTTAGCACCCTGGATAAAGAAGGTTATCCTCTTGGTTCATTACACTTGATGCTGTGCTTGTGGATCCCTTTCACTTGTGCTTCCCTGCATTTGCCCACATGGACCACAATTATTGAACCCCACACATAACGGGCTAATGGACTATGATTAGCCTGATGCTGAACTGGACCCAGCTCCATCATGGAAAGGAAACTGTGCACGCTGGTTTTACTTCTAGTCCTACTGAAGCCCCAGCTATGGTTCTACGACTAGCCTAAGAGAAATGGGAATTTAGAAACCCAGGATGTAATTCCATGAAAATAAAGCTTTCTACCATATCTCATCCTCATGTAAAGACCTCCAGAAATACTTATTCCAGTGACACCCCAATGACCCCACTTTTACCAATAACATTATCATCCTCTCATCCTGCTTCTTGGCAATAAATTCCCACTTGTCCTTGCTGTATTTGGAGTTGAGGCTAATCTCTCTCCCCTATTTCTTTGCAATATCCCTACTATAATCATATTAAGTAAAATCCTCCTACTTAACAAGCGTCAGGATATTTTTTAAATAGGTCTCTAAAAAAGAAGAAATTAGTCTTTCTTAGTCTCTGGAGCTATTTTTTTGTTCATTATATCACAAATGAGTGAGGTTGTGTGATATTTATCTTGGATGCGAGAGTGGTGGTAGGGGGTTAATTGGGGAAAAGGGAGACATATGTAATACTTTTTTTTTAATATATTTTATTGATTTTTCACTGAGAGGAAGGGAGAGGGATAGAAAGTAAGAAACATCGATGAGAGAGACATCAATCAGCCGCCTCCTGCACGCCCCCTACTGGGGATGTGCCCGCAACCAAGGTACATGCCCTTGACCGGAATCGAACCCGGGAACTTTCAGTCCGTGGGCCGACGCTCTATCCACTGAGCCAAACCGGTTTCGGCGACATATGTAATACTTTAAACAATAAAATACAATAAAAAAAGAACCACTGCTCTAGAGATAATCAGTAATGACATTTTCCAGTCTTTATTTCAGCATACATAATACAAAAACAAATTGTATTTTCTGTGAAAATGAAGTTATCAGCTGTCCACAATGTTCCCAATTCCAATTATCTATCTTAAGTAACCTTTGAACAAGCTCTCTGGTATAACTACTTACAAATTACCCTATTCAATTTATTTGACCTCATTTTGCTTATCAGATAATCATTTGTTGCATTTAGGTACATTTTTTAAAAATTCTAAACCAAAAAAGTAAAATGAAAACTAAAGTTCTACAATTTGCTGACATATAGAGTAGATAATGAATTTACAAGAATTTATAATTGCATTTTCCACTGTTATTCAATTGTGGTTAAAACAAATGCACATAACCTTCAGATTCCCCAGAGATTCTATATGGGACAAAGGAGAAACACTGTGGAAGGGCTCTCTCCTGCTTATCAAAAGAATGGAGTGTCCAGAGACATGAAGCATGCAACAGACTGACAATTCTCCTTAGGAAGGGTAAGGGAAGAGATTAACCAAAGAACTTATATGCATAAACCATGGACACAGACAATAGTGAAGGCCTAGGGAGGGGGTAGAGGTGCGGAAGAGGAGTCAATGGGGAAAAATGGGGACATTTGTAATACTTTTAGCAATAAAGATAAATTTTTAAAAAGAAGAAGAAATTAGGCGGATGAGTTCTGAAGGCTGACAAGTCCAAAATCTGAAGGGCAAGATGGCAGGATAGAAACTCAGGTAAGAGTTGAAGTTGAGTGTTGAATACAAAATCTAAAGGGCAGACCAACAGACTGCAAACTTATTTCTGTTAAAGTTCTGCAGCAGATGCCCTTGACTGGGAATCAAACTCAGGACCTTTCGATATGCGGACCTATCTTCCAACATCTGAGCTGCGCAGACCAGGGCTATAGTGTTGATTCTTAAATCTTCAAATTCAGAGTATGATCATATATTTCAAAAAGATTCACCAGTCAACACAGTATACAAAAGTAGGTGATTCATTCTCTTTCCAAAGATCTTGATAGATACATTGTTTTCATCTTATTCCCAGGTCAGCTATGCTTTTACAGACAAAACACTCCTGGAGCATTCTTAGGTTTTAATACCTGGAGTGCCTCGAATCTTTTAAGTAGTTCATTGCCATAATTTATGGCAGTACTTATATCACTCACAAAAGCCTTAGGGAAAATCATGAATTTCAGGGTTTTTGTTGGCTGAATTCAAAGCTCTGATTAAGACTTTATTTTAGTCCTAAATGAAGAAACTGATCAAACAATCTGTACCCACTGACTGGCAATTATTTTATTCATTTAAACATTTATTCCCCTAAAAGGTTTATTTATGTTATGACAATTTGCTACCTAAAAATTAGAGATAGTGGAAATAACAAATAATTATTAAAACTTTTTTTTTTCTTATAAAAGAAAGCAAAATTTCAGATTAAGGAAATGATTATACTAGAAATATGAGGGTCAATCAATCTGCACTCAATCAAAGTCAGAGCAAAGGCAGATACAAAGTGGCAGATAAAGCATATGAGGGGTAAAACATTCGGAAAGAGGGAAAAAAAGGGGACTATGAAAGCTTTTCAGGGAGAGCAGCTAGTTTCCATAGCAACAGAGAATAATTTTTTCTCAATGTAAAAGATCCTATTTTGAATGTGTTATTGGTGATTCCCATGCAAAAAAAGAAGAAAAAAGAATTTTAGAGAAGATGGCACAGGAATGTACATACTACAAGTCTTAACTCTAGAAAGCTATGAGTTGTTAAAAATGCACTTGTCATTTCTGTTGTTAGATTTGTGTGCCTATAAGATATCTATATTTGTGGTGGTACTTATTTAATCCATAAGGACCTATCAGTAAGAAAGTATAAAACAACCTAAAATTTAGTGCTCACTTTATTTACCAAAATTTGTACAAGACAAATGTGTCCATCCACAAGAAAGAACACATTTTTTGAACTTGCACATGGCTGGTTGTAGCTCTGTGTGTGTGTGTGTGTGTGTGTGTGTGTGTGTGTGTGTAGGAGATACTTTACTTAAGAACATATGGAATAAATTTGTTGCATATTAGATAGCCATTTAGAAATATCTACTTCAAATACTTCAATCATGTCCTACCTCTACCAGCAGAGATTACATCTTAAAACTTGATCTTTAGGATCTGCTACCTTGTTAACAGTGAAATGAGGAGACCTCAGTTCTTATCTTCTTAAGGGAAAGATTTCAATCAAGACACAAAGTGTAGAAAAGCAAGCAAGAATTTATTGACCATAACAAAAATATCATGGGGCCTCTTACAGGTTAGGGGATATGTGCCTATGGGGGACGGAGAAGGGGGAAAGAATGGCAGAGGCCTGCACCCTGGGACTTACCTTCATTTTCAGGGATTTTTAAAGGCTGGGCATTTAGCAGGGGGGTCTTAGAGGTTGATTAATAGAATAGTCATCAGTCCAACAGTTGAGCATCCACTATGAACCATGAGGTCACGGTTGGATTTCCAGTTAGGGCACATGCCCTGAGGTTTCAGGCTCTATCCCCAGGAGGAGGCATGTAGGAGGCAGCTGATCAATGAGTCTATCTCATTGTTACTGTTCTATAACAATGTGGTCAGCAAACTCATTAGTTAATAGAGCCAAATATCAACAGTACAATGATTGAAATTTCTTTTGAGTGTCAATTTTTTTAAACTTAAACTTCTAATGCCGCTTCTTCAAAATAGACTTGCCCAGGCCATGTATTTTGTGGAAGAGCCACACTAAAGAGGCCAAAGAACCTCATGTGGCTCGTGCATGAGGTGCAGTTTGCCTGCCATGGTTCTATAACAATCTTATTTGCATTTGTCAGTGAAGACAAATTACACAAGCAAGAATCTATATTATAAAAGGCCTGTGGCCATAATGCCATAATGACCTAAGGACAGGTCTCTATGGTACCCACTGCAGCCAGCAAACCCAGCCCAATTTGGGGGGTGGGGCAAGCCAGCCAATCCCCCCGTGCAGCCCCAAGCCAAGGCCAGCTCTTCCCTCAACAGGTACCCCCACACTGATTGGGGCCCCCATCAGGGAAGGCCCCCATCTATGCACCAGGTCTTTATGGAAATATAAACCCTACCTGGCCATCACTCCAGCCTAGCCCTCCAAAGGCTCCTGAAACCACAAAATGAGATCACTGATTCAGGCTAGCAGTTTAAAAGTGTAAAGCCTCTTTCATAAGAGAGGAATTCACACCTTTCTCCTTCCCCTGGGATTCTGTGTCTCAGAGGAGGCTTGCAAGGTATGGACACACAAATGAAAGCTCAGAAAAGTCACTCTTTTGGGGTCCTGTGGTGCATCCAGGTAGAGACAAACTAATCACCCAAAACCAAGCACCAAACTCTGTCCTTTGCTCATCCTTTGGTCTCAGCACCAGACTGGCACTCCCCATGGCAGGATACAAGGAGAGCCCCATCTCGAATCTTCATAGAGGAGGGAAAGCTCAGGAGGCCAAGGTAATAGAAACCTAAGGACCCAAGTGGTGGGGCCCATGCCACCAGGTACCGCTCAGCACAAGGCCAAGGGAAGCTGGGAGCAGCAAGTTCTGATCCATTTCCTAATCAGGTAGCTATCCGCCATCCTGGGACCATAGCACATACTGGAGTGTGTAATTGTGGGGGTTGGGAAGAACTCTGGAGGCAGAGGGCTCAACCCCCAACCCCTGGGCCCCAGGGGCTCTCTGCTGGAATGCTCTTACCCCAGGCGCTCAGCCTCAGGTGTGCCAGCAAAGCCCCTTTGCTGGGGTGGGATCACAGGGGAAGGCTGTGGGAGGGGTGGCCAGCGTATGGCCTCCAGGGAGGCTGTTTGGACACATGTAACTAGTTCTAATTATCCAGGACTTTCAGTTCACTGACTCCCTGGGCCTGGGAGCTGGGCGGGAGGTGAACATCCCACAGAGCCACTGATCTACCGAATGATCCCTTTGAGCCCTGTCCCCAAGCCAGGAAGCTCTATCCCTGTCCACAGCACCCTGTGCCATATGTCTGTTTAGATCTGTGAATCTCTCTCCCTGTTCCTTGCTCTCTAATACTGTTTACTAATTCCCCATGTCTTGCTAGGCTTTTTGTCTCTGTCTCTCATTAGATCTCTGCCCGTGGAGAACACACCAGCAAAATCTGCCTTTTCAATAAAAGGACAAGTGGGAATCAGAGTGAATTAAAAAGCATTAACTTTGCCAAAACTGGTTTGGCTCAGTGGATAGAGCGCCAGCCTGTGGACTGAAAGGTCCCAGGTTCGATTCTGGTCAAGGGCATGTACCTTGGTTGTGGGCAAATCCCCAGTAGGGGGTGTGCAGAAGGCAGATGATTGATGTTTCTCTCTCATTGATGTTTCTAACTCTCTATCCCTCTCCCTTCCTCGCAGTAAAAAATCATTAAAATATATTTAAAAAAAAAACACATTAACTTAAAACAATCCTTGTGTCTGCAAATGCATTCCAAATGGCAGCACTTTTGCAGGGGTGGCAGAGGCAGGATGTGCTGGCCACATGTTCTGGAGCCTCAGACACAGTATAGGGAGCTCAGCGCCTCGCTATGGACCCCTCCCACCAGCCACCTGGGATGGCTGGGTCTGGGGAGGGGACTTAGTCTATACTCACCCTCAAGGACCCCCACCTAATTCCATAGACCCTTTCTCCTCTTCTGGCATCTGCTGGTCTCTCTTACTCCCCAGTACCTCCAAACCTTCCTATGCTGACCTCAACTTTCCTTCTGTACCACCCCTCTCCCTCCCCCAGCCCACACAACAGATTTCATCCTCTATCTCCACTACCCCTCAATCTTCTACTCCATACTCATTTCTCCCCTTCCCCACCCACCTCCATTCTGCCTTCCTGCCCCACACTACCCAGCAGCCCTGCTTCCGTAATAAATGGTTAGAGCAAAGCTTTCCTTCGCTGGAAGAGACTCTCCAGGGAGCTGCATGCAGAAAGGCGCTCCCATCCTGTATCTGCAACTGCTCTGTCCTTTCATATGCCAATCAGAAATTGTGTCTCTGGAGACAAAGGGTAGCAGAAGTTGGCTGCTGTCCTTAGAAGCCCCTCATCAGGGGGAAATTCTCCTGCTCCCTGAAAATAATTTCACCCAGCTGCCTCCCTTATTACTTTCAGCAACCCTCCTTTGCCCCTTTCCCTGGAAGTGGGAGAATTGGAGCATACTTATATATATAAAAGAGTAATATGCAAATTGACAGAATGGCAGAACAACCAGAACACCCACCGGACCAATCACTATGAGGTGTACTGACCACCTCTTGGTCCCTCCCCCTTGCCGGCAGGCACTGATTCCATGATGGTGAATGGGGAACAAGGCATGAGTGGCAGTGGCTGCCAGCAGCCAATGAAGATGGCCTTGATCACAGGCCAGGCCTAGGGACTGTACCCACACACAAATTTCATGTACTGGGCCTCTAGTAAGGAATAATTAATTGCTTATAGTGCAGAGACTCACCAGTGGAAACCAGAAATAGCCACAGGAATCATTTCTGGAGTAGTGACACCTGAGCTATAACAATGAATTGCTGGAAGCTCAGTGAGGACAAGACAGAGTAAAAATTTCCTGAGGGAACAAGTCATAGAAGGGACCCAATATGGTGAGATTTACCTTCAGGAGCTTGACTGGGTTCTCACAGTAAATATCAAGAAAAATCCCCTAGTGCTTCTGTCAGGGGAAGGAAAAATAAACAATTTTGAAATATGCTAGAGTACTCTATTATTCTTAACAAGACCTGTTCTCCTGGGAAAGTATTTAACCAGAGCCCAAACTACTATAGTATTATCAGGGCCTACCTCACCTGGAGAAAAGGGCATACGCAACTCTAGCTCACTCTAGCCATCCAATCTGATTTAAGGGAATAGAAAAACAAACAACAGCTGAGAAATACTTATAAAGTTCACTCTCCAGTGACTTAGGCTCATTTACAGTGTGAGACTTAATGATAGGATTATAGAATATCTCTAACCCTAACTTTACCACCACATTACTAAAGATTTATTTACAGCAGTTCCTTTTGAGATAGGCAGACTAAGCCATGGGCCCAGCTGGCAGAAAGCCAAGAACCCATTAATTGCATAAATGCTTTCCCTTTAGAACCTCAGACATTTCTCATAGCAATATTTTTGCTGAAATATCTCCTCAAGCAAGGGAAACAAAATAAAAAATAAACAAATGGGAATACATAAAACTAAAAAGTTTTTGTACAGCAAAGGAAACCATCAAAAAAATGAAAAGACAACGCACTGAATGGGAGAACATATTTGCCAATGATACATCTGATAAGGGGTTAATATCCAATATTTACAAATATATACAACTCAACACCAGGAAGATAAATAATCCAATTAAAAAATGGGCAAAGGACCTGGATAGACACTTCTCCAAAGAGGACATTCAGCCCTAGCTGGTTTAGCTCAGTGGATAGAGTGTCAGCCTGCAACCTGAAGGGTCTTGGGTTTGATTCCAGTCAAAGGAACATGCCTAGGTTATGGGCTGGATTCCCAGTAGAAGATGTGCAAGAGGAAGCTGATCAATGATTTTCTCTCATCTTTGGTTTTTCTATTTGACTCTCCCTTTCCCTTCCTCTCTGAAAGCAATAAAAATAAATATTTTAAAAAAAGGACATACAGATGACCAGTAGACATCTGAAAAGTTTTGTACTTCACTAATTAAGAACATATGGGATAAATGCAAACTAAAACCACATTGAGGTATTACCTTACACCTGTCAGAATGTCTATCATCAATAAATCAATAGACATCAAGTGTTGTCGAGGATGTGGAGAAAAGGCAACCCTCGTGCACTATTGGTGGGAATGCAGATTGGTGCAGCCACTATGTAAAACAGTGTGGAGGTTCCTCAAAAATTGAAAAAAGGAACTGCCTTATGACCCAGCAATTCCTCTTTTGGATATATATCTGAAGAAACCCAGAGCACTAATTCAAAAGAATATATGTTCATGGCATCATTTATTCAAGCTATGGAAACAACACAAGTGCCCATCAATAGAGTAGATAAAAAAGCAGTGGTACATATACACATGAAACATATTTGGCCATAAAAAAAATAATGCAATGTTACCACTTGTGAAATTATGAATACCTAGAGCAGCTGTTTTCAACCTTTTTCATCTCACGGTACACATAAATTAATTCTTAAAATTCTATGACACACCAAAAAAATAACTGTTAAGTTTTTCCAATTTGACAAAAAATAGTATTATTTTGATGTATTCACACCAGATGATTACTGTTGCATTGTAATTTTTTTTTAATTTGATAGTCTAAGGAAAAAGAAGTCAGTGCTCCTGACTAAGTAGTCACGTATGCATGTTTTAAAAATTCTTGCGGCATATCTGACAGAGAAGATATTATGCTTAGTGAAATAAGTCAGTCAGAGAAAGATGAATATCATATAATTTCACTTATATGTGGAATATAATGACCAAATAAATGAACAGATAAAACAGAAATAGACTCATAGATATAAAGAACAAACTGATGGTTGCCAGAGGGAAAGACTGGGTAAAAAAAGTGAAGAAATTGAGAAGTATAGATTGGTAGCTACAAAATAGTCATAGGTATTTAAATTACCACATAGGAAATATAGTCAATAATCTGCACTAATAAAAGAGAAATATGCAAATTAACCACCACACTGCTACACCAAGCCATGCCCACCAGCCAATCAGAGTGAGTATGCAAATTAAACTATCAAAGATGGAGGATAAATTTTCATATGCAGGCAGGGCAGGCAGTGCCATGGCCTGCCCATGGGGGTCCAGGTCAATCTGGGGCAGGAGAGGCCTGGTAGGCAGCACCAGACGCAGTTGGCAAGGTATCAGTCTATCTGGGTCCTGGGAGGTGGGGCAGTGCCAGACGCCACTCGTGGGGTCCAGGTCCCCAGGAGGGGCAGCGGCAAGCTTAGCCAAGCCTGCGGGGCCACAGGAACATTGCCGCCCCAGAGAAGCAAGGACAGTCTGCCTAGCCACTCCGTGGTACCCATGAACATCGCAGGAGTTGCTGAGACCCAGACAATGACTCTGGCCACAGATTCACAGCTTTGCTGAGACCGACTCTATCAAGCAGCCCGGTGGCCATGTGGCTGAGCCATAGGGTGCCCCTTCAAGATGTGACATAGAGAAGAGATACGAGAGGAAATTCAGAGAATGGGATGTGGGGGTTCATGACTCACTTCCATTGGGCTTTGTCCTTCTTGGTCTTGCTTCTTTTCTTTTGGGACTGGAGCCCAAGCACTGCAGGAGAGAGGGATGGATGAAGGCTGAATGTAGAAGAAGAAGCACTAGGCTTGACTGCAGGGCTGCCTGAAGTGTGGCTCCAGGGCGAGTGCCACAGCTTTGGCAAAGTGGCTGGCCAGGAGGTGGGTGTTCCAAGGGGCGCTGAGCAGCGCCTCACCATTCCTCTATGAGGATATCCCACACAGGCTCTGCCTTCTCCAGTAGGCTCTGGGTGACATCTGCAAATGCTACTGCAATCTCTAGCATTATGGGCAAAGAACTGACGCTGTGCCCCTCTGGGTACCAGGCTTGCTAGGAGTGTGCTATCACCAAGGCCACAGATCAAAGACAAAAACCTGGTGAGGTGGGGTACACCAGAGGGGGGCTCAGGCTGGGGCAGGGGACCTGCTGGCAGGGATCTGCCCCGCCTGCAGAGAGAGAGGTTCTGCAATGGCCTCAAGAAGTGGATTCCTCCTGCCAGGGATCAAGGGGCATGGAAGGACACTGAGGCAGAGGGGCAAGGACCCACAGCCCTGAAGCGGGGAATGAGGAGTGGTGCCACCTCAGTGGAGGGGTGCCACACTGCAGGGTATCAGTCTGATGTGATTCAGAAAAGCCCCCAGTACTAACCAGGCTGTCCCAGTGCCATGACTGAGCTTTAATGGCCAATTGAGATACCATATAAGGAAAATGAGGAAAGAAGTGAGAAAAAAAAGGAAAGGTGAACAACACAAAAGAAAGACTGGAAGGAATCTGTAAACCCATTGTCACTTAAATAGGGAATATCGTCAATAGTGTTGTAATGATGGTATGATGCCAGGTGGATACTGGAAATATTGGGGAACACTTTGTAAAGTATATGATTGTCTAACTACTATTCTGTAACTAATATAAAACCTCAAACCAATACAAAATAATATTGAATGTAAAGAAATGAAAATTGGAGTGAAATTTTTATAAATTTCAAAGTTTAAATAAATGCCGTAAAGGAAGGAAGGGAGAGAATAAAAATAGTGTTTTTCATTTTACCACTTTATTGTCTTTTCAGTACATGAAAAAGCCAGTTGTCTTTATATGGTGCTTTTATACTTTTCTAAGTCATTATCTCATTTTACTTTCAGGGCAACTTAAAAACAAGATAATTTTTCCCTCCACTATTCAAAGAAAGGAAATCTTGGTGTCTGGTCCCAATGATTCAATCATCAAGTCCTTATTGTAAAGCAGAGTTAATAAAATTTCCTGTGAAGGGTCATATCCATATGAATAAAACCCTTGGGGTGATCAGGCTAGTAGGAGTGGGTAGTTGGGGATAATCAGGCCGACAGAGGAGCAGTTAGGGTGCAATCAAGCAGGCAGGTAAGCAGTTAGGAGCCAGTGGTCCTGGACTGTGAGAGGGATGCCCAACTGCAGGTTTAGGCCTGATCCCTGGCCTTCAGTTGGACATCCCCCAAGGGGTCCCAGATTGGAGACAGTGCAGACTAGGCTGAGGGACACCCTCCCCAGTGCAAAAATTTTGTGCACCAGGCCTCTAGTCTTATATAATAAAGCCCTAATATACAAATCGACTGATTTGCAGAACAACCAGTCACTATGATGCACATTGACCAGCAGAGGGCAGCCATTCAGCAAGAAGCCTGGCTGGTGAGCACAGTAGCAGTAGCAGAAATTTCTCCTGTCTCCTTTGTAGGCAAATAGTAAAGAACAAGAAGTTCCAGACTGCAAGAGCCCTGGACTGCCAGAGGGATGTCTGATTGTTGGTTTAAGCCTGATCCCCGAGAGGATCAGATTAGATTAAGCTAGCAGGCAGACATCCTGTGAAAGGTCCCAAACTGTGAGAGGGTGCGGGCTGGGCTGAGGGACCCACTCCAGTGCACAAATGTTGTGCACCAGGCCTCTAGTATTGTAATAATTACGTATGGTTTCAGCTGAGTACTGGGAATATCACGAGGATCACTTTGTAAATTATATGATTGTCTAACTACACTGAACACCTGAAACTAATACAATATTGAATGTAAATCATAATTGAAAAAACACATATTAAAAATAGACAAAAAACAATAACAATAAGGCATTTCTTTTGAAAAAATATTGTCTCCCCCGGTGCTCAAGTTATGCACAGTAAATCTCTCATCTGAGTACTATTTTGGGGTGAACTCCGTTGTTTTCTGAACCAAGAATGCATCATGGTTCAGTAGTAGAGTTTCTACCCGCTAAGTAGGAGGCCTGGGTGCAATTCCTGGCCAACATAGGATGCTCTGCTCCAGTTTCTGGTGCTCTCTTTTGATTTCTAATCTGGGAAATCCACAGAGCCCAGGGCCACAGCAACACTTTTACTCAGTACAGCATGTTCAGCTAGCAAGAAAAATTACAAAGCTTACCAAAAGGAAAAAATAATTTGAAGAGATAAAGTAAACATCAGAACCAGACATAGGAGGATCGTTCAAATGATCAGACTGGTAATTTAAACAATTATGCTGGGAGCACTAATAAATAAAGTAAACAAATGCAATAATAGTTGGGCAATGTAAGCAGAGAAATGAAAATCCTAAGAAAGAACCAAAAATAAGTGCTAGTGATAAAATACTGTAATGGCAATGAAGAGTGCTTGTGATGGGCATATGAAATTGGACATGGCTGAGGGAAGAATCTGAGTTAAAGAATATATCAATAGAACTTCTAAAAACTGAAAACAAAGTGAGTAAAGACTAAAAAACAAAAACAAAAAACAAAAATCAACACAAAAAGTCCAAGAAGTATGGAACAACTACAAAAGTGTGACATGTGTAATGGGAATACCAGAATATATTCTGGGTAAAAAAAGAAAGACACTGAAGATATGTTTGAAATAATAATGACTGATTATTTTCCAATTTATTATTTTTTATTATCCTATAGTATCTTGCATTTATTGGATGCTCAGCACGTTCCAGATATCATTCTAAGAATTTCACATGAATTAAATGATGTACTTTCATTATTTAAAAGCTAGGTATATTATTGGTCTCATTTTACCAATAATAAAATGGAACTGGAAGCATGGATACATGGAACAGACTGACTGGCCAGTGCCTGAGGGGAGGAAAGTGTGGATAATTGGATAAAGAAGGTGAAGGGATTAGCTAAAAAACATATAAGCATACACCATGAGCATGGACAATAGTTTCATGAATGCCCAGCCAGTGATGCTCAGTGGTTAAGCATCGCCCTATGAACTTGGAGGTCAAAATTTGATTCCCTGTCAGGGCACATGCCTGGGTTGCAGCCTTGATCTCCCATGTGGAACATGCAGAAGGCAGCCAATCAATAATTCTCTTTCATCATTGATATTTCTCTCTCTCTCCCCATCTCCCTTTCTCTCTACAAAACAAACAAAAATAAACGAAAACATAGTTTTGTAAAGGCCAGAGAAAAGGAGTGGTGGAAGGATGGAAGTGGGCAAAGGACAGGGAAAAGAGGGACACCTGAAATTATGTCAACATTAAAAATGTTTAATAAAAAAAGAAAACTAGGCTAAAAATATAATGAATGAGGTAATAGCCTCAATTTCCTTAGCTACAAAGTGATGAAGCCTAGATCTTAACCCTAGAAATTCCGACATAAAAGCTCATATCTTAAGGATTAATTGGTAGTTATTTTTAAAATATGTTTTTTATTGAGTTTTTATAGAGAAGAGAGGGAGAGGAAGAGATAGTAACACTAATCATTTGCCTCCTGCACACACCCTACTGGGAATTCAGCTTGCAACCCAGCATGTGCCCTGATCAACTAGCATCAAACCAGCAACCTCTTAGCTCATAGGGGTACTCTCAACCACTGAGCAACACTGCCTGGGTAATTGATAGTTTTGATTACTGAAAATTGTATATAAACAAGTGCTATCCCATAACAGATATATAATTACATTGCACTAAGTATGCAAGGAGGGGATAGTGAGCATTAGAGTAAGAGAATTCCTACAAAAGCTAATAATATGGGCAAGTTCCCAATAAAGGAGAATCATGGAGAAATTCTAAAAGTAAAATGAGGGCAGCAGAGTTAGAAAAATATGGGGAAGAAGAGTCCTTTAAGATAAGGTAGAAAATGTGGGCAATTTCTGCACCATTCAGGTGTTTTTAGTTTTTTATTAGATTTCATGTTTAGATTTTTGATTCTTGTATTGTAAAAAATGGGAAGCCACTGGAGAATTTTCAATAAAATAGAGGTAGTAATATTTTTATTTGTACAAACTTTATTTTGTATAACAAGTGAGTTTAGTTCAGCAAATGTAACCCCAATTTGATGTCATGTCTTTAATACACAAATGTGATAATTTTTAAATATTTGCCACAATTTTTTCCAATTTAATCATTATGTTAATTATTCTTAAAGTCAATTTTTACCTTCCATTTTTTGTTTCTTTTTGGATTATGACATAATAATAATTATGTTATATAATTATTTGTGATGTGTTACAAAATTTTTATGATCTGTTTTCTGAAAAATATTGTCCTCTCTGAATAATATAATATTGGACATATCTTTCTTTTAACCTTGTTCTTTGAAATATCACAATGGACTAGTGCAGCATTACAAATTGATTTAACTCCTGCTTTTTTCTGAAGGGTGGGCAGGGACACTACCTCAAAGCATCTTTTCTCTCTACAAGAACAGGGAAGAATAACATAATATGCAAAGCAGCAAATCAGGTGTCTTCTCTTCAGGCTATCTAAGAGTTAAGGGCAAACTCCACCTTTGTCTACCAAGTTTCCCTACTCCACTTGAGGGTCCAAAATCTAGGAGAACTGAGGTACTAGGCTGAACGAATGTTTGTAGAGCACAAAATTGTAGTGAAGCAGAGCTTGAAGACTCATTTGATCCTTTTCCTTAGTTTTCTTTCTTTCCAGATGAGGCTAGGGGTGGGACAAACTGACTACCAATGCCTTACATCTCACATTACAGTCTCCAAAGTTAATATGTCTTCAAAAACATAATTTGTAATGGAAACATCAAAGAAGAACTGATCATTTGTTTTAATGGCAAGAGAAAGAACTTTGAAGGATTATGCAACAGCAGCTGGAAGATTAAATTGATATATTAAAATTTCCCTGTCTGGTATTCTAGCAAGTTATGTCGCTAGGTATTAAAAAAGTCAGAGCTTTCAAATTTGATAGTGAAAAAAATGCTGAATAATTGTGTTGGAGTAGAAATGGTGTTATACAAAACTGGATAAGTGACAGATTAAAGAGGTCTATCTGGGAAATTTAAGTGATCCCTCAGTCAGAAACTGTAATAGCTTTTTAGAAACCTGCTGTGGCTGGGAATGACCTGGCCATCCATGACCTGGTTACTGGTGGTCTTTCTCATAACCAGGGTGCACTGACATTAACTACACACTATAGTGGTAGATTGTGCAGAGAGACCATGGAAGGGGCACATCTGATAACTGAAGAACCCCACCATCAAAGAACCAATCTCTACAGTGTGGGTTTAATTGTTACATTGGCATTTCTTTTACAATAACCACCTTACATCCAGCATATCTTTTTTCAATATGGTCTTATTCATACCTTTATTGTTCAAATTCATTTATTACAAGAGCCTATGAAGAAACATAAAATAACTCTACTTGAATATCTAGTTTTAGTTTCAGTCTCTAAACACAAAGCTTTTATTAAAAAATCATTTTCTAACTCATTTTTATTTTATGTTAGAATATAATATACATTAAATCAGTGTTTATTTTTCCCTATTTAATTTGATTCTTTCCTTAGCTAAGGACGTTCAAGACATAAACAATATTAATCCTAATTGGGACACATTTAAATTTGTTTTTCATTTTTCTCCTCATATAGTGCCAGATTACTTACGTAATGTCAACATCTGTGATAGAGGAAATAAATCATTTCTTTCTTCACAGCATTAGAATAATTGATGTTTACATCTAGAGTCTCATAAGCCAGCAGTGCTCAAAGTGTATTTCAGCAGCACCAATATCACCTATGGGTTTTTAGGAATGCAGAATCTTAGACCACATTTCAGACCTACTAAAGCTAAACATCTAAAGATGAAGTCCAGAAATCTGCATTTAAAAAATTCATATGACAACATTACAGTTTGAGAACTATTGCCCAAAAAGCATATAATTTTAGCATTTTCTGTTCCAGCAAAAATGGCAAATATTCTTTCACATGCCAAATTCTTAAATCTTTTTTTGTTTTTAAGTAATGTTACTTGATGTACTTTTAAGTAATGTTATTTAAGACCAAATTAGAGTTCTGAAAATAGCAAGCATAAGTATTATTTGAATCATTAACATTTAAGTTCAGTATTCTATTAAATATATTTTTGGCTGGCTAAACAGTAACATTTATACATACCTCCACTTTTGTCAAATCAAAATCACTAATTGTGTATTTCAAAACATCACACAATTGTCTACCTTACGAAGTATTTATAATAAATAAATACACCCTAATGCATACTGGCAATAAGAGAAATATTACAAGCACCAGAAAGGAAATTATAAATTTGGCCTTTAATATTACATTTTTAACACCAAAACCTTAGGATAAGGCTTAAAACAGAATCACAGAAAAAAAAAAAAGAATAAGATAGTTTATAGTTATCCATCTTCATTTGTGTTTCGCGTGTTTCTGTTGCCCTTTCAGGCATTCATCTACTGAATACCATAAAAAATAATAATTAATGATGCTGACCAAGCCTGAGTTCATTGTAGATAACAATAATATTAATATTGTAGTAAAAGTAAAAAGTGTTCATTTAGAGGCAACTCCAGGCATAAATGAATAGGACAGATACACATATGTATAATTACCAAGGGCGGAGAAGTAACCAGTAATAGAGAATATCTAGAAAAGAGGTGGCAGTATCATTAAGGCACCCTCAGAAACTGTTGTAATCATTCTCTTTACCTCAAGACTCTAAATTTTATTTTCATATGAAAGATATGGAGCTCATAAAAATTAAATCATTAATAATGTTACAGCGGCATACCTGACAGTTCTGACAGCCGCATGTGGTAGCTTAGAACTATATTACTCTGCCAGCTAAAATATTAATAGAACATTGACTATCTTTTCCACGGTCTATAAGGATCTAAAGTTATTATGAAATTGGGTTTGCCTTTGGGGGATTTGGTTTAGTTACTGTACCAGCAGGTAGTTTTTGTATATTTGCTTTTTGAAGGATGGATAATTTTTGAAGCAAAGGCAGAGAAGTCCCAATAAATCATACCTTTATGAAATATTCATTACATCTGTATATTCTTTACAAGGCTTCTGTCAGACAAATTAAAATAAAGAATGATTAAAAAAACATTTAGCAGCAAGTTGACAAGGCACTTTATAAACATAAAAAAAGTTTTGGGTTTTAACTAGAAAAGTTTTCAAAAGAAATTCTGTCCACTTTTATGAGACAAGTAAAATAAAAATTAAATGGAAAGCAAAAGAACTCTAGAAATAACTAAGTTGCCATTTTTAATGGTAAATGACCTCCTACTACTCTATTATCATTGCTTATCCAAATATTCATAATGTTCATGGCTCAGAACTGATGATTTTCTGAACGCAAAGGATTTGTAAAGGTGGAGCTTAGATCCAAAAAACTCCAGTTCAGGCCTATAGATGCAAGGTGAAGTGATATGTCCATCTGTGGTGTTAAGAATGTAGATTCTGGAACTTGACTGCCTGGTCCAACGTTCAGGTCTGATAAGTACTTTACCTCTCTCTGCTTTAATCTCTTCATTTGTTAAGTGGGAATTATAGTAGACACCTGGCTCACGTGGATGCTGTGAATATTAAACGAACAAATCTTGATTATTATAAGTGATTACAAAGGCACGGCCCAGAATTCCAGATGAATCAATGAGTATATTTGTTTTCTGATGTTTTTTTTGTTTTGTTTTGTTTTGTTTTTTTGGCGTGTGTGTATTTTACATTTTACATTGCATCTCATGCATAGCTAACTCCATCGTGGTTTTTGGTTAGACAGAGATTAAATGAATTACATATATGCCAGTCCTGCCTTTTGGTCTAAGGTCATCTGAAATGGCTAACTTATGGCCTAAAGTCCTAGCTGTGTAAAATAACACTCAATTTGTTTTGCTGGATGGAGCCAGTACATCATTGTCCAACTTTTAGTCAGCCCCTCTCAGAGGATATATACCCTCACGAATGCAATTTTCAACATCCTTAAGATTCATTTTTAGATAATTAATGACTGTCTTACCACCACTCCAGTTTAAATAGCTCATGTGCAACCCGCTGAGAAATTCTTTATTTCGACATAGAAATTAATGATGTAGACCATTTTATTTCTCCCAAGTGCAAGGATCTATGAGAAATAAAAGGATGGTGCTGACAGACAAAGTAAGTTATGGTATCACAGTGCTGTGGAATAGTTCTTAAGCTTCCGTTTTCTTACTAGTGTATTTGCTTTTGATGGCTCACTATAATTATTGTGGACAAGTTAAAGGCAGAAAAAATCATTCTAGATCTGAAAATTAAGAATATATTCATTTAACACTGAATTTTACATTATATATAGAATTTGGCAAATATAAAAGAAATTCCCATCTCCTCAGAAAAACAGAAAGGTCCCATACATAAAGATATGATCCTACATTTTATGCAATTTCTCCGAAGCAGCATTTTTTACCCAAATTTACCTAAAATTGAATCAGAGACATAGATGCTGCAGACAGAAAAGTTTCACTCCAAGCTCACAGGAAGCTCAAAGCAATAGGTTTAATGCACAAGACCATGAGGTCAGTTGTCACTCTGAGCTACAAACAGTATTTAATCTGAAGCAAACAAAAGTCCTGTATTCACTATGCTATTTCAGTCTCCATTTCTGGCCTTCAATTGGGTCTAAAGTAAAAAGAGAATGAAGTGGGCTTTTAATAGAAGCCATTATCCTAAATTATAGTAATGCGTAATCGAGTGAAAGAAGGCTAAAGTCAGCAGATTGCAGTTGTATGCCATGATTTCAAACTCACTGAGGTATATTACGCAAAACTTTTAGCCTTGGTTATTTTATTTTAATATGGTGATTATATAACCTATAATATTGAGTCGATAGCATTTACATGGTTCTGTTGTGTACTAGGCATTGCCTTAAGTCCTTCTTTGAACTATGATGAGTGTTAAATACCTATATGCATAACATTTGACAATCATACATTTGAAATGTATATTTTCATTAGCTGGCATCTATGATTAGCATCATCTTTCCCACAGCATCAAATGTAGGTATGTTCTCTTTGGACCTAATAAGAATAGATGCTGAAGAAATAATGTAAATGTAGAAATTAGTATTTTAGGATGTTGTTCTTACCTACTCCCATACACAAATTTCTGATAATATCCCTAATGACACCATTAAGCTATTCTCTCATGTTAGTTCTATATCTCTGTTCAAAAACTCAATTTTATAAAATTAACTTAATTTTTTCTTTGTCATTGTTTTTTTGTTTTTGTTTTTTTACAAGTGAGTACTTTAATTTGCAGAAAACACTTATATCTGGAATAAAATTTTAATGTGAATAAAAATAATTCCTTTGTCTTTCAAATGACATTTAGGAACTGGACAATTTAAATAGAAACATAAAAATAGAAACAAAAAGTAAATAAATTTGGAATTCAGCAGTTAACACTGTTATACTTTGACTTTAAAAAATTATTATTGATTCCAACTTAATGAGAAATCCATTTTTACACACCTTTATCTATGCCAGTGTAAATGGATTTCTTTTTACATCTCTAAACTTAAAACGGAGATGATAAATAGATGACAGATAGATAGATAAATAGATGATAGATAGCTCTAATTCTACTATTTAAAAATAAGCTTTCTAATATCTAGCTTATATTATAGGTAAAATTATCATTGCTGCTATTTTAGGACAAAATGTGACTTTTTCACTAGTTTCTTTCTTTCAGAATATCAATTAACACATTTTTAGACAGCACTGCTTTCTTTGGAAAAGTTCATAAGTCTTAACAGATATGTAAGAAATGTAGATACTTTTCAGAGTTATATGGTTATGCTTAAGACTATAAATAAATAGATGATTGTTTCACTGAACATATTTCTTAGGTAAACTAGAGAAGGATTCTGCTCCTAAAAGAACAATTAGGAGCAAGAAACTAAATATTTATTATATGGAGTATTCATTTTCATTCTCTTGTCTATTAATTTATATTTTCTAAACATGCCCATAGATAATTTTACAAATTGCTCACAATAAACACAATTTCAGTTCAAGGCAAACTGTGTCTTTGAAATACCAATTATCAGTTATTATAGAGAAGAGATCATATAAATTGCCAAATTTATCATGTCTTTGTTTTAGTTCTGAGACATTCAATCTTTCTTTTAAAACATAATATGATCCAGAGACAGAGAAGCATCGATCAGATCGTCAAACCTCAGAAGGAAGGTAGGGGAGGGTAGGAGTATGGGGAAGAGATCAACTAAAGGACTTGTATACATCCATATAAGCCTAACCAATAGACACAGACACCAGGGGGCTGAGGGCATCCTTGGGAGTTGGGAGGGACAGTGGGGGGATAAGGACACAGATGGAATGCCTTAATCAATAAAGAAAAAAAATACTATGTATTTTAAGCACAAGTCCAGATGACATCCAGCACATTTGGTTTGAAGCCCAGGTTTACAATGACTTTATCTCTCAACCAGCCAAAGGCTAGTTGCCGGTGTCTGCCATTGTGCATATGCTCTCCTCAACTCCAACTGGGAAAACATGCCTGAAAGCATTTCCCTGCCTGAGATTATATTAAAAAGCCATACCTGTGCTAGCAACATGAGTTCAAGTTGATTATTGTTCTAGATCTGTGACTTCCAATTTATTCCTCTGAAGATTTTATGTTTGCTTTTCAATAGGCCCCATGCATAGGTATTATTATGAAGGCAAGATTTAGTAACAACAATATTCATAGTACTCTATTGAGACTGAGCTGGAATATCCACATTAAGCTCTTTTAAAATATGTGGAGCAGAACACATAAGACAGGCCAAAAGTACAATGGCACATGAGCACTGCTGTGGTTGCATACCCTGTCTATTCCAATACCATCAACATCAATATTACTGAAGTTTCAAGGGAAGATTTGCCACATTATGTCTTGATATACATTTGTTTGTATATTTTATTCTATAAGGTAAAAATAACCCTCCATGTGATGACATAAAAAGCATTGAAAAGAAAACTCTTAATATGTAGTGAAAGTGGTTAAAGTTCATTCAAATGAAGGACTATTTTTTTTTAATGTACTTGCAGAAACACCTTGGAAGCTGATTTAAAAACCATGTCTATATCTGAATTGTGACCTTGGCCTAACAATTCCATATTAGGAAATATATATATTTTTTTTTAATTAGGACAAAGCCTATTCAATTTTTGAGAGTTGATAGGAAGTTCAGATATTTTTTTCTGAACCAAAATCTGAGCACCTATCCAAAAGTTTTAGTAGCCAATCTCAATATCCAATTGCTATATTATACAGCATGCTCTCAAATACTGTATAACTACATAATGTCATCTCACTGATACTATGTCTTTTCAAAGCAAACTATCTCTAATACCCTATATGCTCATATTTTAAGGTTTCTAGATATTTAATCAATTATTGATTTCATTTAATAAATTTCATTTGTCAAAATCCATCTGATAATGTTTCAAAAGTTAGACTTTCCCACTTTTGTTTTGGGAAGTAATCATTCTATTCTAATATAGGGTAATTCATTTTTTCCCTTTATTGTTCAAAGTATTACAGATGTCCCTTTCATTGGTTTGTTTTTCACATTGATCCCCTCCATCCTGCACTCGCCTTCACCACTCTGTTGTCTGTGTCCCATATCACTGTATATGTTTCCAAACAATATCTGAAGCATCAGTTCTCCAATACCAGAAGCATTCTGTAGAAGCTCAGTATAACGTTAAAGAATTCAATTATGAAATATATGACATTACTGAACGCTATACTGTATTAATAAAAGCCTTCCATATGTACTTTTTTACATATGGCTTTTCCATTCAACTTAACATTTATGAACTATGTTCGTATTTTCTGTGTAGTAAAAGGTCATTATTTCTCATTCATTGTATAAATATACCAACATTCACTTATCCCCTCTATTTTTAATGGGAATATGGGATGTTTATAATTTAATGCTGATTATAAATTAAATGCTGATATGAGTGTTTTTTTACATGCCTTTGTGTATAGATTTACAACTAAAGTTTCTGTTGACTGCATATGGAGAAACAGAATAGAAATAGGATTACATGGTCTGAATATTCTATGATTGCCCAGGAGTTTTCCAAAGTGGTTGAGCAAATTCATACTCCCAGAAGGGGATGACTAAAATGTTGTATTAGTTAGAATTAACTAAATATTAAAGTAGCATTTTCAAACATATAATGGCTCATAGAAGATAGAATTTTTATTTTTGCTCATTTAACCATGCAACAGAAGTAACAGGACAGTGAAATATTACTTTACCAGTGAGACATTCAGGCTGATAGAATATCTCCCAGCTTTAACAAATAACTTTTACAGTAATTCTGAGTATCTATAACTGTCT
Organism: Lasiurus cinereus; assembly: GCA_011751065.1. Classification (NCBI taxonomy): domain Eukaryota; kingdom Metazoa; phylum Chordata; class Mammalia; order Chiroptera; family Vespertilionidae; genus Lasiurus; species Lasiurus cinereus. The sequence continues at coordinate 6,908,485 of JAAGEH010000208.1, read as the reverse complement.
AGATTACATGTTAATAACAAAAATAAAAATAAAAATAGAGCATGAGAGTTAAAAACTATGGTTTTAGTTTCAATTACATAAATATATGTTATTATCTAAAGGTATAGAATTCAATGTTTTACTTCCTGTAGCATTTTCATAGCAAAACTATTTCAAAATAAGATGAACCAGACTGAGGCCCCAATATTAGAGCTTATTAGCTAGGCAAAGTAGATCTTTTCAGGTTAAAGTATTATAGGTAAATAAGATTTCTTAGAAATTATTTTGGGATGACAATATTTCACAAGTTATTATCATAATTAATGAGATCATTTAGACTATCAAAAAATTTAAAGCCATAGACAGATGTTTTGTCATATCTTCTGTGGAACCAAGGAGACATACATACATAGTACAACTATATAATTATTACAGTTTCTCATGCTTTTATTTTTTGACTACTCTGACCAATATTTCAGAAATGAGAAAAAATGTTAATCTGCCTTGAAAAATTAAATTTTTTATGTAGTTGTCAACAGCTTCCTCAAAAAAATTTTTTTTTAAAAGTAAACCAATGATTGATTGCAGTTCATGGGTGAATATAGCCCATATTCATTTTCTATGATTTAAATATTACTCCTTAGTTGCTTCTCACATAATGAGGGAGATGTGAAATTCAATAAAATGAAATACATGATAGCCTGGCCAGTGTGGCTCAGTTGGCTGGGTGTTGTCCAGTGTATCAGATTGTTACCTGATTTGATTCCTGGTCAGGGATACATGCCTGGATTGTGGGCTTGACTCCGGTAGAGTGCAATCTCTGTTACTCTCTCCCATTGACATTTATCTCTCCTCCTTTCTTTCTCTCTCTGTAAAAAATTTATAAACTACTTAAAAAAATAATAAGGTACAGCGCTAGCCAGTTTGGCTCTGAGCATTGGCCTGCAAACTAAAGGGTCTAGGGTTCAATTCCAGTCAATGGCACATGCCAGGGTTGCGGGCTCGATCCCCAGTAGGGAGTGTACAGGAAACAGCCAATCAATGATTCCCTCTCATCATTGATGTTTCTATCTCTCCCTCCCTCACCCTTCCTCTCTGGAATCCTTAAAAATTAAATTAAAAAAAATTAAAAATGAGGTACATGACCTGCAAGGAGACATACACCAGGAACACATGGGAATGTACCTGAATTTATATGTCCATGGGCAAACAGTGTAAAGGAAGAAAGACATTGAGATTTATTCTTCCTAATTTCTTTTCTTTTCTTTTATTTTTTAAATTTTTATTAATTTTTTATACATATCTCCCCATTGCTCCCCTCCCTCCCAGGCATACCCCAACCCCCCAGTGTCTATGTTCATTGGTTATGCTTATATGCATGCATGCAAGTCCTTTGATTGATCTCTTATCTACCTCACCTAACTTTAATCTTCCTGCTGTAGTTTCACAGTCTGTTTGAAGCTTTACTGTCCCTATTTTTTTCTAAATTGTTTAGTCTAATGAAAACAATCTTCCTCTAAGGTAAACTTTGAGTGAAAATCAGTTTGGGATTGTGTTGCATATGAGTTATTTAGCCAGATCTGACTCCTGGTGACCCTATGAATAAATGAAATTCACAATGCCCTGTCCTAACTGCCCTTCCAACTCCTGTAGATTCATACCTATAGCTTCTTCTGTAGTCAATCCATCTCATATTTGGTCTTCCTACTTTCCTGCTGACTTCTATTTTTCCCAGCATATTGTCTTTTCCACAAAACCCTACCTTCTCATGATATATCCAAAGTAGGATAGTTTCAGTATTAATCATTTTTGCCTCCAAAATGTTTCAGGCTTAATTTGCTCTAGGACAGTTGTTCATCTTTCTAGAAGTACAGGGTATCTGTAAATGTTTCTTCCAACACTATATTTCAAATAATCAAATGTGTTGTTGTTGTTTTTTTTCCTATCAGCCTTATTCCCTGTCCAATTTTCATATCTGTACATAGTAATTGAAAAAACAAGGGTGTGGATGATCTTAGTCTTGGTCTTTCTGATTATGCTATTAATCAGTTTAACAATAACATTTGAGGCTCTCTCTGAAATGTTTTAATGCTCAAATGAAAAGATATTATTTTTAGAGCTTGATCTCATGAGGTCAATTAATGCTTTCCTGTCAGACTAATTCTTAGAATATTAGTAATAACACTGCTGTTCTTAAACCATCAAATTTAGCCTGCAGTGCAGCGAATTGTTGATGGCTATAAAGCACAATGTTCAGCTGCTGCCTGAGGGCAGTATTCAGAATTGCCTTATCAATGCACAACCACATTTTCATTTTTTTTGAAACCAAATTGCATTACTTAAAAATTCAAAACTTTCATTTTTATCATTTTAATATCTAGATTAAATTTATGGTTATTAAAAATTGAATATAGTATCCTGTTATATATGTGTATGTGACTCATAATTCTTATAATGTGTAAATAGAGTTTAATCTGAGAGGGATCATTGGTTAGGAAATAGCTAATAATTAATAATAGGAGTTGGCCAACCACAATTGATGAGCCAAAGTTAATTTAAAAGTTTTGGCTAATTTGTAGACATGACACAAAGTCTCCCTAGAAGAAACCACAAATGAAATCCTCCACAATTATACACAGAGAAAAAGTTTATATAGCTAAGTAGATAGATAGAAATATTTATAGATAAATAAGAAGAATATGTAAATTTTGCATTTTATTAAAAATCTATATTTCCATTTTCTTTATAGTGAGATGCCTTTAGCCTAAACAAACTGTGTTTTCTTAGCAATAACCACTACTAAAGTCTATTTCAAATATATTTTATATTGATAATAAATCTAATCAATAAACAATAATTAATGTCCTCTGAAAAAAACAATCATTCAATATGTCAAAGTTGTTGTAAATGTACAGTATACTGTATATAGCTCCCTAAAGGTAACTTTTGTGTAATATTTTAGAGTAGAAGTCACATATGGACAGGGAGGACAAATAGAACACTTGACTCCAGAACCCACAGTGAAGGAAAAACATCCTTGGAAAAGAAACAACTTTAGCAATTAAAAACAAAATGACTTGATGAAACCAAGGTTCTAGGAGAGAGATAGCTATATCAGACACATAACATAAAATATAAATTGTTTTGATCTTCTAGTTGGACACCAATTACTTTATAAAGGAGATGACAGCTAGGCAGCACAAATGGGCTTCTGTGGTAAAGGGAATGTTTTGTTTTTTGAGCTGGGTATTATTTATATGAACGTGCTAGCTTTGTCAAAATGCATGGAGCTATACTGCTATGAGTGGTAGAGTTTAATATATAGATATGACACATCTATAACTAAAATAAAATATTCTATCTGATAAAAGGGTAATATGCAAATTAACCATCACTCTGTCACAAAGATGGCGGCACCCATAGCCAGAAGATCGTAGCCCTCCATCCTCTGAGCCCTGCCAGAGTCCCCCAGTCCCAGGGAGGGGGCGGCTGCTGAGAGCAGGCAGAGTGAGCAGCCTGGTGGAATGTTTGCTTCATTGTTGCAGTAACGAGGCAAGCATTCTGTACCTGGCCATAGGTGGGCCTCTGGGCCGCAGATAGCCTCTGGGCATCCAGGACCTGCAGAGAGCTACTGGCACACGGATTCATGCTCAGGGCTACTAGTCTACATATATAAAACTTGAATATGCAAATAGACTGAATGGTGGAACAACCGAACAACCAGTCACTATGATGTGCACTGACAACCAGGGGGTGTGCACAGAACATGGCGGGCATTGGCAGCAGGTGGCAGAGTATGGAACATGGTAAGCATTGGTCCTGGCAGGATGGTGGAGCAGGTGAATGGGGGCGCCAGCCAAGGTGGGGTGCCAGTTGCCGTCATACGGGCAAGCCTCTGGTTGTTACTGAAAATTCTTTGTTCCCATGCACCATGGTCCTGCACACTGCTCACACCTGCTGCTGGCACCAGCCCCGCTCACACCAGGTGACACCACCAGAGCCACTGCTTGTGCCCAGTGCTGGCCCTGATTGCTTAGCACTATCAGTGGATGTGAGCAGTGGCTGCCGCCCCAAATGCCCCTCAGGGCTTCTCCACCTTCCCCTGCTCCTGAGGGACTATAAGGGACAGCAGCCACCTCTTGCATCTGCTATGGACTCCAGAGCCACTGCTTGCACACACTGCCAACGGCAGTCCCACTTTTACCCACAACCAGGGCCGGAGCTGCTGCTTGTGTCTGCTGCCAGCACCTGGTGCTGGTCCTGATTGCTCAGCCCCATGAGCAGGTGTTAGTGACGGCTACCAGCCATTGAGGGCTTCTCCACCTCCTCCTGCTCCTGAGGGGCATTGGAGCAGCAGGAGTTGTTTGTGCCTACTGACAATGCCGACCCTGCTCTCAACTGCTGCTGGTACAGGCCCTAATTGCTCCACACTGTCAGCGTATGTGAGCAGAGCCCATTCCATCGGAGCCATGGGAGTACCAACCACGGGTGCAAGGCTGCTAGCAGACAGGGGACCCAGATCTGTGGCAGGATGGGCTGGGCAGGAGTATAGAGGATGGCCTAAGACTCACCCCTTCCCAAATGAAGCCTCACAGCCCACAGTTCCTTTCAAGGTGCACAAATTCTTGCATTGGGCCCCTAGTTATATATAACCACAACAATATAAATATAATATATATACTAATAAGGGAAATCTCTGTTTGTAAGGGTATTTCCTTCTTTGTATCAAGAATAGAAAGATGATTCTAAGTCTTAGAACCTCCCTTAACTGGTTTTCCCTACATCCCCCAACTATATTTATTTATTTAGCTTGAGATAATATTTAAGGTGGTGGCTTGGGTAATTTCTGAGAGTTACTCAGTTTTTCTTGGGTATCTAATATATATACAGAAGATATATGTATTATTAAAATTCTGTTTGTTTTTATGCTAGTAATCTTTCTTTTATTACAGGAATCTTAGCCAAGAACACTGAAAGGTAGAAGGAAAATTATTTTTTTAATACATTTTATTGATTTTTTAGAGAGAAGAAGGGAGAGGGATAGAAAGTCAGAAACATCGATGAGAGAGAAACACCGATCAGCTGCCTCCTGCACTTCCCTCACTGGGGATGTGCCCGCAACCAATGTACATGCCCTTGACGGGAATCGAACCCGAGACCCTTCAGTCCGCAGGCCGACGTTCTATCCACTGAGCCAAACCGGTTTCGGCAGAAGGAAAATTATTTACCCTCTCCAATATACCTAACACCCTGGTAAGATTGTAGAGAATTAACATCATCACAATAGAGTCATATGCAAATTTTTCCAGTACTGCATCACCTCACCACCGGAACAGCATGTTGCATCCCTGCCCTGTGCTCAGGCAGCTGCATGGCCCTGGGTAGGATAGGATAGGTTAGGAGGGGATAAGAAAGGAGAGGGAGAGGAAAGCAGGTCTGCATGCAGACAAGTTGAGAGGAAAAACAGAAATACAGAAAGGGAACAAGAAAAAGATGCAGGAATAGAAAAGGGAAAGAAACTGCACACTGAAGGGGCTGGCAACCATGCGGGGCCAGAGCAGTTTTGCAGGTGAGGGGCGGGTTGCAGGCAACATGGAGCAGGGAGCTCCGCCCAGACGTGGTAAGTGGGCAGTGGCGGCCATTGGCAGGGAGGCGCCCACATGTCCAAGATGGGGTGAAGGACACTCCCAGGCCTTCTGGGCAGAGGCACTCCTGCTTCACGGCAGCAGTGCCTGGGCTGTGCGGGCCTTGGCCACCCTCACTGGGCCGGCATCCTGAGCAGGGAATGGGAAAGGACCGTGGCAGGGAGACCAGGGAAGGGGGGATGGGCAGCGAACACCTGGCCAGGGCTGAGCCCTGGCCTGGGAGTTAATGACCGCCCCCCACTCCCAACCGAAACTTTAAGGAGGGAAAGAGTGAGGGAAGAACTTTATAAAGGCGTCAATAGAGAGCAGGGTTAAAGAAGGAAAGAGGATGTATGAATGAGCTGTGGGAGCTATAATGGAAATCAAACATAGTTGTGTACTAGAGACAGATTTTAAAAATAGGAGTCAGAAAAGAAAAAATGATAGTGAATAATTAGGCAGATAAATAGGTATTAAAACAGTGGAAGTAAGTAGAGAAGAATGTGGATAAGAGAGAAAGAGGGATGGACGAAAAGTTTAAAAGGGGAGCGGCAAAGCTTAAAAGGAGAACGGGAAGAGGGAAGAAATGAGGGAGGGAGGAAGTAAAGAAAAATTTAAGATGGGAAGGAAGGAAAAAGAGAGGGAGGGTAGGGGTAAAATTAAAGGAAAGAAGGAATGTGGGAAAGGAGAGAGAGAGGGTAGAGAAAGCTGGGAAGAAGGATGATGGAACAAAAACAGGAAATGAGGAAAGAAAGGTTTATAAATGATGAGTCAGTAAGAAGAAGTGTTACATAAAGGAGAGAGAAAAATAGTGTGAGAGGGAGAAGTCAATAAGGAAGTCAAATATAATTGTGTGTGGAGGGGACAAGATTTAAAGAAAAAATAGGGGCAACCAAGCCAGCAGGGGAGATCAATTAAGGGTGACAGGCTGGCAAAGAAGGGCAGTTAGGGGGATCAGGCAGGCAGGTGAGTGGTTAGGAGCTAGAGGTCCCGGATTGCAAGAGGGAAGTCAGGATTGGGCCTAAATTGGCAGTTGGATATCCCGCGAGGGCTCCCAGAGGGTGCAAGTTGGGCTCAGGGACTCCCTCCCGCCATGCACAAATGTCATGCACCAGGCCTCCAAGTTATAAATAAAGCTACTATACAGCTTCTTATACAAGTCTTTTAGTAAATATATGTTTTAATTTTTGGTATGAAAATTCCTGAGTGAAGTTGCTAGGTTTATGATTGGTGGATGTTTAACTGTTTTTTAAAACTTTTTTCCAAACTAGTAATGTATGAGACATTTAGTTGCTCATTATCCTAGTAATCATTTGGTATTATTTGTATTTTAGATATCCTATTGAAAGTGCAATGAACTCTTGTGATTCTCATTTATATTTCCCTAGTGTCTATTTATATTGATTATCTCGTTATGAGTTCATTCACTATCCATATATCATTTGTGTATGTGTGTGTATGTGTGTGTGTGTGTGTGTGTGTGAAATATCCAAATAATTGTTTTCTTTTTAAAACTTGGTGATGTGTCTTTTTTATTGTTAGAGTAGACAATCTCAAGTGGGAACACACAACATTTTACCATTAAGTATAATGTTTGCCATAGGATTTTATACATCTTCTATCAAGTTGAAGCAATTTCCTTATATTACTAATTTAATTTTTTTCCATGACTACTCAAATAGCATATAGGTTTTCTTCACCTTCTATTGGTGTCAAAATTACAATGATTGATTAAATTGAATTCCTGTAATTCACTCAATTTAGTCAAAATTATGTTTTAATTTTATATCTTACTGAATTGAGACCTATAGAATAAAAGCCCAGTGACCAGAAGGACTGATGGAGCAGTGCTATGATACTCACTGACTACCAGGTGGCAGAAACTCAATGCAAGGGCTTCCCCCTACTGGTCAGTGTGCTCTCACAGTGGGAGCACTGCTCATCAGGCTGATCCCCACAGGCCACACCCCCCACCAGGTCACAAATCCCATGCACCGGGCCTCTAGTATATTAATGTATTCTTATAACTATTTGTTTCTATATTCATAAATATTATTTATCTATGGTTTTCCTTTCTTATAAGTTCTTGGCAATACCTGATGCTAGTCTAATGATGACCAATAATAAATTGACAAATGGTCCAACCTCAATCTTCTGAAATAAATACTAATTATTTCTTTATAAGTAAAAATATACCTTGGCCTAATGTGTTGTTTTTATAACTCTTTTTAAAACAGGATGTGCGTGGTAGGATAGGGAAAAGAGAGAATAAATGGTAATAATGGGGAATATGAGTTGGGATGGCAAACACAGTGTAATGTGCAGATGCTGTATTATGGAGTTGTGCTGCTTTAATTTACATAATTTTATTAACCAATGCAATTCCAATACATTCAATTAAATGAATCCCAATAAATTTTAATTAGAATGAAAATATTAAATACCAAGACTTTAGCTATATTCCACAGCAGAATGAATATAACTTTACAAAATATCTGAATTTGAAAAGTTTATAGAAACTATAAAATGTTTTCCAATTGGGTCAAATAATGTATCACAAAAAAATGGGCACAGATGGATAAAAGATAATTTAAAACAATGATTAAAAATTCTACTGAAGAAGCAATGAAAACCCCATTGATGACAATTGATAGATCTTCCAGACATAAAATTAATGAGGAAATAACAGTCTAAAATGACACACTAGATCAGATGAATTTAATTGATATCTTCAGACCATTTCACCCCAAAGCAGCAGAATATAAATTATTTTCAAATGCACATGAAACATTTTCTAGGATAGTCCACATTTTAGGCCACAAAACAAGTCTCAATAAATTTAAGAAGTTTGAAATCATATCAAACATTCTCTGAACACAAAGGTATGATACTAGAAATCAATCCCAAGAAAAAAACTGAAAAAATGAAAACATGGATGCTAAATAACATGCTACTAAACAATAAATGGGTTAACAATGAGATAAAGGAAGTAATCAAAAGATACAGTGGTACCTCGAGATACGAGTGCCCTAACATACAAGATTTTTGAGATATGAGCCGTCGAGCAAGCAATTTTTGCTTTGAAATATGAGCAACAGTTGAGATAAGAGTAATCACGCGGATTGGCCTGCTGCACACGACCCACCAGTTTACCAGGACTCGAGCATCTCATAGTTTCCCATGCCTCAAGGTTACGAAATGAATTAAACTCGTATCTCGAGGTACCACTGTACTTTAAAATAAAAGGAAACAAGAACACAACAACCCAAAATCTAAAGTAGTCCTAAGAGAGAAATTCATGAGATTACAGGTCTCAAGAAACAAGAAAAATCTCAAATAAACAAAGATATATAATATGCCTTAATATATATATATATAAATCTAGACTCTATTTACTGAAATATCTTTATAATCCTCCAAAAATCATTTCACAGTATTAAACATTAATCTTCTGCTATCTAACTTTAATTCAGAATGCCTACATATTTTCTAGGTCCCAGGAGCAATTTCAGACAATATTTTTAAATAACAAATGTTGAATTTTCTCAGAAAAACATGTTGATTATGATAAACAATGACATTGAGTTTTCTGGAGTTTTTAAAATGTTACTTCAGAATTATTTTACTTATAAATTATAATCTTCTGGAGCATTTATATACTCTGACAACTATGCTTTTGAATGAAATCTTGAATGATTGAAAATAGCAACACAGAATATCCAAACCAAAAATTCAAAAAATTCTTAATAGACTTCACAATTGTAAGAAGTCCCAAGCCCTAGATGGTTTGGCTTAGTGTACAGAGTATAGGCCTACAGATTGAAGGGCCTTGGGTTTGATTCCAGCCCCATGTTTTCTATATAGGTAGCCCATACTTATTCTGTTTTTAAAGGCTATTTTTAGCAGTTGATTTTTGTATTATATAATTTTTCTATATTTTGATAGAACAACAACCCAAATACCTATCTTTCTATTTCTTCCTACCTGTAACATCTTCTGCTATATGATAATTGAGGAAGATCTCCCATATTCTGAAGAAATAAACACAATTTAAATATGACTGAGCAACTCTAGACTACCTACAATAAGTCCTTCTTATAAAAAGAATATGTAGCCACTTTTAAAATAAATAATCAACTGAATACACTTCTTAACTGATGCGAATATTTTAAAACATTAATGAATTAAGCATCGGTGAAAAAATTCCTATCACTTTATTGTAAAATTTGAAATTATCTTCATGGATCAGTGAGTTATTTAATGCTCTTTCACTCCTGAGTCCACATTGTAAATTAAAATTATGTCAATTTTAAAGAACCTATTTAAAATTATGATCTAAATTCATTCTTGAATTATGACTATCAGTAAGATTTCTCATAACTTATCTAGGAGAGTAATTTTTGTGCAACTTCTGAGTATACAAAATAACCAGTCCTTCCCATGAGGGTAGAATATCTAGACTGTATTTAATACATTTTCATTTTTATTTTTGAAGAAAAGGATACCCTTCAAAACACAGCCTCAAACATTTGCATCAATTTTAAATAAAATCTCAAAAGCTTGACCTATAAAATAAAAAGTTGCTAAGTTGGGCTTCCTGAAAATAAAAAGATTCTGCTCCAAGAGAATAAAAAGACATTTCATGAAATAGAAGAAAATATCTGCAAAATACAATTGATAAAGGGCTGGTATCAAAATGTATAAAGAACTCTTAAAACTCAAGAATACGAGAGTAAACAACTCTATTGAAAAATGGATAAAGGATCAGAACTGAAAAATACTCCCAAGAAGATAGACTGATGCAAGTAGCATATAAAAGACTAGAGGCCGGGTGCACGAATTCATGCACCAGTGGGGTCCCTTAGCCTGGCCTGCCAGATTGGGCTGAAACCAGCTTTATAACATCTCTGAAGGAATCCCAGATTGTGAAAGGGCACAGACCAGGCTGAGGGACCCCACCAGTACATTATCAGTGCCAGGGATGCCCATGGGAAATTGGCCAGCCTAGGAGGGACCATAGGAGGGCTACAGGGCATATCTGGCCAAACCCCAACAGCAAGCTAACCTACCAGTCAGAGTGTATATAATAGTGAGCTGTTGAGCAGCCTTAGCATTTCATTAATATATTACGTTTTGATTGGTTGAAAGCTAGACAACCAGACACTTAGCATATAAGGCTATTATTATATAGGATATTCAATATGATTTATTATTACAGAAATGCAAATTAAAAGAATAGTGAGATACCACTATACAATGATTCCAAGGCTAAAATTCCTAGATTTAACAAATATCTTCATTGGAGTTATCTATAATATTGCCCACCAAATTCTGAAAAGGAAGCAGAACAATAATAGCTCTCATTGCTTGAGGATATTTAAAGTTGTAAAGCTACAGGTATGGCACTGTGCTTTCTTATAAATCAAAATACAGTCTCAACATGCTCTCCAGCAATCATGTTCATATGTATTTACCCAAATGATAATGAAAGCTTGTATCATGTAAAAATGATCACACAAATGTTTACTCCAGCTTTTTCATAATCACCAAAACTGACAGCAAACTAGATGATCTTAAATAGGTTAATTGATAAACTTTGGTACACCCATACAATAAGATATTATTCAGTTAAAAAAGGTAGATCTATCAAGCTACAATAAGAAATAAATGAATATCAAATATATATTATTCTGTGAAAGAGGTTTATCTGAAAATGCTACATACCATTTGATTCTAACCACATGGCTTTGTACAAAATGTATAAACTACAGTAAAAAGAAGATTGGTGCCAGAGATGAAGGCAGAGGGAACAGGGTTGAATAAGTGAAGCATGGGCATTTTTCTAGGAAACTGAAGCCATCTATAATAATAAAAGCATAATATGCTAATTTGACTGGACAGCTGAATATCATTCTGAACATCCTTCTGGAGGAAGCTGCAGTGGTAGGGGCTGAGGCAGAGGCAGTTAGGGGCAATCAGGCAGTTAGGCAAGTGGTTATGGTTGATCAGGCAGGCAGGCAGAGTGGTTAGAGGCAATCAGACAGGCATGCAGAGGTGATTAGGGATGATCTGGCAAGCAGGCAAGTGATTAGGCGTGATCAGACCAGCAGGTAGGAGAGCGGTTAGGAGTCAGCAGTCCCAGATTGTGAGATGGATGTCTGACTGCCTATTTAGGCCTGATCCTTTAGGGATCCCTGTGAGATCAGGCCTAAACTGGTAGTTGGACATTCCCCGAGGTGTCCTAGATTGCAAGAGGGACCCTGCCAGTCCCCCCTCCCCCCCGCCCCACGTACATGAATTTTGTACACTGGGCCTCTAGTCTCTATAATATTGTAATGAATGATTGGCATTATTCATATCAATATCCATAGAATATTTTAGCATGAAGAGTAACCCTTAATTTATATAATTTTTTAAAATATATTTTATTGATTTTTTACAGAGAGGAAGGGAAAGAGATAGAAAGTCAGAAACATCGATGAGAGAGAGACATCGATCAGCCACCTCCTGCATGCCCCACAGTGGAGATGTGCCCGCAAGCAAGGTACATGCCCCTGTCCGGAATCGAACCTGGGACCTTTCAGTCCGCAAGCCGACGCTCTATCCACTGAGCCAAACTGGTCTCGGCAATTAACATAATTTTAAATAATTATCATTTAGGAAGTAAAGATATGAAATGGAATGTACCATGTGACAAAAATATCTCTTTTCCTCTCTCTGAAACCAATAAAAATAAGTGTATGAACCATCTCACTGAAGTGAAAGAGGGAAATGTGCTTAACTCACTTTGGAAATAAAAGCAGACTATAACATTCAAGGCAAGAAGAATTGTATATAAGCACAGTATTTTAATTAATAAGGATTTTTCCTCACAAGGGTCCAGGTTAACCCTTCTGATAATATTAAATATATATTGCAAATGAAAAATTAAATAAACTGATGTTGGATAGGTGAAAGCCAGAATTTTCACTGTTTGAGTGAGAGTTTACAGACAAATGAAGTGAATACCTTATAATGAGCCATGTGGCATGTAGTTGGAGACTTCAATATAAACTCATGTTTAGCTTAATATAAATATGCATTGTAATTTATAGAAAGAGTTATAATTATGTGTGTACACCAGTTATATTTCCTTACTCTGTCAGTAGGCAGTGTCTAGGAGCAACAACTCTTCAGCAACAACAAGCAAATCTAGCACCTGTAACTTGGTTTCTAATAACATTCTCCATAAAAGCTGTTACATTAATCAATTAAAACATTAGTTTATATCCACAGATCTAATCTAGCCAAAATTACAGTGCTATATTTTATATTACCAAGGTTCTTAGAAAATTGATTGAAGCATGTTTTTAAAAGTATAGTTTTTAAGTATAAAAAGAGGTCATAATTTTGTTGTTAAACCTCGGAGAATATTTTTTCAATCGAAATTTTAGAGAGAATGGAAGGGAGGAAAGAGGAAAGAGAGTTGAGAGAGAGAGAGAGAGAGAGAGAGATGAGAGAGACACATCCATTGCTTGCCTCTCACATGTGCATGCACCCCTACCAGGAATAGGATTAAATCTGAAACCCACATATATTCCCTTGACTAAAAATCAAACTCAGGACCCTTTAATGTATGGATTAACACTCTAACCACTGAGCACACTGGCTGGGGAAAAAGATAATTCTTTAAAAATAATTCCAAAAATTAACAAGCCATAGAAATACTCCCACATCCTCATGTGCTCAGGTGGCACTGTGAACCATTACAGAGAGGATAAATAATATTGTGCTGCTGATGACTCTGTTTTCAGTGAAATAATTTTTGTTCAAATGAAAATACATGTATTAAGTACAATCTAAGCAAGGAATAACTAAATGAAGATTTTCTTTGAATAAAATCTCATTTATTCAGCAGGCTATACCCAATGTTATAATCCCTTCTATAGATTTGGCTGGATTTTTAAAGAGAAATGCTTCTTCCAAATTGGGAAATCATTCTTAACTGATGGTTGGATTCTAGTTAGATTCCGGTTTATCCAGGAATAACTGAAGTCAAATGGAAAGGTTTTATAAAACATATAGGCATATGGCATTAATATTCAAATTTGGATGCAGAAGGTACTGAAACAAATTCCTTTCAGGCTCTAAGTTGTAGTCACCATAGTACACAAATCAATCAAGAATTAATGACTATCCTATATAATAAGAGCCGAGGTGGTGTCATACCCTTGCATAACATCGTCACAAGATGGCTGCCATAAGATGGCTGCACGTACAGTGGAGGCAGGGCCCAGTGGCCACTCTGCACTGTGAGGCCTGGGGGTACTGCAGCATGGAGGAAGCTGGTCCCAGCATCTCTGTGCCTCATGCAGAGGAGGCTGGTCCCAGTGGAGGAGGTGGGTTATGGCAGGGGAGAGCAGTTGGGGGTGATCAGGCTGCCAGGGGAAGGCAGTTGGGAGTGATCGGACCGACAGCGGTGTGCAGTTGTGGGTGATCTGACTGGCAGGGGAGGGCAGTTGGGAGATATCAGGCTTGCAGGGGAGCAGTTAGGTGCCAATCAGGCCAGCCGGAGAGTGGTTAGGGGGTGATCAAGCTGGCAGCCAGAAGCGCGTAGGGGCAATCAGGCAGGCAGGCAGGCGAGCAGTTAGGAGCCAGCAGTCCCAGATTGTGAGAGGTATGACCTACTGCCAGTTTAGGCCCAATTCCACAGTAGGGATACTTGTGGGATCAGGCCTAAACTGGCAGCCAGTCATCCCCTGAAAGATCTCACATTGGAGAGGGTGCACTGGGCCTCTAGTCTAATAATAAAAGTATAATATGCTAATTAAGCCAGATAGCCAAACGACCTTCCGGACATCATTCAAAACGTCCTTCTGGATAAACCCTCAGTGGTAGAGGCTGAAGCAGAGGCAGTTAGGGGTGATCAGGTAGGCAGACAAGCAATTAGGGCAATCAGGCAGGCAGACGAGCAGTTAGGGGTGATCAGACAGGCATGCAGCATGGTTAGGGGCAATGAGGCATGCCATAGAGTGGTTAGGGGCAATCAGGAAGGCAGTCAGGCAAGCAGTTAGGTGCCAGCAGTCCAAGATTGCAAGGGGGTGCAGGCCAGACTGAGGGACCCTCCTGAATGCATGAATTTCGTGCATGGGACATCTGGTATATGAATAAAAAGTAAACTCTCATTTTGGCACAGGAAAGAAAAATTCCATACACAAGGAATTTTTTAATGGTTTTATTAAAAAATTATTACTTATACATTTTAAAAGGTCTGTACAATAAGGTAGGGCTCTGAATCCCTACTATAAATTGATAGAGCTCATTTTTCATGCTCAACAAACCAATTAGAGACTGATAAACTGAGATGGAGATAATGAGAGAATTGGGCACAGCAAAGAAATATTACCCAGCATTAGCTTATTACCCTTTGATTGGTTGAATGGATGACCATATGACCAGACGCTTAGCATATTAGGCTTTTATTATAAGGATATGTCCAATGGAAAAATAAAAGGTTTTTTATGAATTTATTGTCAAAAAGTAGAAATTCCTTTTCTCATAGATAAGTAAATAAAGGATGTTAAGGATACTACAAAAATACTTTCTCTGAAGTATGAGGTAAATGACATTATCCACTCAGGATATGATGGAGAAACATGATGGGAAATAAATTGTGTCTCCTATTTCTCAGTAGATCCAGCTTAAAGAGCAAAGGTTATGGTGAACCAATATGTGGCTATCTATTTGGAGATGAAGGAGCCTGACATAGGTATTTTCATATCCACTTTCATGAATTTATTAACTAAAACCTCTCTCTTTGCACATTTTCCTAGGTTATATGAGCTCAAGACTGCACAGGAAGTTCTTAAAAGAGCTATTCTACATCACGTCCACACTGCCTTTTAAGACAAAAATGTTCCAACTCAGGTTTAAACACCTTTATTTGCATTTCCCTACTAAATCTTTTATGTCTACTTTGTGCTGAACTAGTATGTCTAGTGAAATAACATTAATCTCTTGTGAATATCTACATTTATAACTATTTCTTCTTCTATCTTTTCCCAATCCTAATTTCTTGCCTTTCTGCCTGTCTGTGTTCTAGGGCCTTCATATCTCAAAGAAAATAGTTTTTTTTTCTCCAAAGTCATAAGCAGAGAGCCAGCAAAATGTTTGTCCTAAAGATGTTTTGCATAGTTCTGCAACTGGTGTCCAGAGGAGCCTCAAATGATTCTCAAAATATTTCCTGCCCTCAGCTTTTGGATTTTTAAATTCTTGAATAACTTGTATCACCCCAATGGCAATAGGGATACACCTTTCTGATTATCTTTTCCTGCAGCTTTTCTGTTGTTCCCTAAACCTTTCAACTATTTCTAATATCTATTTAGCCTTCCTCTTACACATGTAGGTCTAACAGTTCAGTACTTACAGGTAAAAATATACTTTCATCATATATGTCTATATCTATATCTATATCTATCTATCTATCTATCTATAAACTAATAAAAGAGGAACATGCAAATTAATCATCACTTCATCACACACAAAAGCCACACCCACCAGCCAATTAGAAGTGAGTATGCAAATTAACCCAACCAAAATGGCTGCAGCCGTGGAAAGAGCAGGAGGCTTGGGTTTCCCTGGTAATGGAGGAAGCCAAACTTCCTGGCCTGCCCTGGCCTCTACTCAAGGCTACAAAGTTTCAATTACAGAAGATAAATAAATTCCAGATACCAGGCTTCTGCCTGGGTCACCAGGAGGAGTGGCTAGCCTATAAACAACCACATGGCCCTCACCCAGGCTGTCCCATGCCCCAAGGGAATCCCCACTCTGACCCAGGACACCCTTCAGGGCAAACCAGCTGGCCTCCACCTGTGCACCAAGCTTCTATCCTATCTAATAAAAGAGTAATATTCACATTGACTGTCACTCCAATACACTAGATAGATGCCCCTATGTGGTCAAAGATGGCTGCCCCCAGGTAGACAGAAGATGGCCACCACAAGATGACCAGCAAGGGAGAGCAGCTAGAGGTGACCAGCAATGCAGGGGAGGGCAGTTAGGGGCAATCAGGCTGACAGGGGAGCAGTTAAGCATCAATCAGGCTGGCAAAGGTGTGGTTAGGGGGTGATTAGGCTGACAGGCAGAAGCGGTTAGGAGCAATCAGGAAGTAGGCAGGCAAGCAGTTGGGAAGCAGCAATCCTGGATTGTGAGAGGGATGTCAGATTGGAGAGGGTACAGGGTGGGCTGAGGGACACCCCCCAATGCCTAAATTTCATGCACTGAACCTCTAGTGTGTGTGTGTGTGTGTGTGTGTGTGTGTGTGTGTGTGTGTGTATGCTTATTTTTCTCCTAATACACTTCTTTAGGTTATATCTCACAGAATCTCACAGTGACAAATTTGAGGTCAGTGGAATCTGAATCCATATAGGGTCCTATTTTTATCCTCCCTGAGCTATGGGTTTACCTTTTCTTATACGTGTATGCCAAGCCTCAAACTCAAACTCTCTCTTAAAGAAAAGTTATATCTTTATTTCACTTTAATCTTTCTGTTCATAATTTTCTAAAGACCAAAATTATTTTTAAATGTCCTTGTTCTATGCCTGATAAATAGAGATAGCAAGTTCTAAAAATTATAAATTTCTTATTGTTTCATTTATAATTATTTTATTTTTCTATTTTAACTCAAGATAATGTAATATATACCCCTTCAGAAAATGTTAAATTATCTTCAATTATTTATGGATTAATATATACCAGTACACAGTGTTTCTATCACAGTATAGATTTCCAAAACATAACTACTATGTCTTAATAGCACACTAGCTTTTCAAAATATGTCTTTCAAATATATCACTGCTAGTGAAAATGGAAAACAATATATAGAAAATGTGGGACTCTGAAATGATGATATGAGTTTAAACTCTGATGAGTTAGAATGCTTTCATGTGTTATTTATTTTTTAAAAATGCAAATAATTCTTATATTTTATAGATCAGTAATCTCTGGATATATTTTTCCTAATTGTGAATATAAATTGAAAAAAATGTGGGTTTGAGTTCTGGTTATTTCCCTAACTGTGGCTGCGACTTTGCTTAAGTAATTTCACTTTTTTTGGCCCCATTTGCTTCATCTATAAAATAGAAGATCTGGACTGAATAACCTCCAAATTTCTTTCCAGTAATACAATGCCCAAAATGTAATACCCAATTTACTTCATCTGTAGAAACATAAAGATGAACTCTGTACATCTAGTCACTGTTGCATAGTCACAAAAAGTTGTTCATTTCATATTTATTGCTGGGCTGGACAGTGATATTCAGACACCTATAACATTTTGAAGGAAAAAATTCAGTGTGTAGAAAGCAAGGATTACACAACATCATTATTATTTTAAAGGTACATGACCTGGCTCTATTATGTGACCTTACATGCTGTATGAAAATCCTTCTAATGCAATACAAAATGCCCCTCCCTTAACCTGGTGATGGCAAAGGGCCAATAAAACAATAAAATAACAATATATCCTACTATTGGAAGAAAGCAATTTATTCATTATTTTAAAGTTGTACATGAATAAACAAATATTATTTTTAAATATCAACTTACTTAAGATAAATTAATTTAAAAATCAAAATGCCAATGACATTATACTATTTAACATTTTTAAACTAAATACTCAGTAAAAATTTATTACATATGTTGTTTACTCTTAGCATTATTATTTTTCTTTTATTTGTGTGATTACTATTATAATCTCTAAGATCTACATTTCATTAAGGAAGTGATTTTACCTCTTTTGTTCTTAGTAGTATATCCAATGTTTCATAACATATTAGCTATTCTAGATATTTCCTCCAAAATTTACAAACTAATTAACAAATTAGCAAGTCTCTAAGGGACATTAGAGTCTATTAAAAGCAATACACAAATGACTATTAATGACATGATTTGCTAGAATGCTTATTATTATTAACCGAGAGCTATATGAGTATAGAATAAAGGACTATTCATTTCAACTTGTTTCTAAACGCTTCTTGGGAGAGTCAAAATTATCACTTTACCTAAAATAACAAGTAGTATTTATGTAAGTTTAAACGATACCTTTTACATGCAGAAAGTATTTTAGGCAAATGCATGGATGTTCAAAAATCCAGACCACAGGGTGAATGAAATTAAGTTTCTGAAGAAAAGTTAGTATGAAACAAGACCTCTGAAGTTGTAAAAAAAAACCTAAGAATTTTAATCTCTATTATAAATGTTCGGTAAAGCATGAGCAATGTAGAGCAGCAGAATGAGCCTAGGTTTCATAATTTTGAAAGCAAAATAATAATTATCCCATTGAGATAATAAAAATTAAATAGAACAATGAATGCAAAGTTTGCCATATATATCCTGGGAAATAATAACTGCAATAAATGATAACTGCAATTATTTCAAGTATAAATATTATAAAATTATGTGTCATTATAAAAGAGGGAGAATGAGAAAATGAAGAATACTTTTATGGCTCTCCAACAGGACATTTGACTGACTATATAAAAATATAAACATAAATATATATAAATATAAATATACCTATATTTCCAGCTCATGGGGATAACAAGGAGAGGAGCTGCAAAAATAATATAATCCCTAAAACTAAGACACGAAAGAATGACATCTGAGAATTTACAAGCATTTTAAAGCAATCTAAGGAGTTGAAAGTCAAAAGAATTTTGCAGTTAGAAATGAATTCATTAACAGAGCTAAAGAAAGAGTCTGTCAATCACAGGAGAGTTAGTCACCTGTGGAAACTGAGATGCAAATGAATCTCTAAGGTATAAATCTGTGTTCTCTTCAAATACAATTCCAAATTCTGTGATAACAAGGAAGTCTGGGCTAATAAAATTGCCAATCCCATTAGCAAGTCTTCCTATCATTAAAATGTATGTGTTATTGAAACCAGTTTGGCTCAGAGGATAGAGCATCAGTCTATGGACTGAAAGGTCCCAGGTTTGATTCCGGTCAAGGGCATGTATCTTGGTTGGGGGCACATCCCCAGTAGGGGACATGCAGGAGGTGGCTTATCAATGTCTCTCTCTCATTGATGTTTCTGGCTCTCTATCCCTCTCCTTTCCTCTCTGTAAAAAATCAATAAAATATATTTTTTTAAAAAAGGATGTGTCCATTTTAGCTTGATGGCATTAAATATTCTAATTATCTAACTTTTTTCTGATATAATATATACTCAACTCTCATGTGCCTATATTTTGTTTTCCTGCATAGGTGCGACTTTGGGGGAAAATATGTACTACTTTTGCTGAAGTAAGAATTTTATTTCATTTTGTTAGTGTAAGGAACTAGGAGTTAAAACAGAAGGGCCTTATTGAGTCTGGAAGTTACACTTAACCAAACTTAAATATGGAAGTTACCGCTTCAGGGACCCAGGAGAAGCCAAATCTATACAAAGGGAATTAACATCCCTCTGTTTCCCTCTGTAAGGAGATAAGACTGGCTTTCCAATATCCAGAGGTTACAACCAGCGCACTCACCAGAATCATGGTGGAGAGGAATCCTATATAATAAAGAGGTATTATGCAAATTGACCCTCGTGCCCTTGCATCACAAGATGCCTGCCCCAACCTTGTCACAAGATGACCATAACAACATGGCTGCTCCCATGTCATCACAAGGTAGCCACCACAAGATGGCCATCCTCACATCCTCACAATATGGTTGTCCCATGTTGTCTCAAAATGGCCGCCCCACATCATCACAAGATGGCTGCCACAAGATAGCCACCCCCACATAAACACAAGATGGCCACTCCCACATTGTCACAAGATGGCTGGCAAGGAAGGGCAGTTGGGGTGACCAAGCCTACAGGGGAGGGCAGTTGGGGGTGATTGGGCCAGCAGGGGAGGGTAGTTGGGGGCAATTGGACCAGAAGGGGAGCAGTTAGGTGTCAATTATGCCAGCAGGGGATGGTTAGGCATTAATCAGGCTGGCAGGTGAGTGCTTAAGGGGCTATCATGCTAGCAGGCAGAAGTGGTTAGGGGCAATCAGGAAGGCACATTGTTAGGAGTCCTGGATTGTGAGAGGGATGTCCTAAACCAGCAGTTGGACATCCCCTGAGGGGTCCCAGATTGGAGAGCATGCAGGCTAGGTTGAGGGACACCCTTCCAGTGCACGAATTTCATGCACTGGGCTTACATTTGCTGGGCACATGTGCAGTAGGAGCCCAGATAGCAACCATAAAGGGGAGATGTCTAATATGGAGAAAGGATCATATTGGATAAGGGACACAGAACCCCAGAAGATCTAGGAAAGAGACTGAAATGGAGAATAACCAACACAAACCCACAAAGGATTAGGAAAGATATTACTTAGTTTAAAAGGAAAGCCTTTCCTTCTAGACCAGAAGCTTAACAAAGCCCCCTCTCAGTACCACTCATACATTCCTGTGCTTGCCCATTAATTCACATGTTCTCTCTCTATAGCAGTCCTGTGGCCCAGCAATTGTGCAAGCTCAAACATAGACCTGGTTCAGCAGTGCTGCACCAG
The DNA here is from genome assembly GCA_011751065.1 of Lasiurus cinereus. NCBI lineage: Eukaryota > Metazoa > Chordata > Mammalia > Chiroptera > Vespertilionidae > Lasiurus > Lasiurus cinereus. The sequence continues at coordinate 6,887,360 of JAAGEH010000208.1, read as the reverse complement.
CCAAAACACAGTTGGGAACAGAGACTAAGCTGGACTACCAGAGCCCATAGTGATGACATTACACTCCTGCTGGGCATATATATTCACCAGGCCCAGGATTTATTCCACAGTGAGATGGAATTAAGATATCTGGTGGTGGATGAGATACAAAGCACTTGGAGACAATCCTTTATGTCTATTCAAATAAATCTTTTCTTTTTAAAGGACCATGTTGTTGTTGTTGTTCTTTTTAAATATATTTTTATTGAGTTCAGAGATAGGAAGGGATAGAAAAATAGAAACCTCAATCATGAGAGCAAATCATTGATCAGCTGCCTCTTGCCCTCCACCCTCAAGGGAGATGGATGCCACATCCCTGGACACATGGCTGACCCAAAATGGAACTGTGACCTCCTGGTTCATAAGTTCATGCTCAACCACTGAGCCACAATGGCCAGGCTATTCCAATAGACTTACCATTACATCTCATCTTCAAATATATGGGTCCCCCAAATGCTTTTCTCATGATTCGAAGGAAGAACCCCATTTCCACAGGCAACATTATAACATAGTTCTTGTTATAAATTAATAAACTAACATTCTGATATTATTTTAGTTATTATGGGTTGAATTGTTTCTCCAAAAAGATACATTCTAATCTAAACTTCAGTATTTATGAATTTTACCATATTTTGAAATAGGAAATAGAGTCTTTGCAGTTGTAATCAAGTTGAGATCAGATCATATTGGATTAGGGTGGGCCCTAACTCAATGACTAGTGTCCTTATAAGAAGAGGGAATTTGGATATTGAAAGATGAAGACACATGGGAAAATGGCATGTGATGATAGAGGCAGAGATAGGAGTGATGCATGTACATATAAAAAAACACCAGGGATTGCTCACAAGTGTTAGAAAATAGGAGAGAGGCATGGAACAGGTACTCACTCAGAGCTCTACATAAGAAAACAACCTTGACAACACCTTTATTTTAAACTTCGAGTCTCCATAACTGTAAGGGATTGGAATTTTATTGTTTTAAGACACACACATTATGGAACATTGTTATGGAAGCTCTAGGAAATTAATACAATGTTCAAAGAAAATAATTTAACTATGCGCTGCAACTTTTAAAAAAAGTTTAGACACATTTTTTTTCACTTCTTGGTTTTAGTTTTAAATACATTAGATCAAACATTTCAGAAAAAAATAACATATTTTATGAGATTTTTTTTTTTTTGGTAATACTTTAAAAAAGGCTCAGAAATCAGTCTATTCTATTTGACTGACTACTTGTGTTTTCACAGACAGTCTGGAGTGCCAGAAGGTCTCCTCCATTGGCCAAGATGGGGCAGGAAGAAGTTCTTACACTGATTGGCCAATGGCCTAACCATATCAAAAGCAAGCAAGATAATTGGACAGAAAAAAAAGCCCTCCTCTCCCTATTACTATAAGAAGCTTAAACTTGGGCAGAAAGGGAGATAAATCTTTGAGATAGGAGTCCACCAGTCTCTTAGGTCACAGCACTTCTTTCCTTTTACACCAGCATCTGTCCCATGAGTTGGCTTTTATAACCTGCATTTTCAGTTACACTTGTATTTAAAGATTTTTTTTTATTTTTCATAGTTGATCTATTGCTATGATATGTTATTTTCTTGAATGTTGTATATATCTCTTGCAGAGTAACCTCATCTCTTATTGAAATAAGAAATAACTCTTATATGATTGCCTTCAAATCAAGGTCTGTTTTTTAACACAATCCTATATAATAAAAGGGTAATATGCAAAACAACCCAATGGTGAAATGATTGGTCACTATGATGTGCACTGACCATCAAGGGGAAGATGCCCAATGCAGGAGCTGCCCCTTGGTGGTCAGTGTACTTCCACAGGGGGAGCACTGCTCAGCCAGAAGCCTTATGAGCACAGCCACAGTGGCAGGAACCTCTCCCGCCTCTGAGGCAGCACTAAGGAGCAGTGAGCAAGTGAATGGTAAGGAGCAAGGGCTCCCGGACTTTGAGAGGGATGTCAGACTGCTGGCCTATGCCTGCACAGGCAGCCAGACATCCCTTGAAGGGTCCCCGACTGCAAAAGGGCACAGGTCAGGCAGAGGGACCCTTCCCCCAAGTGCATGAATTTTCATGCACTGGGCCTCTAGTAGAGCAATAAGTGTGTATGTGTGTGTCTGTGTATGTTGTAAAAGCTATTATATGAGAAATGTTCAAATATGTTTTGATTTCAATTCTTTAACTGATAACTAAATTTGAGTGGTTATTGTTGTTATTTTAGTATGAAAATAATAAAATAGATTATCAATAAAAGTTAAAGGGACAAGGTGAATCAATCTAACACAAGAATCTACATCTTTCCAGGGATCTATCTAAGTCCATAAAAAGAGCACTAGTTGATAAGTAACAGCAGGGGATTAAAGACTGAAGCAGTTTACTGTAGGCTATGAATGACCCATCCCTTAATCCATCTGTCTTTTTATATGAGAATGCTATGCTAATTACCTACATAAATTGTTTCTTGATGACATTAATTTTGTGCCTTTTTGTTATTCTGGGCTTTGACTTTCACTGTGATAAAAATATACTAAGGGACATTTTCAATTTAGATGGATCTGATCCTGATAAATTCTAACACATAAGCAATGTTGTGGGGAAATATGCATAAATAGCAAACTTAATCAATCTTAGGGATAGACAGAGGACTTTGGCTTCCTATATAATTGTTCCCTTTAGCTTCTAAAGCATTATATTAACACACTTGAAATGTTGAAACATAATTCAAGAACTTTTAGCAAATGCAATTTTCATTGCCCCATTTTCTTTGGAGAAAATCAAGACTTGAATATTAACATGGAGAAAGTAATGGAACAGATAGTCGTGATGTGAAATCTTATTAGTAAACAAGAGCTGCATCTAAAAAATGTTGTCATTAAAAGCTATGTAGTAGTTAATTGAGTTTGATATGAAATTTAGTGCTGGAAAGTTAATGACTAATGCAGCTATTTCACAGAGCTTGGTTACTGCAGGCTCCATAATGATCTCCTTTTGCAAGCAACAATGAAATTAACCTCTCTTTTGTCCTGCAGGTGTTGTGTTCTGATAATGCATATCCCTTACAAGTTTGGGTAAATTATTTGCTTTGCATAGAAATTAACCCTAAAGCTGAATCAATATTAGAATAAGGATGCTGTAGAGAATATATTTATTCTAAGAAAACAAAGATTTGCAGCAAGTATATCAAAATCCTAGATCCAGATCCAATACAGAAAAATGTAGTAAAAAATATTTACAATGCTCAAAAAATAAAAATAACAAAGCATGTAAGGTTAAGGAAAAGGAAGAATGATTTTAGAAAGTAAAATATAGTTTCATTACTTTTTACACTAGTCAGAATAAAAATAATTGATTCAATACATTAGTTTTTCAGTATAAAAAGTAAGAAGGAACTAGCAATTTTTAAATGACATTTTCTGAGCTCTGCCTTACTGGATTTCTATTGTCCTTTACTTTTAATCTAATTTCAAAATATGAAACATTGCAGCTATAAGTTAAAGACCCAAGTTTTACTTATATGCCATGGATTAGTAGTTATATTTTAATGCCAATATTTTTTTCTTCTTTCACACTTCTAGAGACATTTTCCCCACATATTTTCCTCTGTGTTTTTCTGTGTTTTGTATTTCCTCTTTTTTGTGTGTGTGTGCGAGCGCACAACGTGCACGCATGCACACACACACACACACAAGCAAATTATAAATGTGACTTTATTCTTCTTTGAAATGAAGTAAAATTCAAATTGCTATTATATGACTCAGCATTGATAAGTTAATCACTAATGACTTATTAAATGATACTGTATCATACTACATCAGGTGCACACATTCTTGTGAATTGAGTAGAAAAGTTAGCACTTTCTCTGGCTCTATATATTTTAAAATATATTTACCCACTGATAATGATCCAAAAAACTTCTGGGTAATATTTGGATGGTAAAATGGTACTAAACAATATCATGAGCATTTTGTCAAATGATAATTTAATCTTTCCTGTTTCCTTCTGTTTAACTGTTTATAAGAATAATCCTGTTTTGTTTCCTGTTTACTTCTGTTTAACTATTTATAAGAATAATCCTGTTTTGTGTAAAATATTATTTATTTTCCTCTACTACATCAAGCATTAGATACTAGCTTTGATAATCTTGGTTATTACCCATTGGGTTCAATGTTCACTCTTCATTTATAAATTCAAAAAGCAATGTGGAACCTAAGGTACAGTAATAATCATTAATAATTTATAAAATGACAACCCCCAATACAATCAGGGATCTACAGACAATTATAAACACACACTAAACTAACTGGCACATTGCCCAGAAAATCTGCCAAGTACACACAATAGGCAAGAAAGTAGTTTGTATGTGTATGAGGAGAAATAAGTAAGGGAAAACAATGCATGAAAGACTGCAAACAAAATATGTAGAGTCAAAATTTCCAAGCTACCGTAAGAAACAAAATATTTTGAAGTCCTTTCTCCTGGGTCTACTAACAATTTTACAATGTGTGATACATATGAACCCTATTAGAAGAGGTTTAAGCAAGTTGAGTATATGCTAAAAATTTTAAATTTGCTAAGTGTAATACATTATCTTTGCAAAGTACCAAGTGATGGGTTCCAGGGTCACTATATAGCTATAGGTTTCTGAGGTTGTTCATTATTGGTTATGACATAAACTATTATATATATGATTTATAAAAACTACAAGATTCTATTTGGGTTGGAATCTGACAAGGGAAAACAAAGGTCTCATGTATCTGGTTTTTTTTTTTTTTTTTTTTTGCTTCATAAAAAAGTACCTGGTCTTTCTCAGGTCAGGTCTCTCCTGGCAAATTAAAGGAGGAAAATACTCCCAGCGAGAGAAGAAATCTATGGAAGGTAGCTTACTGAAATGTTGCCTCTGGCTTCATTTAGGTCAGCTTTCTTAGATTGTGGGTCTGAATAACAATAGCAAACACAAAATACAAAAAATATTTTTTTCTGACACAGAAATGGTCCAAAATTCTAGTCTATTAGGACTGCGAGTTGAACACTAACTTGCTTACCATGCACTTAATGTAGAACACTACTTAGGCAAGTGCAGCCCAGCTATAACTGGCAAAATTTAACCAGGGAATGCACATTTATTTTTGCTATTATATCTTCAGGTTTTGAGAAGAATAGAGTCTTTAAATAGGAATAAAAGTTAACAAATTAGTTCAATTAATTCTATTCAGTACAAATAATATTTAGCAGAGTTTTAGGGATATACTATACATTCTAGTCCTCAATTTTAACCAAGATTATTGTTAGCATCAACCTTGGGATGAACTAGATAAATTATTTTTATAAAAATGAATATTTTTCCTGAAAAAAAATTATTCAGTGACAGATAACTCAAGTTGTTCAATTGAAACTTATATTCCAGGGATAATATACTCAACTGAATAATATATTTACATCAAGGAAATGATTTTTACTTCATGACACTTGGTTTTTAATCAGGAAAGACTGTCATTGAGAACTTATTTTCAAGCCATGTAAAAGGGAATGATTCTTGTGTCAATCGTCCTTTGCTGTGAAATCTTATGTTGACAAAAGTATTTAGATGTGAAATTCTGGAAATCTTTGAACATAAAGTTCTCAGTTATATCATAATTAAAATTTTCTCATGTGTGTATATCTTAGTAAGGATAGAGGAACAGAAAGGCTGAAAGTACATATCTCACTAGGAGGTAATATGCTAACTATATAAAGTTCACTTCTCTCATTTATATCTATTAAGTGGGCTGCCATAAATTTGTTGTTTAATACTTCATACATTTTGATAATTTTCAATGAGCATAGAAAACAGAGCTATTGTTTTATTGTTGTTGTTGTTGTTGTTGTTGTTGTTGTTGTGTGTATGTGTGTGTATGTTTCTCTGAGAGACTGTTTCTAGGAAGGGTATAAACTTATGTATGCAGGGGTTGCTAAAAGGCGGAGTTTTTTTCTTCTTAAAATTCATAACTGGGACAAATTTAGTACTGTGTCTGGGAGAAACCTACATCATAGTAATATAAATTGATTCAGTCATAATTTATTGAATCAAAGGGATTTAAATTTAAAAAAAAATGTTTTAACAAGTGGTTTATGATGTCTAATTAATGTGGTTTTCTAACAACTGTCTGTCCCATTGTTTAGTGCTAGACATTCACAACACAGAGAGGATGATTGTTACAACTGTGGGAAATAAAATATTTATATGATATTATTTTGAAAGCATAAAGTGATTTCCATGAAAAATAGTTTTTAACTGAGTGCTCTTTTAGGATTATGTATACCACTTAGTTATGTTCATCTATTTTTACTCAATGTCAAATTTCCTCATCCTATTATTCAAAAGAACATTGATTAAATACCAGTTGTGTCCCAGGTATCAATAAAAAATAAGATTCTTTTAAAAAATAATTTGAGAGTGAGAGAGAGAGAGAGAGAGAGAGAGAGAGAGAGAGAGAGAGAGATGTGAGAGAGATACATCAATCAGTTGCCTCCCCTATGTGTCCCAACCAGCGATTGAACCCTCAAGGCAGATATGCACCCTGACCAGAATGGAACCCATGACCTTGGTGTGTGGGATGACACTCCAACCAACTGAGCCACACCAGGCAGGGTGATAAGATTCTTAACTTCAACAAGCATATAGTTGGAGACTAAAACATACAAACCAAGGTAATTATAGCAAAAGTGTTTTAGTAATATATTAGTATCAAGAACAGGGAGCTATAAAACAAACTCTTAGAGAACATCTAAACTGGATTTGGAGGGAGTAAATACTTTTCTTTTGAAAATAACCTCTAATTAGATTTCTAAAGGACAAGTAGGAGTTAACCAGAAAAAAGAAAAAGAAAAGAAACATCAAAAGGGCTTGTTTAAAGACCAAGAAGCAGATTATGAAAATGTTAAGTAATGAACATGGTTTATTATGTTCAACATTTTGAAACTAATAGGATATAATTTACTCCATAATTCAGATCAGAAACGTAGGTATATGTACCCTGATTCTGTGAGGTATTGATGAGTATTATTGGAATGAAAATGGAGGTTATTCATGTCTAGATGCTTTTATGAAAAGTGTGTGCTTCCTAAATATTTAATATTTTTATTATTTATGGTTTCCTTTATAAATTAATTTATAATGTGAATATTTAGGAACTGTTAATAGGAAGCAGTATTTTTATATGACCAAGAAAATATTTACTCACAGCACAACTCTTAGAACTAGGTTCCTTAGGAATACGCTTTGAGAAATGTTACCCTAAATAAGAATTTTTCCAAATCCAAATTCTTTGTCATAGAGATTACAGAAAAAGCATGGATTAATTGTAAAGTTTGATAGACAATTGTAATGATTTGAATGGTGTTTCTCCCAAAAGTATGTCCACCTGGAACCTCACAATGTGACCTTATTGGGAATAGAGTCTTTGAAGATGTAATTAAAGAAAGGATCTAAGGTGCAATAATCTGGATTATCATGAGTCTTAAATCCAATAGTGATTCTTAAATCCAGTGAAGAATGTTCTCATAAGAGACTGAATAGATAGAGAAAAATAGAAGAAAGCCATGAAAGGATGGAGCAGAGATTGAAATGATGTGTATATAAGCCAAGAAACACTAAAATTGCTGATAACATGGGATGGGTTCTCCCGCAAGCCTCCAGTAGAAAGCAACACTGTACATTCTTAGGCTTCAGAATTTCATGAAAATAAACTTTTGTTATTTTAAGCCATCATCTTTGTTGAAACTTGTTATGACAACTATAGAAACCAAATACAAGTACATATTATTTTTTACATGCAGCTTATATTTCAACAGATTTCAGCTTTTACACATATGATTATAAAATGGTCCCAATGAGTCATGATATCTCCCGATTTCATCTTCTTGTAGTTCCCTCTTAATATGAATATAGATTAGTCTTAAGAGGTACCTGAACTAAGAATATGCAGAGGTAACATTGTACAGTTCGTATGAGGCCTAGGAAGGATTAATATTCCATTTACTCCTTCTTGCCCCTGAGCCATGTGCAAGTATTGTCCAAATTAGCTTCCATAAGATGAGAGGATCCATAGTAGACATGGTGCAGGTGAATGAAAGACCAGGAAGACAGAAAGAGCAGCCTGACATATGAATGGGGACATCGTGGATCCTCCCAGTGGAGTTGCTCTTAAGCACATGACCTAGCCAACACCATCTGGAGAAGAGACAAGCCACAGAACTGCAGAACACTAGCAGTTCAGTGCTTGTTGCTTAGTTGCTTTAAGTTGCTATGATTTCAAGTGGTTTGTTATGCAGGATTGAAAATTGAAATCATCAAGCACTCTCTTCAAGCATTTATTTTTAAAATAGGGATAGACAAAACATTACAACAGAATGTCAGTTGGTATGCTATAGCAAAGGAAGATGTGACTTCTTTTCACCAACTAAGAAATTTGATGAACTCTCCTATACATTTTTGAATCCTGACTTCATTAATTTTCAACCTCTGGGTGAAGACTGCACCTGACCCACAAGTAAATAAAAACTACTGCTCATGAACACCCAAACAGAAAATTATATTAAAATTCTGCATAAGTATAGCCAGGATACAAATTGCTGAATGGGAATTGTAGCATGTTCAATACTCAACTTTTATGAGAGACAGACAAATGACAACCTAATCTCTAGGATTTATTTTAGAGGTTGTATCATAAGTACAGCATATACAATGAAGCATCTCTAATTTAACCACCAGTATTCTCAGATGACTGTAAACAACTGATATCATAATGATTCTGCATGATCTTGAAATGGCTTTTGGAATATTAGCAATGAAATTCTGATCAGTTATGCTTTTAAGCATTTAGCTATGTATTGATTTTTTAAGTATTTGCAATTCACATAAGATGTATTGTTAACAGTCAAGAGATCAGACATCTAATTAACCCATATCTTGTTTTTCAGTCATTACAAAGTATAATCTGCTTAAAGATACAGGTGATAACTATTTTTACAAATTAATTCTTATAAAAAACAATTATTCAAATCACAGATATGCACTCACACTTTTATGCATTTATTCCTATGGAGTGTGAGAGAATAACAAAATGAGAGTGGGTCCAAAAACAAAGAATTATATTCGACTTCTTATTGTAAATAAGCTAGCAAGGGAATTGTGCCATCAGGTAAATTAGTCTTATTCTTACATTTTCTCTTTCTCTGATCTAATTTTTTTCTTTTTATTTATTCTCATCAAGGATGTGTTTATTGATTTTAGAGAGAGAGGAAGGGAGAGAAAGAGAGGGAGAAAAGCACCTATCAGTTGTCTCCCAAATGTACCTTGACAGGGGAATAAGCCCGAAACCTAGGTATGTGTCCTCACTAAGAATTGAACTTACAATCTTTTGGTGTGTGGGACATTGTTCCAACCAATAGAGACCCTCATTCAGGTCAGATCTACTCTTTTATATTAAATGAATGTGGGCACACAATGACCACTCATCAATTTTCCATGGACACATAAAGTGTACATTAAATGAAGAGAAGAGAAAATAATCCTGAGTTTATTTAATTTCTATTAGAGAGCTTGATAAACTGTTATAAAAGTAATGTTTTGAATAAACTCATTTATAGTATAACTACTTTTTTTTCAATTGTCTTTCCCCTATATATTTGGCTTTATTTCTCTTCTCCTTTCTTTTTCTTCCTTAATTACTTTTCTTCCCCCTTTGTTTTTATTATGAATTATAATAAGCATTTAGAAAAGTCCATATAGAGATTCTTACTTATCTAAGGAACTGGACCTAACTTAGTGCTAATTCTGCTTCTTCTTCCTCTTCATCTCTGTTTCTTTTGTCTTTTATTTTGTTCTAATTGTCTTTAAAATAGTTGCTACAACTCTAATTTTGCTCTGATTGTGAAGATAATTTTTAAGGGGTAAAACTTTATTTTAATTATAATTTTTCATATGGAACAAACACAGCAAAGTAGTTTGCAAATAAAATTTACTATGTATGAGTATTTAATAACTATTTCTAGTAAGATAATATTACAATGGATTTTCTTTCATTCCCTGCAACAGTTTTATCTGACATAGTCTCTACTGTTTCTAAGGTCAGTGTACTGCTGCAAGTATTGCCAGCAATAGTGGATACTTTCTATTAGTAGTTCTCTACTTCTCTGGTTGATGAACACCTACTTTTCTTTTTTTAATTTTATCTTTCTTTCTCTAACCCTAACCCTATCACTAACACTAACCCAAAACCTAGTTCTAACCCTAGCTCTAACCCTAACCCTTGCCATAACCCAGCCATAACCCTAACCCTAAACCTAAACCTAACCCTAAGTCTATCACTAACCCTAACCTAGCCCTAACCATAACCCAAACACTAACCCTAACCCTAAACCTAACTCTAGACCTAACCCTGGCCCTAACCCTAGCTCTAACCCTAGCCCTAAACTTAACCCTAGCCCTAACCCTAATCTTAACCCTAACCCTAGCCCTAACCCTAAACCTAACTCTAAACCTAACCCTAACCCTAGCCCTAACTCTAACTCTAACCCTAACCCTAACCCTAACCCTAACCCTAGCCCTAACCCTAACCCTAACCCTAGCCCTAACCCTGACACTAAACCAACTCTAGCCCTAATCCTAACCCTAGCCCTAATCCTAAACCTAAACCTAATCCTAACCCTAGACCTATGCCTAACCCTAACCCTAACCCTAACCCTAACCCTAACCCTAGCCCTAACCCTAAATATAACCCTAAGCCTAACCCTAAACCCAACCCTAGCCCTAACCCTAGCCCTAGCCCTAAAACTAACCAATGAACAGCTAACTTATAGTGAGGAATACATAATGATCTGCATAAACACCTTAAAGTAGTAGAAAGTATAAACTTTGATACTAGTTTGCTAAATTAAACATATATGTTAAATGAAGTTCTGGACAAGGGAGGAATAAACATAACGCAAAATACCACACTGCCTTTTATAAATGTTATCATATTTTTTATAGATAGAATAAATAATAAGGTTAACATATTATTAAATGTTTACATGCTAACCACTGGTAAATGCAAAATTCAACACATATCAAAAATGGTGAGAGGGCACAGGGAAAGAAAGCTGAAGAAAAATAGGAAAACTAAAAATGCAAATATAATTAAAATTACAGATGAAACCCACTGTGTATGATATATAAAAAACACTAGAGCTTTAAAAACCTATAGAACTGTAACAAAAAAATCAAATATTTATGTCATCAGAATCTCAGGAAAAAAAAAAAGGTGGAGTGGGGAGAAAGACCGTGGAACTTAAAATGCATTTAGTAGAATATTTTCGCATGTGTCTAAAAAAGTTAAAGAAATGTCAGCCAGAATGAGCAGAATAGACTTGGTACTTGACCCTTGGATATTTTCATTCTTTTCATCTATCATATTTTATTGGTTTTTCTTCCATTGGTATTTATCCACTCAAAAGAGGGATTCTACCTCATCTCTATCAGTAGAGTTACTTAGAAAAACATTGTCTGTTTCTTGTGTGTATTTTGTCTAGTTTGTACATTGTATTTTACAATGTGTTCTAGAACAGACATTGAGAGAGTTTTTGTTATAAATGAAATAATAAATCAATTTGAAATTTGTTTTCATAATATAAAAGTAATATCAGTAGTACAGTATCATTGGAATCAATGAAATGTTAATCCTATACAACTGGGATTAATGCAATGGTAATTCTAATTATATTCAGACTAAGGATAAAAAGCCTGAATATTTACTGAAAGCAACCTAAAATTAAGATTACATGTTATGCAATGAAAAAGGCTTGAGATTTTAAATAGGATTTTCATTATTATTATTTTTTTTATAATGCCATTCTATACATTTTAAGTTCTTCATGCAGGATGGCTAGGACTAAATTTTTCATTTCCCTTTTAGACCACACACTGAATGCATCTGTGAAAATGAGTTATAAATATGCATCATAACTTTAATGACATATTCTCAGTGGGGCTTATCTTTTTAGTTTAATGTATATTTTGGAAAAGCTATTTGTTTTGGTAATGTGTGATAAACAAACAAACAAAAAACCTTGTAGATCTTGTCTTTGATCTCTGCCTGAGTGGTATCAGATGAGGTCGAGAGTAAATGCAGGATTTTTTTTTTACCTACCAAGTGGTAACAATGTGCCCCTCTTCTTCTCCCCCAAGGTGGTCTGGAAGGAGACCAAGTGAGAAACTGAAATGTTCACCATCATCCTGGGAAAACAAGTTTCAAAATCTCCTTTAGGGAAGGCATTAGAGGGAGCAAAACCAAGAAGACCTACTGTGAGACCATGCCAAGTCCCTGGATAGTCAAGGCTGGTGAAAACACAAAGGCCTTGTGATCAGTACACCAGAATGACCAAAGACCACTCTGGGCATGTGTCTAAACAAAATATTCAAGGAGTCTGAGCCTGGGAATCCTAAGGTCAAGGTACCCTGAGAGGGTGCAAGGACACAAGGTATACTGTGCCCTGCTGTAGCAAATATAATTGCTGTCACTGTTGGCACAAAGCCTTCTTTGTCTACATAGTGTAAAAGTAGGTTACTGACCAGCTAGTTAGGTGGAGTTGACTGAGGCAGGAGTGAGAAGAAGTCTGCTGGAGCACAGAGACAGAGTAGCTAGGATGGAGTGTGGGATGTCTGCTAGAGAGAGCAGTTGGACAAGAGAGACAGGAAAAGCTGCTGAGCTGGAGAGCTCAGATACTGTCATGATGTGAGGTGGTGAGTCTAGGAGGCAGTGTGTGTCTGCTCAGATAATAACTGTGGGTACAGAGACTGATGCTGCTTTAAGAGAAAGATCTATGTTCACCAGCCGGTATCCAGATGCCTGCCTATATGGACTTTGATGTGAGGATTGATCTTGTCTAATGGCTAGATGGCCACTGGACTCAGCAATAAAGACTCATTCTTATATACCCACAACCTCTCTTGGCTTCTCCATCTAAGACCAATATCCTAGGAGGGCCAGCCCTAGATGTAGTCAGCAGAGGATAAAGGAGGAACTTGGACTAAGTTCTCAACAGTTAGTATAGTGGGCAGGGTTCAAGCAGGAGCCAGCACTGACTAGTCTGATAGGAGAATTTAAGAGAATACATGGATTCAGAGATGCTCAGAACACCAGAGCTAGTGCAGGGCTCCCGCTGTGTGCTCCGACACCCACGCTCCAAAAGAGGTTAAATAGGGAACCTGGACTTTCAACCCACTTAGTAGAAGCAAGGCAGCTCCCACTTTCCCCCTGTGATATGTTAGAAGAGGTTTCCTAACCAAAATTTAAATAAGATACAGAGTCTCATAAAATAATATTCACAATGCCCTGGATACACTGAAAATTACTCAGCATATGGAAAGCTAAAAATTCTCACCTTCAATGAGAAGATAACACACACTAACATGAAGATGACATGTATGGTAGATTTATCCAACAAGGATTTTATTGCTACTATCATAAAAATGTTTTAATGAGCAATTATGAAAATAATTTTAAAAATTAAACAAATGGAAAGATTTACAAAGAAATAGAAGACACAAAGAACAAAGCAAAAATTTTGGAACTGAAAATGATAATAACTAAAATTTTAAAACCTCAATGGAATGAAAAGACCTGTGGGACTGTAAAAAACACGAATATTTATGTTATCAGAGTCTCAGGAAAAAAAATATATAGAAAAAAGGCAGTGGAGCTTAAAATGTATTTGAAGAAAAAGATAACTGAAAAATTACAAGTTTGGCAAAAGACAAAGAATTGAGCAAATTACAAAAATATAAACCCAAAGACATTCACACCAAAACAGAAAACAAACACCCATCCTCAGAAAATAAATACAATAAAAAAAAACAAAAACTACTCTTAAAAGCAGTGAGAGTAAAACAACACTTAAAGGGGAAAAACACTTTGAATGACAATGGCTATCTCATCAAAAACCATGAAGTACAAAAGTAAGTGACATATTTTTCAGGTGTTGAAAGGCAAGAAATGTCAATTCAGAATTCTATAATAGGCAAAACTGTCCTAAAAGAATGATCAAAGAAAGTTCTTGAAACATAAATAGAATTATAAAAGTCATCTTAAATCACCAGGAGGAAGAATTAACAACAAAAGAGCAAATATATTGGCAAATACAATAGATTTTTCCTCTTGAGTTTTTTTTTTCTAAGTATGTTTGACTTAAAACAGAAAATATAGCATTAATGTGGTTGTCGATGTATCTAAAGACAATTTTTTAAAAAATTATAAACAATGTGGGTAAAGCGACTTTGAGGGAACTAGGATTTTACACTTCACTAGAAGTGTTCAGGATTTTGACAGTGGTATAGTGGTTAGAGGAATTTGCATGTGGTAAAAAACATAGAGTTATACATACACATTTAATACACTTTAACTTCCTGGTTTTTATATTGTACTACAGTTACTAAAAATGTAACCAATGAAGTAACTAGGTAAAGGAAATATAAGGGAAATCTCTGCACAATGTTGTAACTTCCTGTAAATCTAAAATTCTTTCAAAATTGACAGTTAATGAAAACCTTAATACATAGAAATATGATAAACAGACTAATAGCTCTATATGGAGGGCAGAATAATGGAAAAATAAGAGATTTTGCCTGGCTGTGGTGGCTCAGTGGTTGAATATCAACTTATGAATCAGGAGGTTATGGTTCAATTCTTGATCTTCAGTAGGAGGTGTGCAGGAAGCAGCCAACAAATGATTCTCTCTCATCATTGTCGTTTCTAACCCTTTCTCTCTGTAATAAAAATATACAGTGGTACCTCGAGATATGAGTTTAATTTGTTCGGTAACCTTGAGGCATGGGAAACTATGAGACGCTCGAGTCTTGGTAAACTGGTAGGTCGTGTGCAGCTGGCCAATCCGCGCGATTACTCCTATCTCAAATGTTGCTCATATTTCTAAGCAAAAATCGCTCGCTCGATGGCTCGTATCTCAAAAATCTTGTATGTTAAGGCACTAGTATCTTGCGGTACCACTGTATTTAAAAAATAAAAGACAAATAACAGATCGTGATTACATAAATGAGTGAAGGCATCCATGAAAGAGATGAACTTTGCAACTGAATAAATCCAATCCTGAAAGAGTATGGTGAATAATAGTGCTTATATTAGACATTTTAGAAACCAAAGTTATCTCTGAAAAGTTCTATATTCATGATACCAAGTAATCTGAGTCCTTAATCTATAAAATTATCCTTATTTCTAGAAAATGAGTATGGGAACTCTAATCAAAATGTGCCGGATGTCCAAGGCCATGTTGCCATACACAGGTGCAAAAGCAAGAAATCTTACTGTATGCACTGTGCATACGTACCTTTATAAAATCCAAATACTGATGCCACTATTTGACAAGAACCCTCTTTTGTCTAAGTTAATACAAAGATGTGTTGGTGACCAGCCTTTGTGAGGCTACTTTGAAGAACTTTGAAGAGCTTTTGTTTAAAAGCTCCTAGTTAACAATAGCTACTTAGTCTACAATAAAGCCTTTCCTATGCCTACAACTTCTCATATCTTCTCCATCTAATACCTAGCGTCTGAGGACCTGTGCACCTCATAGTTGGCATAGTTCAGCAGGATCAAGGAGGAACTTGCTACCACAATTGGCACAGTGGGCAGGGTCAAGGAGTAAGTACTCTGACAATGAGTAATATTCACTTCATTCTAATCTATTCACATATGAAGACAATCATTGATAATCATTCATGACAGGGGAAAATAGAGATGGGAAAAAATGAAACGTGAAAAAGGAAAATATCAAATTTTAAACACTTGGTATTTCAGTGAGATATATTTTAACTGCAACTTTGCCATAAACGTTTTACACTGCTTTTAGTACAGATTGCTCTTTTGCTGAGTGAGTCTACTTTCTGAACATAATAAGTAAAATAGATTGTTCACATTATAGGTACAAAATTGTTTCGAGTCAAATGGGTTCATTTCTGTTGTTCTTCTCATAGGGAGATGCTTATCATCCTATGCCTCTTTAATGAAAGGGCCAAGAAGTATGTTTACTCATGATAAAGATTAATTTTAGCAAATACTCATTAGGTAATATGTATTAGATATGTTACCACATTATCTGCCACTTTAAGATGTGGAACTATTTATTACATCTGTAGAATTATTTAGAGCAGTGGCAAATTTGTTTTAAGTAGTTTTATCTATTTTTCAGTTCCAATGGAATATTTTTTAAATAAAATATTTTCATGAATTTCATGTATCTTTCAAGGAATCATGGAGTCCTATTTGTAATGTTTGTACCTAACTAAATTCCAAATGACTGGACTTTTAAATGTTCATAGAAAATTACTGGAATTTACAGATCACAGATATAAAAGCTATACAATTATCTTTGTCCTGCAGAGTTGGGCAGTCTTCACTTCCCAGGAGGCCTCAGAGCCAGTACACACAGTGGAAAGCTTTTAAACACATCAAAACACCATTCAACCACTTCTACAGTGACATAATCAAAGGAAGACTCAACAGGCTCAAGAACCCTGATGAAATAAGTCCTGCTCTGGGGGGTGGACCCTGCATAGCTGAACCTCCACAGTGGTTGATGGTGGCAGACAGTCCTTATGTGGATTGGCTTGGGGGTAAATCCTTCCCATTGATGTGTCAATAGCAACTAAGGCTCAATTACAAGAGGAGGGTGTACAAAACCCACATGAGGTGGAGAAGAGAGGGAATTAAAGTGCCCAGCTTGGGTGATCAGGGAGGCTGTGCACTGGACCCTACAGAATACCTAGTACAATAGACCACTCTACCAAGATCTGTGGACATAGCAGCTCTACCTAATACATAGAAACAAACACAGAGAGGCTGCCAAAATAAGATAAAGAAATAAATAGCAAATGAAAGAACTTAAAATTCCAGAAATGAACTGAACAAAAATGGAGAAAGTCATTATACTAGATGCAGAGTTCAAAACACTGGCTATAAAAATACTAAGGAACTTAGTGAGAACCTCAACAGCATAAAAAAGAAATAGTCAGAAGAGAGAACCAAGATGGTGGCATAGTTAAACACCTGTACTTGCTGCCTCTCACAACCACATCAAAACTACAATTAAAAGACACAACAATTATCATCCAGAACTGCTGGGAAACCAGCTGAGTGGAGTTTCTACAACAAGAGGAAAAAAAAATATATTGAGACTGATAGGCTGTGTGGAGGTGCTAAGATGCGGAGGTGCAGAGGCATAGGCTGAATGGCTGGCAACCAGGTATGCTGGGTTTTTTTTTTTTTGTTGTTGTTGTTCAGTTAGGAGGGAGCTCCCGATTGCACTGAACTCCAGTTCTGGGCAAGATACTG
This sequence comes from Lasiurus cinereus, assembly GCA_011751065.1. Classification (NCBI taxonomy): domain Eukaryota; kingdom Metazoa; phylum Chordata; class Mammalia; order Chiroptera; family Vespertilionidae; genus Lasiurus; species Lasiurus cinereus. Next base: position 6,869,954 of record JAAGEH010000208.1, on the reverse strand, counting down.
GGGACCCAGACTCATATGGGGAGAAACTGGATTGTCTGGCATCAGGCTGAAGCACGAGGGTGTCTTTCCCTCAGAGGTACTCACAGCAATCATTGTTCCTGCACAGAATGCAGATATGTTAGGACCTCTCTGGTGTAGGGCTGACCGGCAACCATTGCTGTTTGTTCCACGCTGGTAATTACCTGAGACCCCGCCCCACCCAAGTTACAAACCCACTCAAGCTATGCTCAGCGGCTTTTGCACATGAATGACCTGTCGTTTCTCATCCTAAAACCTGTCAAACTGCAGTGGGATCAGAGAGCCCCAAAGCTTCCAAAAGAAGGCTTAAGTCCCGGCAACAGCAGCCTGCCTTGCTTCACAACTGGGCCTCATCTTGGCACTCCCAAACTCCATACAAAGAAGAGGAATCTGCAGATCTCTCTATAGCTCCTGCTGGGTAGCTTCAGGCAGGGGCTGACTTTGCACCTCCTTGGGGATCCAAAAGCCAGTATACCCAGTGGTCAGTATGAGACCATACCAGAGTACAACTCTACACATCCATAAGTGACAGATTCAAGGGGCAGACTCAGTGAGCACCAAAGACCCACTGAAGCAAATCCAACCCCATAAGGGTGTCTCCTACACAGCAGTTCTTCCATTTTGACACAACTGGGTCTCACAGTCAATTGGCCTGGAGTCAATTCCTCCTAGTGATACCAACAGCAATCAAGGCTCCACTGCAATAAAATGGTGCACACATCCCACAAAGGGATGCACCAAGAGTGTTCATTCACCTTAGGTTCACTGGGCCCAATAGGACACCTACCATACAAACTCACTTTATCAACACAGGGAAGCAGTCAAAATGCAGAGACAAAGAAATATGTCACAAAACAAATAAATGGAGGAAAGCAAACAACTGGATATAGAGTTAAAAACCACAGTTATAAGATTATTCAAGAATCTTCTAGAAACCTCTGAGTAACTTAGTGAGATGGTCAAGGATCTAAGTGAGAATGCCAAAAAAATGGAAAAGGACCAGTCAGAAATTAAGCATACACTAACTGAAATAAAGAATAATATCAAACAGACTGTGAAATTACAGCAGGAAGATTAAAGTTAGGTGAGCTAGATAAGAGATCAATCAAAGGACTTGTATGCATGTATATAAGCATAACCAATGAACATAGACACTGGGGGGTTGGGGTATGCCTGGGAAGGAGGGGGGCAATGGGGAGATATGTATAAAAATTAATAAAAATTAAAAAAAATATAAAAAAGAATAATATACAGAGATTCAACAATAGACTAGAGGATTCCAAGAATCAATGCAAATATTTGAAATATGAGGAAGCAAAAAAACACCCAACCAGAAGAGAAAAAAAAAATCCAAAAATATGAAGATTGTGTAAGGAGTTTCTGGGACAACTTCAAGTGTAGCAACATCTGAATTGTGGGAGTGCCAGAAGAAGAAAGAGAGCAAGATATTGAAAACCTGTTTGAAGAAATAAAGACAGAAAAATTCCCTTACCTGGTGAAAGAAATAGACTTACAAATCCAGGAACTGCACAGAACCCTAAACAAAAGGAATCCAAAGAGGACCACACCAAGACACATCATAATTAAAATGCCAAGAGCAAAAGACAAAGAGAGAATATTAAAAGAAGCAAGACAACTATAGTTAGTTACCTAAAAGGGAGTACCCATACGACTGTCAGCTGATTTCTCAACAGAAACTATGCAGGCCAGATGGGAGTGGCAAGAAATATTCAAAGTGATGAATAGCAAGAACCTACAACCAAGATTACTGTACCCAGCAAAGCTACCATTTAGAATTTAAGGTCAGATAAAGAGCTTCACAGACAAGAAAAAGCTAAAGGACTTCAGCACCACCAATTCTGGATTATATAAAATGCTGAAGGGTATTCTTAAAGAACAGAAAGAAGAAAAAGATAAAGATAAAAATTATGAACAACAAAGTGACAACAAATACATATCTATCAACAAGTGAATCTAAAAATCAAGTCAATAAAAAAACTGATGAACAGAATAAACTGGTGAATATAACAGAATCGGGGACATAGAAAGGGAGTGGACTGACAATCCTTGAGGGGAAAGGGACATGAGGGGTGTGGGAAGAGATTGGACAAAAATCTTACACCTATCGATGAGGACAGCGGGGTGGGGTAGGACAAGGGGTAGGGTGGGAACTGGGTGGATGGGAGCTATGGGGGGGGGAAAGGGAGAAAAACTGTAATAATCTGAACAATAAAGATTTAAAAAATAGAAATGAAGGATATAATAACTGAAATAAGGAATAAATTTACATGGAATCAACAGTAGAATAAAAACAGCAATTTGGAATATAAAGAAGCAAAACAAACAAACAAATCAGAACAGCAAAAGGAAAAAGGAATCCAAGAAAATTAGAATAGTGTAAGAAGCTTCTAGGACAACTTCATGCATACCAACATTCACATCATGAGGGTGCTGGAAGAAGAAGAGAGAGCAAGAAATACAAAAGATATTTGAAAAAATAATGACAGAAAGCTTCCCTAACTCGGTGAAAGAAACAGATATACAAATCCAAGAAGTGCAGAGTCTCAAACCAAATGAACCTAAAGAGGCCCACACCAAGACACATCATATTAAAATGCCAAAGATCAAAGATAAAGGGAGAATCTTAAAAGCAGCAAGAGAAAACAGTTAGTGACCTATAAGGGAGTTTTCAGGAACTTTCAGTTGATTTCTCAACAGAAACTTTGAAGGCCAAAAGGAATTAGCAAGAAATGTTCAAAGTAATAAAAAGCAAAGACCAGTAATCAAGATAACTCTAACCTGCAAAGTTTTCATTTAGAATTGAAGAACAGATAAAGAGTTTCCTGATAGCCAAAAAAAGCTAATGGAATTAATAACACCTAATCAGTATTATAAAAATGTTAAAGGATCTTCTTTAAAAAGAAGATAAAAAATATAAACAATAAAATGGCAATTAATATATATCTATCAATAATTGAGTCTACAAGCAAAATGAACAAGCAGAACAGAAACAGAATCATTTTATTGTTGGTTGTCAGATGGAAGGGGGCTTGAGAGGATGGGTGAAAAAGGTGAAGGTATTAAGCAGTACAAATTGGTAGTTATAGAATAGACATACAGCATAGGAAATATAGTCAATAATCATATATAATAAAAGCCTAATATGCTAAGTATCCAGTTGTCCGTTCAACCAATCAAAGCATAATATGCTAATGATATGCAAAGGCCACCCAATAGCTCGCTATGTTGTGCACTGACCATCAGGGGCAGACAGTCGACCAGTTGGCTATGACATGCACTGACCATCAGGGGGCAAACGCTGCCATGGGTAGCTTAGCTTGCTGCTAGTGTCTGGCTGTTTGGGACTGAGCGAGATGGGCAGGGCATGCAATGGAGTCCTCCAACAGTCCCTTCTTGGCTGACCAACCTCCCATGTCCCTCCTCAACCCTCATTGTGGATCAGTGGGGTCCCTCAGCCTGGCCTGCACCCTCTCACAATCTAGGACCCCTAGGGAAAGTCAGAGAGCAGGTTTCAGCCTGATTCTGCAGGCCAGGCCGAGGACCCCACTGGTGTATGAATTTGTGCACCAGGTCTCTAATCTATATATATTAAACCCTAATATGCAAATAGTCCAAACAGTGGAACAACTGAACAACTGGTTACTATGACTTGTGCTGAACACAAGGGGGCGTGTGCAGAACATGGCAAGAATTGGCAACAGGTGGCAGAGTGGAGAACATAGCAAGTATCAATTGCCACAGGATGGTGGAACAGGTGAGAGGGGGCTTCAGAACTAGGCAGGGCACCATTTGCTGTCATCGAGACAAGCCTCTGGTGGTTACTGAAAATTCTTTGCTCCATTGTGCCATGGTTCCACCAGATGCTTGCACCTGCTGCTGGCCTCAGAGCTGCCACTCACACCTGCTGCCAGAGCCTGGCACCATCCCTGATGGCTTGGTACCATCAGTGGGTGCAAGCTGCTGCTGCTGCTGGCCCTGATCGCCCCTCAGACTTCTCCTGCATCTGAGGTGCGAATGGGGCCAGCAGCCACTGCTCACACCCATTTCTGGCACTGGCTCCACTCATACCCGCAGCCACTGCCAGTGCCGTCGCTTGCACCCACCGCTGGTGCCCAGCACTGTCCTGATCACTTGGCAACATCAGTGCATGGGAAGGGCTGTGGCAGGAGCAGCTGCCAGCAGAGAGGGGATCAGGGCCTATGGAGAGAGGGATGGGCCTTGACCTGCCCTTGTGCCCACTGCAGCCTCATGGCCCACAGTTCCTTTGAAGGTGCAAGAATTTGTGCACTGGGCCCCTAGTATTGTAATAACTGTGGTGTCAGATTTATTGGATGATAATTTAGTAAGTTATATAATGTTTAATAACTGGGGTGTACACCTCAAACCAATATAATATTGTATATCAATTGCAAATTAAAATATAATTTAAATAGAAAAAAGTTTAAAGTAAAAAAGGGTTACATAATTCTTATACAAATATTGTGGTGTTGTCCCTTCACCATAGAAAACATATTAACTAACTTGCAATGTTTGGTCTCATCCGTATACACACACACAAATGCATCACCATATGTCTTTTAAATTTTTAATATCAGCATACCATTAAACTCAAGATGGATATGGACATATTGCTAAGAAGGGCCAGATGATGCACAGTCAAATGATTTTAAGTATGCTATTTGAGCAGAAATACCACAATAAGCAGAAGACTACAAGAAAACATTTTTTCTTCCCCAAAATGATATGAGTTAATTCATATATTTCTATACTGATAATATCAATTTTTCAATGGGTATGCTGGAATTTTCTTACTAATCTTTTTTTTCATAAACACTAATTTAATTTAATCCAATTTTATGTATTTTTTGTACTCCTTTCCCTAAAACACCTTAAATGATGCTTTACACTTCTACAACTCTTCATTGTCTATATACTCATTGAATAAATTATATTTATTTGTTTAAATTATTGTTCAAAATATTATACATTAAATAAAAAATAGTAATTTTAATGTCACTGTAGATTGCTATTGATCCTTAAAATTTTTGACCATGAGTTTCATGGTCTAATGATTTTTAGTTTCAAATTATTTATTTTAATATACATTATTTAAATATATTACAGAAGGTAGCATATAGGACTGTACACAATTTAGATTATTTATATATTATGTTTCTTGATATTTGTGTACTAAAGTAGCCCATTTATAACTCTGTCTTATAAAATTTTATAAATCAATATGTGTTTAACTTTATTTTATAATTTTAATTTATTAATAATATACATAAATATCCAGAAGTACTGTTTAGAAATATTTAAAGTATTAACATATGTATGTACCCTGTGTACTAAATAAGTTATCTTTCTCTCTTTCTCATCACTTTCCATATATATATGTGTGTATATATATATGTATATATATATATTATACATATATACATATTATATATATATATATATATATAATTTCTTATTGGTTTTCTGACAACTCACTGTTTGTGAAAGTACTATGCAAGGGTGGGGGAATAAACATCTGAATGGCCGATAGCTGGGGAAAATGCCAAAATTAAATAAAAATAAGACGGGAACTTGTAGAAAATGAAAATATAGCATTGTGAAGTTTCCATTCTAATATATATACATGGTAGTGAAAATAAACTAAATAGATGCTGAAATAAATGGATAGCATTATTTTATGATATGCCAGTAAGAAAAGATTTTGGAAGGAGTGGGAAATTTTCCAAGTTCAATGTGAGGATTTTCGTATGTATAATTTTAACTTAGTGGTGAACTACTTGCACAGCATTTTGTGTGCTACATTCAAAGCAGACCATTAATACTCAGAACCAGTACCTAATTCTTATTTCAATATTCTCTCTACATTCTCTTATGACTTTAAATCTAAATCCAACCACAATGACTCTAAGAAGATCCTGCATTTTTAACATAAAATGTTTAAAACATATTAAATATAGGGTGAATTTCAGTAAGTGAGAAATTGTAAGAAAGATAAAAAAATAATACAAAAGTTATTGATTTCTAATCATTTATCTTTTATTATATGTAATTCCTACTATCAAAAACAAAATGTAATGACTAGGTCATTTCTCACTTTTCTAGAAATGCTCAATTTTTTTTTCCAATGAGAGCAATGATATGTGAATATTTGGAGATCAGAAGGTATTACTGAATAGTATATTTACTTTCATAGCATAAATTATAAGGCTTCTGATTTATATTTTTTTATTTTTCTCAGAAATAGCTAAAGTATAAATATTGTATGATGCAAATGTGTTTTCCTATTTTTTCTTTCTATTTTTCTTTAATTTGTGAGTTAAGGTAAAAGAATATATTTATAAATATTTCTAAGCTCATGTCTACCTATTCCTAAGTAATTCTTGATGTGTCACAAAGATCAAATGGTATGAAAAACCAAATTGCTTCCAAACCTAAATCTGTTTTTTACTAACAAAAGGAAAAATACCTTTATTAAAGTAAATCAATTAAAAAATAGTAGTTGACCCTACTGAAGAAAAAGATAAATGTTAGCTAGCCAGCCTTGCCCTATCATTTGGGGGACCTAAGAAAGTAGAATCAATTTAGGCCCATATATCGCAACCGCATATGAGCATAACCAATAGACACAGACAGTAGAGGGATGAGGGCATGTGCTGGGGGATGGGAGCAGCTGGGGAGAGGTCAATGGGGGAGGAAAGGAGATTTATCTAATACTTTAAACAATAAAGATTTTAAAATAAAAAATAAATGAATAAAGAAATAAAAGGCATTAATCAAATTTAAAAATTATGAGATCAAGCACAGTCTATCATCTGACATTGACAAATACAACTTAATAACAACTTGGAAAGCCAAGTAGAAACACTAAATTTTTGAAACAGAGTTCCATGCTACCATGTGGGAATTGAGAAAAGTAGCCCTATACCTGTAGTCTTTCTTCATTCTCTTCCCAACTTTCTTGCCACTTTGCATGAGGAAGGGCTTGCACACATTCAAAAAGACAGTACAGCCTACTTTCCAGCTTCCCTTAAGTTAGTCATTGCTTTGGCTTAAGGTTGTGCACAGCAGTCTACCAGGGGGCAGATTTGGGGAGATACTGGAACAGATAATCTTTTAAAAATCATCTTAATTGTTGAAAGTATTCCAATATCCCCATTTTTTCCTACATTGACCCCTTCCATTCTACTCCCACCCCCCAATATTCACCACACTATTGTAGGTGTCCATAGGTTATGCATATATACATATAAATTATTTGGTTAATCCTTGCTCCCCACCCGTCCCCTGTTCCCTCTGAGAATCATCAGTCTGTTACATGCTTCCATGTCTCTGGATGTATATTGTTTGTCAGTTTATTTGTTCATTGTATTCCACATATATTTGAGATCATATGATATTTGTCTTCCTCTGGTGGCTTATTTCACTTAGCATAAGACTCTCCAGGGTCCTCTGTATTGTCTCAAAGGGAAAGAGATAGTTATTTTTTGCAGCTGTATAATATTCCATTGCATAGTATTCCATATGCTTTTGTATCTACTCATCTAAGCATTTGGGCTATTTTCAGATGATAGCTATTGTAAATAAGGCTGATCTGAACATAGGAGTGCATATATACTTTCTGATTGGTATTTTAGACTTCTTAGATTATATTCCTCAGCAAGATCAGAGTCAAATGGCATTTCCATTTTTAAATGTATGTGGAAACTCCATACTGTTTTCCAAGGTGACTATACCAGTCTGCATTCCCACGAGCAGTGTACTAGGGTTTACTTTTCGCCACATCCTCGCCATCACTTGTTGTTTGTTGATTTTTTGATGGTAGCAATTCTGGCAGTTGTGAGTTTGTACCTCATTGTAATTTGCATCTCTCTGATGATTAGTGGCTGAACATATTTTCATATATCTCAGGGCCTTCTGTATGTCCTTTTTGACAAAGTGTCTACTTAGGTCCTCTGCCCATTTTTTAAATTTGATTGTCTTCCTTTAGTTGAATTATATAAGTACTTTATATATTTTGGAAATCAATCCCTTATTAGATATATCATTGGCAAATATGTTCTCTCATACAGTGGGTTCCCTTTTCATTTTGATGCTGATTTCTTTTGCATGCAGAAACATTTTAATTTGATGTAGTCCACTTTGTCTATTATTTTCTTTGTTTCTCTTGGCCAAGGCATTGTATCAGTGAAACTTCTGCTTTGAGAAATGTCTGGTATTTTTTTTCCTTTATTTTCTTCTAGGGTTTTTATGGTATGATGACTTACATTTAAGTCTTTTATTCACTTTGAGTTTATTTTTGCATATGGTGTGAGTTGGTGGTCTAGTTTCATTTTTTGCATGTACCTGTCCAATTATCTCAACACCAATTATAGAAGATTGTCTTTACTCATTGTATGTCTTTGCTTCATTTGTCAAATATTAAATGAGTGTAATGGCTAGAGTCAATTTTTGGGTTCTCTGTTCTGTTCCACTGACTTATTTTCTTGTTCTTGTGCCAGTACCAGACTGTTTTGAGTACAGTGACATTGTAGTATAGCTTTATATATGGTTTTGTGATCTCTCCAACTTTGTTCTTCTTTCTCAAGCTGTAGCTATTCAAGGTCTTTTTTTATTTCATATAAATTTTTGGAGTATTTGTTCTTTGTGAAATAAGTCATTGATCTTTTTAATAGCGATTTTATTGAATTTATAGATTGCTTTGAGTAGGGTGAACATTTTAATAATGTTAATTCTTTCAGTGCATGAACATGGATATTCTTCCACTTGTTTATATCTTCCTCTATGTCTTTTTTCAACATTGTAAATTCCTGAGCTTAGGGCTTTTACCTCTTCGGTTAAGTTTAGTCATAAGAATCTTAAAGTTTTTTTGTTGAGATGGTAAATTGGATTTTTTTTTCCCATTTTCTCTTTCTGAGAGTTCATTATTGGTGTATAAAAATGCCAATGATTTATGGGTGTTAAATTTGTATCCTGCTACATTGCCAAATTCATTTCTTAAATCTAGTAGATTTTTATTGGAGTCATTAGGATTAAGGTGTTCTATGTATAACATTATATCATCCACAAATACTGATGATTTTACATCCTTCTTTCCAATTTGGATGGGGCATTTATTTATTTATTTATTTATTTTTCTTGTCTGATCTCTGTGGCTAGGACTTCTAGTACTATGTGGAGTAAAAGTAGTGAAAGTGGACAAACCTGTTTTGTTCCTTCTTTTAGATGAAATGGTTTTAGGTTTTGCCCATTGAGTATCAAATTGGTTATAGGTTTGTCATATATGCCCTTTATTATATTTAAGTATATTCCTTCTGTTCCCAACTTTGTTGAGAGTTTTCATCAAAAATGACTGTTGGATTTTGTTGAATGCTTTTTCTGCTTTTATTGATATGATCACGTAATTTTTGTCTTTCAGTTTGTTTAGGTGATGTATCACATTTTTTTATTTGTAAATATTGTACCATCCTTGCATTCCTGAAATAAATTCCACTTGGTCATGGTATATAATCTTTTTAATGTATTACTGGATCTGATTTGCTAATTTTTTCTTCAGAATTTTATCATCTGTGTTCATCATGGATATTGACCAGTAATTCTATTTCTTTGTAGTGTCTTTATCTGGTTTTGGAACTAGGATAATGATAGTCTCATTAAAAAAGCTTGAGAATGTTCCTTCTTCTTGGAATTTTTATAATAGTTTGAGGAGGGTAAGTGTTAGTTTTTCTCTGAATATTTTTAAAAATACCCCTGTGAGGCATCTGGCCCAGGACTTCTGTTTGATGGGAGAATTTTTTTTTATTTATTTGTTTGTTTATTTGTTTTTATTACAGCTGACTTTCATCATATGTTTTTGGCCTATTCATATTTTCTTTTCTTTATTTTTTTCTTTTTTTAAAAATTAAATCTTTATTATTCAGATTATTATATTTGTTTCTCTTTTTTCCCCTCCATAGCTCCTCTCCACCCAGCTCCCACACCTCCCTCTACCCTTACCTCCCTCCCATTGACTTCATCCATAGGTGTATGATTTTTGTCCAATCTCTCCCTGCATCCCCATCATCCCTTTCCCCCTGAGAATTATCAGTCGACTCCCTTTCTGTGCTCCTGATTCTATTATATTCACCAGTTTGTTCTGTTGATCAAATTTTTAATTCACTTAATTTTTAGATTCACTTGTTGATGGATATGTATTTGTTGTTCATAATTTTTTATCTGTTACCTTTCTCTTGATCCTCTTCTTAAAGAGTACCTTTCAGCATTTCATACAATACTGGTTTGGAGTTGATGAACTCCTTTAGCTTTTTCTTGTCTGTGAAGCTCTTTATCTGCCCTTCAATTCTGAATGATAGCTTTGCTGGATAGAGTATTTTTTGTTGTAGGTTGATGCTATTCATCACGTTGAATATATCGTGCCACTCCCATCTGGCCTGTATCGTTTCTGTTGAGAAATCAGCTGACAATTGTATGTGTGCTCCCTTGTAGGTAATTAATTGTTTTTCTATTGCTGCTTTTAATATTCTCTCTTTGTCTTTTGCTCTTGGTATTTTAATTATGATGTGTCTTGATGTAGTCCTCTTTGGATTCCTTTTATATGGTGTTCTGTGTACTTCCTGGACTTGTAAGTCTATTTCTTTCACCAGATGTGGGAAGTTTTCAGTCATTATTTCTTCAAATAGGTTTTCAGTATCTTGTTCTCTCTCTTCTTCTGGAACCTATTCAGATTTTCTGATTCTTCCTTATTAAGTTTTGGAAGATTATATTTTTCTAGGAATATATCCATTTCATCCAGCTTGTCCAGCTTCTTGGCATATATTTGTTCATTATGTTTGCCTACACACCTTTCTATTTCTGTGGTTTCAGTTGATATTCCAACTCTTTTGTTTCTAATTTTATTTATTTGGGTTCTTTCTCTTTGTGTCTTGAAGAGCCTGGGTAAAGGATCATCAACCTTGTGTGTGTTTTTGTTTTTTTGTTTGTTTGTTTTTTTGTTTTTAAAGAACAAGCTTTTGGTCTCATTGATCTTGTGTATTCTTTTTTAGTCTCTATGTCATTTATTGCCACTCTGATCTTTTTACTTTTCTTCCTTATATTTACTCTGGTCATTTCTTATTGTTTTCTTTCTAATTATATAGTTGTAGTATTAGATAGCTTATTATAAATTTTTCAGGACTGCTTTTGCTGTGTCCCAGAGATTTTACATTCTTGCATGTTCATTTTATTTTTATTCTGAGAATTTTTTTAAATTACTTTCGCAGTTTCTTTGGTAAGCCATTCATTGCTTAGTATCATGCTATTTAGCCTCCATTATTTGAATGCTTTAGAGTGTTTTTATTATAGTTTATTTGTAGTTGTATGCCCTTATGATCTGAGAAGATGCTTGATATGATTTTAATTTCCTTGAACTTGTAGAAATTTAGTTTGTGTCCTAACTTGAGGTCTTTTGAGAATGTCCCACATGCACTTGAGAAAAATGTATATTCTTCAGCTTTGAGGTGAAATGTTCTGTAAATGTCAATTAAATCCATTTGATCTAGTGTGTTGTTTAGGGTCACTGTTTCCTTGTTGATTTTTTGTCTAGAAGATCTATCCAGCGATGTCAGTTGTCTTTAAAGTTCCTTACAATGAATATATTATTATCAATTTCTCCCTTAAAGTCTTCCAGAAGTTTTGCTTTTATATACACTGAGTGGCCAGATTATTATGATCACTTGACATTTGTAGGCAAATTAGCCATACACTGCATCGTATGGGATATGGTAGCCAAAGGCCTGTTCAAACACTTTTGCTGTCTGCAGTTACCAAGATAAAACATCTCCAATTCACATAGAAACAAAAGGATTGGACAGTCGAGCCTTGGCAAAAAGTCATGTGGTCAGATGAATCATGTTTCTAGTTGTATCATGCAGATGGTAGAGTGAGAATTTCTCAGAAACAGCATGAAATCATGCACCCCACATGCATAAGTACAAACCTTCAAGATGGTTGGGGAAGTATCATGGCTTGGGGCATGTTTTCCTGGCATGATTTGGGCCCTTTAATTCATGTGGTACCACCTCTGAATAGCACAACATACCTAAGTATTGTTGTTGATCAAGTTCATTCTATCATGTCGATGGCAAATCCCAATGGAGATGATTCCTTCCAACAAGGCAATGAGCCATGCTATGGTGCTCATATTGTGCAGGAGTGGTTTCAGGAACATGAGGGAGACTTTACCTTGCTTAGGTGGCTGCCACAATAACCAGATCTCAATCTAATTGAGCATTTGTGGGACGAAGTTAAAAGAGCCATCAGGCAGCTGTTTCCAAAACCATCAAATCCCACAGAACTGGCCAGTGCTATTCATCAGGCATGGTGCCAGATTCCTCGCATCACCTTTCAGCATCTTGAGGGGTCAATGCCAAGAAGAATCGCTGCAGTATTGAAGGCAAAATGTGGCCCAAGGAAGTACTGATGGGGAGGTCATAATAATCTGGCCACTCAGTGTATATATTTGGGTGCTTCTATGTCAGATACATATATGTTTACTGGGGTTCTATCTTTTTGTTTTATTGTTCCCTTTAGTGTTATAAAGTGTCCTTCATTGTCTCTTGTTATGGCCTTCATTTTAAAGTTTATTTTGTCAGTTATCAGTATTGCTACCCCAGCTTTTTTCATTTCTATTTGCAGGGAATTCCATCCCCTCTCCACTTCACTTTCATTCTATGTAAGTCTTTTTTTTAAATTTAATTTAATTAATTTATTTATTTATATTTTTTTAACTTATTTTATTTTTAGTTTTTCCCTATTGCCCTCGCCACCCCCCAGTACATGCCCTCACTTGTCTCTCCGCCCAATCCCCCACCCAGGGCCCAGTATCCACGGGCAAGGCCAACACCATGCATACAAGGTCGTTGGGTGATCTCCTACAGGGCCCTCCCCCACAACTTCCCCCCTAACCTCCCCTGCCTTCCCACTGTAGCACCACAATCTGTACATTGCTTCTTTGCCTCTGCATTTGCATCCTCCACACTCCCTGATTCTTGTCTTTAAAAGCATCTTGCCCCTGTAGGCTAGAAATAAACCCACAAGAGCAAAAGAAAATTGTTTGAGTCCCAATTTCAATGTCCAATAGCTTTGAGTCCCAGTTTCAATGTCAAACAGTTCCTTATGTGTATATCATCAATGGTATCTGGATACTGGACAAATGGTGGCAATGCTGGTCCAACCCTCTCTGGTTTGGCCCTAGGCATCCTGTAGTGATGCACAGCTGCTGACTGCTCGTATGGCAAGGCATCATCCACATATTCCATCTCTGAACTGTTTCTCCTCTTGTCTTTGTGGTTGGTTGCAGACCTGTCAATTCCTCTTGTTGCAGGAGTCCACTTGGTCTTGGAGTTGTTTTCTGAAAGTATATAAACATATTCTCAACCAAGAGTTAATAAAGGAATCTTTTCTATAAAATTGACTTGGGGTCCTTTTTATTTTTGCCTACCGGCTTTTCCTTTGGTTTATTTTGACACCATGTGTGTTTTTCATGGGTGTCTTGCTGTTAGTATTAAAAATGGAAATTAATTTTCTGTAGTGAAAATTTTCTACATGTAATTTACTTACCAGATATTTTTCCTTACATGATATTATCCTACCCCCCCTTTTTTTTAATTAATGGAGAATTTGGTAAGTCTTTTGTTCTAAGGTGATCTTTTTTTCTCCTTTGACCCTTTTCCAGCCCACCCTGCTCTATGCCTCAGACCTGAATTCACTATACTATTGTCTATTTCCATGGATTACACATATATATGCATAAAAGTTCTTTTCACCTTCAATTTTGAATGTTAGCATTGCTGGGTATAGTAGTCTTATATTCAGTCCCTTACTTTGCATCACTTCATATACTTCAATCCATTCCTTTCTGGTCTGATGTGTTTCTGTTGAAATATCAGTTGACAATCTAATGGAGCTCCCTTTTAGGTAACTTCCTGCCTCTCTCTTACAGCCTTTAAGATTCTTTGCCTTTAACATTTGCCATTTTAATTATATTGTGTCATGGTGTGGGTCTTTATAGGATTCATCTTGCTTAGATCTCTCTCTATTTCCTGGACTTATTAACTTTTTCCTTCATAGATCAGGGAATTTTTCTATCATTATTTTTTCACACATGTTCTCTAGCCTTTGTTCAGATTCTTCTTCTATGTCCTCCATTATGCAGATATTGTTCCATGTTGTCCCAAATATCCCTTAAACTCTCCTGCTTATTTTTTTTCCCAATTGCTTTTTTAAATGGGTATTTTTTCAACCTTTTCTTCTAAGTTGCTGATTTGGTTCTCTTCTAGTCTGCTGTTGATTCCTTCTAAAGTATTCTGTATTTCAAACATGTCATTCTTCCTTTGTGATTGATTTTTATTCATGGTTTCTACCTCTTTTTCATGCTTGTGTAGTTCTCATGCAGTTTCTTATAGTTCTAATTAAGTTGCTAGTAGTTCTCATGATGTTATTTGAACACACTTATATCCAACTTTGAATTATTTATCTGACAATTGCTTGTCTCCATTTAGTTCCTTTCTTTTAATTTGGGGGTTGTTTCTTTGTCTCCTCATTTTAGCAGTCCAATAGTCTGGGGCACTGGATCATGGGGGCAAGTCCATGCACCTGAGGGTGAAAGGTTGTACTGGGTTGTTGTGGAGGGTCAGACTTCTGATGGTACTAGATTAGGTGCACCAGGAAATGATGTCAGATCCATGCATCTGTGGACATTAGGTAATAGCTGCTGGACCACTCAAAAGCAATGGGGTCAATGGTCCATTGGTGCTAGGTCAGGTACCACCTGGAACAGATTTTAAAAGCATTCATAGGATCATTAAGTTTTTTTTTCCTACCACAGATTAGAGTCTTGATTACCTGTATACTGGCATTGACGGCAAGACATGGATATACCTCTTGCTTTCTGTTAAACATATTTCTTGCTCTGTGGACCTCTCCGGCCATGGTGAACGGAGGGAAGGAGGAAGAGGTGTATGGGACAGGACAAGGCATAGAAGATGAACCCCTCTTCTTTTGCTTCTCATTGTAACAATGTAGCCATGCCTCACTACTGTTGTTTTTTCATAGAATGAATCAAAGTTATAAAGAGAGCTCAAAAACATCTTTGACAAATATTTGTAAACTAGAGGCCTGGTGCACAAAATTCATGCATCCTCTCCAATTTGGGCTCTCACAATCTAGGAGTGCTGGCTCCCAACTGCTCATCTGCCTGCCTTCCTGATTGCCCCTAACCAATTCTGCCTGCCAGCCTGATCACCCCCTAACCACTCCCCTGCCAATCTGATTGATGCATAACTGCTTCCCTGCCAGCCTGTTTGACCCTAACTTCCATCCCCTGTGGACCCAGTCACCCCCAACTGCCCTTCCCTGCAGGCCTGGCCCCTCCCAACTGCCCTCCTCAGCTGGCCATCTTGTGTCCATATGGGGGCAGTCATCTTGTGTGTTGGAGTGATGGACAATCTGTGTATTACTCTTATTAGATAGGATAGAGGCCTAGTACATAGGTGAGGGCCAGCTGGTTTGCCCTGAAGGGTGTACCGGATCAGGGTGGGGGCTCCCTTGGGGCATGAGGTGGCCTGGGCAAGAGGCCTGTGATTGTTTGCAATCTGGCCATGCCCCCCAGTGACCCAAGAGAAGACCCTGGATCTGGGATTTATTTATCTCCTATAACTAAAACTTTGTATCCTAGAGCAGAGCTAAGCCTTCTGCTCCCTCCCTGGCAGCAGCCATTTCTGTTATAATTTATTTATCTTCTATAATTGAAACTTTGTAGCCTTAAGCAGAGGCCTGGGTGGGTCAACAGCTTCCAACTGCCTTCCCCAGTGATGCTGAGGGGACTGGGGGACTCTGGCTGGATGAGGAAGGGCTGAGGGGACTGGGTGCCACCATCTTGTGGCTTTTGTGGCTGCTGCCATCTTGTGAGGGCATGGAAGTCAATTTGCATATTTCTTCTTTATTGGCTGTGGGTGCCACCATCTTGTGAGAGTGTGGTGGTCAATTAGCATATTCCCTCTTTATTAGATATGGCAATATGTATTGGGTATATTCAAAAGGAAATGAGGATGACAACCTTTTTCAAACATCACTTTCATCTTCATATTTTAAATTTAAAGGCTACCATAGTTAATGAAAGTAGGAATGTATTTAAAAAATAATTGAAATGAAGAATTCAAATATTTGTTGGATATAGGAAATCCAAGAAAATGAGACAGTCTAACTCCAAATTCTGAATCAAATTGATAATGATAACTTTGGCATAAATAGGGAAAACTTAGGATATGGAATTTGTTCTTTATCCATAGCACCTGGTATAGGAAATGGAGCAAACTTTTACTAGCTAACAAGTGATAAGGCTAGGAATTGAATTTATCTTTTCTGATTCTAGAGACTTTGCTCTTAAGCATTACATCATACTTTCTTCCTGAAGTGTTATAGGTTTTCACAAAAAGACACAAATGTAGTGGATGCTATTAGGACTGTATAATTAGAGGAGAGATAGTTTGGCTATGTACTGTCCACCTCCAACACACCAAAAAATGATGAGTAAATAAATACACTTCTTGAATGAACTATCAAACCAAATTTCAGATATTCTAGGCATAGAACACTGAAATATTAGAATCCTTTATTTCTTAGTATATCATTAATGACAAGTTTTGAGAAAAAAAAATAACAGGGCACACAATTGCACTTAAATTAATACAGGAGGGCCAAAACCGGTTTGTCTCAGTGGATAGAACATCTGCCTGCAGACTGAAAGGTCCCGGGTTCAATTCCGCTTAAGGGCATGTACCTTGGGTGCAGGCACATACCCAGTACGGGGTGTGCAGGAGGCAGCTGATCAATGTCTCTCTCTCATTGATGTGTCTAACTCTCTATCCCTCTCCCTTCCTCTCTGTAAGAAATCCATAAAAAATATATTTAAAAATTAATTAATTAATTAATCAATCACAGGAGGAATTTAAAGAGGAAATATTTTTTAAAATATATTTTTATTCATTTCAGAGAGGAAGGGAGAGGGAGAGAAATATAGAAACATCAGTGATGTGAGATAATCATTGATTGGCTGCCGCCTGTATGCCTCTTGCCCCCACTGGGGATCTAGCCTACAGCCCAGGCATATGCCCTGACTGGGAATCAAACAGTGACCTCCTGATTCATAGGTTGATGCTCAACCACTGAGCTACCTTGGCTAGGCAAGAAGAAATCTTTTTAATGTAAGAATGTAGGAATATGAAATGTTAGTCATATCAACTAAAGTTTTTCATGGCAGATACATATGCAACAATATGGTGCTAGAGATGAAAGTAGATTTAAAGTTCTGATAAGAAGGTAAGTCTGGATAATGGCTTCTTAAAATTCAAGGATGGTTGATAACTAAATGTAGAAAAATATGAAATGGAAAGAACTGTACATAGATATATGAAAGAACTCCTCATAAATGCTCATGGATTATCTCAATAAAATAGACATGAGTCCACCTCCCAAGAATAATAAAGTGGGGTAATGGGAGTTCTAGGGGATTGGACAGTCCTGAAGTATATCATGGAATTAATCAATCAAGTATTACTGATCTACATTCAATCATTCATTAATTCATTCTTTTATTCAAGAATTGACTTAGTCATGCATTTGTTAAAATACATTCTTATCATGGTGAGTAACATATATCTCTGGATTTATTTCACATAATTGTTTTTTCTTATCCTAATATCACATCTCTTTTCTTATTTCCCTCTGCCTTCCCTTCCATTCTAATTAGTCTATTGTATTCTATCACTTAGAGGAATACTCTGCACATAATGGTTATTCTAACTTTTGAATGAGCAGGAAAAAAATGAATGCAAGGAAAAGAAATTGATAAAACTAAAAATCCCTGCCTTAGCTTATTTTGGTGCCCTAAGAGCTTAATTTTCTGCGTGTTTTCGTTCTTCATCCACCATGCACAGATCTCATTGTAGTTAATAATTCCAAGAGCTTCTCATATATTTTAGTATTTAATGCATCAGTCTTCTCGTATTTTTTGACATTTCCAGTATTATATTCATGGAAGGAGCACCTATCATGTTAGTTTTCCAATATATCAGAGAAAGTGTAGCTTATTTTGCTTAAAACTTTTCTGCTATCCAAATCTCTCATTCCATGTTTTTAAGTTAATCCAACTTCTGCAATTTATTTAAATAATATAAAAAATCAGAAATTAAATAAATTATTGATTAATCCAAGATTGATAGCCATTTCCTATAAAATGAATCTATGATGAATATATTGAGTGCACTTTTCTGAAATATCACACAGCCAGTGACAAACATCAGCAGTTGATGGTTTCCATATTCTCATTTCTATTCCCTTAAAATGAAGTTTGTCAACTTCTTTGCTACAAGAAAACAAACATAAAAGTTAGGAACAGTGAAATGAAATAAGCACCTCCATAAGCAAGAGTATACTTGGGGAGGTGGGAAATAAAATATGAAAATATTATCTCTGGCTTTCAATCATTATATAATTCTGCGGAATACATTTCGCCTGAGATTCATTTTTATAGAGGTAAAACGGAGACAAAAACAGCTTCTTTGCCCAGCCCACAGAATTTCTGTGAGAATCTAAGGCAATGACTAATTATAAAAGCATTTTTTAAATATTATAAAGCACCATAATTATAAATAAAGAAAAATGCTTGATCTTTGTATCTACTTTTCTGTTACAAATTTTGTTTGGTTTTTAAATTTTAATATTGTTTTTGATTTTGCTACTTGGTGTTTGACCATTGATTGATATTCTTATATAAATGTTCTCTGCCAGAAGGACACATAATGGTGTATGGTCATGGAATAACTTTGTGCTCTCTCTTTTAATTAAAAAAAAATCTATTGTGATTTCTTTGTAGAGAAAATGATTACATTCTAATTTAGATTTTGTGCAAATTATAGTAATTAAGTATGTGAAGTAAATAAGATAATTCATGAAAGCTTTTTGTTGTACTGTAAAAATGACTTTTCATTTATTCAAACTTATTATTTGTTCCCAATCAGAAGTGGATTATTATCTAGATAAGTAATATATTTTGTCTATAAAAGTTTGTTTTTCAAATTCATGAAATGTCATAATTACCTGTTTTTTATGTTTTAGAATCATCCAGAAAATAGCTTTGGCTTTACAATTTTATTATGCACTCTCTAAGTCTCAGGCAAAATAAAAGGAAAAACAAAGGGAAAGGAAATTGTACTCAAGTCACAAAGACATCTGAAGTCTCTGATTTATGAGGATATAGAGGAGAGAAAGGATATTGAATTTCTTACAACATACATGCTTAGTGCTTTGTCTAGCAATGAGCTGAACACATATTTATTTCCCCTCTACACTTTCTGCAATGAAACCAGCATATTACAAGTTTATCATACAAATGATTGAAAAAACAAAAACAAACACTTGCCACTTATTTTCTATTACTTTGTTCTTTTTCCCCTGAGGTTACTACCCTACATAGAGCCATTTTAACCTCCTCATGCCTTTGACAATGAGAACATCTTGACACAAGTCCAATTCCAATGTGTTGGAATAATAAAAACACATTTACTTTAGAATTCTGAAGCATATTAATGACACTATAGAAATGTCTCACTTAATATGTCTATTAATTTCACCTTTGTTAATATGTTTCAGTGAAAATATATGATTAAGTTTTCACTCTATGCTGACTTCAGCTGCCATGAAAAAAAGCAAACTATTTTTAAATCCAAAGTAAACAGCAAGGTTGCCACAAATATCTTATTCATTCATCTTTTATATCTTGGTTTGTGTGTTTTGTTTTTATTTTCTTACTTTAACTGCATAGTAAAATATCCTCATTACTGTCATCAGCCCCAGACGAAAGCTTAGCAAAAGCAGGAAAACCTATCCCTGCATTGATTTTCAGGCCATTGCACTCTGGAAGATCAGCAACAAGGGGATTTGCATTTGTTTCTTTGCTGGAATGGTTTGCTGTGCATCCACAGCGAAGGCAGCATGGGTCTCTGAATTCTGCGGGATTAGCAGTAATAACCTGTAATAGCAAAAATCTAAAGTATTTATGCAGATCACCAGTGTGGGAGATCAGGTTGGCCTGAGCTCCTAGCATCTTCAGGTTCACTCCAATTTCAACAAGCCAATAGATGGAATAAGCAATGGGAATAAGCCCCAGAAAAAAAGCATTGCTAGACTTGTGACTGTTCTGAGAGCTATAGCCACATTGATCCTGTGATAACAATGCTGTACTAGCAACAGATAAAGGACTGCATTTAGACTAGGAATCTAAATGTGCCAGTATGTATATTGTAGAAAAAAAGTTTTTATTTATGCTTTCTGATGATTTCAGCTTCTAGATCTATAATGTAAACAAGCTAGCAATAATCCTGTAGGATTTGCTTTTCTCCTTTACTCAGGATTGGATTTTGCTTACTGCAGCTTGGGATACAGATGCCATGATATGTGAACTCACAGCGAAAAGCCAGGAAAGAAGGAGAATTCCTGAGTGAGAGGACACACTGAAATTATCGGCCCGCCTCATCTCTACTACAAATATTACTTATAGAATCAGTAGCATTCAAAATGCTGACAGAAGGATTGTAAGAGGTCGGCCGGCAAAGGGTAAACCTGCATGAGCATCTTGGGATAAAAAATTTGAGAATTAAGCCACAAGTGAAATGTAACTGTTCATTTAGTTACTTTTTTGGCTTTTTGACATGTGCCCAAATCAAGAGTAAATAATTTCTCCTTTATTGTAGAAGAAGAAATATAAAAGCCTCAGAAGAAGTTAAGCCCCAGAATATTTTTAATAAACAGTTGACTATGAATAAGAATTATTTGTAAAAGAGTATCATAGAGTCTTCCAGATTTGCTCCTGTCTCTTTCAATTGCTTATCACTTATGGAGAATCACCGAGCCTCCTACCATGGTTTGTTTTTTTAATCCTCACCTGAGGATATTTTTTCCATTGATTTCTACAGAGAGTAGAAGAGGGGGGAGGGATAGAAAAAGAGAAATATCGACATGAAATAGATACATAGATTGGTTGCCTCCTGGACACGCCCCTACCGAAACTGCGAACCTGCAACTGAGGTATGCTCCCTTGACTAGAAATCGAACTCACAGCCCTTAAGTTTACAGGCCAACACTCTAACCACTGAGCAAAACCAGCCAGGGATGAGCCTCCTACCATTGTAAATTTTATTTTCTGTCCTAGGAAGATGTGAAGATTTACTAGATTCAGTGGCATGTTATAGATTTTCCATACACAGGGTAATGGTAGCAAGAGAAATGATGATTCATCAATTTTATAAATACTTATTGTTCAGCTACATTGTGCCAGGCTTTTTGCTAAGCACTAGATAGGCAGTAGACGTGTTTCTTGTCCTCTGAAAATCAGTCTATGAGGTATAATGTAGATTCAGATAGAATGTGCATTTATTGCATTTTATTTTGCAAAACATCTTTTTGATTTCTATCTCCATTTCCACTAGAGGAAGTGAATATGTGAATTGGGTGATAGAGCTAAATTAGATTGACTCCATGAAGTTCCTTTTACTACTGTCATGGTCTGTACCCGCCATTCTGCAACTCTCCCTGCTGCCCCTCCCTGTAAACCGAGAGAATGTAACAGTTGCACAAACCTGCCAATAGGAATGCAGAGAAGTGGACTCAGCCCAAATTAGGCAAACTGCACAGTACCCCTGCGTAACCAGACCCCTGATCCTGCCCCCTGACCATCTATTCAGCTCTCAACTATTTTATTGGTGAAAAATACCACTGATGCTATATCTTAATGTATAATTTTGAACAATTTACCATTCCACTTAAAATTACTTTTTACTCTTTAAGCTAAACTTTTAAGAAAATGTGGTGTTTAGCATAGTATTCTGCACCTAATAATTTGAAAAAGATGTATTAAAATGTCCTGGCTCTTAAGGACTTTCAAAGACAGAGCTCATGGATAAGAAGAATATGTCTTATGTGTAGAAGAGTGCACAGTGCACTAGGGAATTTTATGAGGCAAAAAATATAATTTCTACTTAGGTGATCAGTGAAAGGTTTCTGAAAGACCTATCATTTGAGATGTGTCATGAAAGATATGTAAGGTTTCTACAGGTAATAATAGAAGGAGGAGATATTGAAAAGAATATTTGTGCAAAGTCACTTAGGTAGAAAAATGCTAGGCAAATTTAAGATACTGAAGAGTCTGAAGACTAGGTGGTTTAGCATGGGTAAGAAAGAATAAATAGTACTGGAACAATTGTGAAGGGCTATAAAAATTTAAATATTATTTATTACGCTAAAGAAATTAAATAATGCTTTCCAGTTCCAGCAGTGCTATTGCAAATGGTAAGAACTCCTTCTATTTTACCACAGTGTAGCATTCCATTGTGTAGATGTACCACAGTTTTTTAATCCATTTATCTGCTAAGTGAAATAAGCCAGTCAGAGAAAGATAAATATCACATGATCTCACTCATTTATGGAATATAACAAATAACATAAACTGATGAATAAAAGCAGATCCAGAAACAGAGAAATATCGATCAGACCATCAAATCTCAGAGAAAGGTAGGAGAGGGTGGGGGTAAGAAGAAGAGATCAACCAAGGGACTTGTATGTATGCATATAAGCATAACCAATGGACACAGTCAACAGAGGGGTGAGGGAATGAGTGGGGGGGGTAAGGGGAGTAAAGGGGGAAATAAGGATATATATGTAATATCTTAATCAATAAATATATTTTTTTAAAAACTGGATATTTTTAGGTACAGGTGAATAAATGAATGTTATTTTAATTTCTGAGTAGATAATATATTTACATTAGAGACTTGATGGATAAAATTTGTGCAAGGGTAGGCCTTCGCTGCACCTGCTACCTCACAGCCCCACAGCCTTCCCCTCCACCCTAGTGCCCACACCCACATTGGCCTGGTGCTCCTAGTGTCTGCTGCCACACACACCCAGTTCCCTGGTTTCATGGAGCCCCCTATCAATCACCCCAGCCCGGGGCCTGGGCCTCCTTCTGTGGGGAGATTGATCAAGAAGCTTTCCCACCTTCATCAATTATGCCACAGAGGGTGACCTGTGCCTCCCTATTTGGGGTGATCATGGTGTGATGGCCAGGCCCTCCAAAAATCAGATTGCACCCTCCTTGGCTGGCCTGGTGCCAGTGGGTATGATAGCATGTCATCTAGATGGCCGTTCCAACATTTGGCCATTCCGTCAATTTGCACATTAAGCTTTTATTATTATAGACTAGAGGCCCAGTGCACGAAATACATGCATGGGGTGGGGTGTCCCTCAGCCCAGCCTGCACCCTCTCCAGTCTGGGAACTCTCCAGGGATGTCCAAGTAGACAGGGAGTCGGATATCCCTCTCACAATCCAGGACTGCTGGCTCCCAACTGCTTGTCTGCCTGCCTTGCTAATTGCCCCTAACCACTTCTGCCTGCCAGCCTAATCACCCCCTAACCTGATTAATGCCTAACTGCTCCCCTGCCAGCCTATTTGCCTCTAATTGCCCTCCCCTGTAGGCCTGGATCCTCCCCAACTGTTCTCCCCTGCAGGCCTGGGTTCTCCCCAACTGCCCTTCCCTGCAAGCCTGGTTGCCCACAAATTCCCTCCTCTGCCAGCCTGGTCACCTCTAACTGCCCTCCCCTTCAGGCTTGATCACCCCCAACTGCCTTCCCTTGCAGGCCTGATTCCTCCCAACTGTCCTCCTCTGCTGGCCATCTTGTGACAGCCATCTTGTGCCTGCAGAATCTTTAACCACATAGGGGCAGCCATCTTCTGTGTTGTAGAAAAAGTCAATTTGCATATTACTCTGTTAGATAGGATGATTCAAATCTATAAAAACTCTCCATTCTATTCTATCTTATCTGTCCAGTTCTCATCTGTTATCATGACTGAATGCTGTTATTGGTATCTTAAGTGCTCTGTGTACATACAAGAAATAATAATATAAACAATTTCCCTTCTTTGTCAGCATAGTACATGTCCTTTTTGTACCTTGCCTTTTTTCATTAAAATATTTCTTGAAGGGCTTTTCTTGTTAATATATCTATTATATATTAACTTCTCATTACTTTTTATAGCTACAGAATATTTCATTAAAGGGATTTGTCATTTACCTAAGTAAAACTGTATTTGTGATCTTATTATTTTGAGAATTTAGCTAATACTTATTTTTCTCCAATAAAATCATTTATAAATATATCATTTCCCTTGTAAGCAGTTATTTAGCATAATTTGCCTAAGGTGCAATTAATTGGAAATGAATACATGAACTTTACATTTTGGTAGATATTGTCCTCAAAGATATATACCAATTTATACTCCAACCATGGTTTCTATGGAAGGGAGCAATTGTTTCTCTATATGTTGTAGAAGTTGTTGCTATCAAATGATATATCTTTCTGATTGGTGAAAGGATATTACCAAAATATAGTTTTTTATTATGGTTTTCTTATTATGAATGAACTTAAATATTTTTCAAATGGTTAAAGATCACTTACATTTATTTTTTATGAATTGTTTGTTACACTTGCTTATTTTTCTTTTGAGTCATGAATCTTTTGCTCATAAATTTCTTCAAACATTTCAAATATTATAGAAATTATACTATATAAGGAGAAAATATTTATTAATATTGTAGCCTCACTGTGTTTACAACATTGCTCTCCTATGAATAATTTTATTTTTAATGTATTTAAATATTTCTATTTTTCATCAGTGGCTTCTACACTTCTAGTCATAATCATGGACCCTAACCACATCCAGGTTGAAAAGGAAATTTCTGAGCTTTCTACTAGAGCCTTTATAGTTGTATTTTTCTATATTTACTGTTAAAAAATATTGGAAATACACTTATATGCAATAAAAAGTATGGGTCCATTTACATTATTTTTCCACACAATGGTAACTCATTTTCTCTCACTGATTTGACATTTACTATTTATCTATTTCTGGATTTTCTATTCCTTTTTATTCACCAATCTTTCTCTTTATGTACTGTATTTTATATTTCACTTGTTTCACTCAGACATAGTCAACAGTACAATGATTATCAGGGAGAAAGAGGATTTCATTTCAGGGAAGATAAAGAGGTAAAGGGGGTCAAATATATGGCAACAGGAACTAGACTAATGTTTGAATTTATCATTAAGGATTTATCTTGCCCACATCTCTATCTTTACCACCCTAGCCAACTGCAAAGATGTACTATTCTTAAGATTGTCATGGGAAGGCAATTTCACAACTTCCCCTGGTGTTATAGGAAATGTCATTTTATCAGAATATTCTCTTCATGTCTAAACGAAATTATTTAGCTGTACTTCAAGACAACTATTTCCAGTTCCCTTTCTCCCACACCAATTCTCTGCAATTCCCTGCAGAGTTGGTATATTATCTACCTTCCTCCTTTAATTTTAGTTTATTTTAAACAAAGATGTCATAAGATACAGTATCTTAAGCCAAAGGTTGTTTTGTTTTTTTAATAGGGAAAATGTCAAACATTGTGGAAGGTCATTTAAAGACAGTTTTCATGTGAATGTAATCTAGTATGAGTTAAATCACATGACAGCCAATTTTATTCTCTGATTACAAATACATGTGCAATTAATTTGATCTGTGGAAAAATCTTTGCCCACTTTAATTTTTTTCCTCTTAATTTTTGCATTCTCATTTTCACTTTCTTCCTAACATATATTTCTTCATAACATATAAGTTGTTGCAGAAGACCAAAGAAAACCAAAGACGCTTCTGAGAAAAAGGGGGGATGCTGTTTAATACACCAGTGGACTCAGAGAACAGTCTTCCAAATCTGAGTGAAGGAACACGTATGTGGCTTTCCTTTATATCTCCCTCCTGTGTTCTTTGTCGCATAAACATGGATATGCTTCTGGTCCTTTTTGCAGGCCTTGCAAGATGGCCCCTAGGTATTGGGGATCTACAGGCCATATTTGATGGTCTGGCATGGCGCCGGCATTAATAACCCTCTCTCCAAGGCAGTGTACTGTTCACAGTAACAGGTTCTGCAAGACCAGTATCTGGGAAGGAGAGAGGGACTTAATTATAGGTTATCAGGAATGTACACTAAGCTTGCTGGCATGGATTCGGATCACTAGCTCCAAATATCAGGGTTACATTGGAATTAGCCCTTTTTAGCCTTCTCAATGTGTTAGTCAGTTTGAGGAACTGATCTCTTTATCCCTCTTGAGGCATTTGCATTAATAGAAAATATTTTACCCAGACCTATTTTATTAAGCCACAGTGTGTGTGTGTGTGTGTGTGTGTGTGTGTGTGTGTGTAAGTATTCACCAGACATATACAATTGCTTTTGAATGAATGTGAAATTGCACTAATATTATTTAGTATATCTATATATTTTTTTCTGGTAGAAGCATCATTACAGAATAATAAAAATGCATTGTGTCTGGTGGTGGCTCAGTTGGGTGAGCCTTACCTATGAACCAGGAGGTTAGGGTTTGATTCCCTGTCAAGGCAGATGCCTGAATTACAGGCTTGATCCCTAGTAGGAGGTGTGCAAGGGGTATCCCATCAATGATTTTCTCTCATCATCTATCTCTCTCTTCTTCTCCCTTTCTCTCTAAAATCAGTAGAAATACATTTAAACACACACACACACAGACAAAATATTGCAATGAGTATAAAGAAATTTGGTTCCACAACTAAATTATCATGTGATCTGACTGAATTGATGTTCTTTACAGATGTAAATTTCTGTATCAGTAAAATAAAGTTATTTGAATTTACATAGTTTCCAAAATGTCTCCTTTTTTCTGATATTCTCAGAGGCTTGAGCTGATTTTTTGCCCTCGACTACTACATGAGAACAGCTGCAAGTGAAAATTATTCTTGCCCATTAAGATTATCATATGATAATCCTAAATGTTGTAATGTATTACTTTTTTTGTTGTTGTTCTGGAGATAAAATGCAAACTCCAAAATGGATAAATATAAAGCTATTTTTTTTCCAACTGAAATGTATTGTGAATGAACCATGTGATAATCAATGTGACTCCTTGTTTTGGAAGATATAGGCCATTATCACATAGATTCTTGCTTAAAGAATGTTATCACTTGGTAAGTTAAAAAAACACAATTATACAGTAACTGCTATTAGAAAGCTTTGAATGTCCTTAGTAATGGAGAAATGAGAGTTAAGAAGAGGGGTCCAGGCAAGTGCCAAAATCCTACCAGCCCTGATCTCAGATGGAGGTGATGCAACCAAATGAATTGAATAGGTTTCATGTGAATTAAAATAAACAGGAATCAAGTGAATTGAACAGATTTAGGAGAAATCCATGAAGAAAAAAAAACTGTATCCCTGGGCTCTTTCAATTTTTGAGAACATATCATACTTGGATCTCTTTAATGACATGTGGTTAATATTCCCTTTAACATAGTGACTACAAAACTTTCATTAATTTCTTGGACTTTGTCAATTATATTAGATTGCAGCAGAATTGTAAGTCCTGTGGAACTCTATGCATAATTTTGGAAACAAGGTGCAGAGTCTCTCTGAGCTGTTGGAAACAAAGGAATTCTTCTCTTCTAATTCTGTTAAGGTTGCCTTTTCTCCTTTAAAACTATAAGAAATATTCTGAATACTAACGTGACAAAATCAGACACAATCCCCAAATACCTATTTGCTTAATGATAAATACCTAGTTCTCATCTTTAAAGAGATGTAGACTATTCAGTTTGTCCTGAAGCCTTGGGGCAGTCAGGAAAGTTAGGCACAGTATTTTAATGCTCATCCCTCCTCCATCGCTGCTAGCTATCATTAATCCCTAAAGCCTAGAAAGGCATAAATTCTCCTACAAAGGAAGCTCACAGGTCGTTTTTATTTGGAGCACTTTTTTTTTTTATGTGCACCACAATATATTCCGTTATGTATTACCTCGTCTGAATGCAAAACTGTTTTATATGCAGATTTAAGGTAATGAGCACTCAAGTTTAAAAAATGGCTCTGGTATCCTGTAGCTTCTCAATAATAATATACTCTTACATTCCAACAGAGAAGGATAGATTATGGGTTTTTCAATTTGCATCAGGCATATTAATTGCAGAGTAGGACTTCCACATAAAATACCAATGTACTGGAACAAACTGTTAATGTACCAGAATATGAACATTTACGTTCATTTCTGGAACTCTAAAAGGGATCATCTTTTTTCTTTCTTTTTTTTTTTGTTTGTTTTGTTTTGATTTTTATTTTGTCTCTATACCTCTGGAGATGGTACTGTTTTTCAGTCAATTAATGAGAACTAATCCCTAATTAGATTAAGTGCAGTAGGACTTTCCCAGCCATTCTGCTGGAGAAAAATACAAATCATTAGGGAAAGAGAATAATTCAGAGACCCTGGATGAAACTTATTTCAGAGTTCTTTTAAGAAACATGACATGGAAGATCAACTTTATGTTGTAGTTGGAGGCAAAGAAGCACACTCAACTTTTACTTGCATTATATTTCTCAACTGCGAAAAGAATACCTATAGTAAAACTGTAATTGGAAGTTGTATAAGTAATTTTCAACTGATGTTTTGCACTGTAGGTTTAATTGTAGAGAACTTTATTTCATGGAAGTACATGAATTATGTGTCCTCTTGCAAACATAAAATTGCAAGTGTCTATTTTTTAAAAAGGAATGGAATAAACAAATGAACTATAAAGCCTTGTGTTTTATCTTTTCTTAAATGGTTTGATAATATAAATTATAAATACAGATTGGTTGGACTACAATACCTATGTAACATTTAAAAATATGTTCTCTGTATTTAGTAATGTGAATCTCTTTCTATGTTGAAAAAATAAAGCAGTAGAAAGCAATAAAGTTTGAGATTTCCATACACAGACTACAGAACATTCTTTTCCTGAAGCCTATACATAATATGCGAAGTCTAAGTAATTGATGAATATTCATTGAATAATTCTCATCTACTGTATCCTAAATTGTCACTTCTTTCACACTGATATTTTATTCAACATTCATTTTGATACTTAATGAAATTTGTGATTTTATTATTTACAAACAGTAAAATGGGAACCCGCTTTTCAAGACCATTCTGAAAAAGACAATATTTGAGTTTGAACGCCACAGCTGTAAGCAAAGAATTATTCCACTAGGGAAGAGAAGAAATACCACCCACATAATCTGAAAGGAGACTTGATTCATTTTGTGTCTGCAGCAATCCTTGCAATGTTACAAACTGAAATGAATTTCCTTTTCAATCTTCAGGTGAAAAAAAAAGTAGTGAGAATACACTGCTTTTTCTATCAATGTAAATTTATTTTTCTTGCCTCTTAAAAAACTGTGTGTTTTGTGTGTGTGTGTGTGTGTGTGTGTGTGTGTGTGTGTTTTATTTTACAATGGTAGGTTTGACCTGTAATACTAGTAGAAGGCTAAGTGTGGTGGGGTTCAAAAATGAAGGCAAGATAGACTTTTCTCAGGATTAAAACACAACCTAATCTACCATAAAGTAATTTTGATACTGTTTTAAAGACATGGCCCTGGGCAACATGAATGTTCCATTGCTGCAGCATGCTGGCTGAGAAAACAGGCTTAGATATATGTTCAGTGAAGAGTCCAAACTGAATCACTAGCATTATAAACTGTATCTGCTGGGTGGGAAACATTCTGAAAAATGCTAAAAGTGTGTTGTTCTCATTTTGTATTATATATAATATGTTTTAAACTAAGGAGTTTTTTCCCCAGCAAGAAATCAAAGTGTTGCAATTGTTTTATTATTTCAACTGAAATAAGGGCAAGGGCCAGTCTTTCAACTGAACAACCTTTGTTTCCAGATGTGTGTTTTTTCTCTTTCATTGGTATGCTACATAACACACAACGCTTCCTGTTCTTTGTGCCTTTTTATATTGCGTACATAGATGGAAAGTAGGTTCAAGTACCTCATTCAAAAATCTTTTACTTAATTCTGTCAATTGAAAAGATACCACCTTTTCAGAATTTTTTTTGTAAACATCACTAACACAGTTTAAAGTTTCTGAAATATATCATAAATCTTAACTTGATACGTATAGCAATTTCATTTTTATGAAGGTTTACTATTTAATAAAAATTTGGGATCATAAAGAATACTTTTAAAGATAGTAATTAAATACACCTGCCTCTCCTCTCGACACATCTACCTCCTATGTCCCTGGACACAAATCAAATGGAAATTAATCTCAGGTTCCAAGTGATGTTAATGGAATTTAGGAATCTTATGTTGTCCTTAAATTCCTTTGAAACATCATTAGACAATACAAGTACAATTCCAGTTTAGCTGTTGATTTTCAGTTGTGGTTTTTATATTTTTAATTCTTGTGGGAGAGGGATTTAATCTCTCAGACTTCGTTGGTAAATTACATTGATGAATGCACTCTGACAGGAAGCTTTGCTGAAATGAAAAGGACTCCTGTGTAAGGGTGGGAATAACTATTCTAAGAGCTTTTTCATGGTGCGCGTTGCCAGGGAAACCACTGCTTTGTCTGTACGTGTTTGGAATGGCTGCCTCATTAGAACTCAGGCTCCCAGACCCTGCGTTGTTGAGGAAATGAAAGGGATGAACCCATTTTTATTGATTAACTCCACATTAAGAAAAAATAGTAGATTTAAAAGGCAAATTTCTAAAAGCTAAACCTATAAAATGATGGAGAAACTCTAAAAATAATATGGATTAGGCATTTTTGGTCACTTGTGACAGGAAGAATATGTTAATCTTTTTCTTCCCCTGTGCCTATTTACATATTTAGGGAAAGGTATGCAAATGTAATATTATATAGTATAAGTACCACCAAATAAACATTGGATGTGATAGATCCTACATTTGCACAAATACACACATATTTCTTTTATTAACAATTTACTTTTCCTCAGTCACAGTGGCCTATGTCATTGCTACCATATTATCAGAGCAGACAGAATTGAGTGATTCAGGGCATAAAAAGTATTGCAAACTTATGTCAAAACCTCATGTTAGGGAAGTTTCCATTTCTGTTGGAAGAACAAAGAAGTGGCATACTCAGAAATTATATGAGCCAAATATTAACAACAAAGAGGGCAATACAACTTTTATTATTACTGTAAACTTAAAAAAAAATAGTAAGCAGGCATAAAACCATCTCAAGTTAAGGAAGCTCTGAACAATTCACAATGTAATAATACTATGTGTTCCTGCTTTTTACTATGAGTCAAATTGCCTTTGGCAATTCATTGGCATTTAACATTTCTCTTCTTGACTCATGACAAAGAGATGAAGTAGCAGGTTTATAAGCTCTATTCTTTCATGAACAATTTCTATATAAGTATACTTCTGTCATTCTATATAAGTATTAGAGGCCCAGTGTCCAAAATTCATGCACTTGGTGGGGGGATCCCTCAGCCTGGCCTGCACCTTCTCACAGTCTAAGAGCCCTCAGTATATGTCTGACTGACGGCTTAGGCCTAGACCGTCAGTTGGACATCCTTAGTATTGCTGCAGAGGTGGAAGAGGCTCCCACCACTGCCACTGCACTCACCAGCATCAGCCCATCTTCTGGCTAAGCAGTGCTTCCCCTGTGGGAGTACATTGACCTCCAGGGGAAGTTCTGCAATATGTCCGCCCCTGACGGTCAGTGCATGTCCCAGTGACCAGTCCTTCTGCTGGTCATGCTGTCACTCAGTCGATTTGCATATTAGCCTTTTATGATATAGGACTAGAGGCCTGATGCACAAAATTCATACAAAGATAGGCCTTTGCAGCCCCTGCCATTTTGCAGCACCTGCTGCCTTTCAGCCCCAGCTGCCAGGGCCCTTGCAGCCCTCACTGCCTGCACCCCACCCACACCTGCCTTGGCCTGGCACTGCCTGTGTCTGCTGCCACACACCCCTGGTTCCCCAGTTCTGGGGAGCCTCCTGATCGATCACCCCACAGAGGATAGCATGGGCTTCCCTCTTTGAGGTGATCACAGAGCCCTCTCTATCGATCTCCCCCCGGCCTGTGGCCTGGGCCTTCCTCTACGGGGCAATCATGGGACAATGGCAGACCCCCCAACGAATCACATCGCACCGGTCTTGGCTGGCCTGGCAACACTGCAAGTCATAGTGTGTAGTCCAGAAGGTCATCTGGATGGTCATTCTGCTGTTCAATCATTTGGTAGATTTGAATATTATGCTTTTATTATTATAGATACTCAAGGTATCAGAACCTTAAATATGATTGTCTAATGATTATTATGAAGGGGAAAATGTGTACAAAATCTAAAGAAAAATTACCATACAAGGTTGTTTTAAATCAATATTATTCAAATAGGCTAGGTGTAATCAAATTGACAATATTGGTGCTTTTTTGTAACTTAAAGCATGTAAAAATGATCATCTGGACTTTGAAAGCCTCGTTTTGATTGGTAATAAAAAAAGTGTGTTTTTTTAATAAGTTAAGCTTAAATTAGCTATTAGACATTCAAGAGGAGAGGTTATTAAGGAATCATTTACAAAGTTAGAATGCACAAAATTTGGATTTTAATTAACTGTGGAATAAGAAGAAAGTGAAGGTAAATTTGGGTTTTTATCACGACTCCCAAGCCTGGATAAATAAAAGTTATTAACTTTATATTATTCATTAAGATTGGAATAACTTGAGCAATATCTACCAATATTGGTTACACATGAGCATCATCTGAGAGCTTTAAAAAAAATAATGGCTGAAACTCAATCTCAGATATTTGTATTCAATTGATAACGAGTTGGGTCTAGAATGATATTTAAAAATTGCTTCCTGGTGAGGTGACTCAGTTGGTTGGAATGTCGTCCCATACATCAAAACACCAAAAGGTTGTGATTTAGATTCCTGCTCAGGGCACATACCTAGATTGCAGGTTAAGTCCTTGCTCAAAATGTATATGGGAGGCAACCAATCAATGTTGATGATTTTTGTTTTTGTTTTTGTTTTTCTCTCTCTCCTCCTCTCTAAAATCAATAAAAACATATACTTGGGTAAGGATTAAAAAACTAAATTGCTTCCCTGGTAATTCTACTAATGTGAAGCTAGATTTGAGAACCTTGGTGCTAGAATTCATTAAGATGTTTTTTTTAAACTTCCTCAGTATTAGAGACACATGGAACATGTTAAGAATCCCACTACACAGGCAGTGTCTGAGATTACTTAAATCAACTTCTGTGAAAGTGAGCTCTGAATTTTAAATTTCCCCAATTGATTCCCATAGGATCCCAAGAAGAGCCTCATGACACTAGAAGAAAAGTAGTTTAGGTGAACAATGTGGTGTTAGAAACATTGTATTTGAATGGGATCAGCTGGAAGTACTTAGACACTTAAAAATAAATCTGAAGATAGAGAGCTCAAGTCTAGGTTTAAAACGTGAATTATGGAAACATATTTATAATAATAGAACACAAATGGGGAGGAAGGAGTCATTAGGGTTCCTATTAAAAAAAAAAAAAGATGCCCAGCTGGTGTAGCTCAGTGGTTGAGTGTTAACCTATGTACCAGGAGGTCATGTTTTGTTTCCCAGTCAGAGAACATGACCACATGACTGGATTGCAAGCTCAATCCCCAGTACAGTGAGTACAAGAGGCAGTCAATCAATGATTACCTCTTATCATTGAGGTTTCTATCTCTTTCTCCCTCTCCCTCTCCTTTTCTGCCTGAAATAAATAAAAATATATTGAAGGAAGGAAGGAAGGAAGGAAAGAAAGAAGGAAGAAAGGAAGGAAGGAAGGAAAGAGAGAAGGAAGGGAGGGAGGGAGGGAGGGGCCAAGAGCAGCAGCTTGGGCAAGATTAGCCTTTGAAAGGAGAAAGAAGGGAAAAGAACCAGAATTGAAAACAGAAAATCAAAGGAAGGTATTTGAAAGTTGAGACATTAGGAACCAAGGTTATCATATTTTATTATCTTTCTCCCTCCCAATTTCACCCATTTTCCTTCTCTCTACCTTCCTCTCTTAATCTCTCTCTCTCATTGGGAATTTAATGCTTCTCCCCTTTCTAAATTTTGCTTTTATCATGTTGATAAGCATAACTGAAAAATTTCAAATTCTTTCATTTAAATTTGTTAATTTACTCTCACACTTCACATTATAAGATTATTCTCTTGGTTTATAGTGTACAGAGCCATTCTGGGCATTACTTCATCCAAAACTATTTCAAAATTGAAATTTCAATATTTCATATATTCAAATGATTATCTTTTCTAAGCAAGTCCATGCCAGTATTCTCAATGCTTAATTTCATGTCTTACATTTTCCCTGGTAATATAAGTCTCTAGTCTCTTTTTCTCTTCCTATATCTTGATGTCAAAATTCTATTGAGGGAAATAACATTTTTTTGTAGGTTGTGATGCTCTAAATCTCACCTGGTCAATATATGACAGACCAATTGAATTAGAAAATTGTCATGGTTATTTTCCTTTCCCTTCTAAACCCTCATATCATTGTCACTACTGCTGCAGATGGTAAAAATAATTTTAGGGAAAATTGTGGCTATTAGTCAAATTCCCTACACTTTCTGTCTTAATCTCCTTATATAATAAATAAAAAAGAAAAACAACACAATTATAATTTTACACCCTTTCACTTCTTTTTTTTTCTAGTCAGCTGTTCACCCTTCTCTTCTTAGGGATAATTTCTCTGCCAGTGACTTTGATCTCTAGTTTCAGGTCTTCTATAACCTGAATCTTAATCTCAAGTATTTTCAACTTCTATGTAGACACTATTAGCACTCATAATTCCCGTTATCATGTCTCTTATTTTCTTCTCTCAGTTTCTTCTCCTTCTATTTTCAGTCAAACTCCTGCAAAAAACAATCTATGTAATGATTTTCAAAACTGATTATATATTAGAATCACTTTAGGATTTGGGAAATCATATTGGCACACAATCTCCTACCCCAGAAATTCTGATTCAATTGGTCTAGAGCATTGGTCGGCAAACTCATTAGTCAACAGAGCCAAATATCAACAGTACAACGACTGAAATTTCTTTTGAGAGACAAATATTTTAAACTTAGACTTCTTCTAACGCCACTTCTTCTCAACAGACTCGCCCAGGCCGAAAACCAACTTCTGTGCATGGGCCATGAAGTTTCAATCACACTGCATGTGTGCACCAGCACGAGGTATTTTGTGGAAGAGCCACACTCAAGGGGCCAAAGAGCCGCATATGGCTCGTGAGCCGCGGTTTGCCGACCACTGGTCTACAGTAGAACACAGGTATTAGTACCTTTTTTCTGTGACTCCCCATGCAATTCCAATATATAACCAGGTTTGAAAAAACCCTTCCTAATACTCCACATTTTCACCCCATCTACTTTCTACTTATTCACTTACCATGAAACTATTTTCTTAAAGGGAACAAATATATCCTTAATTTCCAAGTCCAGTTAACTATTTTCAAGTATCACATTAAGTTTTCATATTGAACCTCTGTCAAAATTGACCGCTCTATTCTTTACACTGCTGAAGAGAAAACTTCCTTATTACTTAACTTTTTGTTGATCTCAGTAAGGGTAACAAGAAAACAAAAATGGTTAGACAGAGTTCTTGTGTTTTACAAATATAAAAAATGACTTTTCTCTATGTTTGTTGTATGTGATAATGCAGTACTCTTTTAAAGTGAAGCTTCACTTAACCAAATGAAATGCTTCTTTGTTTAGCAAGTTTAGAGTAATGGTGAAATGGTAAGAAAGAATATAAGTGTTGAAAAACAATCACACCAGACCTGTAGGACTCCAAATTTAATAAACTATTTTAAAAGGAGTCTATAATTTACCTTGTTTTATTATTCAAAAGTACTGTTTTGCTTTCTGTTTCAAAATATAAAATTTTGAATAAAATTAAAATATAGAAAGAAATATTGGCAGTTTTATCAGACATGAGTTTGAAGACAAAATTTAGAAATAGAAAAACTAAATTGAAAATAGAGGACTATTTCATTACTCACAATATAAGGATGAGCTTCTGGATAAAGATCTTGAAAATAAAAGACAATGGGAAGAGATGAATGTGAAATAGGTTAAATTGATAAGTAAAGGAACTCAATAATATATTAAATTTTATAGTAAAGAATAAAATGAAAAAAAGATTATTTAAAATATTTGACAATGGAAATAATTGTATAGTGACATTATAGAATAGTTGGGAAAAAATAAGAACAAAAAAAAAGGCAATGATTTAAGGAGGAAGAAATCATTTCCAGTTAAGACATAATTTTGAACTTAATGACTGGCTATTTACATTAAAAGTCACTGCACTAACCCTGGCCAGGTGGCTCTTTTGGTTGGAATGTCATCCCATATAACAGAAAGTTATTAGTTTGATTCCTAGTCAGAGCTTATACTTAGGTTGCGGGTTCAATCCCTCATTGGGGAGCATCTGAGAAGCAACCAACAGATGTTTATCACACTGATGTTTCTCTGTCTAAAAATCAATAAAAACATATCTTCGGGTGAGGATTTTTTTTTAAAAAAGGCAGTGCACTTTATAATGTGGCACTGAACTATATGGGAAATACCAGGACTGGTTTAAGTGTTATTCCTATAGACATACAGACTTGGGCATTAAAATCATAAGAACAGGTGAGATTTCTAAAAGGGTAATCTATTATATAAAAAGTCCATGGTTATCACCCCATCACATCATAATGATCAATCAGCAGTGGGCATGCGGATGGGTGGAGCTGCGTGTGTGATGAAGCACATGCAGGTAGGCAGGGACTGGATTCTGGAGGACTTGACTGGAGGCCCTGGTGGATTTCTGGGTCGCTTGGTACATCAGGCAGGTTTCTGGGTCCTGCTGGGGTGACGGCCATGGAACTCTTTCTGGGCCCCGCCAAGCAAAGCTGTGGGACTCTGGGTCCTGTCTCTGGTGCATTTTGCTGGGCCCCTAGTTATAAATGATAATAGAGAGACAAAGAACTTTGAGAAACTCTAGTATTAAAGGAATATGCAGTACAGTGTAATGAGAACATAGTCTCTGAACACAGACTGAATTGTGTTTATGCTATAGTTTCAGAATGTACTAATTATGTGATCTAAGACTTTCCCTTTAACTAGTCAGCATCATTTTATTCATCAAAAAAATGGGGATATTATTATCTTTCTACAGGAGAATGTGAATTTCTCTCTCTCTCTCTCTCTCTCTGTGTGTGTGTGTGTGTGTGTGTGTGTGTGTGGGTGTGTGTGTGTTTGGATAGAGGCAGATAATATAAATTATTACTTAATGAGTATTTCTGTTTCATAGAAGATTCTAAATATAAACTAAATAAAAAGTCAGTGTGAGGAGTTAGAGGTGTATGAAAAATACAGTATTTTAGAAACCAAGGAAAGAGAGTTTTAATGATAGTGGATAGTTTGACAAATTAATAAGAAAAAATATTTCTAGAAAGAGAATGAATAAATCTATTCAGTATAATGATAACATATGCCTACTCATATCTGTTAACGTGTTATTTCTTAAAATTGAAACATTAAGTACCCAATATGTATATTATCTTATTCACTTTATTAATGTGTGAAAATGGAAACAAATTCTTCAGATTTTATTTAAAATTAAAACTTTGGAAAAATTATGTATGTGTGGGATAAACATAAAATAATGCCAAATAATCTACCAGTGAGATGTGGCTTTCTCTGACTGTGCATACCACAGTTTTCCTCAGCAGCAACTGCTTTTGGTCTCTTGTATTAATTTCTCACATTTCCATGTGCATATACGAGCATATCTGAATATAGTCATTATCCTTTTTTAAATGGACAGTATGTGTATGTATATATGTGAGTTCTCACCACTCTGTCCATTCTGTCTTTTTTATTCCTCTCCCTCCCTTCATTTTTCCACAAATCTGGGAATCATTCCCAAAAATTGGCGTACATATTTTCTCATCCTCTTCATTTCCTCTTCTCCCTTCCTTTCTTCAAATTGCCTAATATTTTATTACATAGTATGTTAAGTTTTATTTAGTTTATTTCTTATTGATAGAAACTTATGGTCCATTTGTATTGCATCTTATTATTACCATAATTTTTTCACATTCTAACTGTAACTTAAAAAAAAGGAAAGATGAGTTTTTTTGTTTTTGTTTTTTCTGCTTGTGCCATAAGCTTAAAGCTAAACAGATTCTAGAACATCAGGGCATTTATTATGCTGAATTCCAGAAAGTAAACAATTTTTAAGAAATTAGTACATATTGAAACTTCTAAATTCACTATAACAGAGTTGCATTGAGAGACATTAAAATCTTTCTAAAGGGGATTGGTAGTGAAAAACGTAATAGCTCACAAATTATAATTGTGTCATCAGCAACGTAAGGCATTTTGAATGACCAAAGCTATATGCGGAGTGGATTTGCTTCTCTAGTAACATAGGAAGGCTCATGTGCAGTATAATATGTAAAGCCGATGAAGACTACATAAGATAGGTGGTCTGGCTTTTTATTTTAAGTTACAGTCCCTATGCAAAAAATAAATACAGAGCTTTCAGTTAAGAGAGCATAGGTACATACAATATTAAGAACGGCCTGTGACCACATCAAAATTTCAACTAAACTTCGGAACAATCATCATTCAGAGCCATTTGAAATGTAACTGAACAGAAGTCCTGTAACTAAGCATATGAAGAAGGGCACATATAAAGACTGGTAGGCCCTTGCCGGTATACTGGTATAGCTCAATTGGTCGTTTTCCCAGGCACCAAAAGGTGCTGGTTTGATTCCTGGTAAGGGCATATACCTGGGTTGCAGCTAAATCCCCAGTAGTGGGCATGTGGGAGGCAGCTGATAGATATTTCTTTATCATCACTGTTTCTCTCTCCCTCTTCCTTCTCTCTGTCTAAAATAAATAAAAACATGTTTTGTTTTGTTTTTAAAAGACTGGTAGGAGGGTCAGAAGCTCTGGACCAGCTAGTCCCATACTCATGTATAGTGGTCAAAATTTGGGTAAGATACCTTGGCTGCAGAGGTTCCCCCTGAAAATCCACAGGTTCTAGCCCCAAACCAGGTCTGTCAGGCTGGGTTCCAGTGCTGGGGAAAAAAAAAAGTCCTTATAATTTTGGACAGTAAAAAACAGTGAGGACTATGGCTGAATGAGATGGAGGATGCTAGAGTCCCAGGCATTCTTCCTATAGGGTCCTGACAGACTTATTCAGGCTCACTTGCTGTGAGCTCTAGCTCTGGGGCAGCAGATCAAAAGGTTCAATTGAATTGTCTGGTTTCAAAATGAGGGCTGAGAGGTAGATTTCTCCAAGACAGACACGCTGGCAGAAGCCATTGTTCCTTTGCTTAGCACTACCCCACAGAACTGAAAGGTAGGTGACATGTTGTAATCACCTTCCATCTGGATAACATCATTTGTCCTACCCTGGTGATTCCCTGACACCCTGCCTCACCAAACTTTCTGGCCCATTCAAGCTGTTTCCAGTGATTTTTACATATAAAAGCCCTCTCTTGGCTCATGATGTGAGCTTTCCTAACATTTCTCAAACAAGCAGCCTCTGGCCTCTGTGTGGACACATCTTTCAATATGTGTACCTAAATCCAGCACTTTTAGCAACTGGTCATGGTCCACAGTAAGGCCTCTCCCAGGCACCTCCAAGTTCATCATATATAGCAACTATCTTCAGATCCCTTTGTAGATTACACCAGGTGACCTTAAGTAGAGGACAGGCTGAAGCTGAAGTGGGACCAGGTGGTCCACGAGCCAAAGCACACTATGGAGAGCTTCAGACTCAACCACCTCCATGGGCAATAACTCCAGAGGCATAATTGGAAGGTTCTTGAGCACCACTGAAGTGAGTTTTGCTCTGTGGAATCAGGCCCCACACACACATCTTCCACAGTGATCATGGCTAGTCCTTGCAGCTTAATGACCTGGGGATATATCCCTCCCATTGACATGCCAACATCAATAAATATCCAGATACACAGGAGGGTGAACACAGCTCATATGGTGGTGTACCTGGAGTACCTACCTAGGAGACTGGGGAGGCTGTGCCATTGGACCCTACAGGAAACTTATGACATAAGGCCACTCTATCAAATCAGGGGGTTGTAGCAGTTTTATCTAATAGAGACAAACACAGAGAGGCAGCAAAAATAAATAGCAAAATAAACCTGTCCCAAATAAAAGAATAAAATAAAACTCCAGAAAAAGGACTAAATAAAATGGAGACAAACAATTGACCTCAAGCAGAGTTCAATTAACTAGTTGTAAGTATGCTCAATGAACTTAGGGGAAGAGTTGAGGAAGTTAGTGAGAACTTCAACAAAAAGATAGGAAATATAAAAGCAGATCTAGAAAACATTAAAAAAAAGTTAGATATGAAAAATACAATAACTGAAATGAAGAATTATTTACACAGAATCAACAGTATAGTAGAGGATGCTGAGAAACAAATCAGTGATTTAGAGTATGAGGAAGCAAAAAACACCCAATCAGAACAGAAAGAAGAATTAAAAAAATATGAAGATAGTGCAGGAGCCTAAGGGGCAACTTCAGGTGTACCAACATTTGCATCCTGGGGGAGCTGGAAGAAGAGAGGAAGCAAGACCTCAAAAAACTAAAAATGGATCTCCCATTTGACCCAGCAATCCCACTCTTAGGAATTTATCTTAAGAAATTACAAACACCAATCAGAAAGAATTTATGCACCCATATGTTCATAGCAGTACAATTTACAATAGCTACAATTTGGAAACAGCCTAGGTACCCATCAGCAGATGAGTGGATCAGAAAAATGTGGTACATATACACAATGGAATTCTATGCTGCCATTAAAAAGAAGGAACTCTTACCATTTGCAGCAACCTGGATGGAACTGGAGTGCTTTATGCTTAGTGAAATAAGCCAGTCTATGAGGGAAAAGCACCAATTGATCTCACTCATTTGTGGATAATAAAGAACATTGTAAACTGATGAACAAAAGGATAGAAACAGAGGCAGTAAAGCATCAAACAGACTGTCAAATTATAGCAGGAAGAGTAAGGAGAGGTGGGGTAGATAAGAAATCAATCAAAGGACTTGTATCTATGCATATAAGCATAACCAATGAACATAGACACTGGGGGGGTTGGGGTATGCCTGGGAGGGAGGGGGGTGGAATGGGGAGATATGTATACATGTAACACAATAAAAATTTAAAAAAAGAAAAAGAAAATGAAAGTTTATTAGAAAAAATAATGACAAAACACTTCCCTAACCTAATGAAGGAAATAAAGATGCAAGTTCAGGAAGTACAGATATTTCAAAATAAGATGAATCCAAAGAGGTTCACACCAGAAAACATCATAATTAAAATGCCAATGATTAAAGACAAAGAGAGAATCATAAAAGTGGCAATAGAAAACAATTAGTTACTTACAAGGGAGCTACCATAAGATAGTCAGCTGATTTCTCAATAGAAACTGCAGGGCAGGAAGGATTGGAATGAAATATTTATATTGCTGAAAAGCAAGAACTCCACAACCAAGATTTCTTTACTCAGTAAAACTATCATTTAGAATCAAAGGACATATAAAGATCTTCAGAACAAGAATAAGTTAAAAGAATTCATCATTACCAAATTAGTATTACAAAAAAATGTTCAAGTATCATCTATAAAAAGAAAAAGAAATAGAAAAATATTAATAGTAAGATGACAATAAATACATATCTAACAATAGTTATTTAAATGCAAATGGATTAAATGCTCCAATCAAAATATATACAGTGGCTGAATTGATAACAAAACAAAATCCTTATATATGCTGTCTACTAGAAATTCACTTCAGATTGAAAGACATACACAGAGTAGAAAGAGATGGAAAAAGATATTCCATGAAAGTTGAAATAAAATTTTTAAAAAGCTGAAGTAGAAATACTTATACCAGACAAATTATACTAAAAACAAAGGATATAAAAAGAGACAAAGCAATTTCATTTCTGCATATTTATCCGAAGAAACCTAAAACACTAACTCAAAAAGAAATATACATTCATATATTCATTACAGCATTATTTACAATAACCAAGATATGGAAGCAATCTAAGTGTCCACCAATAGATAAGAGGATAAAGAAGTGGTACATATATATATAATGGACTATGATTAAGCCATAAAAAAACAATGAAATCTTACCATCGGCAACAACATGGATGGGCCTACAGTATATTGTGCCAAGTGAAATAAGTCAGACAGAGACAAATGCCATATGATTTCACTTATAAGTAAAATCCAAAAATTAAAATCTATATTATAAAAGGCCAGTGGCTGTAATGACCAAACAACCAGTCACAAGGAGGTGCACTGATGGGTCTCACTGTGTCTCAGGTCTCACAATACAGCAGATTTCTGGGTTCCGCCAGTATGGTGGGTCTGGGTCTCACAATTTCGCTTACTGTGCCTCTAGTAAAGAAATAAGCAGAACAGAAACAGACTCATAGATACAGAAAACATTTTTTTTTGGTTGTTAAACATCACCTGAAGATATTTTTCATTGATTTTTAGATTGTGAAAGGGAAGGGGAGAGATGGAGAGGAAAACAACATCTAAGTGGGAGAGACAGCAATTGGTTACCTTCTATAGGCACCTTGACTGAGATTGAGCCTGCAACTGAGGTACATGCCCTTGATGAGAAACACTTTAGAACATGGGCCAATGCTCGATCAACTGAGCCAAACTGGTTAGGGTCAGACAAATTTTATTAAAATTTAGTTTTTGTTTTTGAAAATATTGCAGATGTCCCCCATTTTCCTCTCCCTACCCCCCTCCACCTGGCTCCCACCCCACAACAGTCCTTCACTATACTATCATCTTTGTCCATGGGCTATGCATATAATTTTTTTGGTTTATCTCTTACCCCTTTTCTCTGATATCTGTCTGTTCCATGCTTCCATGTCTCTAGACCTATTTTGTTAATCAGTTTATTTTGTTCATTAGATTCCACATGTAAGTGAGATAATGCGACATTTGTTTTCTCTTACTGGTTTATTTTGCTTGGCATAATAATCTCCAGGTCCTTCCATGCTGTTTCAAAGGATAGGAGATCCTCCTTTTTTCATAGCTGCATAGTATTCTGTTTTTATAAATGTTCCACAGCTTTTTTTATCCACATCTACTGATGAGCACTACGGTTGTTTTGACAGTTGCCAGAGGGGAGCAGTGTTGGAGAAATGTGTGAAAAAGGTGAAGGGATTAAGAGTAAAAAATTGGTAGTTTCAGAAGAGTCTTGGACATGTAAATTACAGCATAAGGAATATGGTTAATAGTATTGTAATTATTACATATGATCTCAGATGGTACTCATTTATCAAGGTTATTACTTCATAAGTTATATATATATGTCTAATTACAGGGTTATGCAGCTGAAACTAATATAGTATTATATATCACTTGTAATTTAAAATAAAATAAAAATTAAATGTGAGGTTAGAATAAATTGGCACCAGGTTTATTAGAATACCTTTTTCCAGAAATGTATGAGAAGTTTCCAAATAATGATAAGTGTGTTGAAGAGGTAGACTAAATAAACATCACTTAAACTCCTTTAATTATGACCTATACTTCTGGGAATCTCAAATATGAGAAAAATAATTCCATGATCCTTTGTACTTTAAATTTCAGACATTTAGGATCACAGGGTTGTCAGAGAATGATTTGGATTTTCATATTTTATACATATAGCTGGCAAAATATTGATAATTACTTGATTGTAGTCTCATATTTCCACCTTTAAAAAAATAGAATCGGTTGTTACAAAT
The DNA here is from genome assembly GCA_011751065.1 of Lasiurus cinereus. NCBI lineage: Eukaryota > Metazoa > Chordata > Mammalia > Chiroptera > Vespertilionidae > Lasiurus > Lasiurus cinereus. The sequence goes on along the minus strand of JAAGEH010000208.1, from coordinate 6,826,120 downwards.
GAGAATTAAGATGAATGAGGTTAAAGAGGAACTACAGCATAAAATTTCCTGCCAGAGACAAGTTATATTTGCATAGGTAGAAAGTCTTTTCAATTCTCAGTAAGCTGAAATTTATTTCTAATTGTGTTCATAGATTTGCATCATTCTGAAAATAGCCACTTCCTATGTCCTCATTTTCCATATAGAAATAATGTTTACTAGGAGTGAATTTCTTTCTGAAATGCAATTTCTGAATATATATAAGATAAGGATTGTGTTTACTTTTTTTATTCAAATGGAGATTTGCTGAACTGAAATTGGACAGCTATGTCATAGAGTAAACCTCAGACCATAGATATTATAGAATTGTATCCATTAAGCCTATATAATTTTATTATCCAATTAGGGGTCCAATGCATTAATTCATGCACCTTGAAAAGAATTGTGGGTTATGAGGCTGCAATGGGCACAGGGGTGGGTCTTGATCAATTCTCCATGCCCCTGCCTGGCCCCTCCTGCCACAGCCCCTAGGCCCCTGTCTGCTGGTAGACTCTCTCATACCAGACCAGCTCACACCCACTGATGGTATGGCGCAACTGGGGCTGGTATCAGCAGCGGGTGCAAGTGGGGCCATTGCCAGCAGAGGGTGTGAGCAGTGGCAGCTGCCTTAATCACCCCTCAGGAGCAGGGGGAGGTGGAGAAGCCCTGAGGGGCGATTGGGGCTCACAGCGGCCATTTGCACCCGCTGATTGCGGCAAGTGATTGAGGCCTGTGCCAGGCACCAGCAGCAGGTGTGAGCGCCTGGTGCGGAGGGGCTAGGGGGAGAACTATGACATGTGGGAGCAAATAATTTTCAGTAACCACTGGATGATAGCGACTGGCATCCCACCTTTGTCTGGTACCCCAGCTTACCTGCTCTACCATCCCACCATGGCCTATGCCTGCCATGTTGCACATGCACTCCCCGCACCCCACCCCTGGTTATCTGTACATGTCATAGCAACCAAATGTTCAGTTGTCCAGTTCTTTTGCTATTCAGTGTATTTGCATATTATCCTTTTATTATATAGGATATTATATAGGATGCCACTCCAGTAAGTGATATATCAGATAAGGCATATCAAAGACATATCACTTTTAAATGATACATTGTATTTTTAAAAATCAGTCTTTATTGTTGAAAGTATTACAGATGTCCCAGTTCTTTTTCCCCTTTGAACCACCTTCCTCTTGCCATGTCTTCACCTCACTGTTGTCTGTGTCCATGGGTTGTATATATATATATATATATATATATATATATATATATATATATATGGTTAATATGCAAATAGATAGACCAAACAACCAGAAAAACCAAACAACCAGTTGCTATGACATGCACTGACCACCAGGGGCACATGCAGAACATGGTAGGCATTGGAAGTAGGTAACAGAGTGTGGGACAAGGTGGGGATTGGGTGGAGTGGGATGGTGGAGCAGTTGAGAGTGGGTGCCAGAACACAGCAGGGTGCTGGTCAGTGTCATTGGTGAAAGCCTCTGGTGGTTACTAAAAACTCTGCTCCCACTCGCCATGGTCCTGCCCACTGCTTGCACCTGCTGCCATTGTCAGCCCCACTTACACCTGTTGCTGGCACCCAGTACCAGCCTTGATTTCTTGGCACCATCAGTATATGCAAGTAGCAGCTGCTGGCCTGATCACCCTTCAGGCCTTCTCCACCACCCCCTGCTCCTGAGGAGTAATCAAGGTAGCAGCTGCCATTGAAAACCACTGACAGCACTGGCCCCAATAACTTCGCACATCAGCAGGTGTGAGGGGGTTGGTGCCATCAGCACATGGGAGTGGCAGCAGGGGGAATGGTGTCACCAGCAGACAGGGGACCAGAGGCCGCAGCAGGAGGGGCTGTGCAGGGGCATGAAGGATGGGTCGAGATCTATCCCTGGGCCCACCACAGTCCCCCAGCCCACAGTTCCTTTCAAGGTGCATGAATTCTTACACTGAGCCCAGTGTGGGTGAGTGTCTGTGTGTTTGTGTGCTAATTAGACCAGACAGCTGAACAACCTTCTGGATGTCATTCTGGTTGTCCTTACAGATGAAGCCACCATGGCAGGGGCCGAGGCAGAGATCTTTAAGTGGCAACCAGGCAAGCAGATGTACAGTTAAAGGCAACCAGGCAGGCAGATGCACAGTTAGGGGCAATGAGGCAGGCAGAGTGGTTAGGGGCAATCAGGCAGGCAAGTGAGTGGTTAGGGATGATCAGGCAGGCAGGTGAGCAGTGAGGGGCATCTGGCAGGTGGCAGAGTGGTTAGGGGTAATCAAGCAGGCAGGCATGCAAGGGGTTAGGAGCCAGCAGTCACAGATTGCAAGGGGAATGGCTGATTCCCACAGCAGGAATACCTTCATGATCAGGCCTAAACTGGGAGTCAGACATCCCCCGAGCAGTCCCAGATTGTGACAGTGGAAACTCCCCACCCATGAATGTATTTCATGCACCAGGCCTCAGGTCTATATATATAAAAGCCTAAGCAACTGACCATATGTCCACCTGACCAACCCACTGGACGATACATAGGACATGCACTGGGAATTTAAAAATAAATGTTGATTCACGTATGCTTGATATATATAAAGCTCTTACTGGTCCCAATCACATACATGTGTTTCAATCTGTCATTGTTGATTGTGAATTTGGTTGCTTTTGTTGACATCCAAAAACTGAAAGAAAGTGACAGCATGGACAGAATATATCTGAAGACAAACTATTGGTACAATGTACCTCTGAAGCCAAAATAATATATTAAGAGTGTTTTCATTCTTAATGTGGTATACAGGGAGATATTAGAATAAGTTTAATTGATTTATCAGTCATTGTTTTTATCAATGTTGTTTCTATATACTTTTTGTTACTTTTATATCATGTTGTTGTTTTTATGTCACATCTTTGTTGTTATGTCATGTTGTTATTGTTTATTTATTTATCAGTGTATATATTATTTTCATATATATTTTATTAATTTTATTTCATCTCTGACACTCTATTATAGAGAAAGGACAAATAATACTATTAAAATATTTCTTCTAATTAATTTCCTTTTAAAGAGCATGAATCCATGCACCAGGCTATTAGTATATATATATAAGTTCTTTGATTAATTTCTCCCCACCCATTTGTGTGTACACACATGTGTGTTGTGTGTGTATATGTGTGTGTAGTAAGTGTCAATGTTGCATAAAAGCTATGATTGAATAGATAAATAAACAGAAAATCATATGCATATACAATATCATTTTTAAATAATTAAAAATGTGATGGTGATTTCAGTAGAAAATAATAAAAAGCTAATTTTATATTTTTATTTTAAAATTTTCATATTTGATAATTTCTACTCTTATCTCTGTTTTTGAGTTTCTAATAACTATAAGTAAATAAAAGTTCTAGAATTTTTGTTTGCATAATAATATTTGAATGTCACCTAATTTATATATTTCTCAGTAGGGCTTATATTAAATTAATGTTTTTGTTTTTCAATGAGGAAAACATTCTTAAGGATATCAAAATCTTTTTCATTATTTGTAATATGAACACTTTTTAAACAACCTAAATGTCTACTACATTGACACAATAAGAATAGTTAAATGGTGATACATTCATGTTATAAAATACCCTACAAAGATTAAAAATAATAATATAGATCTATGTTTACTAACATAGATCTTGATAAATTGGGGGTATCTTGATAAATTGTTTTTTTAATGAAAATCATTTTATTTGTATAAGTAAAATTTTGTACCTACATTATGCAACTGTAGCAGGTATATAATTCAGTAGTGCTATTATGTATGCATTATAGATATTTCTGCATAAAAATACACAGAGAAATAATATAAAGAGAAATGAGCATTTTATACTGTATATATGTTTATATTTATATAGAAAATGTTATTAGAGTAAATAAAATTATCAACAGTAGAAACCATTAACAGGTCAGATGTTAAAAAGGGTAGAGGTGAGGTTAATTTTCCTTTTCATTTTGCTTTACATAGCTTTTTATTGCTTGAAATTTCAATTTCAAAAAAATATATTCATAATATTTTTCTTAAAATATTCTAATATATAAAAACTCTGGGTCCATCACATCCACAACTACTGGAGACTCGACCTAACACCCAGGTTGCGAGCACAGAAAGCTCTGGTGGGTGGGGACTTGTGGCAGTGGAGATGGGGACGGATAGGTGGGGCTGGCACTCACACTCACAACCACACACATGCACAGACACACACAGAGCCCACCAGCTCACAGCCTTCTCTCCCTTTCTTTCCCTCCCTCTCAGCTCAATCTCAGAGCCTCTCTTAGAATGAGGAAACAAAAAGACTAGGCCTGGAAGGAAGGGCAGGCAGAGGATGGAGTGGTCCCCACTGTTCCAGCCCCTCCCAGAGGGGAAAGAGGAAGAGGAATACAGGGAGGCAGGGAGGCAGGGAGGTTTGGAGGGCTGCTGAGAAAAACAAAGATAGACAGAGACTGGGAGAGACTAGGATGGAGAGATGGAAACAAAACAGACTGAGTCTGAAGAGGCCTGGATGGACAGGATGGCCAGCAGAGGGTGGAATGACCTTCTTCTGGCCAGGAAAGAGGAAGAGGGACAGAGAGGCAGGGAGGCTTGGAGGACAAAGAGAGACAGAGACTGAGGAGATCAGACTGGCAGGACAGGGCAGTTGGGGCGAGATCAGGCTGGCACGGGAGGACATTTAGGGATGATTAGGCAGGCAGAGACAGTTGGGGGCTATATTTGGCTGGCAGACAGAGAGGTTAGGGTTGATCAGGCAGCCAGGCAGGTGAGCAGTTAGGAGCCAGCAGTCCCAGATTCTGAGAGGGATGTCCCTGATTGGAGAGAATGCAGTCTGGGCTGAGGGAATCCCCACCTGCCTCTGTGCACGAATTTCTTGCACTGTGAAATAGTAACTATAATAAGAAATTTAGTTTCTGAATTGTATGTCTACTTAACTCACATAAACACATGTAAATTCCCTTTAATCAGTTTCTATACTGAATTCACAAAAAATTCAGAAGCCCACCAATTAGAAAATCCAAAAAAATAGAAAGAACAAAAAGGGGTGTAGGGGAAAGTAAGAGAGAGTAAAGGAGGTATACATGGTGACTTGGGGTAGTGAACACACAATTCAATGTATAAATGATGTATTATAGAATTATATCCATTAAGCCTATACATTTTTTAACTGATGTTACCTCAGTAAATTTAACTTTTTTAAAAGAGGAAACAAAAATAATTCAAAAAATAAAAAGAAGTAACCAAACAAAAGCTAAACCTTCTCTTAGGGACATTACCTTTTTGTCTGGCCTTGAAATGAGATGGTAAGATGTTAAACTTCCCTCTCTCCTGAAAATGTGGACTTAAACAAGGTCAGGCAATGCGGAATGATATTTCAATCAACAACAGATCATATATCTGATGGTTGCCCCTTGAAACTATAATGGAACTAAAAAATTCTTATTGCCTAGTGCGTGATGTCATGTCCATCATAATGTTGTAGTGTAATGAATAATGTGTGTTTGTGGGAAACAAACCTGTGGTGCTGCAAGATATATCAAAGTATAGCACATGCAATTATGTACAACATGTAATACTGATAGTACTAATAAGCAACTATGTTATTGGTCTATGTGTTTACTAAACTATATTTTAATCATTTTAGAGTATACTGTTTCTATTAGTGAAAAAAGAAAAGGTATTCTAAAACAATATGCCATATTATGCCAGCAGCAGTCTCATGCATCTCATGTTCACATCTCTTAACAGTATCATTTTCTCTGGTATTTGATTTAATTTCATGTTATTTTGCTAGTTATGGCTCCTAAGAGTACAAAATCAATTGCTAATGTTGCCAGTAGGAAGCCACATCTTGTGAGTAACCTGGAAACAAAATTAAAATGATTAAGGACTACGAAGGTGGAAAATTAATGATAGTTACTGCTCACCAGCCAGGCATGTTCCATTCCACCATAGCTACTATGATCCTGGAGAACAAGAACAAAGTGACAGAAGCTGTAAATGGGTCTTCTTCATTGAAGGCAATGAGACTAAATTGAGAAGGGCCCATATCAGACATGAAGAAACCTCTAATTACCAGGATTGAAAACAAGACACAGTATTGTATCCCTCTCGGCACCATATTGATCACGGCAAAAGCAAAGATTTATTTCATATGAAAGAAATACCTGGACCCAACTATAATGTTGAATTTACTGCTAGTGCTGGGTGGTTTAAACCAATCAAGAATCATTATTCATTGCTTAATATGAAAATGCTAACGTGAAGGCAGCTGAATAACTTTTGAAAACTCTAGATAAGCTAATTTTGGAGAAAAAAAATTACTTGACAGAGCAAATATTTAATATGGATGAAATCTCCCTATTCTGGATACCTAAAAGAACTTCTTAATGTTGCAGGCTATAAATAAAAATGTTTTGTGATCCAGTAGAGAAAGAACCTCAGGGCCTTCAAGCATATCAATAAGCACACACCGCCAGTGCACTACAGAAGCAATAAGAAGTCATGGATGACCCAGCTCCAGTCCCATGATGCCCTCCTGAATTGCTGCACCAGTGAAGTGGAGAAATACTAGAAAATAACATAACATTCAAAAGTTTGCTTATTGTTGATAATGTTCCCTGACACCCCCCTTTTAATATTGATCTTCAATCCAATATCAAAGTAGTGTTTCTTCTTTCAAGTACCATCTCTTTGATTCAACCAATGGACCAAGGATTTATCATAGCTTTTAAGGACTATTCCCTGAGGGAGAACTTTGCCCAGCCTATTGCTGCATCTGAGGAAGACCCTGAGAAGAACTTCATGCAAATGGAAGGATTACAACATCTATGGCTCATTAAGAACCTAGTTTGGGCTTAGGATGATGTTGCTAAGGAGTATATAAATGATATCTGGAAGAAGACATTCAAGAAATTAACCAATGACATCAACAGATTTGCCAGGAAGAGAAGGTTGCACAAATCAACAAGGCTGTGGTTGAAATGGGAAACAACTTTACTAGGAAGAGATGAGCATGCTTTTAAGCTTTTCTATCATGCCTTATTTTCACTCACTCTTATCATTCTTCAGGGCTTACCTTGAACATTTATTCCCCTGTTTTTCCCCACACTGGTTAGGAAGTCTGCAAGTGCAAAATGATATTTAAAAAAAGGAAAATCCCTCTACTTGGGAGAAGGACTGGCCTCTCTTTGATTTAGTAGGTCAAATCCTGTGATAACAGCATTTTGTAAATTCAGTCTTGATGCATATTTTACCTTATAACATAGAAATTGAAACTTTGGGACCTGCTTTAGTACCACCACTTTGCTGATTCCATGCTCCTTTTATTGTCATCTCTATGAACTATATTTTACACTTGGAAAACATACACCTCTTATACTTCGATGATAAGAAATTGCCTCATGACATTTTTAACTATATAAAAGTACTGTAGTTTTATAATTTTCAGGAGAAATTCATTTAACAATGGAGTGAACAAAAATCTAACAAAGGATCAAGTTGTTATTCCGGAGGACATAATAACCTCTGCCAGCTGACCTTCAGTAATGGAGAGATATCTCAGTGGGAAAGGCTTTCATATCAACACTTTCCTAATAGAGAACTTTCACACATACAATCAGTGAGGTATGCATCTAGCTTTATATGAAGGAAAAAAAAATAGCCTCAGAAAGCTATAGAACTAAGTAGTACTGTAGGTTTTTCAAAAGTTGAAGTAAAAATCATATAAGGAAAGCTAATCCCCTCAAAATTTTAGTCTAACCAATTTCCACAAAAATATTTGAAAAACATCTCACAAAATTAAATTCCACTAATTACATTTGCCAATTTCCCCTCTGCTATGCTCTTTTTTATGTGAATGTTTCCTTTAGTACATTATATAAAACTAGAGGTCTGATACATGAAAATTCATGCACTGGACGGTGTTCCCAGAGCCTGGCCTGCCCCCTCTCACAGTCCAGGAGACTTTAGGGGCAAGAGGCAACCCGGTGATCAGGGGAGGGTGATGTCTCCCTCACACCTCTGCTGCTGCCAGCAACACAAGCCTTGACCGGCGCTGGTTACCTGTGCCTCGGGCAGCCACCATCTCAGGCACAGGCAAGCCTCTGGCCTGCCCTGGGTGGCTGGGGGGCTGAGAGCTGGTAGGGCCATGTGCCTGCTGCCACCCTGGCTGGCCTGAAAGGACTGGGGGACTCTGACAGGGCTGAGGGAACTCAGTGCCGCCATCTTTGTGATGGTGTGATGGTCAATTTGAATATTCCCTCTTTATTAGATAGGATATCAGGTGTATGTAAATTACTGTTGAATTGCTTTGGAATAAGATATTAATCCAATATACATATATTAATACTAACATCAAAAATAGAAATAAAAATATTGACCTTTCTCCTGCTAGGTCTACCAATCTTTTATACCATATATTTGCTTTTATCTGACTATTTAAGTATATTTATATTGTCTGAAGTTTTAAAACTTAATTTTAATCAGGCAACCAAATGAACAAAGATCCCCCATCTTTTTAAATCTTTTTATTTTCCTATCTTTCTTTTATGAATTCAAGTTTTTATAAGTTGCCATAATGTGAAACCTCAAAAGATTTCTCAGGGCAAAGTCTAAAGATCCCTGTGTTAGGATTGCTAAGCCAATGTATTCAAATGAATTTTCATGACTAAATCTTTATTAAGCTAGTTTTGTGTTTACCTTTTCCTTGCATGGACCAAAACTGTTACAGAATTTTTCCGAAAATAAGATCATCCAGATAAAAACGTTGAATATATCCCAAAATGCATAAGGCTCATAAAAAGTGAGGGCAGTGAGCATGCCAGCTAATCTAGTTCACTAGTTTCATAAAGGGCAATGGTGGCACTTTAGAGCCAGTACATCTATTCATTTTCATGGTAATAAAACCATTTCTGAAAGTGACTTTGTCCGAGTAAATGGCTCTGTGTTATAACATGATGTATCTCAAAGGTGAGTGTCATAGATCACCCAATAATGCGGCTATCTTATATCTTAATAAAAAGTCCTCTGTTCATTCAAGTATCTTTTTTCAAACTGAGTCTGTATTATCATGTTTCCCAATATTAGCCCAATGTTTCACTGGAAAGAAGTTTAATATAAAGGCTATCATGGCCAACCAAGGGGAAAGGATGCAGGTAAAATAAATTGGTGTGTCTCTGTCTCATAAAGAAACAAACTAAAATTGTGCATTTCAACAGCAAAGAAAAAAGTGACATGCTATAAAAGTTAAAATTCTGATGTAAAGATTATTGGTTAAGAGTAAAAATTATGAAAGTAATATTTACATATATTCAAAGGATGTGACTTGTTCCTTTTAAGAGAAGTAGTTTTTAAAAGTGTATTAAATTACAGTAACTTAAAAACTGTATTTATTTTGTTAATTATATAACCCTTTTTAAATTGAGTCACTGAAGTAAAATTTTTCATTTTAATATATGTTTATAAAAGAATGCCTCATTGGAATCACAATGTTTACATATTTACATAAATATATTAAAATTCACTTCCCATTATTATTATTAAGACAGATATGTTTGCCTTTTCAAAAATATTTTATTGTAAATAAAAATTACCCATTCCTCCCAAAATAAATGAAAAGTAGTAAACAGCTATAAGGAAAAATCACAGAGATGAGAGACAGTAAAATAAATATTCCTAGTTTTTGTATTAAATTTTTAATTCTGCTCTTACTGCTCATTCTAAATAATGGGAGCCTATCCATCTTCATTCTGAGTTCAGCATCATCCTGTGTTAGATTGGATTAAAAAAGGCAAAGGTAGAAAAAATATTTTCGGGCAAAAGAATGTTTCTGATTGGGCCATAGTTTTACTGCATAGTTTTTAATATACACTTTTTATTATTAATTAAAATACAGTGTTAATTAAGCTCAGTATGGATGGGTGGTTCAGAATTATGGTTCTCCACGGGGGTTACGAATAGCCAGTCCTCTTTTACTTTCTAGCAGGCATAGAAGAACCCAACAGAAGACAGTTATTCACATTTCTCTTGGTGCATAAATTATCAAGGGCATAGACTAGAGGCCCCTATAGACTCACTCTGATAGGCTTTCACTGTCTAACAGTGATTTACATGAAAGAGTTAGAAACGACCTTTGTGGTGATTTGGTTCAAATGCTCAGACATTTCAAAGTTTTTCTAATATAAATAACTAGAGGCCCAGTGTACCTTGAAAGGAACTGTGGACTGTGAGGCTGTGGTGGGCACAGAGACAAGTCTTGTCCCATCCTCTGTGCCTGCACCCAGCCCCTCCTGCCACAGTCCTCGATCCCTTGTCTGCTGAAGCCCCATTCCCACCAACACTGCTCCCCTCATTAATGGTGCTGAACCTGCTTGCACTCACTGACAGTCAAGAGTGATTGGGGCTGGTGTTGGCCGTGGGTGTGAGCTGGGGCTGCTTTCCCGATCACCCCTTAGTAGCAGGGGGAGGTGAAGAATCCCTGAGGGGCAATCAGAACCAGCACCCACCACTCTTACAGACTGCTCGCAATTGCTGAGAGCGCCGAGCAATAGGGATGGCACCAGGTACCAGCAGTGGGTGCAAACAGTAAATCCAGAGCCAGCTGGCAGCAGGTGTAAGTGTGGGGTGGGAACATGGTGCTTGGGAGCAAAGAATTTTCAGTAACCACCAGAGGCAGGTACTGATGACAGCAACTGGCTCCCCAACTTGGTCTGGTGCCCCGCTCATTGTTCCACCATCCCACCACAGCTAACATCCACATTGTTCAACACTCTGTTGTCTGGTGCTGATGCCTACCATGTTCTGCGTGCACCCCCTTGTGTTCTATGCACATCATAGCAACCGGTTGTTCGTTTGTTCCACAGTTCGGTCTATTTGCATATTAGGGTTTTATATAGATGACTAGAGACCTGGAGCACAAAATTTGTGCAGGGGGTCGGGGGGGGTTGTCCTTCAGCCCAGCTTGCCCCCTCTCCAATCTGGGACCTCTTGAGGAAGCCTGACTGCCCATTTAGGCCCGATCCAGGTAGTCCCTTTCACAATCCAGGACTACTGGCTCCCAACTGCTCACCTACTTGCCTTCTTGATTGCCCCTAACCATTTCTGGGTGCCAGTGCGATCATCCCCAACCACTCCTCTGCCAGCCTGATTGATGCCTAACTGCTCCCCTGCCAGCCTATTTGGGCCTAACTGCCCTCCCCTGTGGGTCTGATCACCCCCAACTCCCCTCCCTGCAGGCTTAGTCCCTCCCAACTGCCCTTCCCTGCTGGCATGATCACCCACAACTGCCCTCCCTTGCAGGCCTAGTCCCTGCCAACTGCCCTCCCCTGCTGGCCATCTTGTAGTGGCCATCTTGTGTCCATATGGGGCAGGATCTTTCGACTACATGGGGGCAGTCATCTTGTGTGTTGGAATGATGGTCAATCTACATATTGCTCCTTTATTAGATATAATAGAGGTCTGCTGCATGAGTGGGGGCCAGCTGGTTTGCCCTGAAGGGTGTCCTGGATAAGGGTGGGTGTTCCCTTGGGGTGTGGGGTGGCCTGGGTGAGGGGCCTGTGATGGTTTGCAGGCCAGCCATGCCCCTCAGCGACCCAAGTGGAGGCCCTGGTATCTGGGATTTATTTATCTTCTACAACTGAAACTTTGTTGCCTGGAGTGTAGCCAAGCCTTCTGGTCACACAGCCATTGAAACTTTGTTACCTTAAGTAGAGGCCTGGATGGCCACAGTTTGTGGAAAGCTTGGCTTCCTCCATCACCAGGGGCAACCCAAGCTGCCCTCCTGCTCTCTCTGTAGCTATGGCCATCTTGGTTGGGTTAATTTGCATATGTGCTCTGATTGGCTGGTGGGCATGGTTTGTGGGTGTAGTGGAGGTATGGTCAATTTGCATGTTACTCTTTTATTAGATGTGATTCTTCATTAAATGACATCATTATATTCTCCGATTGTATTAAGCATTGTAAGGTACCTAAAGTTTTATTGTTGAACAGCTCAAATACAGGATAATTTTAATACATACATTTCATATTTTAAACATAGTTTCAGGTTTGCCTTCTAAAGCAAAATCAAGGAATTTGATTCTCTTTTGGACAAGTTAAGCAATCTTTCACATAGCTGAAGACAAGTTTTGTGATTGATCCTGGTAGCTACACTTTTGCTATGCCACTTGCTTCTTTATCTTGCATTTCTTTTAACATTGTCCTTTGAGATTGTATCCCAAAACAGGTAGGATAGACCAGGTTTTCTCAACCTCACTATTGACATGTCAGGCTCCAAACTACTTGTTATTGTAGAATGTCCTGTGTATTATAGAATGTTTAGCAGCAAGTCTGGCCTCTTCTGATACATTTGTGTCCACCAAACATTTCTCCAGATATTGCCAAATGTCTGTGACAGGGTAATCAAAAGAGATTCTTCTCCACATGCATGTGAAAAGAATTTCCAACATCAGGGAAATTCCCATGAGGTTGCTAATGGCCCAGACAGACACCATTTGTTGCCTCTTTCAATCAATTATTTTTTCTTTTTTAAATATATTTTTTATTGATTTCAGAAAAGAAGGCAGAGGGTGAGAGAGAGAAACATCAGTGATGAGACAGAATCATTGATCAGTTGCTTCCTACATATCCCAGGGATCGATCTTGCAACCTGGGCATGTGCCCTGACCAGGATTTGAACTGTGACTTCCTGGTTCATAGATCAACACTCAACCACTGAGCATGCCAGATAGGCTCTTTGTTTAATCTATTAAGAAAAACTTTATTGTGTTTGTAGTGATACAAAAATGTTGAAAAATCATTGTCCAATCTCCTAGTCAGTTAGGAGAAGCTATTTGATCCAGCTGTGGCAAATGAAACAAAATAATATAGGATTGATAGTGTAATGTTATAATCACGTCTAAATTGTCAAGCAAATAATAGGAAAATATTAGACAAGATATAAGACGAACTTTAATAAAGAAAAAGAAAAATAGTAATAATACCATATCATTGTTAAATTATTCAAAATATATGGTAAAGTAGTGTGGTTATTTCTGAAAAATTCATGATTTTTTTATCCATTACTTTACCAGTATATATAAGAGAACATACCATAAATCTAAGTTTTAATTTTCCTAAATTGGCTCTCCATTTCTTTGTCTTTAACTGTGTAAAGACCAGTATATTTTCAAGTGTCTACAGGGTCACTTTTTGTTTGTGTGTTTGGTTTATTTTTGTTAATCCCCAAGGATATTTTTTTCACTGATTTTTAGATCATGGAAGGAAGAAGGAGAGAGACATCAATTTGCAAAAACACATTGATTGGGTGCCTCCTACACCCCCCCACCAGGCTTGGGGATCTAAACTGGGGTAGATGCCTTTGACGGGGAACCAAACCCAAACCCTTTGGTGTGTAGGCCAATACTCTAACCACTGAGAAAAACAGCCAGGACATCATTTTTGTTTTTGTTTTGTTTCATAATACCTATGATCTTTTAACCCCAATGACCTTTGCTGAGAAACCAAATTGTTTTCCACAGAAATACCACTAGGAAAAAGCTCTCTGCTAAAGAATCCCCATTACGCATGCAGATGTGCTCCTGTCTTGCTTGCACATATCTCTGGCTTACTGATTGCATTTTTCTCACTCTCATCAGCAAATTTGCTTCACTAGCACTAGACTGTGTCATTAGTTATGACTCATCAGTTGTGGCATAATCATATCAATTCCTGCCCAATGTCTTCTGTCCTCATTTAAATACAAATTTTTCTTCTATTGCCAAGCTATCAAATATGTTTTATTCACTGAGTTTTATAATAAAAGGTGAAATAGCACAGTCTGCACTCAGCAGCAAGATTAAAAAAGCAGCATTTAAATTATTGTATGCATTTTTCTAATGTACTTCTTTACATTTGAAAAATTAAACATATATGTGGTTTGTGTTTATATATATTGTTAATAAATTATTAATTATATAAGGCTTTTTTTAACCATCATTCAGCCATCTTGAAATTAATAGAGAATAAAAAGTTTCTGATAATTATTTTAATCAGTAAGGCATGAATACCAACCTATTCAAATAAGAAAACAAACAAAAAAAAGAAACTCCAGATTTTCAATGTGAAAATCCAATACACTCAATATTTAAATGGAATTTCTTTATTTGTAATGAAATATAATGAAAGTAAACACAAATTTTCAAAATTCTGTATAAAATCCTCTTTTAGCTTTATCCATTTAAGCACCACCATTTGGGTTTATTATTTTTAGTATCATTTCCTTGTATTGTAATTTTAGTGCTAAACTCCAAATGCTCAGGGTCTGTGGTATATACATAAATAATAATTCTTTATTGTATGGCCTCAGTTACTACTCAAACCTGTAGTAGTGATGGAAATAAAAATAATTGCATACCATAATTTCCCAAAGAATTTTACCATATCATATAACTTTAAGATTTCCATTTGTTTAGTTTCTACTTAATGACAAATTGAAGATCAACTATAACCAATTTTAAAAGACAGAAACACAACTGAATTATAATACAGGTTGGTTACAATCCATATTAAAATTATCTCTCTATATAAAAGCTTAAGTGACCATTTGACCATTCAACTGATAGCCATGATGTACACTGACTACTAGGGGGCAGACACTCAACACACAGGCATGGAAACATGGAACAGCCTGATGAATCTCGGAGGGAAGGGGAAAGGGAGAGAAGAGATTAACCAAAAATATTTTATGCATACTAGAGGCTCAGTGCATGGATTCATGCACCAGTGGGATCCCTAGCCTGGCCTACAGAGATTGGCCTGAAATTGGCCCAGTGTATGGATTCATGCACCAGTAAGGTCCCTCAGCCTCGCCTGCAGGGATCAGGCCAAAACCAGCCCAGTGCACAGATTCATGCACTGATGGGGATCCTTGGCTTGGCCTGCAGGGATTGAGTGAAATCTGTGCACTAGGCTTTCAACATACCCCAATGGGTCCTGGATGCTAGGGGACACAGGCCAGGCTGAAGGACGCCACCAGTGCAGAAAGAATTCAAAAATTAAAGTTGGTGAAAATAACAGCAATAATCCAATGTTTTTGAATGAACAAGCCAGGCTTTGTGATGTCATTCAATAAAACTTTGTTTTTATTGGTTCTATAAAATTTCATCAGGAAAGGTTTCCCCATTATCTACTAGATGAAAATCCAGTTCTATCATATCAATTCTGGCTTTTGTGTATGCTTTTTTTTTAATTTATAGTCTCTCTATTTTTGTTGTCCTTATTTTTTATTTCTACAAAAATATCGTAAACTAACTCTAAATTCAACTCTCCTCTAGAGAAAAACTATAAGATATATATATAGAGAGAGGTGTCAAAAAGATTCTAAGACATTAAAGATTATATAAAGATTGTCTCAAATACTAAAGAAAATAACACTTCATATGTTTGTTGCTCATCTGTATGTCCTCTTTGGAGTAATGTCTATTCAGGCCCTTTGCCTATTTTTATAATTGGATTGTTTGTCTTCCTGGTATTGAGTTGTATAAGTTTTTTATGTACTTTGAAAATTAACTCCTTGTTAAATGTATCATTGGTGAATATGTTCTCCCATATAGCGGACTTCTTTTTCATTTTTTTATGATCTTTTGCTAGGCAAACTTTTCAGTTTGATTTAGTCCCATTTGCTTATTTTTTCCTTTGTTTCTCATTCTCTGGGAGACATATCAGCAAAAATATTGCTACAAGAGATGTCTGAGATTTTACTGCCTATTTTCTTCTAAGATTGTTATGGTTTCATTATTTACATTTAAATATTTTATCTATTTTGAGTTTATTCTTGTGTATGGTATAATTTGGTGCTCTAATTTCATTTTTATTTTTTGCATGTACCTGTACAATTCTCCCAATACCATTATTCCATTTTATAATTTTCTCTTCTTTGTCAAATATTAATTGACCATATAGGTGTGGGTTTATTTTGGGGTCTGTTCCATTGAAAATGTGCAGCATTACTAATCATCAGAGAAATTAAAATTGAAACCACAAGGTGTTATCATGTTACACATGCAGAATGGCTACCATCAACAAATTTACAGTAAACAAGTGCTGATGAGAATGTGAATAAAAGAGGACCCTAATACACTACTGGTGGGAATACAGACTGGTACAGCCATTGTGGAAAACAGTATGGAGCTTCCGCAAAAAATTAAAAACGGAACTGCCATTTGCTGGGAATATATCCTAAGAATTCCAAAACATGAATTCAAAAGAATATATGTACCTCTATGTTCATAGCAGTGCCATTTACAATAGCCAGAAATCTGGAATCAACTAAAATGCCCATTAGTAGATGAGTGGATAAATAAGTTGTGGTTCTATGCAGCTGTGAAAAAGAAGGATCTCTTATCCTTTGAAACAATATGGATGGACTTGCAGATTATTATGCTAAGTGAAATAAGCCAGCCAGAGAAAGAAAAATGCCATGTGATCTCTAATGAACAAAAATAAGCTGACAGATAGAAACAGAAGCATGGATACATGGAAGAGACTAATAGCTGTCAGAGGGGAGAAGGGAGGCAGGACTAGATAAAAGAAGGTGAAAAGATTAGCCAAAGTACATACATGCATAACCCATAGACACAGATAGCAGTGTGGGGATGGCTAGAGAAAAGGGGTGGAGCTGAGACTTGGTGGAGGTGGGGAAAATCAAGACATCTCTAATAATGTGAACAAAAAAAATAAAGGAAAAAAAAGAGCACTTCAGGGAGGAGAGATCACTGTTTATTATTTTTGTCTCTTGAAGGATTTTTCCCATCTGTAAAAGTCTATCATTTGGATGAAAACTAAGAGAAAAAAAATGATAATAGTCTTCTAGTGCTTAGGAAGATAAAACAATATGGTTCAGAATTCACAAGAAGGAAGGCCTCCTTTGAAAACCCAAGGCTATCAAATGTGGGGGACAGAAAGAAGGGATGCATCTGTAATACTTTCAATAATAAAGATGAATAATAAAATAATAAAAATAAAATTACTGATAAGGAGAAAACCCCAAAGGCCTAGGAGCAGGGGTGGGAATCCAATAGATTAGCATTCACAAGGATTGCAGCTCAACAATAAGCCAGTTTAACTGTTGCTGCTTGAAAGTGATTTATGCTGACTCGTAGACCATCCACCCACAAGAAATGTATTAGTCAAAAGATAATGTAAATATAGTAGAGGCCTAATGCCTGATATTCCTGCAAAAGACTCAGCCCTTGCAGCCCCCGCTTGCTTCAAAAGGTTGTCCAGAAGGATGTCTGGGAGGACATCTAGAAGGTCATTCAGCTGTCTGGTCTAATTTGCATACTATGCTTTTATTATTATAGATATATAAGGATACATAAAGTCTAAAAAAATAAAATATATCCTATTATGCTAACAACTCCCCAAAAGCTGGTTGAACTATATCAATATGAGATAGATACATTTTATGGCAGGAATAAGTACTAGGGATAAAGAAATACTTTTTTAAAAAAGAAAGGAACAGTATACCAGGAATATATGGCACATCTAAATTTGTATGAATGTAATAGGGAGAAATATTGAGAGAAATACATGAATCCTTATCTACTTCTCTTAGTAACTATTGAAAGAAATACAAAAAATTGTCAGAAGATTTAAATATCTCTATTAAAAATTTTGAACTTAACTAACATATATAGAACACTACAAAATGCATTCTTTTGATGTGGAAATATAATATTTATTTAAATACTAACCCATAAAACAAGTCTTCAGAAAGTTAAAGAATTGAAATAATAGATTTCCAACATGAGGTGAGTTAAGCAATAAATCAATTAGAAATTACAACTTAAAAATCCCTCAATGGTTTAGTCAGGCAATCTGAAAAATAAAGTTTAGTGAAAATTAGAATGAAATGACATATTGAAAATCAAGAAAATTTGTAACCTTAATGGTGTCCTATTAACAAAAGCCTATGTGGCCATGATGCCCTCATGTTACAATGAACAATCATTAGGAGGCTGCATGTACAGTGGGCACACACAGATGGGCAGGAACTTGACACAGTGTGCAGGGTGCAGAGGTGGGACCCCTGGCTCTGGGCTATCTCTTTGGGAAAATCTATCATGGAGCTCCAGATGGGTGGGCAGGGCCTATTTCATTGGGGCAATTGATCTCAGGGCTCCCGAACTGGCACAGGGAAGGCTGGGGAACTCCTCTTGCCTCCAAGTGCATAAATTTTATGCACCGAATCTCTAGTATATTATAAAAGGGAAAGGAAAGCTAAATTATGTTATCTAAGTACCTAAATCAATAATTGAAAACAGAATAAGCCCAATAAGCATAATATAAAAAATATAGGAAACAGTAAACCAAATACAACAAAAATAGAAGCCATGTAAAACATTAAAATATTGTTCAGCCAATGTGTCTCAGTGATTGTGCACTAACCCATGAACCAGGAGATCATGGTGAAGATTCCCAGTCAAGGCACATGCTAGGGTTGTAGGCTGTATTCCCAGTATGGGGCGTGCAGGAGGCAGCCAATTAATGATTCTCATTGATGTTTCTCTCTCTCCCTTCCTTTCCCTTCTTCTCAAAAATCAATAAAAATGTAAAAAAAATGAAATAAGTTAAGATATCAATAGAAATTGGCAAGTTATGAAAGAATCATACAATCAGATTACAAGAAAAGTTCTTTTATAAAGAAAAATTAAATCACTAATTTGAAAAATTCAGAGGAGGGGGAAAGAAGAGAAGAGAGGACAGGAAACTATGTATGAGAAGAAACATCACTAATTTGTTATGCAAAATGGATATGACACACATATTTTGTAAAGCTGACATATTGGACATTTTCCTCTTAATAGTTGAAACAAGAAAATTATACTCTCTATGATCAGTTTGGTTCCACATTATACCAGACAATATAGCTGGTAAAAATGGCAAAGAGAAAAAAAAAAGTACAAACTTAAAAGGAAGACATAAAACTAATTTTTTCACAGAAAATCTTGAATCATTTACAGATAAACTATTTTAATAAGTGAAAAGTTTTAAAGTAGTTATGTATAAGATAATATGGGAAATCAATTGTATTTCATTTACTAAGAAAGGGGAGCTTACAAAAATAAAACATGACAAATATGACAAATAGCTAGTACTATAATAAAATCAGAAATATCAATCACCTAGGAATTAATCTACCAAATACAGTATGAAACCTCAAAACAGAAACCTACAAAACATTATGTAGAAAATTTTTGAAAAACAGGATATAAGTTACCTGGAGAAGGTAGGAGAAAATTAGCTTTGGAAAGAGTTGAAAGGGATTTTGGGTTGCTAGTAATGTTTAATTTCCTGACCTAAGTGGTTGTTGCTTATGCTTATTGCAAAATTCTCATCTACATTTTGTTTTATTTGGTGATATCCATTAAAATGTGTATTATGTGATATCATTAATATGTGTATGGTTTTCTATGCATGTAAAGCATCAATGAAACATTTACTAAACATCTATATTTATAAAAGCCTAAGGGACTAGAAGGACCAGATCGACCAGTCACCCTGATGTGCACTGACCATAGAGTGCATTCCCAAAGCTAACCTCCCCTGGCCGGCTAACCTCCCACAGTCCATCTCCCTGACCAGCAGGCCCTGATCGCCCAATCAGGGCCAGACCCTGGGCTGGGATGGGGAGCCAGGGGTGGGTGGTGGTGGATGTGACTCCTTTCCAAGGGTAGCTAAAGGCTAGCTTCTTCCTCAGGACTGGTGGCCAACCTCCATTCCTTGTTCCTCCCCCCCATCCATCAGGCCCTGATCAGCCTACCACCCACCACCACCCACCTGCCACAGTGGCAGCGCAGTAGCAAGGGAAGCAGGAATTAGGGAGGCGGGGAACTGTGGAGTCGCAGGATGTGGATGATGGCAGTGTTGGCATCCAACATCTGTTGTGCACTCAAGCCAGTGACCAACACCTCCTTTCCCAACCCCGCCAGGGCCTTTGGACCCTAGCTGGGATGGGGAACAGGAGGTGGGTAGTGGCAGACTTGGCCCCTTTCCCAGGGGTCTGAGGGCCAGTTCCCTCCTTGGGGCTGGTGTCAATCTTCTGTGCCCTGTACCTTTCTCCAGCCAGCAGGCCCCAATCAGTCTTCCACGGCCACAAGGAAAGGTGGCAGGGAACCACATGGTGGCAAGATGCTGACAATGGCAGTGGCAGCATCTGGTATCCATTCCTTCTGTACCTGGCCCAGCCCTGATTGCCCTGGCCCCAATTGGCCCTGATTGCCAGCCAGGCCTAGGGATCCCACCTGTGTATGATTTTCATGCACTGGGCCTCAAGGGTGTCAAGCTATTTTATAATTTGTACATCCTATACTTCTTGACATGTCATCTATATTTGATTTTTTGCATACTTTCTTTAAAAATATTTTCAGTATATTTTCTGAGTTGATAAACCAAGCTAACTGAGGCTGAATGTGCCTGTTAATATTTTAAAAAATATTTTCAACATTCAATAGCATTTTAGTTCGATATATAATTCTACACCAGAGTTGTTTTCCTTCAATACTTTAATAAATCCCATTATCTCCTTGCAGCTACGTTCCAGTATTAAAACTTGATATAAAGCTAATTTTCAGTTCTCTATGTGATCTGGCTCTTATTCCTTTGTTGAGAACTTCGTTGTGACATTACAAAATTTACTTTATTACAAAAGGAACATTCTTTTCAAGAGGACACAGGATATTTTAAAAAATAAAATGCCCATATGCTGGCCATATGGCAAGTCTGAATATATTTTAAGGTTTTTAAATAACTCAGAGATATCCTTTAGCCAAAATAACTGGAGCTAAGCATTAATTTTCTTTCTTTTAAATTCTGCAGAGTTTAATGTACAATTTCTTATAAATGTCAGGTTGAGTTAAATTTGACTACTTTTCTTTTCTGTCATCTCTGTATAGTAGCCCTTAATGCTTTTGTTTTGTTTTTGTGTTTTTGTTATTGTTGTTTGTTTGTTTGTTTGTGAAAACCTGTTTCTCCCCTCAGGTTTTAAAATTTACCTCTTTCTTCTAGTAAAGTGCTAATTGACATTGATCAAGCTCATATCCTAATGTATAAAAACCCAGTGTCTGTAATGTCCAAAATGATTGAAGGCTCGACCAACCAAAAGTTAGTCCTGCAGTCAGTGACTGCCAAGGGGACTGCAGTTCAGGCCGAGTGATAGGCCTGGGGAAAGAGAGGCAGGGTCTAATTCATAGCCTCCATGGCAGTTATTGATCAGCCACTGCCTCTCTCTTTCTCTCTAGGCTTCATCAGCAGTTGTGAAACTCTTTCTTTCCAGGCCTCCACAAGGGTTGACTGGCATAGAAACCAGAACCAATCAGAACCTAATCGGAATGAACTGTGAAGGCAGAATCTAAGGTGGTGGCTGAGAAAAGGTTTTAAGGGCAACTGCTGTTTGGTGTAAGGTGTAAGAAAGTGGTTGAATATTTTAATAAATGGTTTGGCAGTATAGTGCATATGGCTGGCTATCAGTCCAGATATAGGGATTGTGTAAAGCATCTCCTCCTACCAAAATAGGCTCCCCCTGCCCATTTAAACAATGCTATCCTATATAATCTATCTATACTAATAAAATGGTAATATGTTAATTAGACCAGGTCGACAGGCCATCTTCCAGACATCCGACTTCTTTCCAGACAAAGCCATGGTGGTGGGGAGTGAGTGCAGGCTGTCTGAGGGAACCCCATGCACATATTTTATACTCCAGACTACTAGTATTTAATAATTATATCTATCTTTCATAATTTCTCCAAAATAGGTTAAAATTTTTCAAAGTCAATATTGATAGTTGATTTCTTTCAGTTATATTTACCTTGCCTTAGTGAATAGTGAACAAAAGACTAAAGAACAGGTAAGATTTTTGCAATTCAGGAACTAAATGAGGTCTGAAAAAGACTGGCTATAAAAATATAAACATGATGCTTATCAATGAAATACTTACTTTTTAGAACATAGTCATTGATCAAAGAAATGGGAGGCACCTGTAAGAGTGTTAACAATTAAAAAACAAGCAAACAAACAAAAAGAAAGCAAGAGACTATGGATGTAATCTTAAATTTGACAGTGGATTTCTAAACTAAAGAGGATAGCATTTATTATAATGGAAAAGTGAAGAAAAGATGGATTTGGGTGGGTGAAATGACTTTACAGTGGACATGGAAAAACCAAGCCTTAGAGAATGTCACTTGGACAGAAATTAGAGAAATAAAATGAGCCAGTGAACATAATGAAAAGTTCAAAAAATATAAACTATGCACAGTAAATAAAAGTCCAAAAAATTTCATTTAGGTAAAAGAAAGAATTGCAATCAGATATGAAGTGGCCAAGTCACAAGGAAGTTCTGCCAAGACAGAGTTGAATAAAGTACTTCACAGAGGGGAAAAAGAAGTTAAAGGAAGAGCTTATTACAACTATAGTGCTCTGTTATAAACATAGAGTACTTCCTGTCACACTCTCATGAGGACTTAAGGTATAAGAGTTTCTCCTACAAGCTATCCCACTTCCTAAATTAAGGCCTCTGTCATAATGACAGTTTTTATTTTTATTTTTGTTTTTTTATTGATTTCAGAGAGATAGGGAGAAGGGGAGAAAAAGATAGAAACATCAATGATGAAAGAGACTCATTGATTGGCTGCCTTCTGCCTGTCCCACTCTGGAGATAAAGGCCACAACAAAGAATTGAACTATGACCTCCTAGTTCATAGGTTGAGCTCAACCACTGAGTCACACCAGCTGGGCCGTTGTGACAGTTTTGACAAAACAAAATTGGAAGGCTGTAATGTCACAGAAGACAAAAAAGATTTCAATGAATGTTTACAATAGCAAATAAATACTTAAAAACATATTAAAATGTTGTACAATAATAATTATTTTCTATTTTATTGAATATTTCTGATCAAGAATAGTAATTTAGATCTACTGTCATACTGGTGAATACCTTCCTTCCTAAGTCTTTTTTTTTTTCTTTTTTACTCTCTAGGGTTATTTATTTATTTTTAATTTTTAAAATTTTATCTTTATCGGTTAAAATATTAGATGTCCTCTTTTTTATCCCATTGAGTTCCCTCTATTCCCATGTCCTCCCCTGGCTTTCACTCTACTATTTTCTGTGTCCATGGGTTACACATATCCTTCCTATATAATAAAAGCCTAATATGCAAATGACTAAATGGTAGAATGTCCAGTCATTATGATGTGCACTGACCACCAGGGGGCAGACACTCAATTCAGGAGATTGTCAATGTGCTCCCATAAGGAGAAGTGCCACTCAGCCAGAGGCAGGCTTATGGCTAGCAAGCACAGAGACAGTGGTGGGAGCCTCTTCCGCCTCCATGAAAATGCTAAGAATGTCTGACTGATGGCTTAGTGAGCCTAAGATGTCAGTCTGAGACCTTCAGAGCTCCTGGACTAAAAGAGGGCACAGACCAGGCTGTGCACCAAGTGCACTGGGCTTCTAGTATGCACATAAGTTCTTTGGTTGGTCTCTTCTCTCTGCTCCCCTTTCCTCTGAGAATCTTCAATCTGTTGCCTGATTCCATGTCTTTGGGTCTATTTTGTTAATGTACTTCAATCTAGATGAGATAATTATAATAGCTCTTAAATCACCTAGCTACCCAATTAGATTATTTTAAAGTCAAACTTCTTTTCATGGAGTTCTGCATATGTCATCTAATTATTACTGGAGGTTCATCCAGGTATTATTGATAACCCAATTATAAGTTACCTCTTTTAAAAATTTACTAGAACATATTCATGGCTGTTATTTCCTTTTTTTTTTTTTTTTACTATTTCACACTTCAGAAATTTTGTACTAAGAGACTAAGCTGTGCACATGTAAATAAGATAACCATGTATTAGTATCAGTATTAGAAGTAAATATTAAAAGAAATACATGTATCCAAAATTATTCTTTATTGAAACAAGAGAACTAAAAGATAAACTAAATTTAATAAAATCTTTGATTATATATTAGTAGGAGAAGATTAGAAGGAAAATATTTGAAAAAAAAAACCTCATAACTTTGAGCCAGCTCATATTATCAGATTGGAAGAAGTTCAATTACCAAGAATAAATTAAGTGAATTTTTAATAATTAAAATGAGGTACCACAAAAAAGAAAGCAGAGAAAAAATATAATGAGTGAAAATCACATGATTCAAGTTAAATAAAATTCAAATATTATTGTAAGTAACAAGGACAACATCATATAATTTGGAGAACAGAATGCAATAAATACCAGATAAAACAGATGCAAATAGCTTATTATTACATTAATATATATATGAATGAAGTTTAAAAGAAGTGGATCCTATCTGATAATTTCAATAGTTGCTTCAGGAAATGAATACTTATTTAGGAAAATAAAATATAGGACAAATGAGCTAAAAAAGTAAAATGTGAAATTATAAAATGGTATCACAAACAATTATAAAGAAGAAAAAGTGAATTCATCTTACAAGTGGGAAGGAAGGTGATTTGATAGAGATATTAAAAAAAAATACATGAACTTGGAGGAAGAAAGTCCAGATTAGACAGAAACGTAAAGTATTTTAAAACTGAGTAGGATAAAAATAAAAAATAAAGAAATGAAAGAAAATATAATATTACAACTGAAAACTATAACTTATATGATAAAATACAAATCATTTTTAAAGTGTCAGACTATCCAGAGCAATCAGACAAAAATAAATAAATAAATAAATAAATAAATAAATAAATAAATAAAAAGCATCCAACTTGAAAAGGGAAATACTCATTATTTGCAGTTGACATGATACTATATATAGAAAACCCTACAGACTCCACCAAAAAACAATTAGGACAAATAAATTAATTCAGTAAAGTTGCAGGATATGAAATTGATATAGAGAAATTAGGACTTTCCTATACACCAAATAATGGATAACAACAGGATAAAGTAAGAAAGCAACTTAATTTGCAATTTCATCCAAAAGCATAAAATCCTTAGGAATAAATTTAACCAAAGAGATATAAAACCTACATACTGAAAAACTTAAGATATTAAACAAGAAACTGAAAAAGATAAAAATAAATGGCAAAATATATATTATTCATGGGTTGGAAGAATAAATGTTGTTAAAATATCCTTGCTACCTAAAACAATACACAGATTCAATAACAATGGCATTCTTCTCAGAATTAGAATAACTAAAATTTATATTGAACACAAAATCCCCAAATAGCCAAATAAATCATGAGAAAGAACAAAATGGGTGGTATCATATTCCCCAATATCAAATTACACTATAAAGGTATAGTAGTTAAAGCAGATATAAAGATCAATGGAATATAACAGAGAACTTAGAAATAAATCTTCACTTATATGGCCATTTAATCCATAACAAAGGAGAAAATAATATGCAATTGAGCAAAGACAACCTCTTCAATAGGTTGTCTGAACAGATCCATGCAAAAATTATTGAACCACTTTCTCACACCATATACAAAATAAACTTAAATGTAACTCCTGACACCATTAAACTCCTAGGAGAAAATATATCCAGTAAAATTTTTTACATCAGTCCTAGCAATACATTTTTGTATATTCCATGGGCAATGGGGGTGGGGATTAAAAAAATGTGACTGCCAAACTAAAAGGTTTTTTCTCAGTGAAGGAAACCAATAGAATGAAAAGATAACTTACTGATTGGAAGAAGTTACTCACAAATGATACATCCCTTAAGGAGCCAATATCTAAAAGTATAAGGAACTCATACAACTTAACATAAGAACAAACACTCAAAATGGGTGAAGAACCTGAATAGGCATTTATCCAGATAGCCAAAAGAGATTTGAAAAGAAACTCAACATCACTAATCATCAGGGAAATAAAAATTAACAGGACAATGAGATATCATCATCTCACATCTGTTAGAATGTCTATCAGCAATAAATCAACAAATAAATTCTGGTGATGATGTAGAGAAAAGAAAACTCTCTTATCACATGACCTCACTCATTTGTGGGATATAATGAAAAACATAAACTGATGAACAAAAACAGATCAGAGACAAAGAAGCATCTATCAGACTGTCAAACCTCAGAGTGTCTCTTCCTTTTCTGAATCTGGTTTGGATATCCAGCACTTCTTGCTCCACATAAGGGAGAAGCTTTTGTTGCATCATCTTAAGAATAACTATTTTTTTAAAATATATATTTCTTTATTGATATCAGAGAGGAAGAAAGAGAGATAGAGAAACATCAAATGATGAGAATCATTGATCGGCTGCCTCCAGCAAGTCCCCTACTGGGGATCAAGCCCGCAATCCAGGCATGTGCTCTTGGCTGGAATCAAAACTGGGACCCTTCAGTCCACAGGCGAATGCTCTATCCACTGAGCAAAACCAGCTAGAGCAAGAATAACTTTCTTGGGTGGAAATTTAGTAGTCTTATTACTGCACTCTTTAGCATCTCCTTTCTTGAACATTAGGAATATAAATATTGAATGTTTCAATCTGTAGGCCATTGTTTTGTTTTCCATATTTGTCGACATATTCTTTTTTTTAAATATATTTTTGATTTCAGAAAGAAAGGGAGAGGGAGCGAGAGAGATAAACATCAATAATGAGAGAGAATCATTGATTGGCTGCCTCCTGCACACCCCCTACTAGGGATCAAGCCCACAACCTGGGCATATGCCCGTTGCTGGAATCAAACCTAGGACCTTCCAGCCCCCAAACCGACCCTCTATCCACTGAGCCAAACCAGCTAGGGCTTGACACATTCTTGTTATGAATTTGACAGATTCTGTCTCTGTCATTTGAAATAATTATATTAGTATTCCATCTACCCCTGATGATTTATTTCTTCACAATATTTTCATAGATTCTTTCATTTTGCTTTCTGGAATTATGTTTTTTCCTCATAGAAATCTTCTTCAAAGGTATCTGCCATCTGTTTCCCTCTTCAATATAGATTTTCAGTATAACCTTATTGATATTTAAAACATAACACAATATATTATTTTTAAAAATATTTAAAAAACAAACTAGAATTAAACTCATTTGAAAACATTTAGAGGAAAAAATGAACTAAGATCTCCAGAAAAATGAGAGAAAAAGATTTCACTTCAACAATACCGGTCATGAGGGGAAAAAAGATATATGAGGCTGTTTTAAAAAAAAAAAAAAACACAAACATATTTCTTTCTTACTTGAGAAAAAAAATTAGCAAAAATAATGAAAATGAAACAGAGACCTCAATATAGGGAAACATAAACAGCAGAGGAAATAGTAGTAAGAAATTAATCTTGATATACAGGTTTTTAATTTATAATGATAACTTCTATAAAAATATGCAATATTATAGAAAGTTTCCTCAATCAGGAAAGTCATAGATTAGGAAATTACTATCAGATACTAATAATCAGGGAAGAAAAAGAACACTAGAAAATGATGGTTTAGAGAGAGAGGAAGTTAAGTAAATTTATTCTAAAGGTATCATGAAATAAGGAGAGGAAAACTAGTGAATTGGAGAAAGGTAAAATTATTATAAAGATTATATCTCTCCTTTGAGAGGGAAAGTAAATTAAAGTGCCATAGTTGAAGAAAAATACATCTCAATAATTAAAATGTTATTTTTGAAAAATAATATTATTTATATTTGTTTAGGATAGATATAAGGATGGCAATTATTTAAAGGAACAGAATAATTATAATAGACACAAAATAACAGTAAACAAACCCCCAGCCTCTTGCAGAGTTTATATTTTAATGGGTGTAGATAAAAATACTTAATGTTTTAGTAGGTGATATTTGTTTTAGAAAAAATGAAAGAGTAAATGATTGAGAATCACTTGGGAGTCAAGAAAAGTGTCTCTCAAGGTATGAAAATTTCCTGGAGATAGAAAGGATTCAAGGTAGTTAAACAAAATGCTGAGTGGGCATTCATTGTTAAGAGATCAGTGAAATAGTGAGGGCTAATACCATGGAGAGCCTTAAGAGTCATGGTAGAAAATAGATTTTGTTCTGAGTGAGATGGGAGTCACTGGAAATTTACTGAAGAAAAATGATATAATTCACCTTATGCTTTAAAATGATTACTCAGCTATGTTAAAAATAAGATGTAGGAGAATGGTGGCTGAATAGGCAGATGGGTCCTGCACTTTCTTATGGCACAGATAGAAGAAATAGATGAATTGAATAAATCCAACCAGAACTAGTGAATTAAACACAGCTAGTGAGACAATCCATGAACAGAAAGGTCAGAGGTCACCTGGCCGAGGGACCTCACAGGGTGCATGCATTCCTGCCTCTAGTTACATCATAAAGATCATACACCATGACTAAGTGGGATTTGTTCTGGGGATATGATGATGATACAATATATGCAAATCAATAAATCTGATACATCACATAAACAATTGAGAGACAAAAATCACATAATCATATTAATCAATGCAGAAAAAGCATTTGACAAAATCCAACACCCTTTCCTGATAAAAATTCTCAGCAAAGTGGGAATAGAGGGGTCATATCTCAACATAATAAAAGCCTTATATGACAAACCTACAGCCAACATCATACTCAATGAGCAAAAACTAAAATCATTTCCCCTAAGAACAGGAAAAACACAAGGATGCCCACTTTCAATTCTGTTAAATATAGTACTGGAAATGCTAGCCATAGTGATGAGACAAGAAGAAGAAGTAAAAGGCACCCAAATTGGAAAAGAAGTAAAACTGTCATTAGTCACAGATGACATGATATTATACATGAAAACCCTAAAGATTCCATAAAAAAAAGTACTAGAATTAATAAGTGAATTTGGCAATGTATCAGGATACAAGGTTAACACCCAGACATCTATGTTTTTTTTATCCATCAACTAGTGGCCTGGTGCACAAAATATGTGCATGGGGGTAGGGGATCTTCAGCCCAGCCTGCACCCTCTCCTTTCCAGGACATCCCTCTCATAATCCTAGACTGCTGGTTCCTAACCACTCTCCTATCTGCCTGCCTGGTCACCCCTAATGGCTGTGCCTGTCAGCCTGTTTTCCTCTAACTGCCATCCCCTGCCAGCCTGGTCAGCCCTAACTGCTCTACCCTGCCAGCCTGTTGCCCCTAACCACCTCTGTCTTGGCCCCCACCACCAAAGCTTTTTCTGGAAGGGTGTCTGGAAGATGTGATGTCTAATTAGCATATTACACTTTTATTAGTACTGATAAGAATTTGTCATATTATTCTCTACTTTTATATATGTATTGAAAATACTCTTTTAAGAGAATAAAAAGTTATCAAAGTTGCAGAAAAATAAAAGTTTTGAAATACAACCTGGCAGATTTGAAAGCAATAACATTTGCATAAAAGGGCATAAGTTGCAGTTGGCAACAAAACTTGTTGTTATGTTTGCTTGGTTAATATTCTTTTGTTGGAAAGGCATGGATTGGGCAAAGGAGAAAAGGAAACCATCCCTACAAAGGTAATGTCTGATTGGTCCGTTGCCATAACAGAGGGGCAGGCGCAGCAAAGGTTCAGGCTGTCCCACAGGCAAGGATGTCTGTGTATGGGACCAAGGGACAACTGTCACACATGAAACACAATTTGCTAATACTCACAATTGCAGAGCTCAGGAAGAATCACTATTTTTAAAATGATTATTTGTTTGGCATGTAAAATATACATACATATAAATATACATGCACTCTTCTGCATTTCTCCTGCCCTCCACTTAATATTTGGCTATAGCCTTCTTTTCATATCAACGAATTGGATGTACAGACATGATTTTTAATGGCTACAGTATTATCCCTGAGTGTTTGACATTATTATGGTTAACTTCACTATCCCTTTATTGTGGAGCAGGTTGCTTCTGGTTTCCCATGGCATCAACAACAACAATAAACATAATTGTTTATTTGACTATTTACTTAGGACATATTCACAGTCATGGAATTCCTGGCCCAAAGCTAATTCACTTGAATTTTAATCCACATTTTCAAACTGACTTTATAGAAAGTGCTCTGTTTCTTTAGTCCATAGTTTGAAATCAGATTACACTCCCATAAACGAGGTGAGAGAAAACTGTTCAACATGCCTTCAGCAAATCCCAAACTCTTGCTGAACTTGAGCGACTCTTTTACTGCATGGCTGTCTGTGAGCTTTCCAGGACATTTTTGAAGGAAGGAAAAGGATCTGGTGCCCCTACGGATATCCTGCAGGGACAGAGATGGAAAAATAAAGTTTCCCAAGGAGGTGGAAGTGCAGTTGGGACCCTCTCAGCCAGGGATGCACCTTGTGCTCCGGGGCTGGGGTGGGGCACATGGGGTGGGGCCAGCCCTGGGCAGGCTGCAGACAGGCTGGGGCAGCTTGGCCATGGCCCCTTTGTCCCCATACCCAAGCCTCTGGCGTCCTTCCCTGTCCCCTGCCCTGAGTGGGCAAGTGGTAACAGCAGGTGGTGGGGAGACAGTGCCATAGATCCCAGCCAAGACTCCCAAATCCCACACACTGTGTTATTGAAAAACCTTAGGTGGGGATAGACAGGTGGGCATGGGACAGGAGGATCCAGGGTGGAGTGTGAAGTTTATGGAGGCATGGGTGGTGTCACCATGGGCCCTGTAAGGGCACAGGTGTGTGAGTGTGTATATGTCCCTCGGGTCCATGCTCATGCATACACCCACACACCTGCACTCTGGCTATGCACCCTCAGCCACCAGAAACCTCTGTGTAGCCTGCTATGAGCTCAGATGCATTCAGTCCCAGCACCAAGCAAGTCCCAGCACCAAGAAAGTTTCCCCAGACTTACTCTCACCACACCAGCAGGAGGTGGAACCCAGACCGATACCTTGTCTCCCTTCTCCCACAGCCTGACTCCCACCTCCCACTGAGTGCCTAGAAGGGTGATGACAGGAAGCTCTGTGCCCTGGGTTTGAAGGCCAGCCATACCTCTGATTGTAGGAGACCCAGTATTCTGCCATGCCCTGGCCAAGGCCCAGAACTCCTTTCTGCTGCTAGGCCTCAGCTGAGGGAAATTGTGACAGGGAGCTCTGGGCCCCAGGTTTGAAGGCCAGCCACACTCCAGATCATGGGAGACCAGGAGTTCTGCCACACCGCAGCTGGGACCCAGGGCTCAGTCTTTTGGTTGTCCCTCTTTTACCCTCCTGCCAGCTTGGTCACCTCACTGAGCTCCTCTTTGGAAGTTCATTTGTTCATTTAGGTTGTGGCAGACCCAGGCTCTTTATAATAGGACAATGAACTCACTGAAATAGAAACTAAAAAACCAATCCAGTTTACCACTGCACCAAATAAATTAAGATACCTAGGAATAAACTTAACTAAGGAGATAAAAGACCTCTATTCAGAAAAGTACAGGGTATTTTAAAAAGAGATAGAGGAAGTCATAAACCAATGAAAGAACATACCATGTTCATAGATTGGTAGAATAAACATCATTAAAATGGCCTTACTACCCAAAGCAATCTACATATTCAATGCAATCCCCATTAAAATACCAACGGTATATTTCACAGACCTAGAACAAATTCTCCCAAAATTCATCTAAAATTAAAAAAGACCCCAAATAGCAACAGAGATACTGAGAAAGAAGAACAAAGGTAAGAGGATCAGAATACCAGGTATCATGCTATATTACAAAGTCATGGTTCTCAAAACTGTCCGGTACTTGCATAAGAAGAGACATATAGACGAATGGAACAGAGAAAGAGAACCTAAAAATGGAACCAAGCCATTATGCTCAATTGGAGGCAAGAGCATACTAATACAATGGAGTCAATTCAGTCTCTTGGACTGGAAAAATTGGAGCTTGGGAAATTGGTCAGATACATGAAAACAAACAAACAAACAAAAAGTAACTAGATGACCAACTTACACCATTCCGAAAAACAAACTCAAAATGGTTAAAGGACTTAAATGTAAGATGGGAAACCATAAAAATCTTAGCAGACTCCATAGGCAGGAAAATTTTTGACATATGTCATAGCAATAGCTTCACTGGTACCACTCTAAAGACAACGGGAACTAAGGAGAAAATAAACAAATGGGACTTCACCAAAATAAAAATCTGCACAGCAAAATAAACCATCAACAAAACAATAAGAAAGCCTACTGCATGGGAATAGATATTTGCAAATGCTATTTCAGATAAGGTTTTAATCTCCAAAATTTATAGGGAACTCATATAATTTAACAAAAGGATGATAAAGAATCCAATCAAAAAATGTGCAAAGGTCCTAAGTAGACCTTTTTGAAAGAGGACATAAAGAAGGTTGAGCCGGGACCAGTTTTGCTCAGTGGATGGAGCGTCGGCCTGCGGACTGAGAGGTCCCTGGTTCAATTCTGGTCAGAGGCATGTATCCTGGTTGGGGGCGCGGCCCCAGTGGAGGGTGTGCAGGAGGCAGCTGTGATGTCTCTCTCTCATCAATGTTTCTGGCTCTCTGTTCCTCTCCCTTCCTCTCTGTAAAAAATCAATAAAATATTTTTAAAAAGAAGGTTGAGAGACATTTTAAAACATACTTAAAGTTACTAATCATCCAAGAAGTACAAATCAAAACAACAAAGGGTACCATCTCATATCTGTCAGAATGGCTATCATCAACGAATCAAGAAACAACAACTGCTGGTGAGGAAGTGGAGAAAAAGGAACCCTTGTGCACTGCTGATGGGAATGCAGATTGTTGCAGCCACTGTTGAGAACAGTATGGAATTTCCTCAAAAAGTTAAAAATGGAACTCATATTTGACTCAGTAATCCCACTTTTGGGAATATATCCATAGAAACCAGAAATACCAATCAGAAAGGGCATATGAACCTCTGTGTTCATAGCAGCACAATTTATAATACCTAAGATTTAGAAATAGTCTAAGTGACCATAAGCAGATGAGTAGATTAGAGAACATTTGTACATCTACACAATGGAATACTACACTGCTATAAAAAATAAGCAAATTTTACCATTTGCAACAGCATGGATCAAACTTGAGAGTATTATCTGAAGTGAAAGAAGCCAACTGGAGAAAGATAAATATCACATGATCTCGCTCATATGTGTTATATAATGAAAAACATAAACTGATGAACAAAAATAGATCCAAGAACATAAAATGATGAATAAAAATAGAGACAAGGTAGGAATGAACAGATCATCCAACTTCAGAGAGAAGGAAGGGGAAGGGGTGAGATTAAAGATCAACCAAAGGACTTGTATGCATGAATATTAGCATAACCAATAGACACAGACACTGGGGCTGTGGTGGCTTGCCCTCAGGGGTGGGAGTGGCCATGGGGATCAACTGGGGGAAAAGGAGAGATATGTAATACTTTAATTTAAAATAAAATATAATAAATACTATGGTACATTTACACAGTGGAATACTATGCAGTTGTAAAAAAGAAAAAGTACAAAAAAATAATGTGTAGGAGCATAGGGAAAAACTAGGGTGAACTCCCTTATAGATTTTTTAAATTATAGTTTACATTCAATGTTATTTTGTATTAATTTCAGGTATACATCATACTACTTAAATAATAATATATTTTACAGAGTGTTCCCCCTAGTGTTTTCAGTACTCAACTGGCACCATACATGGTTATCACAATAATAGAATAATTGTCACTATGCTATACTTTATATTCCCATACACACACACACACACACACACACACACACACACACACACATATTGTAATTGGAGAAGTGTCCTATGTATAGAAATAAGATAGTAGCAAATTCCATATGTATTTATAAAAGGTCCTTGCCAAATAATTTTTATCCTCAATATCAATTTCTCAGATTCCATAGAAATATGACTCTATATTTTTGGTAGAATACATTTCATTCAGCCTACAGATTGCCTTTATTCCTGTACTTTAAGAGGCCCAGTGCACGCAATTCATGCACAGAGGTAGGAGGGGGGTTGTCCCTCAGCCCAGGATGCACCCTCTCCAATCTGGGATTGGGCCTAAACAGACAGTTGGACATCCCTCAAGGGGTCCCAGATTGGAGAGGGAGCAGGCTGGACTGAAGGACACCCCTCCAAGCCCCCATGCATGAATTTCATGCACTGGGCCTCTAGTCTACACTGATAAAAGAGAAATATGCTAATTGACTGTATCTCTCCTACATCCACAACCAATCAGGAGTGATGTGCAAATAAACTGATCAAAGATGGCAGGTAAATGTACATATGCAGGTGGGGCAGGCGGTACCTGATGCTCACCGAGTCCAGGTGGCCATCGGGACTGGGCAAGCCCAGTGGGCAGTGCCTGAAGCTGCCTGCAGGATCCAGGAAGTGATTGGGACCGGCTTGCCTGGTGGGCAGTGCCTGACACCCCCCATGGAGTCCAGGTGGTGATTGGGACTGGGTAGGCAGCATGGACAGTACCTGATGCTGCCCGTGGGGTCCAGGCTGTGATCAGGACTAGGCTGGCAGTATGAGAGTGCCTGACATCACCCTGGCGTCCAGTTGGCAATCAGGACCAGAAAGGCCATGCAGGCAGATCTGGACCAGGCAGTTCCAGCAGGCAGGGCCTGATGCTACCTGAGGGTTTCAGGTGGCAATTGGGACAGGGGAGCGCAGCAGGCAGCACCTGACCCCCTCCACTCCCCAGAGTCCAGGCAGAGATCAGGCTGGGCAGGCTGGGGGAGCAGTGCCTGATGCTCCCCAGGAGTACAGGGGGTGATTGGGATCAGGTAGTTCCAGCAGGCAGCACCTGACACTGCCAACGGGGTTCAGGCATTGATCAGGATAAAGGGCAGGCCCAACAGGCAGCGCCTGACACCCCTCAGAGTCCAGGCAGTGATCAGGACCGGGCAGACAGCATGGACAGTTCCTGACGCTACCTGAGGGGACCAGTAGGCGATTGGGAGTGGGCAGGTGGCATGGACAGTACCTAACGTTGCCAGGGGATCCAGGTGGCCATCGGAACTGGGTAAGCCATTCGGGCAGTGTCTGACACCCCCTGTGGAGTCCAGGTGGAAATTGGGACAGGCAGTTCCAGCAGGCAGCACCTGATGCTGCCTGCGGGGTCCAGGCGGTGATCAGGACGGGCCAGACAGGGGTGTCCAGGGACTCAGGCATCACCGTCTACCCCAAGGCCACCTGGGGACACTGGTGGAGCAGGCCCGGGTTGAACATCTTAATGAAAATGCGATGCTTGTGCCCCGACCCACCGTGCCCCAAGGAGAGGGAAATGGGCAGTTAGGAGGCACAGGGGCTATGAAGTGGCTGGGAGCAACCTGCAGGCATGCTACCAGGAAGAGGTGCTGAACCATGAGGTGGCTGATGGAGGCGCACAAAGGTGCAGATGAGGTGGCTCTCCCTGGTGCTGAACCGGAATAGTACATGGACAGCCTGAATGATGAAGTCGCCTCTCTGAA
Source organism: Lasiurus cinereus (assembly GCA_011751065.1). Taxonomy (NCBI): domain Eukaryota; kingdom Metazoa; phylum Chordata; class Mammalia; order Chiroptera; family Vespertilionidae; genus Lasiurus; species Lasiurus cinereus. Next base: position 6,790,684 of record JAAGEH010000208.1, on the reverse strand, counting down.
GGTGCACGAAGAGGAGATCAAGGAGCTGCAGGCGCAGATCCAGTATACTCAGATCTTCATGGAGATCCAACCTCTCTGCTATGTTCAAAGACATCAGCGCCCAGTAGGAGAAGCTGGCTACCGAGAATACGCAGAATGCTGAAGAATGGTGCAAGAACTACTTCACCATGCTGACCAAGAGCACTGCCAAGAACACATATGCAATGCGTGCTGCCAAGGAGAAGCACACTTAAGCCGCTGACTGCTCAAGGCTAAGACCCTGGAGATAGAAGCAAGCTGGGGCATGAACAAAGCACTGGGAAAGCAACTGCAAGAGCTGGAAGATAAACAGAATGCCAACGTTAGTGTTATTGCAGACACAATCAACAAATTATGTGCAATAAAAAGTAAATAAAGTTACAATGAATGACAAAAAAAACAAAACAAAATAAAACATTAGGGGCCAGGAAACATTCAAAGAACTGGGGAACCATTCCCAAATCAGGAAGGGAAGTCACAGGTTGTATATTATTGCTACAAATACAGTATTTCCTACTACTTACAACATATACAGTGTAATATATTAGACACCTTCCTCTCATATGAACTATGTATTCTCATAGAGTAATATTGGTAGATATGCTATAGTTATGACAATATATCATATCCTATCTATATTAATAAAAGGGTAATATGCTAGTAAGACCATGAGACCTTTGTCCTTCCAGAAAAAGCCATTGTGGCGGGGCAGAGGCACAAGCAGTTGGGGTGATCAGGCCAGGAGGGATGGGAAGTTGGGAGTGAGCACAGGCTGGCAGGGTGGATGCAGTTGAGAGCAAGCAGGCCAGCAGGCAGAGTGGTTAGAGGAGATCGAGCAGGCAGGCAGGTGAGTGGGTAAGAGCCAGTAGTCCCGAATTGTGAGGGGGTTGTCCGACTGCTGGTTTAGGCCTGATCCCACAGAAATCCCAGATTGAAGAAGATGCAGGCCAGGCTGAGAGACACCCCCTACACTCTGCACAAATTTCATGTACCTGGTCACTAGTAGTTGAATAAAATCCCAACTGGTATAATTGAGCAAATAAATAAAAGCATATACCTGAAACCTTAGCAGGAGAAAATTTATCCCTGCACAAATGAGCAAAGTAGATATGGAGCTACCAGATATGGAGCAACTATTACAGATATTTTAGTCAAACATTTTGTAAGCAATCATAATAGCAATACTGTATTCATAACTAACAAATGGATATTTTAAAAATAATTTATATTTCTTAATAATTGTTGGTCAAGTGATTTTATGACCAGATCCAATTAAGACCACACAAAAGGATTTTTAATGTCCTATCTTCAAATAAATTCTAGCAACTAGCTAATTAGATTTTTCTTCTTAAAAACATTAAAACAAGGGGAAATGTACTTTTTTATAATTGGCATAGAATTGATATCCAGTAAATGTTTTAAGCATAAAATCATTGATTCTAATTTATTTTTAAATATTCAAATAGATTGAACCACTGATTTCCATGGAAACATAACAAAAAGGGAATTGGAAAGCACTAGTTTATTTCATTTCATTTTGACTAATTGCTTAATTTTTATGACTATGACTTAGGGTTTAGTGAACCAGTGCTTAGAAGTCACAAAACTTATTTGAACAGGCAAACTGTTGCCAAAAATTATAAATAACTGTACTATCGCAAAGACAATTTTGTGATATTCCTGAACATGAACTTTATAGTTTCTAATTATATATATATATTAGAAATGACGGAATGACCAGATGACCAGTCGCTGTGACACACTGATCACCAGGGAACAGATGCTCAATTCAGGAGCGTCCCCCTGGTGGTCAGTGTGCCCCTACAGCCAACCTCCCGGAGCCCTTCTCCCCCAGCTGTCTGTAGCCCCTCCCCCTGGCTAGCCAACTTCCCATGCCCCTCCCCACACTAGCCAACCTCCCATGGCCCTGATCAGATCTGATCACCAACCAGGCTGAGGGACCCCTACCATGTATGAATTTCTACACTGGCCCTCTAGTTAGAAATAAAATGCATATTTATTTTAATTTTTTAAAAAATGAAAAATATTATAAAAACACCATTAAAAATCATTTGAATAGTTACACACACACTTTTTTAATATATATTTTTTTTATTTTTTACAGAGAGGAAGGGAGAGGGATCGAGAGTTAGAAACATCGATGAGAGAGAAACATCGATCAGCCACCTCTTGCATGCCCCTTACTGGGGATGTGCCCACAACCAAGATACATGCCCTTGAGGAGAATCAAACCTGGGACCTTTCAATTCACTGAGCCAAACCGGTTTTGGCCACTTTTAACTTTTTAAAGGCTAAATACCGGTTTATAATTTTCTCTCACTCATTTGAAAGCATGTACTCATAGAATCATTTGAATAATGTTATTGTTTACTTTTAATAGGTTGTAAGATATTTAGTTTTATACTTATTTATAAATTTAAATTTTAAATTCGAAATATGTACAATTATAAGTGTTCTTTTCCTCCTGGTAAAAATGTCCAGCATGCATACAAAACACTTAAATTATTTGTTTAAATA